>CM071157.1:15557500-16262500 GCA_036417725.1 Clanis bilineata
CTCTTTTGGATATTTTGGTGTTATTCTTTATTTGATTTTCTACTATAAGTTTATTACTATACAAAAATATATTTTCTAAATAATATAATTTAAAATTATCAAATCACTGCACGGGTTCCGTCACCGCGTGCAACAATCGCATAGTGCGATGACGCGTTTGCTACGCTGTTGCTACGCGCTGGCTACGTGGTTGCTACGCTGTAGCGTTTGCTACATTTTAATTCATAGTTACTACGCAGATATGGATGCAGGCCGCTTCCAACAGGTCGATCTGGAAATCTTTGGGGGAGGCCTATGTTCAGCAGTGGACGTCCTATGGCTGATGATGATAATGATGATGACGCAGATATAACTGGAGTCCGCTGTGAAAGCTTTTATAATATGAGATTTAATAATAAGTTAAAAACTCAAATTTTGTTGCGATGGTAAGCAAACGCACGTCTTGCATTTGTATTAACTTTCTTAATTGTCAATCAGAGCTTATACTCAATTTAATATGTACCAGATCAAATTCTGAACGCAGCTCAGTCAACCGGCGACGATCTAATTAACAAACAGTAAGTAGACAAGCCCGCAATCGAGTCGCGGTCGGTAGACAAACGAGGCTGTTTGCATGGTCTATATCCAATCACACTAGATAACCCACACGTTGATTAATAGGCCACTAACTTAACCATAGTTACAATACTCGATCTTGAATTCAAGGTCGACTAACGGCAAAAAAAATGTACTTTCCTTCAAAGTTCATCATCATCAGCCACTGAATGTCCACTACTGGACAGGTCTCCCCATAGATTTCCAGATCTACCTGTTGGAAGCGG
This sequence comes from Clanis bilineata, assembly GCA_036417725.1. NCBI lineage: Eukaryota > Metazoa > Arthropoda > Insecta > Lepidoptera > Sphingidae > Clanis > Clanis bilineata. The sequence goes on from CM071157.1 coordinate 15,558,322, forward strand.
CCTGCATCCAGCGACTTCAAGGTGACTAATTATTTTGTTACCAGCGATGTCAATAAGCAACAGCTAATCTATCAGTGCTCACTTTTTGCTGTGACATAATTATTAAATAACTTAAATGATTTCAATCGCCTTCTCGGTCTAGTGGCAGCATATATGGGCCGTGGACCGGGAGGTCCTGGGTTCGATTCCCAGGTTGGGCAGAGCAAATTTTCTAATTTGCCCGGGACTGGATTCCTCATAGGGGGTTTACGTCAGGCAGGCGGCCGGTCGTAAAAACTAAACCAAATCCTCTCTGCAACATGCTTGAAAAAGTGTGTTGCGTTGTTCCCACATTAAGGTGGGATAAGGGCAGGTAGAAAGAAAAAAAGATTTCAATGATTGGCAATAATATTTAACTAAACGACCTGTGGAAATAAATATAATTTGATTATTTACTACCAAGATATACCTGACAAAGCAGATTCTGCAATAATTTACATATCAAAATAGGTCATCGCCCCAAATACTACAGTCCACATCCTTCAGAAAATAAACCCTATGTCTATATTTCTTATATACCTCTAGTATCGTTGGTCGCTTCCATTATTCCAATGCAAGGTGTTAAGAAACTTAGAATGGTATAAAACGCGGCGCACAGCCCTATAAATCACATATCAGTGGTGGCAATATTTTTCGTGGCCTTGCTAGGGTTGGCAACATCTGATTTTGTTTTATATAAGGAAAGATTATTAAATTTGCTGGTAGGATATTCATATCCGATCGGATGGGGACCACTTTACACATGGTGCTAAAACCTGCCATAGTGACCCATAGTGTGCTTCGCGTTCCAGGATAAGGCAGTGTTCTTCCGGTTCTCTCGAAGGGCTCGCGGCATGACTTGATGGTTGCTTGAGACTGGTATGGGGGTATCCCTGTATCTGCATCGGTCATCCGCCTGTCTTGTCGCAAACCCCTCGATTTGCTTCTTCCCTCTTCAGATTCGGAGTGTGAAGAAGCATAAATAGGCTGGCATGATTCTAGCAATCACTGATAAACACAGTGTTTGTCAGTAGTCGCTAGTTTTTTGGACTGCACTACGCTTACCATCAGGTATCAGTGTAGTCACTTTGCCGTGCCCGGTTAAAAAAAAACTGCGGCGTGTACATTCTACACAGATATTTTTTGGAGGAAGACTATTGAGATTAATATTTAAGCTTGCTAATAATCACTTATTCATTCTCTTATAGTTATTCTACTTAAATGTTTGGTGCAATACATTTTTGAACATGTAGCACAAAGGATTCGAATTATCACTGAACTCTTCCAGATATTTCAAACCAGTTTCTTGTATAACTAGGTACATATGTACAATTAGGGTAAAAACTTAACTAAAGTGCAAGTTATATACTTTATTTGTTTATCATACGCTGGCAAATAGTAGTTCAAAGTTAAGAAGTGCAACTAACGGTAAAAAATTGTAAAGAGTCACGATGCCGGTAAATAATATTTACTTTTACTTTTTGATCCGAGACAAATGTCTGTGTGGCCCACAGATATTTGTTTCGGTCTGGGTGTTTTGAGACTGAAAATCTCGTAGTTTCTGATACCCACGATACAGGTTACACCTAGTGTGGGGTCAGGACTATGTGTGGCTGTTGAGTGTATTTATTTTAATTTATTTTATTATATTATTTCTTTTCCGATAAAGAAACTGGGGTTTAGAGAATAAAGTTAATTTTGTTGAGTCGGTTCTGGATCCTTTTTTTTATGGCAGCCCTGTAGAAGGTACGATACATGCTCTGCGCCGGCAGATATTTCGCGATCGCACACCCGTGAAACTAACTTCCTACTGATATATTAAGAATACGTGGAATTTTGATTTTTACCGTTTCGAATAAATTGAGTTTGATAGTTTGAACCCTCAAAGGAGTTCAACTATAGTAAATGCATTTTTCTACCAAAGTGCACCTTTATATTGCATTTGTGTCTGATAGAATAGACACAGAATAAAAGATGTGGTTGTAAATATATTATTAAACAACATAAAGATGGTACTCATTTTTTCTCAATTTAATAATAATTAATAATATTAGCCCTGTAATATTACTGTCCCACTGCTGGGCACGGGTCTCCTCTACTAATGAGAGGGGTTAGGCCTTATTCTACCATGCTGGCTTAATGCGGGTTGGTAGACTTCACATACCTTCGAATTTCTTGTGGAAAAATTTTCGAGTATGCAGGTTTCCTTACGATGTTATCCTTCGTCGTTATAGCAAGCGATATTTCACGATGAAAAAACACACTTAACATAGAAAAGTCAGAGAGGTATGCTCCATTTTGGGGTTCGTCTCGAACCTCCGACACTCGTCTCGGCTGTCCGTACCACACCCAACTGGGCTATCGCTACTGCTTTCTCAATTTATTAGTAGGCAATTCGGTACGGGTAAGCCAGAAGGAATCGTATTGTATGGACCTCGCAGTCTTCGCCACTGACACTTTCTTCCTAAGTATAATAACTATAACCGACGGATTTGACTTGGTGGACGTCGCTTGATAAAACTATTTAATATTTTTGTCTAGAGTTGTGTTTGTTGTTTTTCAGTGATGCGGTTTTATACACAATACTTCAGCGAAGATGAACAGTATAATGAGTGAGTGATGAGTTTTGCTTGGTGCGTTGGCTGGCTTTGTTCGGTCGATTCGCTGAGTGAAGGTCATCTTAGGGGCATCGCATTGGAAGGAGTTGTTACCATAATCCCAGCAGCAACTTAAGATTATCCACGTCTGAGGGTTATGGTCATTACGAAACTTGATAATTGCCCTATCTATCTTGACATTGGCTAAATCATCGCAAATGCGTGTAGACCATTATTTTTAAAAGAAGACGAACTTTAATCGATTAATTTATATAATTTCGTCAGTATAGAGCTGACGTAAGCATTACTGTGGACGTGTTCAAGTGTCAATGGTTTTTTGCAAGAGGTTCCAATTGCAATTTTAGGGTTTTGTCCACGAATTGAGGACCCTTCATTATGGTGATCTCAATAAAGTGTCCAAAATACCTATTTATATTTTTATTCAGATGTTTTTTTACATGTCCATGGAATCATTCCATTTTATATTCTAGCTTTCTCTAAGGCGAAGAAAACACAGTTAGACGACGACGTGTATACTTCAGAGTGTATATTTCGAAGGAAAAATTTCGAAGGTCTATGAAATCTGTAGTACGGCTGACCCTGAAGTCTTGGATTCGATTCCCGGGACGGGTAAAGTGATATTGGACTTTTCCTTCCTATCACGTTTTGGATGGAATAAAATCGGTGAACAAATTCGTCTCTACCTACCCGCTTAGGGATATAGGCGTGAGCTTATGTATCATCAAGTGAGTATGTCATGCGTAAACCTAGCCCTCGTAATTAGGAAAAAAGCCGTTCGAAGCATTGGGGCGTATGTCCAGGGATGATTTATTGAGTTATTATTTTATTAATAAAAATATATTTGATTTATTATCCGGCATTGTGCCCAAACGGAGCCATTTATTTCTGTATTCTGTGAACAAATGACTATAAGTGATAAGCTCATGATGACATAATTTAATTATTAGCCATTGTAACACCATTAAAAGGGCACGTTAACCTTTTTGTAATAAAATAAAATGTTTTTCCGAGCAGGAAAATTTCTGACAATCGTAAATGTATTCGAGCTCACTGCGCACTGATGACATTTCGTTAATATTTTATACACATTTCATAAACGCGCATCGAGTTTGAATACATTTACGATTGTCAGATATTTTCCTGCTCGGGCCGCTGATTTGTAATTTCTACCTCTAGAGTTATTTGTTGACCTACGTGGTTTATAGTATGTATAATACGCGACTGCCTCGGTGGCGTGGTGGTATTTCGGTACGACTATGGTTCTGAGGTCTCGGGTTCGATCCCTGGGTCGGGCAAAGTGATATTGGATTTTTCCATATCAGCCCGGAGTCTGGAATTTGTGCCCTATATCGCGATAGGCTCGCACATCTGGGACGGAACTAAGCTCGACGAAATGTGGATGTTCTAGTTCGCTAGTGCGTCTCTGCCTACCCCTTCGCGGATACAGGCGCTTTACGCCTTTATTTTAAACCATAGAATTCTAGTAACTGTATTTTATTATACTTAACTTTTATACTATTTGTTTTGTGTGTACACTGACACTGACTGAATAAAAAAAAAACAATTATACGCTAGGAGAAAACATTTCAAATGCTTTTGATGATAGAGCATGCTTAAATGTTTTTGAATTAATTAATAATAATAGATAATAGACTAAGGCCTAATCCCTCTCATTAGCAGAGGAGGTTCGTTCCCAGCAGTGGAACAGTAATATTATTATTCTTATTCAGTAGTCCGAGCACGAAAAACTAATGTAAATGTAAATGTATTCGAGTTCGCTGCGCACTGATGACGTTTGGTTAATATTTCATACAAATTTCATAGACGCGCATCGAGTTCGAATACATTTACGGTTGTCAGAAATTTTCCTGCTCAGGCCGCAGTACTCTTTATTTTTAAAGTATTTTCTTTTACATTTTTAAATATATGATATAAAAATAAAAATACATCTAAAAATATTCCCCTCCGATGGCGAGGCTCGGAACCCAAGCCACCGGCGCTTAGGACCCCAGAGTGAGGAACCTCCTCATAATTCGTGCCGTATCCAGTAACACTGCTTTCTGCATCTGGCTCTCAACCCAAACACCAACCGAGAGCCTCTTGAGGTGTTGGTAGAGGCTCATTGGTATCAAACCATGGGTAGAAATGACTATCGGAACAATGATTGTTGAATCCACATCCCGCATGCGAGTAATCATGTGCCAGGACATTTTGTCTTTTTCGGCTTTCACGAGCTTCTCGTCATGCGGAATCGTGACATCAACAAGCATCGCCCGGCGCGCCAATCGATCTACTACCACAATATCAGTCATCGCATCCATTATTATTAAATGGCCGAAATTGGAGATCACTTACTATTAGGTGACCCACTTGCTTGTATGACAATCACTGTTAAAAAAGAAAGAAGACATTAAGGTAGTAATAAGGCAAAGGACAATAACATATCCAGTAACCTTGCCGGTCAATATAAAAAAAAGAACAAGTTTTAAAATCCATAATGCGGAAGCAATATCCAATATCAATAGTAATATGAAGACATCTTCAGAAACTCTGCGTTTAGTTTGCATCCTCACGTAAAAGCAAACACTGAGCGTTGTAATCGTATACATTTTTCAAACTTATTGCATGAAATAAACGGTACAGCCATGCTGTATTTACTTTCTTCATAGTTTTGAGGAATTTCAAAGACAATGCATATGCATGCATTGCGTAGTTCTAATAATTAGCTTACAAACATTAGACATTATTGTAATTTTAAAGCGGTTTTGTGTTAGGTAAAGTAATAAATTACTTACTGATTCCTTAAGTTTACGCGAATATTATACATTGAAATAAAACTATTCTTACGGATTCTATCTATCTATTCTAAGCTTGCACAAACCTGGGATCTAATTATACATCTTATTAAATCGGAACCCAAAAGACCAGCTGCCAGAACTCAAGACACCGTGAGCTCGTACTGCATAGATCGGAACACAAATAATTAACCTTTTTTGATTTTGTATATTTTTTTAATGATGGAAGATATTGTAACACTCACCTTTTTTGGACAAATGACACCTCAGTCTGACCCGTGACAACGAAGACTACAAAGCCTTCGAAACGTCGGGAATAATAATTAAAACCTAATCGTGATAGAATCCGTAAGAATAGTTTTATTTCAATGTATAATATTCACGTAAACTTAAGAAATCAGAATAGTTTTATTTCAATAATAAATTACTGCTGTGATTCGACGAGCTAGTCTGAATACCAAGCTATGATAGAGGTTAAGTATATTGCAATTCAAAATATGATTATTTAATAATTAGGTGCATTAAGTGCACTAAGTGCATTGACTAAGGGGGACATCATTTGAATCTACCCGTGCTTTGTAAATGTCCACGTGTAATATTTATAATAACAATAATATTATGTCCAGTAACAATAACTACGGATTTATTAAGCTTGCCCAATCAAATCCTCAAAATATTACTTAACTATTAAAATTAGAAAGGATGTAAAATTTGAAAGGAATCCGAACAGACCAGGCCACACAAGCAGCACTTATGAGTACGAGTAAATAGAACAAATCTTTTATCCAGGCAACTCATGTCATAATATAATATTTCCAATCTAAAATTGTGACCTGTAGCCCGAGCACGAAAAACTAATGTAAATGTAAATGTATTCGAGTTCGCTGCGCACTGATGACGTTTGGTTAATATTTCATACAAATTTCATAGACGCGCATCGAGTTTGAATACATTTACGGTTGTCAGAAATTTTCCTGCTCAGGCCGCTGCAGCCCGAGCAGGAAAATTTCTGACAACCGTAAATGTATTCGTGCTCGATTCACGTCTATGAAATTTGTATGAAATATTAATCAAATGTCATCAGTGCGCAGTGAGTTTACATTTACATTAGTTTTTCGTGCTCGGGCTACAGATCTAGGGTATTAATCGATACTATATTAATAATTCCAGATTATCACTTACTTCTACCCCATTGGTCTGAATAATAGTGAATGTAAAAGCAGTGCGTGTCTCGTCGTATCGCCAGCTGGAATCGCGCCAACCATGCCGGATCATTAGCAAATATCTGCCTTTCTACCAGTATGCATCCTTTATTGAACACCACGCTGGATTTGTATAATACAGCCTTTGTTGTTGGATGGTACGTAATTTAAAAGAGAATTTGATTTCAATAATAATCACAAGTTTAAAAATTTAACTGACCGACTTACAATTTACCGATCGTGACCAAATTTATAAGGATCACCCTTGAAATGAGCTCTATCGAACACAAAATGAATTTTGAGAATCGGTCCACATTTGGCGGAAATATCGAGTAACATACATAAAAAACAGACGAATTGAGGACCTCCTCCTTTTGTGGAAGTCGGTCAAAAATTAAAAGTTCAGAACCGACTTGCATTATATCTTGACTGAAGACCCAAGTGAAAAGAATATTAATTGCCATTTGCCGGAGATATCGCGACATACTTGCATAAACATAGACGAATTAAGAGCCTCCTTCTTTGGAAGACGATTGAAAAAATAAGAAAATGCTGTGGCTATAACAGCAGCAAGTTAATACCTTTACCATTAAAGCAATATTTTTCATCATGAACAAAAACCTACATAAGTTAGAAGTCTTGTGGACCTTATCACTTGTTTCCATAGTCGATATCATAAATTCGCAACCAGCTGGGGATTACCAACCTCTTAAAGCAGTATTACTATAATGTTATTTTCATTTTTTGTTTATTGTTTTTTTGTTTTGAATTTTTGGGAATGGTACGGACTGCCGTAACAAATGTCGGAGGTTCGACACCAACCCCATAATGGAGCATACACCTCTGACTTTTCTATGTTAAGTGTATTTTCATTGTGAAATATTGCTTGCTATAACGGTGAAGGAAAACATCGTGAAGAAACCTGCATACCCGAGAATTTCTTCACAAGAATTTCGAAGGTATGTGAAGTCTATCAACCTGCATTAGGCCAGCGTGGTAGACTAAGGCCTAACCCCTCTCATTAGTAGAGAAGGCCCGTGGGACAGTAATATTACAGGGCTAATATTATTAGTATATTATTTGATTTTTTGTACGGGAATTTGTACAAGTAAGAGTTAATTTGCTATAAGAAATGGATGTAAACCCCCTGCCCTCGCTGCTATTTTGATTATTTTAAATTTATTTTATATGAAATATTTTGCTACAATATTACGTGTTCAGTAAGCAACATTCGCGTTCCTCTTGATAAACTCCACGGACATAACTTCGTCAGGCATCATGAGCATGCTCTTCGCATCGATGTGGCAGTCGTTCGGTAGCGGAGAGTTCGGCAGAGTACGGACTTTGAAGTTTAGCACCACTTCTGACAACCCGTATCTTAAGGTCTGGTATGCGAAGCGTTTTCCTGTTAATGTAAAGATTCTATGTTGATTAATAAAGCGTATGCCGGAATACAGCTGTGAGCTTATGTTTTATTATACATACATACATACATAAGCTTACGCCTGTATCCCCGAAGGGGTAGGCAGAGGTGCACTAGCTAACTAGCACACCCACATTTCGCCGAGCTTAGTTCCGTCCCAGATGTGATAGGGGGCGAGCTTACCATATGCGGCACAAATTCTAGTCTCCGGGCTGATATGGAAATCACTTTGCCCGACCCGGGGATTGAACCTGAGACCTCAGGACGGTAGTCATCCTGAAATACAACTACGCCTCCGAGGCAGTTATATTATGTTATTTTTTATCTCTTATTAGACTTGTTTTCATGATAAGCTTCCTTTTTGTTTTACTGCCATTTTTAATCACAAATATCATGAAATTTCATAAGAGATCGTTCTAATACCAATTGTCTCCATTTCATCGCTGAAATCAAATATGTCAATTAAACTCAACATACCTATGCAATGTCTCGGTCCTTCTCCAAACGGCATATGAGTATACGGTTTCATTGTGTTATTCTCCTGCAGGAATCTCTCGGGGATAAACTTCTCAGGTTCCGGGAATAACTCAGGGTCTGTTTGCATCCCCACTGCATTTACGTAGATGGGTGTTCCCGCAGGGATTGTCAGATGGTCGTCGATCTTGTAGCTATTTTGGGCTATTCTGTCCAACCAGCCCAGTGGCGGGAACTTTCTGAGAGTTTCTAAAAGTAGAATATATTAGTCCAGCATTAAACGATCTTCTAATATTAATGAGAGTTTTTGGGTCCAGAGTTCTAGACCATTTCGTTGGTATAATGTATGTCGGATGGCCAACGCTGGCGTTGTTTTTTAAAAACGGTGACGTCAGCATGGCTGACGTCACTTTTGACAATAAGATGATTACTCATCTTATTTATCAACTGTGAACACTGAAATTCACTAACTCCCTTTATTAACGGTGCTCAAGAGCACCGTCTAGTCAGGGATGTGGACAGTCCGAGTGCCGGAGCACGACTGTGTCGAATCTGCTCTGAACACTCCTTTTATAGGGTGCAATATTTGCAACTACCTACTCGATAGCGAATATCGAATGCTGAAGAAATAATTATAATGATTATTTTAACTTTTTAGAATCTTTAAACGATTCAGCAGTTTAACAATTGTAAAATTAACTAATAACGTGAAATAACAACGGCTTTTTAAATAAGCTTGCTATTTTGCGCCGATATGTATAATGTGGCTTCCCTTGTTTCTGAAAAATACATATTGATAGTCAAAATTCTGTCTCACTGCCATTTCTTTTTTTTATCACCAAGTGAAATAGGTTTGATGATTAATGCATATGAAACTAGCATAACTTTCTATTGTGAATATTTTTTAGTATCGGATGAGTAGTAGGAACTACCTATGTACGGGACATCTATTTTGATAGTTAAATGATAGTCTTTTTTGATATTCACTTATGTATATTTGATAGTTGCTAAGTCTATATGATAAATGCTTGATGATATTGATAGATGAGTACGCGTTCGCCGTCGATCGGTATTACTAACGCACTAAAAATTAATAAATGTTGAAATATGTAAAAACGATGCGACGTGCTAACGCTGCATAAATGGTTGGCCCGTACATGCTCCCGGGCAGGAAGATGAATCTGATGAAATGTGATGAAGTGTTAATAGGTGATTAATGTATTACAAGATGATTGAACAATTTGGTCTTATACTTAAGAATGATTTGGTTAGAAATGAGCGCTATCACTAAATTTTATTGTAGTATAAGTAGGTGAAGTCTCTTTGTCCAACACATAGGATTTAGATAAAGGCGTGAAATGCTCACTCGCGCACTGATACACACTACACTGTGGCACATTTTCACTTAAACATTGAACACTCTCGACACATGACACCCGCGGAGCAGGAGCCGGCGCCGACGTTGCAGCGGCTACCGCTGCCGCCAGGCCCGCCTCGGGAGCCGGCGGTGCAGGCGCTGCGCGCGTGACCCTCGCCGAGCGCGCCCGGTGGACGCGCCGCCACGCGTACACCGCACCCGCCACTACGGTCACGCTGATCAACACGTGGATTACGGAATAGTGATGAACATCGTGTGCTGATAATTGTTGCAATTGTATGTCGTTTGTCTTCAGCTGATTGATTTGCTCACCAATCTCCTTTAATTGTTGTTTTTGAATATCGTATTCCTTACTTAAGTTGGGATACGAACTGGTATTCGCTATGGTCCAATTTATGATGTTATTGATGGGTGATATATCTAATTTGACAATGGGCGGTTTCGCTTTCATTTCGTTTGATGGTTGATTTTGAGGAAATATCATAAATGAATCACCTTTAATGACGCAATCAGGTCCAATAGACATAAGGCCCGCTTCCTTCAGCTGTTCCGTTGTAATCTGATAACCACATATAAAGCGTAGCGTACATTGGCCACAGCAACTAAATAAATAAGTATTAATTTTTGTTAATTCTTCCCATATATCCTTACATGGATGTGCTACAGTCTTACAACTATCAGCTTGATCTTTAATACATAAGTATTCGTCATTCTTCATCTGGTAGATTGGTCTGTGCAACTCACATAGTTTGGTGCTCGGGTTAAATTCAAGGCAATTTATTAAATCAGTGTGAAACATTGGCAAGTATGTATCCTTCTCAATGTTTATTGCAATGTAATTAGATATCGGAACAATGCTCACTGAATGATTGTGTATAAATTTTGGAATGGGAATAACTTTGTGAATCTCATAATGTTCCCTGGTTATCAGTGGAATTTTTATTTCTAGTATAAGATATTGTTCGGTGATCTTTGCTTTAACCTTTAGTAAATTATACACTTCAGAAATATCAGAGTGTATATTTTGAATCGGTAAAGATAAATCTTTGGATAGGTGGCTAGAAATTATGCTCAGTTCATTTTTCAGTTGATTCGGGGATATTAGATGAATATCAAATTTTCCGTGATATATGTCTGTGATAGTGTCCAGCAGAGTGGTTTGTATATTTCGCACATTCAATAAAATGCTGTTAGTGATGAACATAGACAACGTGAAATCCGTGATTGTTTCCAGATTTTGTGCTTCAGCTTTAAGTTCGCTAACATTTTGCTCCAAGGTATTCAAATGACGATTGAATAATTTATGCTGCTTATCCATAACTCCCTCCATTCTTTGTAGAAAATTATATTGAGCCTCCATAACCGATGTTTGATTCTTCCATAAATGTAAAAGATATTGCTGATCTGCTCGTACTGTTTCTATGTCTTTCTGGTATTGTTCAGCGAAGTTGTCGTCTAGTATACCAAAGAGGCTGTGTGCTAGGTTTCCTACGCCGTTGATGAGGCCTCGACGTTGCCGGTGTTGGACGCCTGGTTGTTTGCCGAGTAATAAACTGTCATAGTATGTTAACTCAACCGAACTATGACGTAACTGCAATAGGATCATGTCACACTGGGAGTGTTGTCGTTGTTTTAAGCATGTGTCTTCTAGATGATTCAAGTACTTATTAAATAATTTTGTTGCTTCCCAATAAGGCTCCATATTGTAATAAACAATAAGTTTCCAATTATCTCGGACAAGATGCATGTTTGATATCCGATCAAAGTACAAGTTTTGATTAGCTCTGAATTTTGATATATTATAAGAACATTCCGTTGATGCTGCCAGCGTTGTAAAAATTAAGAAAATAAAAGTTAATAGATGACTCCACTTACTCCTTGTAATTCCTGATGACTTAGGTTTTAATACTGGAATATCTTCTGATTGTGGATTAGAATTGCTATGTGTTTCTTTATCGTTTTCGGGTTGATTGGTGCTAACAGGTAGTAATGATAATTTTGTGATTGGTCTCTTGATAGCTCCATTTTTGGTTTTGACAGTGACAACTCGCACATAACCGTCTTTTCCCGGGTGTAATTCGATGACTCTGCCTAGTGCCCATTTCCCTGCAGGTAGGTTGACATCGTGAATTATGACAATATCCTCTAGATTGAGGTTAAGCCGTGGTCTTAACCATTTGCTTCTCGATGTTAACTGACATAAGTACTCTGCTTGCCATCGTTTCCATATGTCTTGATAGATTTTTTGAACTAATTGCCATCTTTTCCGTTCGTCCCTTTCTGTCTCGATGATTGTTAATATTGGGCCACTTGATAGAAAATGAGACGGTGTTAGGTAACTAATATCTTCGAGATCCTCCGTTAAAGCACAAAGTGGTCGTGAATTGAGACACGCTTCCAGTTGTGATAAAAGTGTAGTGTACTCCTCAAATGTAAGCTTCTGTTCTCCTATCACTCTGCGTAGATGGTACTTGAGGCTCTTCACGGCAGCCTCCCAGAGTCCTCCCGCGCTGGGCCACGAAGGGGCATTGAAATGCCACTCTATGTCCATTTCGCTCACATCTGATAGAAACTCGTTGCTGATGATACTTTTTAGTTCCTTGATCTCATGCTGTAATAACTTATTGGCTCCAACAAAGTTAGTGCCATTATCGCTGTATAAATGGCGTGGCGTACCTCGTCGTGCCGCCATTCTCCTTAAAGCGGCCAAAAAGGATGATGATGACAAGTCTGACACCAATTCAAGATGTATGGCTTTGGTGACCATACAGACAAATACGGCAATGTAGCCCTTTGTTGTTCTGATATTGCGTCCTTTGCTTGGTCTTACTTCTACGTAGCCCGTAAAATCCACTCCTGTGTTAAAAAAGGGTCTTGTAGGATTAACTCTCGAAGCTGGCAGGTCACCCATTAATTGATGTTGATTTTCTGGTGAATGTCTTCGGCAAGTAATGCATTGTCTTAAATTCTTTTTGACTGCACGGTTCCCCCCAATAATCCAAAAGTGTTTTCGCAACCGGGCCAGGGTGATTCTGGCACCACCATGGAATACCCTTTTGTGGGCATGTTCAATAAGGAGATCTGTGAAATGACCACTGTGAGGTACTATAAGTGGATTTATCATCTCTTTATCCATATTATGTGCATTTTGAAGACGACCACCGACTCGGAGCATACCTTGCTGGTCCAAAAACGGGTTTAAATTCAACAATTTGCTTTTGGAATCAACCTTCCCTCTTTTATTCAAATCTTCTATTTCCTTGCTAAATTCTTTCCTCTGAATATGCTTAATAATAATCATTTGCGATCTTTTTAATTCGTCAGCTGATAAAAACATCTGTTTTCTGTTATGTTTTACACGTAGTATCCATGCAAGTACTCGTGTTACGCGCGTAAAACTGCTGTGTTTAGTAATTAAATCACTAAGGATATCATTGTGTGGATGCGTCGAAACATTTATTTGCTTTATATTTCTCATCTCTTCACTTGTTGTAAAGACTGGTTGATCATCGTTGTCATTGTGAGCAGGTAGCCATTCCGGTCCCTGCCACCAACAGGAATGCTGGAGTAGTTGCTCGGCTGTTAAACCCCGACTTGCACAATCTGCGGGATTTTCGTTGGATTTGACATACCTCCAACATGTTGCTGGTATCAATTTTACAATTTCCCTTACTCGGTTAGCGACAAAGGGTTTCCACTTGTTGGCATCACCTTGCAGCCAACCTAGTACTGCGGTTGAATCCGACCATCCGTGTAATATTAAATTGTGCTCATTTAAACAGCTCATTACCTTTTGAGTCAATTTTGCCAATAAATGTGCTGCACAGAGCTCTAAGCGTGGTAACGTAATGGGTTTATTTGGTGGGACGAGTCTTGATTTCCCTGCTACTAATATGATTGATATAGATGGATGTCCATGTTGATCTATCCTTTTAATTTTACAATAAATTACCGCCGCGTACGCCTTCATTGAAGCGTCACAAAATCCGTGTAATTCTATAGTGTCGTTTTTATTACAATGTAACCACCTCGGAATATGAAACTTATTGATGTTTAGTAAATCCTTTTTTATTGTATCCCACTCATTGTTCAAATCAGCTGGTAATTGGTCATCCCACTGGAGATCTCTTAACCAAACTTTCTGGAATAAAATCTTTAATTTTGTTGTTATAGGTGTAAGCCAACCTAATGGATCGAATAACATTGATATTTCTGATAAAAGTGTACGTTTAGTATGTTTCTTTGATGGCGTACTCAACTTTGATTGAAAAGTGAAATTATCGGTGCTGGGCTGCCAATGTAAGCCTAACGTCTTAGTGGATTCTTGATATTTGAAATTGAAAACTTCGTCTACGTCATTTGATGAGTTTACGTCCTTCAACAAATCTGGACAATTTGAGGACCATTTTCGGAGATTCATCCCGCCTGATTTTAACAGCTGTATTAAATCTGTTTGCAACTGTTTTGCTGAATGATAGTCATGGTGTCCACTAAGTAGATCGTCCATGTAAAATTGCTCTTGTATGACCTTGGCAGCCTGGCTTTCTTGATATTTGCTACTCTCGTCTTTAGCCAATTGTCTTAAGGTCATCATGGCTAGAAAGGGTGCTGCTTTTGTGCCATAGGTTACCGTTGTTAGCTGGTATTCATGTAGTGGTTCTGTTGATGAATTACGCCAAATAATCTTCTGCAGTTGTTGATCTTCTTCGTGCAACAAAATCTGGCGGAACATTTTTTCAATGTCTGCAGTGTAGGCAAACTGGTATTGTCTCCATCTGAGGATTAATGACTGCAAGTCTTGCTGCAAATTCGGTCCACGGCTCATTACGTCGTTTAAACTATGCCCCGTGGACGTTTTGGATGATGCGTGGAATACGACTCGTAAAGCGGTTGTCGCAGAATCAGAGCGTAGGACACAATGATGCGGCATAAAATAGTTAGCTGATGAGGTTTCATTAGATGGACGCATGTGGCCTAACTCTTCGTATTCCGTCATAAATGATTTGTAGTCCCTTCTAACTTCAGGATTCTTTGAAAATCTCTTCTCTAATTGTAGAAACTGGGCTATGGCTTTGCTTTTAGAATCTCCTAGTTTTTCTTGTGCGTTTTCCTCCAACGGTAGCCTCACTCGGTATCTTCCGTCCTCTTCACGAACAGTGGTGGCTTGATAGTGTTGTATGCATCGATTATCCTCGTCCGATAAGTTTGAATTGTCAGCACTTGATGAAACATCTTCAATTTCCCAAAAGCGTTTAATCTGATCCATGTCGTTGATGACCACGTTACATTGGAAACTTTGATAGACAACATTGCCACTTAAAATCCACCCGAGGTGTGTTTGTTGAGCAACATATTGAGATGATTCCGGTTTTATGATGCCTTCTAAAATGATAAAAGGATATACATCTGATCCCAATAATATATCAATAGGGCCGCTGATATTAAAATTAGGGTCTGCTAACGGGATGTTTTCTATACACGGCCAGGATGGTTTTTGAAAAGACTGAAAAGGTATGTTTTTAGTGATGTTATTGATTACAAAAACTTCAGCCATAAATTGATATTCGCTGTGGTTTGATGAACATGTAATATGAAGCATTCCTTTGCAGTTGTTTTCCTTTCCACCAACTCCAAACAGAACACCCTTACAATGTTGTCGTGGTAGTCTTAGCATTTGAGCAGCATTTTCTGTCATTAAGGACATTTGTGCTCCTGGATCCACTAAGGCCCGCATGAGATGATGGGTACCATCTGCGGCCTGGATTTTGATTAAAGCTGTTGCTAAAAGAACATATGGATCGTTAACAGCGCCAAGATGTGAGGTGCGGTTACGTTGCTCCTTCGTGGTGATGGCTGGCCTAACGAAAGCCTCATGTAGCAACGTATTATGACGGCCGTTGCACTCTTGACATCGTTTTTCAGAAATGCATTGTTTGCCCTTATGATCGTATAAACAATTTGTACATAAATTCAATTTTGCCACTGCGTTTCGTTTTTCATTGCTATGTAATTTGAGGAATCCATCGCAGTGGAATATTTTGTGCGGATTTTTGCATAGTGGACATATTGGTTGCGTAGTCGAATTGAATATCTTTGGAGTGGAAAATTTTGATATGTTGCGGTCATAATGAAATGATTTATTAAAAGGTGTTTTCTTATTAAACTTCGTATCGGACTGAGGTTGAGATCCTTTAGGAGAATCATGCTTTTTACGGCTTGTTTCGAGTGCAGTAAATTTATTTTCCAAAAAATCTAAGAAATCCTTCAATCTTGGCAGCTCTCGTGGTTTGGATAATGAACTTGTGTATTCGTTGTGAGTGTCCGCGTCAAGTTTTTGATCTAAAATAAGTACTACCAACGGATCCCACGACGAAATATCCACACCTAAGTTTTTTACGGCATACAGGCTCTCCTTAACGGTGTCGTGGATATTTTTAATGTGAAAATAAGACGTCTGACTCATTGTTGGTAGATTTAAAATAAGGTTAATATGAGACGCAAAAATTAATTTGTCGTTATTAAATCTGTGATTAAGTATGTCCCAACAGATTTGATAATTTTCTGAACTGATTCGTAAATGTTGTACTAATTTTTCTGCTTCTCCCCTAAGTTTTCCCTTCAAAAATTGCATTTTTTGTGCGCTGGACAATGATGGGTTATTGTGAATGGACTCACAAAATAAATCTTTAAATGTTAGCCACTGGTGAAAATTACCGCTAAATACAGGAATATCCAATTGGGGCGTTGATTGTTCTCTATGTTGTACCGACCACATTTTGCTGTTCAACGATTTTTTTATAGAATTAAATTTTTCTTCATATAGGGCAAAAGTTTGCTCGTAATCCAAGTTATCCCCTATCATTTCGCTATCGATTTCCCAATGTAGGACATCGATGGCAGACCACCTGGCCTCGATACTTTTAAGCGTATCTTTGAACTCCCACTTTTCTGACATTGCATCTAAATCGATATTTTGAACTGTACGTGAAAATGCCTTGAAATTGCTTTTTTGACGTCGCAGCATTTCATCTAATTTACTGTTCGTACCCCTATCAATGTTGCCAAAGGAGGTGGTTGGCATGTTTAAATCTCCCGACTGTTTCTCAGCCCCTGGTATGTAAAGTTGCTGACCACCAGGTGACGGTGTCCTTGTTGGAAACGGGGTTGCTGCTTTTAATATCACCGGAGTCTTGGGTTTTTCACCCTCGACAAAGGAAAATCTTTTTATATAAACCCGAGTGTCATTATAGAACGTAGTAGCTTGCTGATAATAATTATTTATAAAATATTCATGAGACTGATCATCTAATGTACACAGTTGCTCGTGGTTAGATTGGAACTCTTGCCAGTAAGAGTCCAACGTATCTAATCGCCTTTTTATGTTGTCCGGAGTTTTGCGCTCAGGACCATCCTTTTTGAAATTGCGGAGGAGTTGGTGCATGCCCTCCAATATTTGATACTGAGTTGTAATTAGACCTTCCATTTTGCAAATCAACTTGATATAATAATTAATTGGAAAGATCTTACTTTGATTGCTGGTACCTCCTGTTGAACACCACGCTGTGAGCTAAAGACTGCTGCTGTCTCCACGTGCTTGTTCTCGACGCCACGTGCACCAGTTACTTTCACAAAAATCACTCGCGACGCGACAATCCGGCTCGAAGGACCATTAAGATGTACGGGACATCTATTTTGATAGTTAAATGATAGTCTTTTTTGATATTCACTTATGTATATTTGATAGTTGCTAAGTCTATATGATAAATGCTTGATGATATTGATAGATGAGTACGCGTTCGCCGTCGATCGGTATTACTGACGCACTAAAAATTAATAAATGTTGAAATATGTAAAAACGATGCGACGTGCTAACGCTGCATAAATGGTTGGCCCGTACAACCTACAAACAACCCCAAATGGTCACAGTAGACTTAAACTTCCTCAATTTTCTACGATACATCAATGATAAACTTTTATTTTTTTTCTTCTTTCTATGTATGTGAGGTCTTACCTTCGAGAACGGCATTTAAGTACGGTAGTTCAGCAAGTACCGTAGAGTCCAAATCTCTGTTTACCCTTTGCTTTGCTTCATACAATTCTGCGTAAAGTTTATCCTAAAATAATGAAAATATTGTAGCTATTGGAATTATGGCATTCTGAGCATGAATAACTATTGAATATATTAGTAGGCCTTATGTGGAGGAGTTCCTCTGGGTAGGTTGGTTGGTAGGTATCATCGCAATGTCTATTTTTACCACTAATCTAGATTGTGCAAGCAATATTTCCTTATGTTTAAAGAACATTGTTCCTAGTGTAATTATTAGCCATTATGGGTAAAGTGATTAAAAGTTTTTCTGCTCAGTATCAATTCAGAGTCTGGAATTTGTGCCTTATGTGGCGTTATGCTCACCTCCGTACCATATGATATTGATTAGCTTTTCAAAAAGTAGGCGCACCAGTTGCACCTTTATATTCCTTCGAAGATAACAAGCGTTTTTTTTTATCCAGGCAGGACAAAGAGACTACACTGAACTTGATGGTAAGCGTAGTGCAATAAAAAAAAACTAGCAACCACTAACAAATAATGGGTTTACCAGTGGTTCTCAGAATCATGCCGACCTATTTATGCTTCTTCACACTCCGAATCCGAAGAGGGAAGAAGCAAATCGAGGGGCTTGCGACACGACAGGCGGATGACTGATGCAGATCATGCAGACACAGTTATCCCAATACCCGTCCCAACAAACCATCAAGTCATACTGTAAGATCCTCGAGAGATCTGGAAGTACACTGGCTGATCTAGGAACGCGAACCACACACGGAGTGTGGGTCACTATGGCAGGTTTTAGCACCATGTGTAAGGTGGTTGCCATCCGGTCGGGTACGAATTTCCTACCACCAGCAATTGTGTCTGTAATAGTTACCTGTATTAAAGGTTGGTGTGCCATTTCATAAATAGCAAACGTTAAAGTGACAGCGCTTGTATCGAAGCCTCCTTGTAAGAATATTGCGGCTTGTGCGAGGAGTAGGTCTTCGCTGATCTCTTCAAATAAATAATGAGCCTTACTTATAAAAACAGTTTAACTAAGCAAATGGTCAAGAATAGCCTGTCCCTTTTATTTTCAAACAATGTGACACAAGGAAAAAAGTAACTGGCTATTCTTAGCCATTTGCTCAGCTTAACTCATGAATCATCACCCACAAACCAACTTAGGTTTAAGTGATGTATATATATAGTATAATGTGTGTAAAATATTTGGTAAAAAATAAAATAAAAAAAAAAACGTTTTTATAAGTAAGGCCTATAAAGTTTAAATAAACGACTTCTATCCTTATCTTCTTCATTTAAGGTTAGCAACGAACTATAAAATCACTCACCCTCCCCGTCAATTATGGCTTCCTGTTTCATCTTGAGGAGGACATCCAGCATGTCTTTGACTTCTCCATGATCAGTTTTATTCTGTTCCCTTTGCTCAACTACTGCTCGAAATACTTTTCTCAAATACGCAGTTGCTTGCTTAGGGAAAAACGAGAATCTAAAAGCATTCCCATTATCTTGCAGGGCGACATAATCGCATTAGCAATAAATGTTAAAAAAATATTTTGCAAAAAGATTTGAAATAGTTGCGAGAAATGTTATTTTAGTCCTTCTTTTTTCCTGTTCCTTAATCCTACTCCAACGTAAGGTTATAGCAACATACTTTTTAAGCATATTGCAAAAAGACTACGGCTTAGCTATGACTTAGTAGCCTATTACAGCAGGCAAAGCCATAACTAAACCTCCGGCAACGATTTAGTGAGACAGATAGACAATACAATGATGTTATATTACCCAAAATAATCCACAAGTTGTGGAATGAAGAAAATGCTGGTCCAAGAGAGGCCTCTAAACATAGAGAACTCTATGAAGTCGGCGGTGACTCTCCTCAGAGGGCTGTCTCCAGTGATCGTGGCCATGCTACTCACTCCGAATGCCGAGTCACCGAACACGTCGGTCGTGAAGTCACTAAATAGGGACTGAAAACAGTTATTAAAAGATTTTCGTAGTTTTGAGAAGTAATACTTAGCTAAGATTTAAATACAATACGTTGAAAGGCTTTTTCTTCCAGCTGTCGATGGAACCGTCCACCTTCCAATGTGGGTGTAACACATTTTTTACGACCGGACGTCATGCCTACTAGGAATTGAGTAATCCAGTCCCGAGCACATTGTATTAGAAAAATCGCGTTGCATGACCTGACGTTCGAACCTAGGACTCTAGGCTAGGAACTCACGGCCCACATATGTTGCAACCAAACAAAGGAGGTGAGATTGAGAGAGACTATTCGATTCATAACTATAAATGTAATGATTCTCATAATTGCCTTACTCTCAAGTTGATGAGTTTCTTCTGTTTGATATCAGATTCTATCCGAATTACCAAGTCCTTTGCCTTGTCGGAATATATCCTTTGAACGGATCTCAACTTAGCTCCCGTGAAGATCACTGTCAATCGGCGTCTCAGCGTTGTCCACAGAGGATCCTGGAAAATTTTACGTATTTTTTTTATTACGTTTTTAAAGAAGTCTAACTATTTTACAGGTATCTTTAAACAGTCAAAAAATTATAAAGAAATAACACAACAGTTACGTACATAGTCCTACGAGTCGTAGTTATCAGAAAATTCTTATGGTTTTTGACAACAAACAGACTCGAAACAAATTATGCATTACATAAGCATGCATTAATATCAATAGTCATCAAATGGACCAGACCTGCAGCCTGTACTTTGATTATAAATCAAACTACCGAACTCACATCAACAGTAAATAAATTCAATCCTCCAATGGGATCAGTCCTTCCCGAGCTCAGGAAACGGTTCCTGAAGTTATCAGCATCCTTGACAAGCACGCGCCTCGCTATCTCCGGACTATTGATGACCAGAGCTGGACGCCAGAATAACCAGATACCCACGTATGGAGTGTTGAATGTGCTATATATATGTCGCATCCAGAAAGCCTTGGGAACATAAAAAATAAGTGAGACACAAAACTATAGGCAACATAATTCTCATAGATTAGATGCCTTAATGTAATGTAAGGAATTAATTTGTAACTAGAGGTAATTTTGTAATTAATGATAAGAAACAAACGCCAGAGTTTCAGGTGTATTATTTATTATATATTACGTATGTTACGCAATATCTCCGATTTTCAAAATTCTTTTTGTGTTCGATAGAACTTATTTCAAGGGTGGTCCCATATAAATTTGGTCACGGTCGGATTTGAAGTCGGTTGGTTAAGTTATTAAACTTGTTAAGTTTAGTTATAATATTAATTAAATGGTTTTTTTAATTTATTTCATCAAATGGCGTATTCTCATTTACTAAATCAACTCTTATTTCTTTTTTTAATGTGACCCATGACTAGGTGGTGATCTTTAGTCGTACGTAGCCTATTAAATAATTTACTTCCTCGTTTATCTTTCATACTATACTTACTGCATTTTCTTTAAGCAGGAAGTTAAGGCTGCCCACGATCGGATGAGGAGGTTCATGTGGTACGTTCCTCTCTGCCCAGAAGTTCTTCACTCGTCGCCAGCGCACCATCAACCATGCTGAGAAGAAGAAGAGTACCACTCCCAAGATAATTAGAATCATGGCTCTAGAACAATACAAGATTAGTAGTCTCCGTGGTTTATTTTGATATTAGCTACTGTGCTACTGCTGTGCACGGGTCTCCTCTACCAATGACAGGGGTAAGGCCTTAGTCTACCACGCTGGCCTAATGCGGATTGGGTGGTAGGAAAGAGGGGTTTAGATTTACTACAAGATACATTATTAACACCTCAGAGCTCATCATATTGCTTTTAAGCATTTTGCTTCAAAGTAGGCACAACAAGACAGTCACGTCAACAGCTCAAATGGTCCGGCTCGACTGGTTTGATACCACTGTCTATCAGAAAATCAACGTAAAGCGGCAGTATGCTGTCGCGTTCGTTCGGTGAGTGAGATTTCCGGTGCCTATTTCCCCCCTCCCTTTCTCATTCCCTTTTCCCTTCCCTTCCATTTCCTTCTTTAGGTTGGCAATGCACCTATGATTCTTTTTGTGTCTTGGGTGTCTATGGGCGGTGGAGATCACTTACCATCAGGTGACCCATCTACTTGTTTGCCAGTCTTTGATATATATACAAAAAAAATGTGAATTTCAGATTTCTTGAAAAGTGTAAAAAGTATTTGATAATAGATCTTTCTGATACAATTTTGTTCTGTTTTTACCACGTTATTGTGTCGTGATCATTGTAAATCTGTGATGCATCTTATCATGACTTCCAATAAATGTAAGATAAGTAATTCTTGATGACATGTTTACAAAAATATATTCGTATTGACCTCAAGTGTAGAGATACCACAGTCGGATACAGACATATAGTAAAAATATTATTTTTACACAATGATTACGACCTCTGATTACTAGGCATGTAGTTTAGAGTAATAAGCACTCTTGAATATCAGCCTGCTGTTCCCTCAAAGGGGGTTGACGTTAGGCAGGCGACGGGTCGAAAAAGTTAGGCCAATTCCTTTCTACAACATGCTTGGAGAAGTGTGTTGTAGAAAGAAACAATGTCATACTCAGATTGAATTTTCATACACAAGACAATATATCACGGCGGGACCACTCGGTACGCCGAGCCTATTGCCGTTCCATTATGTGATAGGAGTGAGCCTTGGCCATTGTATAAGCGCAAATTCCAGTCTCGGATGTGTGATATTCCAAAAATAAGACTATATAATGAATTATTAGCAATATTGTTGTAGCGCTAGCTCAGTTGGGAATGGTTCGGGCTGCCGAAACGATTGTCGCGGGATTGAGACCAACCCCAAAAAAAGCTCACACCTCTGACTTTTCTATGTTAAATGTGTTTTCATTGTGAAATATCGCTTGCTATAACGGTGAAGGAAAACATCGTGAGGAAACCTGCATACCCGAGAATTTCTCCACAGGAATTTCGAATGTATGTGAAGTCTACCAACCCGCATTAGGCCAGCGTGGTAGACTAAGGCCTAACCCCTGTCATTAATAGAGACCCGTGTCTAGCAGCGGGCCAGTAATATTACAGGGCTAATATTATTATTATTATTTTTATAATAAATTATAAAAAATATCCATTTTGAGATCCATTTCTATTATATATAAGTGTCATTACCTTCACAATAACAAAAAATAGACAGAGATATCATAAACATTGCAGAAAAATGTACTACAAACAAAATATGATCGGAAAAAGCAAAAAAGTATAAATAAACATTTTCGAACTGTGTATTCTGCTACTTATTTATTTAAATTACCTAAAAAAAAACTAAATTAAATATATTGATACTACGTGAAACGAAACAAATATTATATACATATATTTTTTGCACGGCTGTGTCGAATTGCGCGCGCAAGACGCGCGCGAATGATTGTTTTTTTTTTATTAGGCCATCGTTCCATGACTTTCCAGAGACAAAACTTGTTAAAATTACGTTTTATCTATATACTAGCAACATTATTTATTTAACTTTTTATTGTACACCATACATGTAGAAAGCAATATACATTGAAGAATAAACGTAAATTTGTGTAACAATGGGCGGCCTTATCGCTAATAGCGATCTCTTCCAGGCAACCTTGGGATGGAATTATGGCAAAGGAAAGAACTATTTGGGGGTGTACTCATTTCACAGACTGTAATAATAATTATATTATAAATACACATAATAATATAAAAATATATATAATTACATATATTATATAAAATAAATATACATACACGCATACATATATATACACATACATACACATATACATTAATATTTATTTACAAACAGAATAATGAATAGTAGTAATAATAAAAAAAAATAAAAAAAAATAGTTATGATTGCGACGTCATATAAAACAGTTTTACCTGCTTCTTAAAGCTGTCCAGCGATGGAGTTTGTCGTATAGCCACAGGCAGTGAGTTCCACAAGCGAACAGCCTGGATGGCAAAGGAACCATCAAAGAATCCACTACAGTGCTGTGGGATTTTGAGAGTGAGATTTTCTGAGGACCTCAAAGAGCGTGAGTGACAGTTGTCAAGAAAAATAAAGCGTTCGTTAAGATATTGTGGAGATAAGGGATTAAACAAAATAGTAAAGAGAAGTGATAGAATATGAGAGTTCCGGCGAAGGCGGATTGGGAGCCACTTGAGCTTAGAACGAAAATGAGATATGTGATCATATTTGCGTAAACCGAATATGAATCGTATACAGAAATTTTGAAGACGCTCAAGTTTATCAAGTTGGGCTTGAGTTAGATCTAAATAACTGACATCCGCATAGTCAAGCGTAGGGAGCAGTATAGATTGTGCTAGCGCAATTTTGGTGGCAGTGGGCAAGAAATTCCTGAGCCTCATCATTGATGCAGCTGACGCAAACACTTTTCGGCTAATAGCTGCAATTTGTGAATTCCAAGACATTCTGTGGTCCATTATCAATCCGAGATTTCTAACTGACTCACTAATAGGAATTGTAACCCCGCTAAAAACTATTGGACAAAGTGTAGACCAATCAATTTTTGAGATTTGCCGAGAGCTTCCTAAAATTATGGCTTGCGTTTTAGCGGGGTTTACTTTTAGGCCAAAGCAGTCACTCCAATTGGATATGCGTGCTAAGTCGTTGTTCATAGCCGCTATTGCAGTATCGATTTCGTCGAATGGAGCGTGGCAATATAATTGGAGATCGTCTGCATACAGGTGGTAGGAGGAAGAAATGTTTTGGGATATTGAGTTAATAAAGATTGTGAAAAGTAAAGGAGATAAAACGCCGCCTTGCGGTACACCGGCAGATGAGTTACACCATGAAGAAAATGCATCTTCAAGGCGAACACGTTGACGGCGACCGTATAGATAGCTATGAAACCAATCGATTACCGTCGGAGATATGTTAAGCGAGCGAAGTAATGCAAGAAGGATACATTGTGACACGGTAAATATATTTTAGGTAATGAAGCTATAGAATTTTATCGATCCTTCGATAGGCTTAAAATGCATTTTTACCAATATGAGTTTATATCTTCATTAGGGGTTTTATTATGAATAAAGGCCCCTGTTTATACGACCTAATAGTCACTCATAGTCTAGCAGGGTTACCACCACCTCTTATAGCAGTATTATTATAATCGTTCTTCGTTTGTTTTGTATGGAAATCGGTACAAGTAAGATTATAATAGTACTGCTATAAGAGGTGGTGGTAACTCCCCTGACACCCCACAGTAAGATTATATCGTATCTATCAATCGCCTTAGATAATAGGTATCAAGAACTAGGCGACACTTTCGGTCTCGTAACACCTAGATTCTAAACAAATATTTGTGGGTCACACGAACATTTGGCACAGAGCGGTGATCAAACCGACGCCCTCTTCCTTCACAGCCGGCTACGTGCCTGCTAAGCCACGGACGCTGTCAGAAAACCATAGGACTCATCCATAAATCTAATCTGTCAGTATATAATAATTAATCTTAATAGTTAATATCAGTCACGGATGTCAAAAAAAAATATGGACAGAGCACTAGGAACATTGAAAGTGAAACAGGGGTTTCGGCACATTCGGTCTATCGACACGTAATGGCGGCTTAATGAGCGTGTAATGAGTGTTAATGTGTCCGTTGGGCAATTTGTACAGGCGCGTTTGTGTGCGTAGCTTCTATGTGGCGTCCGTTTAATTATAGGCGAGATGGTGTCCTTTTTTATACGTCCGTGATCGCAGAACACCAAAAGATTTATTTAAAACCATTAATAAATAGAACTTACTTGGAATTCCCGTTTGTAAATTGAAGCTATAACTTTCTTCAACGATAATAAATATGAACTCTTTCTCAATCTATGGGACCAACGACTGCAAAGGTACGGACGCAAATAGATGAAACGAGGATAAATGCAATATGCAATACAAGGGCGGCGACGCGAAGTTGGCAAACTTGTTCTTAGCGAGTTTAATTAATAAAATAGGTAGGCTTGAAGTTGCTTGCATACAAGATTTCGTTTGTGGTAACACCCGCTTTTATGACTGCCTCGGTGGCGTGGTGGTATTTCGGTACGACTACGGTTCTGAGATCTCGGGTTCGATCCCCGGGTCGGGCAAAGTGATATTAGATTTTTCCATATCAGCCCGGAGTCTGGAATTTGTGCCCGATATGGCGATAGGCTCGCCCCCTATCACATCTGAGACGGAACTAAGCTCGGCGAAATGTGGGTGTTCTAGTTTGCTAGTACGCCTCTGCCTACCCCTTCGGGGATACAGGCGTGAGCTTATGTTATGTTATGTTTATCATCATAATCATAAGCGATAGGACGTCCACTGACGAACATAGGCCTCCCCCATTAATGCATTTATAGTAATATTAATCCATCAGAGTGACAACGTCAGGGAGATAGCTGGTCGTAAAAACTAAGCCAAATATTTCCTGCAACATCCTTGAAAGTTCTAGAGCGAACTTCGACTAAGTCTGAGTCAAAGAAACGAACTCAGTGTGAATTTGGATTTTTTTCAATTGAACTTCGATTTAGTCCGAGCCATGCCATTTGTTACAAGAACAACAGACTGAGAGACAGACGAAACAAAGATTCTCTTGTAAAAAATGACTCGGACTAAGTCAAAGTTCGATTTAAAAATTCCGAATCCTCTCTGAGTTCGTTTTTTGGACTCAGACTTAGTCGAAGTTCGCTCTATACATATCAGCCTATGTTATTATTTATTGTCAACGGTTTGAAAATATTCTTAACGATTTGTTTTTAGCAACAAACCATCAACCGCTGTGTTGCTAATTACAATTGACTGCTCGGTACTCGTACCGTGCATATTGTACTTTCGTGAGGTCTTATATTCGATACCCGGATTGGATAAAAATGATTTTCCATTCAGTTTGGAATATGTTTAAATTTAATTTGACTGCCTCGGTGGCATATTTTTATTGCGTGCGCGGTACGATTACCGTCCTGATTCTGGGGTTCGACCCCCTGGTGGTGATATTGGGGGTTTCTACTTAGTATCAACTCGAAGTTTGGATTTTGTGGCCGATAATGTGAAAGGCTCGCTTTCCATCACATCTGGGACGGAAATAAGCTCGGCTCAAGGTGGGTGATCTATCTACTCCTTCAGGGATACAGGCACGAGTTTATTATATCATCATTATCAGCCACGGGACGTCCACTGCTGGACATAGGCCTCTCCCAAAGATTTCCAGTCTGAGACCTCCAAGGTAGACAGCCGAACTGATAAAGGTCGCAGGAAGTCGCTGTTGCAAGCCGCTTCCAACAGGTTTATTATATACTCGTATATTCCTCATTTATTTCAATTAATTTTTTTTACATTTTTAAATATAAATTATATTAAAAATAAATACATTTAAAAATATAAAAATAAATAAATATCACCCTCCCGATGACGAGGCTTGAGACCCAAGCCACCGGTGGTTAGGGGCTCAGAGTGAGGAACCGCCTCACAATGCGGGCCGTGTCCAATAACACTGCCTTCTGTATCTGACTCTTGGCCCAACGCCCGATTGAGAGCCTCTTAAGGTGTTGGTCGTTATATACTCGTATATTATTATTAGACTTTGTGAACACTTACCTCTGATTTTAAACACTTTATTCTATAATATGAACGACGTGCGATTCATAAGACTTGCATAATGTAACTGGATAAGTTTTTGTATATAAAGACTGTATATATTGCTATAGCCTGCTGAGATAAGGTCCTCGGAATTGACCCCATAATACGTCAATACGTACTGGAAAAGCTAGTGTATATTCAAACAATATATAGTGTGGAAGTTTAGTCGAGGGACCTGTTTAAAGAGGTCACTCAGTGTTTTATTTTCGTCCCAAATATATATATATATATAATATGACGTTATTTTTTTACGGCAATTTCCATTAAATACATATTTTTGTCTGTCCTAAGCCAGGTATAAAGATAACGAATCATACCTAAAGGTTATTTATACGTAATGAGTGACTAATGACCTTATGATGGTCAAACAAGTTGCTGGCACAAAGATATCGACACATTAGGAGACTTTTTAGAAAAAAAATGTTTACTCTGCCCTTTATATTTTTTACGTATATTTATAAACTGCCATGTGTATTATGTCCCTCGACTAAAAATACACACTGTATAGATTAAAATGCACGACCAAAAAAGTGATCAAATATTTAACTCTATTGTACAACTACTATTTTGTAGTGTGGCTTAATGTCGTGACAAATGTAACTTTGTGCCTATAGCGGTGGCTTGTTTGAAATATAACTGAACCCGTGATTTTATAAACCATGTTTGCTTGAAATGATTTCTTGCGTATCCTGGGTGAAAATCACGTAAGTCAATAATGCATTCCTTTCTCTTATAGCAGCATTTTTAGCTCGCAAACTGCAAGTGTTGAAGATAATCTAGATGATGATGATGGAGAATATTATGATTATGTACATACATACATGCATACATAGATCTGTTATCTTTACATACCTCTATGGGAAAGAAGCCTGATCTTTCATTAATACTCATTTGTTTGTGCAGGCAACAGTTTATTATTTATTCTTGAAATATTTTTAGAAATTACTGATTCAACTAGGTATATTTTTAACTTTTTTATTTTCTAAAAACTGAAATCATGCCTGGCCTATGATGGCCAACGATAATTCCAACTTTTTTTAGTTGTCATGAAACAAGTTCATACAAAAATCTTTCTGACTCATAACAATAGTACTATAACTTTGTGAAGTGGATTTGTTTTCAAATAGACCCGGGCAAAAATATCCTGGAACGGCACAAAGGGACCGTTGTCATCTCAGGTAACAAACTCCCTGTAATCCCGGGATTTCTGTTAAAATTCTACAAAGGTCCCTTTTGAACATGTTTTTAATTTGCCTTTGACATAGGTTATGGTAATTAGTATGCGCAATATTGTTTTAACCTCTTTTTTAAGGAGGGATATGTTATATTCGTTTCGTAGCTACGCGATATTTCTATTAAATGTGGATTCTAATAACTTAATACTCTGTAGAGCTTAGATATACATAATGTCCCTTACTTAAAAATATTTAAGCGCTGCTTATCTTTAACCATAGGTTGTCCCTTTCATTTGTAAACAATGTAACGCAAGGAAAAAAGTGACAGGCTATTTTTAGCGAAAAGATAAGCGAAAATGTTTTTATAAGTAAAGCCCAATAACTATAACAAAAAAAACGGCGAAGTGCGAGTCAGACTCGCGCACCGAGGATTCCGTACAAACCTGTAGGTATATAATGCATTTCGCAATTTTTCCTTAATCTGTGCTATAAGACGTTGCTTTGTACCAAATTTCAAGATTCTGAGTTCACGGGAAGTACCCTGTAGGTTTTGATTCCCTTACCAGTGGCGAAAATTTGCGGTATAAACGGCTGTATCCTTTGATTGCGTTGGCTTTGCGAAGTTTGATTTTTTTCACAGCTCCAAGGGACAGTGGACCTGAGTATTTGATATGAATTTCAGCTTGATACCTCTACGCGTTCCTGAGAAAAGAGTCGTGATAGACAGACAGACGGACAACAAAGTGATCTTATAAGGGTTCCGTTTTTTCCTTTTGTGGCATCCGTGCCACCCTAAAAATTAACACACATAACATAAGCTCACACCTGTATCCCCGAAGGGGTAGGCAGAGGCGCACTAGCGAACTAGAACACCCACATTTCGCCGAGCTTAGTTCCGACCCAGATGTGATAGGGGGCGAGCCTATCGCCATATCGGGCACAAATTCCAGACTCCGAGCTGATATGGAAAAAATCAATATCACTTTGCCCGACCCGGGGATCGAACCCGAGACCTCAGAACCATAGTCGTACCGAAATACCACCACGCCACCGAAATACCACCCTAAAAAATATTCTACCTACATTTAGATCTGGGATTTAAACGCGACTCCTCGAGCTTGTTAGCTTAAATCCTTTTTATCACAATCAATTTTATTCTAACATTGAACAGTGTCAACACCGCCCAAACTTTGAATAATAAGGAGTTTTGGCGGGAATTCTGACGGTGGTCGCTTGTTTTAATGATTTCATATTATAGTTTAACGTTGTGCTTGTTATTTAAATGTGATGTGAATATATGCGATAAACATTAACCAAGTTGGAAAGTGTATGGAAATTTTGAAATAAGTAATTTTGGACGCTATTTTCGGGTTGATGGGTCGACCATGTTCGATTTCTCCGCTGCGAGAAAATCGTCTAAAAAACACCAAACTGGAAGGAATTGACGCCAAATATCGAGCAGGCGCTTGTAATATACCACACCTGATTCCATTGCTCTTGTGGAAGTTACATGTAGGATTAGAACTAAGGAATAAAGAATATTACAATTAAAAAGTATGCGGCTGAATTACCTATTTTCCATGGTTAAGAACAAGATAAAAAAAAGAATAATGAAGCACTAAGTGACACTGCACTACGCTTGTCAGTAAGATATTCGATGTTATGTCTCATAATGTCTATTAAATAATAAATAAATAAACATTGACTGGCTTGACATTCACACTAATATAGTTATCTGATAATAATATAGGACATTAGGTGTATTTATTATATTTTTATTGTAAACAGACCGACCGATCGACCAATTTGAATGCCATAAATAAAGTGTATGCCATAAATTGTATAAAAATAATCATATAATGACTTAAATTATTGTTTATGATATAGATATAAGGATTTTGGTTAGTGTGGGTTTTTGCATCCTACAATGCCATTTCAACTTTTAATCATCTTTTGGTACTTACACCTCCAGTGGTATTGAGTATGCATGAATCCATATAAGTATGATTATCAATTGTATCGACAATTTGTAAATCAAATGATAAAAAAAGGAAAAAAGACATGGTTGAGCCACTTCGTGTCTCTTTTGGGGAGCGATCGACTCCGGTACTTTCTGGGTGGATCATTGTGCTCTCCAATCTTGTTGGCACGACCTAGGTATTACCTCTTTGGTACGACAGCTCGTTGGTGTATGCTCTGATAATTATTACTGGCATGCACCACGTCAAATTCATATTTTTAATAACGTCATTCTGTTCTATTCTACACTTCATATACTTAATACATTTTTCACGTCATGTCAACATAACAATTTTTGGTAGTGCTATTTTTCATGCGCTACCAAGACAAAAAAAAAGAAATGGTGACAATTGATGATCAAAAAAATAAGACCGGAGTTTCTTTCTGCCTTTCTTCTTCGGGTCGTCATCCGTAGGTAGCTAGAGAAAGGCTGGTAGGTTAGCTAGGATAGGGCCTCATGCACCAATCCCAACTGCTTCCAGTATTTCCAGTCAATCCCCTGCCACCATTCCTGCCATATGCCATTCCCATACAACCCATTCCCTTACACTCTATTCCTATCTCGCCATATCACCCTATCTTAGCCATCCCATCGTTATTATGTCCATACTTGCCTGCCCGTCTTCAAATTTATAGCGAGATAATTTAAATTATATTAATCTTAATTTAAAATTTGCTTGTGTTGACTTGTCATAAGTGCTATGCTAGTGCTATGTAAAAAACATGCCTACGTGATAAATAAAGATTTTTATTATTTTATTTATTTAATACACCCAACAGTCACACACCTAGTCCTGACCCCACACTAGGTATAACCTGTATCGTGGGTGTCAGAAACTATGGAAGACTTTCGATCTCACAACCCAGACTTGAAACATATATCTGTGGGCCACACAAACATTTGTCTCAATGCGGGAACCCGCGGCCTCTCGTTTCACAGCCGGCTACTCGCTCGCTGCGCCAAAGAGGCTGTCAATTTATTGTCTAGTAATTACACTGGCTACAATAACCTTCAAACCCGAATACAGCACTGGTTGCACAATTCAATGGCGGACATTTAAAAACATTGGAAAATTATAAAATGATTTTATACCGATTTCGTAAGTTTACGCTAATGTTACACATTAAAATAAAACAAGTTTTTACGTATTATTTATTTTTAGTCCCGACGTTTCCAAAGATTTGTAGCCTTCATGGTTCGACCCATGATCTTAAAATAAATCTCAATGTCCTACTATGTACGTAAACACTAGTTTTACATACATACATACATAAGCTCACGCCTGTATCCCTGAAGAGGTAGGCAGAGGCGCACTAGCGAACTAGTACACCCACGTTTCGCCGAACTTAGTTCCGTCCCAGATGTGACAGGGGGCAAGCCTATCGCCATATCGGGCAGAAATTCCAGATTCCGGGCTGATATGGAAACATCCTATTCTAATCGATATTACTTTACCCGACCCGGCGATCGAACCCGAGACCTCAGGACGGTAGTCGTACCAAAATACAACCACACCACCGAGGCAGTCTAGTCTAACACTAGTTTTATTTAAAAAAATGCCGAAAACGGCGTTATATTTGGATAGAAATAACTAAAATAAATCTCCACACATAAAAAATGTAAGTAGAGCCAAGCTATAGGCTTTCAACCCTTAAAACAGAATATTCTTGAATCATTAAGCCCGCCAGTTGCATAATCTTTGAAACTCTCACAGAACTTGAAACGTTCGAGTAAAGGAGACTCCAGAATTCTACTTAACAAACTTTAATGGAACCTAATTAGACCGTAAATTTAAAGCCAATAGACTTTCCAGAGTGTTTAATCCCGAAACGTCCAGACGTGATTAATCTTCAAACAGGGACGGATTATGGGACGCTACGGGGGCCAAATGTAGTCTTTGTTAATTTAATAACCTGCTCAAAAGTAGGAAATAATATTTATTCAATTTCGAAAATTAAATAGTGATGTTTTCAAGTATTAAAAGTTTAAAATTATTAATGTTCTTTTTGATTACGGACGATGGAAAACGACGAATATGTCACCTGGGGCGTTACCGTCACCTCTTATAGCAGTATTATTATAATTTTACTTGTACCGATTCCCATACAAAACAAACGAAGAACGATTATAATAATACTGTTATAAGAGGTCGTGGTAACGCTGCTGATGGTATAAATGATTAATTTAATTGGTGCACTATTTATGGATAGTTTTGATTTGTGTAGCAGTGAATTGTTACTAGTATATTATTAATAGGTATTATCGATATTATAACTCTGTTTATAAAAATATAGAAAATCGTATGCAAATACATTGAAGTAACCCTGTTTGTATTCTTCAAAGTAATTAATCCAGAACGACTTAATTTTACCCGACTACCTCAGAAAGAAGTGTATTCTTTTCTAACAACACCCACTTAATTTATCAACACAAAGTATATTATATAGAGTTTAATACAAGTTAAGACAGAGTAGTCGATGCGTAAACTCAATACGAGATAGCAACACGTCTATCTGTAAGGCAATTAGGGCACATCTATAACTGAATATTGGACTATTTCGTGATATTACACATCTGTAGATGGACCGAATATTCCGAGCGTGCTATGTAGAGTCGAAATTCAATACCAAACAGCGTTTATGTTATTTCTTATGTTTTATCTATTTATATCATATAAAGGTTAAATGAAATAAAATAAAGTTCTAAATTTTTAGTGCATCCAAAATTAATGAAAATAAGACGTGTGGCACTCGGGGACTGCCGCGGTAAAGCTATTGCATACCATCAAAATCAATACACCTATATACTTTCTCATAAACAGCTGATTACGTATTTGTCAGATTTCGGAGCAGCTCGTCTCGATTCGTGTGAGCTTCGTAGAGTCGTACCATGAAGACCAAACTCTAAACAGACATGAGTTACCAGATTGCGGGGCAAAGAGGGGGATTACGCATGCGCAGTAACGCCGATACAACCAATGCCACCTAGAGGCGAGTTGCTGAACTAAATAGACAAGCGTGATATTTCAAAAAAGTCATTAAAAGTTCTGCTATTCATCGATAGATGGCAAAACTAAAAAGTATCACCGCTGTGCCGGTCGGAGTGGGGGAGTGTTAAGTTATTTTCGTTACGGAATTTCTGGATTCGGTCTTCACGCTCAAGGCCCGCGATAGAAGCTATGCAATAGCTTAAAAAAATCATTACTAATCACAAGCACCAGCTAGTACAAAACTGATACATGCAGATGAGAGTAAGCCAACTTCATCATAATTAGACCATAAACATACTCATTATCAGTACTGTTGCATACAACATTTGACTCATAAAAAGTTGATAAAAATATCGACACCACCGGCGCGAGACGTCGAGTCCGTCCCTGCACTTCGGGTAAAAGTTGTAGGCTTCGTTTTTGTAAGGGCAAGATTAAAAAGTAACGGGTATGTTTCGGCGGTTGAGTTCATATTCGTTTCATTATAAATTAATATGTTTTACTTCTATGCGAAGTAATTCTTTTGAGAATACTCATTTAGAACAAAGAGTTTTTTTTATAGCAGAGACTGGCAAACGAGCATATGGGTCACCTGATGGTAAGTGATCTCCACCGCCCATAGACACCCAAGACTCAAAAAGAATCATGGGTGCGTTGCCAACCTAAAACGATGGAATGGAAGGGGAGGGAAAAGGGATTGGGAAAGGGAGGGGAGGGAAAAGAGATTGGGCAAGGGAGGGAGAATTGCGCTACCGGAAATCTCACTCACCGAACGAAACGCGACAGCGAGTTGCCACTTTACGTCGGTTTTCTGTGAGACAGTGGTATCAAATCGGTCGAGCCGGCCCATTCGTCCTGTAGACGTAATTGTCTACAGCGTGGCTCTACCACTCTTTTTGTTCAAAGTATCTTTTTTCCGTCAAATACTCATACACTTATGGTCGCCTTATGTCGTTTAAGGCCGCCTTATATGTCAAAATTGTATGGCGAAAATCAATGTAAGAAGCCATTAAAGTTGATTAGCGTTTGATCATTCAGGCGTTATCCCACTATAATGTGGGGTTGGCGAAACAGACTTTTTCAAGCATGTTATACAATGACGAGTAGACCGCCCTCTGGTAAAGGGTTATCAGAAACTTTGGACATACCAATACCATAGCCAAGCCGCTGCCTACCGTGAAAATTACTCAAAAATAGTTATTTTTATTTGTGAAGAAGGACCATATCATAACACTGAGGGGACACCGTAAAAGAGAGAAATGACTTCTGGAAGTACTGCCGATGATGAGTTAGGCTACTATAGGGCTTTGAAATACACCCCAACAATCACACACCTAGTCCTGACCCCACACTAGGTATAACCTGTATTGTGGGTGTCAGAGACTATGAGAGACGCACGGTCTCACAACACCCACACTTGAAACAAATATCTATGGATTACACAATGTCTCAATGCGGGAATCGAACCCGCGGCCTCTAGCTTCACAGTCGGCTACTCGCCCATTGCGCCACGGAGGCTGTCAAATTGACAATTATTTATTATTCTGTGTATAAAAATAAATAATATAGGACGTCAAAGCTAAACTTATCTTTATCAAGCCTTTTACGTTTATAATAGCAATTGTAAATTATTGCACATTTAATATTACTTTCACTAATATATGCTGTAACCTTTTTGAGCGTGATCTTTTGATTCTGGGTTACATAAGCATGCAGAATGTTTTATTGTCATATATTTTTCGGGATAGCAATCTTAAAGCCATTTCCTACTATATCTACCTACCGCATATTGCTATGAAGACAAATCTTACTGTGGGGTTAGGAGTCACTAGTGACAGTTGCGTTTTGGGACGGGACAACAGCACAAAACTTGTGATCCAAAAGTTATGACCTAGTGGTCATAAGTCGTTCAGTTTGTTTGAAATATACGCGCGCCAGATCGGTCAACGAAATAATATTGAGAGAATAAACTTATCATACGTGATTCTTAACCATTCACAAAATATTCTAGGGTGTAAATTGTAATAATCGCCCTCGCATTGTAATAAGTAGTAGATGGCGGTACTGAAGTTTGAGATCAATTTCTTTGTATGGAAACTTTACTAATATTAAATCTCTTTGGTTTTAGTGTTACATACGTATACATAAGATGACGTCTCTATCTCCGAAGGGGTAGGCAGATACGAACTAGCAAACTAGAACACCCACATGTACATGTACTGTTATAAAAAAACATTTTTCCGTGAGTTAACTTAGTAAAGCGACCCATCCTGACCTAGTTCTTATGAAATTCAATGAGAGCTCTCTCTACCTGAAATATATTAGTGTATTTTAAGTGCCTTTAAGAAATTACTACACATATGGATCAGTACAAGAAAAATAAATACGTAACACCCACCCATCCTGCGGTCTCGGGTTCGATCTCCGGGTCGATATAATTATATCGGGGTTTTCTACTTATTCCCCAGTATAAAAATGCCCGATATGCCGTGAGACTCGCCTCTTTACATCTGGGACAGAATTAAGCTCGACGAAATGTGAGTGTTCTAGATCGCTGGTGCGTGTCAGTCTACCACTTCGGGGATACAGGCGTGAGCTTATGTTGTTGAACTCCTTGAATATCGCGTGAAATCGAATATATTAATAAATTGAATATTACATTAGGTTTGCAGCACAAAGCTGCACAAAGCTTCGTGGCTCGGTTGTTGAATTGTAAACCACATGTCCCTTTTAGACCCACACGGGACGTAACAGACGCGATTACGTAACGATAATCATGTACGACATTAACGTAATCCACTTTTTCCGTGATTTTTCTTGGGTGTTCAATGGACACTCATTTATTAAATAACCTAATGAATAATTGATAGAAAAGCCATACTTGCTTGAAAGACAGTTACGTCTACAGGACGAACGGGCCGGCTCGACCGGTTTGGTACAACTGTCTCAAACTCAACTGTCTCTGACGTAAAGTGGCAGTTTGCTGTTGCGTTTCGTTCGGTAAGTAAGATTTCCATTAGCCCAATTCCCCCCTCTCTATCCCAATCCCTATTCCAGTCCTTTTAGGCTGGTAACGCACCCATGATTATCTTTTCATCTTGTGTCTATGGGCGGTGGAGATCACTTACCATCAGGTGACCCATCTGCTTTGCCAGTTTTGCTACTAATCGAATTAAAATTGTAACCAAAACTGGATATAATTCAGAGCAAGGTCTAAGTACGATCTAGAAGTTTATATTTATATTTAATGTTGACTACGCCTCCTTTAATTATTTTAGTATCGAGTGTGTCTCTTACTTTCATTATAATTATGGTCTCTTACTAGCAATAGCTCAACTTAGTTACCTATTAGTGTTACATATTTTGTTTGTTTTTTTTTGTGTTCTCCCACTTATTGTTGCCTGAGACATTGGCTGAATAAAGTTTATTTCTTTCTTTCTTTCTTTCTTTCAGTATCTATTTAAAAACTATATCATAGATTTGGAAAGTTGTTTTACATTATCCGATTATTCATATATCTATCTAATCAGCCCGTATCCATCCACTGCTGGGTATAGGCCTCCTCTCGATCACGTCACTTTCCCGTTCAGCGGCCTGAGCAGGAATATTTCTGACAACGGTAAATGTATTCGAACTCGATGCGCGTCTATGAAATTTGTATGAAATATTAACCAAAAGTCATCAGTGCACAGCGAACTCGAATACATTTACATTTACATTAGTTTTTCGTGCTCGGGCTACAGCGCGAACCTTATTCACCGTTTGCCTGCACATTTCGCAATGTCATCCGTCCATCGGGCCAGTAGCCTGCTTCTCATACTTCGATCGATTTTGGAGTACCATTCAGTGACCGCCTTCCTCCACCTGCCGTCATCTCGTCTAGCCAGGTGTCCCATCTCCACTTCAGCTTGGCAATGCATGTGCTTACTGCTGCTGATTATTGTATGCTACTAGTGCTTATTATTCATGCTACGATAAAAACATCGTATCGTCGCCGTGTCGTATCGTCTAATACAACTACACTACGACTAATTCCGAGCACACACACACCTCACACAGGCTGATATCAATCAATAAACGTTAATAATAATTTCGCTTTGTGGCGATATCCAGTTTAAACACATTAATTAGTGTGCCAGTGGTTGATCCGTGGTTTTGTCAGATGTCATATGAGTTTTACCTTCCAAAATAGTAATATATATTAATTTTTGGCAATGATGTTGGAAGTGCTAGTAAACTAAATATTATCTATAATTTTTGGATAGTAATCAAGAATATAATTTTATAATCTTTGGGGGAGGCCTATGTTCAGCAGTGGACTTATGATTATGACGATGATGATGATGATGATGATGATGAATTAAGACTATAATAGCCCGAGCTTCTAACATTGTAATAAGGCTGTGGATTCGTGAGGTCCAAAGTGTATGGAATTGACACGTGTCATTTCTATAGCCTTTATGTGTCATCAATAAAGTTTACCAACACAGAATACCGACTTCAAAACTGAACACTCGAAAGTCAATAATAACACTGTCTTTGGAGTCGGCACTTTTATTAATTGATCTGCGTCGGCCCCGGCACCGAATCCAACGAGTGTTATTTTTGACTTTTGAGTGTTCAGTTTTGAAGTCGGTTTTCAGTTTTTGTTAAACTTTAATTGTTAAGTATTCGGTCATGTTATAGTTATAAACTCTAAAGGCAACTTGCAGCACTTAGATAAATCTAGATTTAATATAGGAATGAGCTGGAGGATAAATCCAGTTTAGGTCTAACTCTAGATTAGTAATAGCACTGCAAGTCGCCTCAAGACATCTTAACAAAATGTTAGCTACTTACCACCAGACAAATTGAATTAACAATTCCGGGCATGCTTAACGGTTTGCGATAAAAGTGTGCATATTTTCTCAACACATCGTAATTCTGGGTTTGTTCAGTGAATTCGGGCTATTGTTGCTACTTGTGCCGAACGAGGATAGGGCTGGGAAAACATGACTGGATTGTTTTAGTATCTTTTAAAAATTATAGTCTACTGGTTTTCATTATTCTTTTCATTAATATTATACACCCTAGATGCACAGTTCTTTGCAAATATCCTCCTAATAAGTGGTCTCAGGAATAAAACAAAGAAAAAGATCGTATGTTCTAATTAAATCAACACAAATATAACCGTATGCATGTGTTATAAAGTAGCTTTTTAAACGAAATTATCAAGCATTCTTAAATTTGAATTTTGAAATTAGAATTCTATCGGCGTCCGACTGCAGGCAAAAGAAGTGCTTAAGCACTTCTTTGCTGTCCCATTTTCCGAGCGTCAACTGTTCATCTAGGTAAATAATATATTGATGATTCTTTTATTTGATTTTATTTATTTAGGAAAACAAACGATATTACATTTTATATAACAAACTTAAACGTTCATAAAATAAATAGACCAAGAAAAAAATATATATATTCATAAAATATTACATGAACCAAGCCACAAGAAAGACAGTAGAAATACGACTCTTATATTGTTTTTGGACCCACCATGCATCATTGAAATTTTAAATATTTTAAAGGTAGAGTTCATAAGACCAGACTAAAATATGTATTATATAAACAATAGGGAACTTGCATGTATTTTTTTATTAATTACAAAGAACTAGGTCTCATATAAACACACAAGAAACAAAAACATTAAAATATACACAAATCATTTAATTACCGCAAATCAACTTAGAAAACCCCGCGCTAAAACAGGACGTGACGTCAGTAGTCACGTCACCTGGAAACACAAAATAGTCTAAGCAATGACGTCACTTGGGTTTTGTAATAACGTTCCGTTAAACGTAATTTCTAATTAAGAAATTTTGTAAAATATCAAGTATTTTATACTACAAATTTCATAATAGCACATTTCAAAGCTTTGTTTATTTTATTGATTTATCCACACAATTTCTCGTCATAATTTTCGTGCATGTTTCCTATTATAACTTTCGACGCAACCTCCAGTTTTCAAGTTGGACAGTCCGACTCAAAAACTAACTCATTCCGACTCAATTCCGGCAACTCGGTCCCCCCACTATACCCAAATTACCATAGCAAATGTCCGGCTTGGGGACACTGTACTATTTGCACTTAAATCGACTGCCGCCTCGTGTTAGACGTTTCGAATTTGAATTTTAAACTAACCGCATCGTTTTGCTTCGTTGGTAAATTCATCGTGGGTTTTTATCTGGTACTTTTATTCTTGAAAAAATGTATATGATGTTATGGATGTTTTGGGTATAATTTTGGAGTTATTAGGC
The DNA here is from genome assembly GCA_036417725.1 of Clanis bilineata. NCBI lineage: Eukaryota > Metazoa > Arthropoda > Insecta > Lepidoptera > Sphingidae > Clanis > Clanis bilineata. The sequence goes on from CM071157.1 coordinate 15,598,378, forward strand.
GTTGAACATCCCGCCTAGGTTAAGAGAGTTAGTGTTGAGTTCCGCCACCTTTGAAATAATCTCTATCGAACAGTAAAAGAATCCTGAAAATCGGTCCAGATAACATAAGCTCACGCCTGTATCCCCGAAGGGGTAGGCAGAGGCGCACTAGCCACCTAATACACCCACATTTCGCCAAGCTTAGTTCCGTCCCAGATGTGATAGGGGGCGAGCCTATCGCCATATCGGGCGCAAATTCCAGACTCCGGGCTCCTATGGAAAAATCCAATATCACTTTGCCCGACTCGGGGATCGAACCCGAGACCTCAGGACGGTAGTCGTACCGAAACACAACTACGCCACCGAGGCACTCACGGTCGGTCGGTCCAGATTGGCGGAGATATCGCGTAACATACGTAAAAAATACACACGATTGGAGTACCTCCTTTCTAGAAGTGGGTTGAAAATATAAATTGTCGCTTTGTCTATTTCTTCCGCAGTAACTGAAGTATAAAATGAAAACTTACAACTTCCTTTGACATCTTTCCAAACAATAATAGCGCCAACGTCCCAATTTCATATTCATTAATCGCATTAAAACTCGATCAAATTAATTCTTTAAAACTTCTATTGAATCTCGATAGCTAAAAGGCCATTGTGTGACCATTAATTGCTTCCGAGGATCGAACCCGGGCCTTCGGTAATTTGATTATAATAACTCTATTGTTTGCTGCGAGCACTCTGTTTGCCTAATTACGTCTGGATAGGATTTTCGAACTGTTTTTTGCTCTTTGTTTAAATGTAGGTATTTTTTGCGGAAGAGGCTTTAGTTTAATTTTTTGTCACCAATTCATCCTAAGGCCTCCGTGGCGCAGTGGGCGAGTAACCAGCTGTGAAACGTGAGGTTGTGGGTTCGATTCCCACAGATATTTTTTTCGGGTCTGGGTGTTGTGAGACCGTGCGTCTCTTGTAGTTCCTGATACCCACGACACAAGACTCGATCTTAGTGTAGGGTCAGGTGTGTGACTGTTGGGTGTATATAATTTTAATTATATTTATAATCTCATAAAAAATGATGAAAACACACTTAACGTAACATAAGCTCACGTCTATTTCGCGAATGGGTAGGCAGAGGCACACTAGCGAACTAGGACATCCACATTTCACCGAACTACGTCCCAGATGTGATAGGGCGCGGGCCTATCGCCATATCGGGCACAAACTCCAGACTCCGTGACAGAAAAATCCAAATCACTTTGCCAAATTTTTGCGTGAAAGAGTAACAAACACACACACAAAGTTTCATGTTTATAATATTAGTAAGTGTATGATAAAGGTCGCATGAAGTCGCTGGATGCAGGCCGCTTCCAACAGGTTGATCTGGAAATCTTTGGGGGAAGCCTATCTTCAGGAGTGGACCTCCTGAAGGGTTCCCACCCCTCTTATAGCAGTATTATTTTACTTGTACCGATTCCCATACAAAACAAACGAAGAACGATTATTATAATACTGCTATAAGAGGTGGTGGTAACCCTGCTGTGGCTGATGGTGATGATGGAGTGTATTACACACATAGGTTCACGATTGTATCCCAGAAAGCGTAGGCAGGGGTGAAACAGAAGCTAGAGCAACCACATTTTGCCGAGTTTCTTTTGTTACTTTATTTGAACATGAGTATCGCCATACAGTGCACAAACTTTATTAAAAAGACTACAATAACCTTCATAAAAGCTGATAGCTCAAAGTATGTACAGACATGGATTTATTTCTCGGGGAGGATAGACCTGTGATCCCGGATGTCCCGGGACACCGCTCCCGGGAACTATTATGATGTCCGCTAACAGTTTTTGAATAATTTACTACTTTGTTTACTTAGTAAAGGAGATGGGTTGGTAGTTAAGTTGATTTATCTATCTTGAGTGCAGCCTGCTTGAATAAACCGTGATGACTTGGGTTCAAATCCCAGTACGAGGATTATTCAATAATCGGTAAGTTTGTCATTTTACTAATCACAGTGACTGGGAATTTGTTGAAATAAGGCTCTCACTTAATCACTTTCATGTGACAACATGTAACATCATTTGAATGGTAGAGTCACGCTGTAGACAATTACGTCTACAGCACGAATGGGCCAGCTCGACCGGTTTGATACCACTGTCTCCCAAAAAAAAACGACGTCAAGTGACAGCTCGCTGGCGCGTTTCGTTCGGTGAGTGAAATTTCCGGTAGCCCAATTCCCCCTCCCTTTCCCCTCCCCTCCCTCTCCCAATCCCTTGCATTCCCCTTCCATTCCATCCAATTAGTTTGGGAAAGCACCCATGATTCTTTTGAGTCTCGGGTGTCTATGGGCAGTGGAGATTACTTACCATCAGGTGACCCATCTGCTCGTTTGCCAGTCTCTACTATAAAAAAAACAACAACAACAGAATAATCTTAGCAAAACAGGCTGCACTAATGACACCTTTGTCAGTACTACGCGTATGCAGATACGAATATTATTATCTAAGTATGTGTGAAGATACACTTAAAGTGTGAGGTGATTCCGGGCCTTCATCTTTTATTTTGGCACCAGTCTCCACAGTGTTCAGTGGTATCGCTGATTTTCGACCAACTTAAAAAAAGGAGGAGGTTCTGAATTCGTCAGATTTTTTTTATGTATATTACGCGATATCTCCGCCAAATATGGACCGATTTCAATGTTTATGTGTTTGCTTATTATTCGCTTATAGCTTATTCCAACGGTGGTCCCGTATACCTAAATTTAGTCACGATCAGATAACTTTTGAAGTCGATCCGTTAAGTTAAACTTGTGATTATTTTTATAAGAATATTCTCACCAACTACTATTTCTTAAACCCGTGAATGAAACCATCCCTAACCGCACTATCGTAGATTTTTCTCTTCGTGATTATATTATATTCAAACGTAGCGAGCCGGTGCATATATATCATTTTAACCGCCCGTCGATAGCCGTTATGAATAATGTCTACGGTCGTGCCTTCGGGCTGTATAGGGATGGGTGTGGATGGAAATTCGGGGAGCGAAAATTTTATGACCGAATTTTTCCTTAATAATTTTAACTGCATAGCTTGTAGTTTAAGTGACCGGATGGAAATTCGGTGAGCGATATTTTGGTGAACGTATTTTGTCTACCTAATTTCAACTGCTTAGGTTGTACATTTTTTTTTTGGTACGATAACACTAAGAACTTGGCCGAATTTAATAAAAATAAAATTTCAGACCAAGTCAGAGATATACTCGAGAGAGGTCAAGTTTAAAGTACTCTAAACGACGTACATGCATGAAGAATATAATGAGACTAATGAGGCGATAGTAAGGATCGTAGGAAGTGGAAATCCGTTATCTCTGCCTACCCCTACGAGAAAAAGGCGTGAGTCTATGAATGTTTGGCAGTTGTCTTATATCGAGTAATGATTTCTGGTAAATGAAAGACTTGGGTGCCAGTAAAGTGTGAGCGATTCAGAGAGGCAAACTATGCGTGCGTGATCAATGCAAAAGGAATACTGTGCGTGTGCGATCAATGCAAATGGAATAATGTTGACTGAACCTTCTAACACCGTATTTAAGGTAGCTAGTCTGATTCATTGAACTGCTCTATCCCGTAAGGGATGCTGTGCCTCTCACTCTCACCAAATATTTATTAAAATAACACTCAAATACAAAGGAATGCATAGGGAACAAAAAACTCGTTGAAATACGAAACTAAACTATTAACGAATCACTTAAGTACCGCGCACAATTAAGTGGTTCACACGGGTAAAAAAACAAATCCAAGTTTGGCTCACACATGTTTTCGCCATGTGTCACTGTTCAAGATTGCACTGTGCTGCTACAAATGTATGTATGTAAATTTAAGAAGATTTGTGCCAATGGAGCGCTTAAAAATTTACTAAAGGACACGTTAGCATAAAAACGAAGCATCAAACGAAGCAAAAAGTCACGTCAAAATAATAAACGCAAAAACCTAAATACTTAATAATATATGAAACATCGTGCATACAGCTTGTATTACGCAATCAGATTATTATGAAATACGTGTTTCTACTTACTTATCTCGCCAGTGTTTTTTATTTTAGTTTTATGCAAGGCGTCATAAAAACTTAATTGCAAAATGATATATTTCGTGATACAGAGTTGTTACTTAAATTTGATATTGTAATTACTATAATATGCTATAATAATGGTGAAAAACTTGTTCAGATCGTTAAATTAAATAAAAAAATGTGTTTTTGTAACCTAATGAAGACGGTCAGACGCGATGTGCCGTCTAATAGTATATGGTTCCTTTTTTGGACATCGGCAATACTAGAGGTACAGCCAAGCCTCTGCGTTTAACATAACCTAACAACATAACATTATTGAAATAAAATTATTTTTACGGATTTTATCACGATTTGGTTTTAATTTTTATTCCCGACGTTTCGAAGGCTTTGCAGTCCTCGTGGTCACGGGTTGGACTGAGATGTCATTTGTCCAAGAATGTTAGTATTACAAAATCTACCTTCATTTTAGAATTATACAGATTTTAAAAAGTTAACCGTTTATGTTCCGATCTACGCAGTACGAGCTCACAGTGTCTTGAGGTCTGGCAGCTGGTCTTTTGGGTTCCGATTTGATTAAATGTATAATTGGATCCCAGGCTTGTGCAAGCTTCCAACCATCTTCTCTATTGAAATTAGGATGTTTTTTAATTTCAATAGCCTCGCGTATCATCCTAGGTAGGAATCGTTGTTCTTTGGCAAGGATTTGTGGCTTGTCAAATCTTAGGTAATGTTTGGAGCCTTCCTCTGAATGTTCGGCAACTGCAGACTTCGTAAAGCGTCGGTGTTTCACGTCAGCTATATGTTCTTTTACGCGGGTCCCTATATTACGCTTTGTTTGTCCAATATAAGAAATTAAAACCAAATCGTGATAAAATCCGTAAAAATAATTTTATTTCAATGAATAGCATTCGCGTAAACTTAAGAAATCAGAACATAACATTAGCTCACGCCTGTATCCTTGAGGGGTAGGCAGTGGCGCACTAGCGAACCTGAACACCCACATTTCGCCGAGCTTAGTTCCGACCCAGATGTGATAGGGGGCGAGTCTATCGCCATATCGGGCCCAAATTTAGACTCGGGGTTGATATGGAAAAATCCAATACCACTTTGCCCGACCCGGGGATCGAACCCGAGACCTCAGGACGGTAGTCATACCGAAATACAACCACGACACCGAGGCAGCCCCTGCGATTATAAAAAGAAAAGGAACAGGGAAGGGAGGGGGAGTATTTGGGCCTTTCTAAATAATAATTAATAAACCACTTTTAATAAAATATTTGTACCACAAACATACTTGAATACATAATCTAGGACCTCCATTTTACAATCTGATTTTCATCTACGATGTAACAAAGTTTTCGGCTTCCCGAATTTCGGTGACAATTCCATCCCTATAATAGTGAGGGCGCGACACCTCCCTCCGAATAGACAAACGTTGAAAGAAATATTTGTTTGACGGCGCCCCCCATATTGGGTGGGCTTTGTGGATTATTGCTTGACATTTCAAAGCAAATACGGCTATATCGGGCCGTTAACACCCACCTTTTGGATCATGAATATTATGTTTGCTATTTATGGAATAATAGATTTTTTGTATGATAGAACATACATACATACATAAACTCACGCCTGTTTCCCGTTGGGGTAGGCAGAGACTAAGGAGCGCCAATTGCGTCGGTTCAAACACACGTCTTTCGCTTCTTCCACAGTCATCAGTCTTTTCATGCACGTTCGTCGGTTACGAGAACTCCTTATTTGTCCCTTTTTCAGGAGATTGCCTATTTGGTCCTTAAAGGTACGTCTAGGACGTCCTCGGCCGACACTACCATTCACTTCCACTACATAAATTTCTTTCGTCACTCTACTTTCATCCATCCTTTCAATGTGGCCAAACCACCGAAGCATACCTTTCTCAATCCTCGTCACTACATCTTCCTTCAATCCACATTTCTCTCTTATGCTGCTATTCCTCACTCTATCATTCAACTTCTATGTATGATAGAAATGTTCAAGAATAAAAACGTGTTAAAAAAGGATAACTATCCTACAAAAAAAGACGTAAATGCCAGCTTGTTATTGCTTTTCGTATGGATTTCAGATAATCACAAGTTTAAAAACTTAACAGACCGACTTCAAATCCGATCGTGACTTAATTTATATGGGACCACCCTGGAAATAAGCTCTATCGAACACAAAAAGAATAATAATACTAACATTCTTGAACAAATGACATCTCAGTCCAACCCGTGACCACGAAGACTACAAAGCCTTCGAAACGTCGGGAATAAAAATTAAAACCAAATCGTGATAGAATCCGTTAAAATAGTTTTATTTCAACAAAAAGAATTTTGAAGATCGGTCCACATTCAGCGGAGATATCGCGTAACTTACATTAAAAAAAATACAGACGAATTGAGGACCTCTTTCTTTTTGGAAGTCGGACGAAAATACACTTTGTCCCTATCAATATTATTCTAAGGGTGACTTGTAGCGCTATTGCTAATCTACAATTAAAGCTAAACTCGTTGTACCCTACAGCTAAATTCTTATATTTAAATAAAGATTTGGGATAAATCGAGAGTTATCGTGCTACAAGTCGCTCTAAAAGCACTAATCTTGATTTACAAGCAGCGATAGCTCAGTTGGAAATGGTACGGACTGCCGTGACAAGTGTCGGAGGTTCGAGACCGACCCCAGAATGGAGCATACACCTCTGACTTTTATATGTTAAGTGTATTTTCTTTGTGAATTATCGCTTGCTATAACGGTGAAGTAAAACATCGTGAGGAAACCTGCATACCTAAGAATTTCGAAGATATGTGAAGTCTACCAAACTGCATTAGGCCAGCGTGGTAGACTAAGGCCTAACCCCTCTCATTAGTAGAGGAGGCCCGTGCCCAGCAGTGGGACAGTAATTTTACAGGGCTAATATTATTATTTTTATGATTTACAATCATAGTTGTTAAAAATGGTATTACCAAAAATATCGTATTAAAAGAATAGTCAATAAACTGGCGTCGGTTAACTTTAATGGCCTCTAAACGGCACCGCTCGGCTAAATATGGGCAAAGTTACCGGCGAGCCTGCTCGAAACACCTTAACTTTTTCGGAGGGAAGTTTTTAAGTAATTAGCTGGGGATGGGGTAGCCTTTCGTCGTGGGCTATGTGATGAAAGAATGGCGGAAATTAGTTTTTTATTGGTCTTGAAGGCAGAAGCGGATTACATAATTTTTGATTCATAATTTACAGGCTCCGTGGCGCAGCGGGCGAGTAGCCGGCTGTGAAGCGAGAGGCCGCGGGTTCGATTCCCGCATTGAGACAAGTGTTTGTGTGGCCCACAGATATTTGTTTCAAGTCTGGGTGTTGTGAGACCGAAAGTCTTTCATAGTCTCTGCCACGATATATGGCATGAATATATGGATATATGGCACGATGCCACGTTATACCTAGTGTGGGGTCAGGACTAGGTGTGTGCGATCTTTTTCTAAATGCAATTTTTTTCTACCTGCCCTTATCCCACTTTAATGTGGGGTCGGTGCAACACACTTTCAAGCATGTTGCAGAAATGATTTGGCTATGTTTTACGACCGGCTGCCTGCCTGACGTCAACCCCCTCTGAGGGGTCCAGTCCCGGGCAAATTAAATTATTCGCTTTGCCCGACCTGGGAATCGAATCCACGACCTCCCGGTCAACAGCCCATACATGCTGCCACTATACCAAGGAGGCGACTCAATTAATGCAATTAATTTAAATGCAATCTAAATGGCCCTATTCGCCCCTCCCTTTCTCAATTCCTACATTTCCTACCTCCGTCCTTTAAGATTGGCAAGATATCCATTATTGTTTTGGTGTCAAGGGTATCTATGGGCAGTGTAGATCACTTACAACCAGGTGACCCACTAGCTCGTTTGCCAGTCTCCGCTATAAAAAAAGTGTTAACGGTCACACGGGAAATACACACATGGAAGGTAATAAATAAGAATTGTCAACAGTGGGTATTTAAAAAGCAAGAACAAACATTCGCGGAGAGTTTTTGTGAGACAATGGTAATATTACGGTCGAGCCGTCTTACTTGTGGTGTAAGCAGGCCAACGGTATATCTCTACCACGTATATGTAATCGGAATCTATAAATAAATACACCCAACAATCACACACATAGCATTGACCTCAAACTAGGTATAGCCTGTATCGTGGGTATCAGAAATTACGAGAGACCTTCGGACCCACATCACCCAAACCAGAAACAAATATCTGTAGAACCCGCCGCCTCTCTCTTCACAGCCGACTACTCGCCCACTGCGCCACGGAGGCTAAACGGGAGCAATCTAAATCAAAATAGTTTCCACATTATATTATTTATCGTCCTCCTCGTTGCCTCCTTGATCTAGTGGCAGCATGTATGGGCTGTGGACTGGGACATCCTGGGTTCGATTCCCAGGACGGGAAAAACGAATTTTCTAATTATATTTGGCCAGGACTGGATCCGCCAGAGGGGGTTGACGTCAGGCAGGCAGCCGGTCGTAAAAACTTAGCCAAATCCTTCCTGCAACATGCTTGAAAAAGTATTAAGGTGGGAAAAAGGCAGGTAGAAAGAACAAAAGAATTATTTAATTATTATTTATCCGCTATCCGCTTAACACTTGTGCATTTAAATAGTATGTAAGATACAGATTTGGGAAACGGTTATTGCTTATTACAGTAAGTTTTCGAGGTTAATTTTAACTAATAAGTCGTGAACGTAACTAATGAGTTACGTTGTTGTAGTTGGTTGTAAAGGTTAATTCAGTACTCAAGTTAAAGTTATGCGCAATAGAAATTTTCGTCTATTTTGTATCGCGGTGTTTGCGTAAAATAGTTTTATATCTCCTTTCTAGCTGGTTATAAGATATTAAACTGTTTGTATGACCTAGAGATATGTGTTTCGGATCTGGGTGTTGTGAGAGCGTGCGTCTCTCGTAGTTCCTGATACCCACGACACAAGTCTCGATCTTAGTGTGGCGTCAGGACTATGTGTGTGACTGTTGGGTGGTATTTATTCATTTATTAAACACTAGCTGACCCGCGCAACTTCGTCTGCGTATGAGAGAGAGGGTTGAAAGAGTGAGTCGTAGGCACCTATAGCACAATAATTCTAAAAAGGTAATGATATGTTTTGCTAAACTTCGTGAGATAGTACGTGACTTCGGTGCGGTTCCGTCAATCACCCCGTCTGTCACCCCGCCTGTCACCTCGTCTGTCACCCCGTCTGTCAACCCGTCTGTCACCCGTCTGTCACCCCGCCTGTCACCCAGCCTGTCACCCGTCTGTCACCCCGTCTGTAACCCGTCTGTCACCCCGTCAGTCACCCCATCAGTCACCCTGCCTGTCACCACATCTGTCACCCCGTCTGTCACCCTGTCTGTCACCCCGTTTGTCACCCCGTCTGTAACCCGTCTATCACCCCGTCAGTCACCCCATCAGTCACCCTGTCTGTCACCCCGTTTGTCACCCCGTCTGTTACCCCGTCTGTCACCCCGTCTGTCACCGCGTCTGCCTTCCCGTCTGTCACCCCGTCTGTAATCCGTCTGTCACATCGGCTGACACCCCATCACTCACCCTGTCTGTCACCCTGCCTGTCACCCTGTCTGTCACCCTGTCTGTCACCCTGCCTGTCACCCCGCCTGACACCCGTCTGTCACCCCATCAGTCACCCTGTCTGTCACCCTGCCTGTCACCCCGTCTGTCACCCTGTCTGTCACCCTGCCTGTCACCCCGTTTGTCACCCCGTCTGTAACCCGTCTATCACCCCGTCAGTCACCCCATCAGTCACCCTGTCTGTCACCCCGTTTGTCACCCCGTCTGTTACCCCGTCTGTCACCCCGTCTGTCACCGCGTCTGCCTTCCCGTCTGTCACCCCGTCTGTAATCCGTCTGTCACATCGGCTGACACCCCATCACTCACCCTGTCTGTCACCCTGCCTGTCACCCTGTCTGTCACCCTGTCTGTCACTCTGCCTGTCACCCCGCCTGACACCCGTCTGTCACCCCATCAGTCACCCTGTCTGTCACCCTGCCTGTCACCCCGTCTGTCACCCTGTCTGTCACCCCGTCTGTCACCCCGCCTGTCACCCCGTCTGTTACCCCGTCTGTCACCCCGTCTGTCACCGCGTCTGCCTTCCCGTCTGTCACCCCGTCTGTAATCCGTCTGTCACATCGGCTGACACCCCATCACTCACCCTGTCTGTCACCCTGCCTGTCACCCTGTCTGTCACCCTGTCTGTCACCCTGCCTGTCACCCCGCCTGACACCCGTCTGTCACCCCATCAGTCACCCTGTCTGTCACCCTGCCTGTCACCCCGTCTGTCACCCTGTCTGTCACCCCGTCTGTCACCCCGCCTGTCACCCATCTGTCACCCCGTCTGTCACCCCGTCTGTCATCCGTCTGTCACCCCGTCTGTTACCCGTCTGTCACCCCGCCTGTCACCCGTCTGTCACCCCGCCTGTCACCCCATCTGTCACCCAGCCTGTCAACCATCTGTCACCCCGGCTGTCACCCGTCTGTCACCCCGCATGTCACCCGTCTGTCACCCCGTCTGTAACCCGTCTGTCACCCCGTCAGTCACCCCATCAGTCACCCCGTCAGGTATCCCTTAGTCACCCCATCATTCAACCCGTCGGTCAACACTAATATCAACTTTCCCGCTTTAAAACATTTTTCATTTCTGCTCCGCTCCTATTGGTCACCGTCGATAATTGGGCTATCCAACACAAAATGAATTTTTCAAATCGAACCAGTAGATACTAACGACACTCAATTGTTTTGCCTTCCCGGAACCTCTCCACTAATACTTGAACTTTATGGTATGGTATTAAAGTTCAAATTGACTTTTAAGTATTATTACGAATCGATTGTATGGGAGTACAGAAAAGTGTTGTTTTTAGACTTTTTCAGACAATTTTTCATTTTTTTCTCTCCGTAAGAACCATCCTCGTACTTCGAGGAATATTCTAAAAAAAGAATTAGCGAAATCGGTCCAGCCGTTCACGCGTGATGCGATGACAACGGAAAACGGGTTTCATTTTTATATATATAGATTTTATTTATAGTGGTATTGCTTACGCAATACGACTACCGTACTGACGTCTCGGGTTCAATTCCGGGTCGGGTAAAGTGATGTTATTTTTTTCAGAGTAGTATACTCAGTGGCCTCCTTGGTCTAGTGGCAGCGTGTACGGGCTGTGGACCGGGAGGTCCTTGGTTCTATTCCCAGGTCGCGCAACGAAATTTTCGAATTTAATTTGCTCGGGACTGGATTACTCAAAGACGTCAGGCAGGCGGCTGGTCGTAAAAAATAAACCAAATCCTCTCTGCATGCTTGAAAAATGTGTTGCGCCGACCCCATATTTAGGTGGGATAAGGGCAGGTAGAAAGAGTGTAGTATATTCAGTATCAAATTTGTATTGGGCTAGATATGGCGATAGGTTCGCCCTCTATCTGGGATCTAAGTTTTCCCTCTATCTGCGACGTTAATAATTTCGGTTAGTTCGCCTCTTATCAAATCAAATCAAATCAAATCATTTAATGAATCTATAAAATGTTCAAACATTATTTAGATTCCGTCAAATTTTAACTCTACCGCCTGTTCGGAAGGCTGTTTCGCCAGAGAAGAACGGGCAAGAAACTCTGACGTTGCGCTTTTTAACACCAATTTACAGTCAGCTACTAATACAGTGCAGCACCAGATACAAAAATATCTTAAATTAGAGCAGCTAAACCGTGATAACAATAGATATCTAATAATATAGGACAAAGTAACATATAAGATACACTGAGTGACCTCCATAGCCACGGTTGAATTGACACAAGCAATCAAAACAGTCCAGGCAGACCAGTCTCCACAGGCAGCACCCATTCAAGAGTATAAATCATGTGCCAGCCATCGACCTCCTCAACCATGTTGCAGGGAAGTGATCGACCCGGCACACGACGCCGCCACAAGCATAGACCTTAAGTGAGCATGACTACCTAGACTGATAGCAATGGGCAAATAAAGTACGCCACAATACAACACACCACTCTCTGTCTACCCATTCATGGATACAAGCGTGGGTTTATGTTTTGAAACTGCATACTGTGCACGGATATAAAGTAATGTACTGATAAGTGACTTTATACTTAAGATATGAACATATTGATATGCACTCTTATCTTGTCATTATGTACCTCTATTTTGGTGATAACCTACGCCAGTGTTGAATTTTATTAATTGACTTACGATAAAGGGACCTCACACGTTTTTAAGAAAAATAGATTAATTAATTAGGTAATAATAAAACAGACCTACTGACCAACGCAAAAAGATCGATACAGAATCTCAATACCTATTGATTGAATCTTTAGAACATAACACACATAAGCTCACGCCTGTATCCCCGAAGAGGAAGAGGCGCACTAGCCAACTAGTACACCCACATTTCGCCGAGCTTAGTTCTGCTTGAATCTTTAGACTTTTTTATAATAGACTGGCAAATGAACAGGTGGAGCCTAATGGTGAGTCCATCACCCATAGACACCCAAGACACAAAAATAATCAAGAGTGCGTTGCCAAAAGAAAAGGAATCGGATTTGGGAATGTGCGGGGGAATTGGATCACTCACCGAAACTTTACGTCGGTTTGCCGTGAGGCAGTGGCTTCAAACTAGTATTTATAAACAATATTTTTAATATTGTATAATTCCAAAGGTCAGTGACCTTTTAACACAATCAAATATAAAATAAAATTTATAATAAAACCCTAACGCACTCAAAGGTAATCAATAACTAAGAAGCCAGCTGTTAGCACTATTTATTTATGACTAGTATTTCAATGCAATTGTGTTCAGAGTCCGTAGATGGAACAACTTTCGACTGTCTATTCGAATACCACCCCTCAACTCATTATCTATACCCGAATTTGTCATTAAACGGAATAAAATGCCCCCACTCTTTCATCAAATTTAAATAGTGTTGTGGTAAAAAGATCAAGATTATTCAACCATTTCAATACAGTGAAGCATTTGATTCTTTCATAATCTAAAGTCCAATTAAAAATCTTAATTCCTACTAGCATGTCTAATGTCATCTACTGAATTAAAGTTATAGTAATTTAACTGCATGTTTAGTTACTGCATGTCTACTGAGTTTATAGTCATAGAACATTAGCAACAAAACATACAAAAGCTATGAATGTGCAGAACGTAATGTCGTTTGGCCCTTTAATCCTAAATATAATTGCAATTGCCATTATTTTGCTTATCTGGTGTAATTATTTATGCAAAATTATTTACACAAATATTTTAGTCGAAGAACTGGGTACTTGACTAGTTTTTTAAATTAATTTTATATGAAATTTACGTCGTCTATGATATAAAACAGACAGAAATACTAAAAATATTCTCAAAAATAAAAAAGTTATAAGCCTTTGAAGTTTGGTTTAACCGTCAAACTGCTGGAAAGAGAAGTATCAGTATAACTACGTCACGCCATTACGGTGACGTACGTGAGTACGTGAGTACGTGAGTACGGTGAGGTACGTGAGTTGGAAAGGGATAGCAAGATATCTCCAATATGCCCCCACTCTAGAATTTAAAATATGAATTACTGCCTCATTTTTTAACTTATTTCAATGCAGTTTTTACAAAAGGGTTTCATTTTTGTTTTATTTGTTATTACATATAAATATGTGTATAAAATCAAACATACTCATGTACCCGATTGAGCAGAAATTTCGAAAATCCGATATTAAACTCGAATTTCGCAAGCTATCACTAAGTTATTGTTTCTTTGAATGTTAAATATTGAACTAGACCCGTCACTATGTCTTTGAAGTCGTCAACATTATATTGTAAAGTGACGTTTCTATCTGTAGGTTTACTCTAATGAAGAATACTAGTATAGATAACATTTCTATATTCACATTTACCTAATATGATAACTAACATAACATAAAACTTAACATAGCTCACTTTATCATTAGTTGAGGGCGCATAAAGTACTCTATAATATTATCGTAGTCGTGTGTTTATTAAGCTTATGGCTGGCAATATAGTTAAATAAAGTAGAAGATAATATATAATAAATATTGGTATATTCATCTTGTGTGGCGGTGTAATGGTCATCGTTCATTATACCATTTCAGATACCGGATCAGCAAAGTGTGTGCGTGCGTGCGTGTGTGTGTGTGTGCAACAGGGGGTTGTCGTAGTACCCCTTTTAGTATTTTGTACATGCGACCCCAGGATGGACGGCAGCATGGGTGGTCGGTCACGTGCTGTCGTTAACACCGAGGACGTCCTTCGGTGGCGGGGGTTTATAAGCTCCCCCAAACAATTGGAGACGCGCAGAGACGGATCTGGCTAAAGCCTGGGCGTTTCTCGCCTAGGGAAATCCGGGGCCATCCCTAAAGTGCTGAAGAGGGCCACCGTGGGGTCTTTAATCGGTATTGCCGGTTTAGGGAGTACATTGTGTTAGGGACTCGGCCCAGTGTCGCCCGGATGTTTTCCATCTCTCCCGGGCATTATGGCGCTGGGCCGTAAGACGTCTACCTAAAAAATCGTTACGTCTCCCCCTAGGCGTGGCGGCAGTGGTAAGACACTTTTCACGAATTAACAAAAAAAAGCTACTAGCGACTAGCTCCATTTAGGAAATATGTATGCCCCCTTGATTTAAGAGAGGTAATCGGTAGTAAGTGTGTTGTTACATTACTTAAAGTCCATTTTTCTTTGGCGACTCGTGAGGCGATGCGGTGCTTATCAGGTGCTGTGGCGTTGTAATCGACGACGACCTTAAATCGTTTATCACCATTTATATATAAACACATATATATGAAGATGTGTAATTTATCGATCCTTATTACAATATTCGCGGCGAAGTAAACATGATCTTGAATTTATTTATTTGCCTCGTGTTGTGCATCTCAGCGTGGGCATGGTTCAAGTGGCGACGAGTCCAAAACTATTGGACTCAAAGAAATGTCTCCCATCTGCCTCCCAACCTGATTTTAGGAAGTCTCACTTTCCTGCAGAAGGAGAATCCTGTAAGTTTTAGTTTATGACTTTTTCTATGGACATAATATGTGATGGCTGGATGCAGGCCACTTCCAACAGGTCGATCTGGAAATCTTTGAGGGAGGCCTATTTCCAGCAGTGGACGTCCTGTGGCTGATGATGAAGATAGTATGTGATATTAATTACTCCGCCGTGTGTAGAGGCTTTCGATGGAAAATATCTTTTTTTTTTATCAAAGCACGGCACAATGACTAACTATACTTGATGGTAAGTACGGTGCAGTCCAAAAATATCAGCGATCATCGACAAACAACGGGTTATAAGTGGTTATCCGAATCATGCCGGTCTATTTATGTCCTGCACACTTCGAAGAGAGAAAAAGAAAATCTAGGGGCTTGTGACAAGACAGATGGATGACCGATGCAGACACAGGCTTGTACTGCTATACCCGCCTCTACCAGCTACCAAGATATGTCGCAAAGTCGTGCGAGTGAAGTGGATGAACTCTGGCTGATCTTGGAACGCGAACCACACCAGCAGGGTTGCCACCACCTCTTATAGCAGTATTATTATAATCGTTTTTCGTTTGTTTTGTATGGGAATCGGTACAAGAAAAATTATAATAATACTATATTATATACTAATACTAATAATAAGAGGTGGTGGTAACCCCCCAGGAGTGTGGGTCACTATGGCAAGTTTTAACACCATGTACGTGGTCGGTGGTTGTAACCCGGGCGCGATACGAATATCCTATCGCCAACAAATGTTTAATAGAGTTTGTATATCATGTTAATTAAAACAAAGGAAAAAATCACAAGTTCTAATTAAATCAACACAATTATAACCCTATGCCAGTGATATAAAGCAGCTTTTTAAACAAAATGAGCAAGCGTTTATAAATTTGAATTTTGAAATTTAGAATTCTATCGGCGTTCGACTGTATGCAAAAGTAGTGCTTAAGCACTTCTTTGCTGTCCCATTTTCCGAGCGTCAACTGTGCATCTAGGCATATAATAAATCGATGGGGACCACCCTTGAAATAAGCTCTATCGAACACAAAAAGAATTTTGAAAATCCGTCCATATTCGGCGGAGATATCGAGTAACATACATAAAAAAAATACAGACGTATTGAGGACCTCCTCTTTTATGGAAGTCAGTCGAAAATTAAAAACAAATTGGTTTGGTCTGTTTGGAGTGGGTATCGGAGTAAATGTAGATTAAATTAAGAGGCACGGGGTATAAAGTTTTGTTAAACTTTATTTGTGTAGCATTTCCAAAATGTTTGAAAACTCTGAACTCTTTCGAATAAAAAGATACTCCAAATTAGCCCACGCGTGTTGGAATTATCGTTAAAAATACGAAAACAATATATACAGATGAAGAGACTCCTCGTTTTACAAGTCGTTTTAAAAGGCTAGTTATTGTACATTATGTATCCGTATTTTCAGGCAGTATGGTTAAAACGCCAGTATGAACAATTCAAGACACCTTACTTTGGTATCTGGCTATTCTGGCGTCCAAGTTTGGTAATCAATAGCCCAGATATCGCCAGACGGGTGCTGGTTAAAGATGCTGACAACTTCAGGAACAGGCATCTTGGATCAGGATCCTCGGATCCTTTGGGCAGTCTCAACATATTTACTGTTAATGTAAGTATCTTGGCCAAGAAGCAGATAAAGTAATTAAACTAATATATAGTTAATCTTGACATTAATTAAGAACGCGCTAATAACAAAGAAAGAGAGGAAGTAGGGGAAGGAATCTTGTGCCCTGTAGTGGGACAATATATATAGTTAGAAATACAGACATAAATTAATATGCAATAACTTTAAATAACAGGAAAACATAAGGCTTGAAAAGGTGTGGGTTATTTAGACAACTGGAAATCTCACACATCAGTATTAATAGTACAACAACCTAACAGAACCCATTCATGCTGTATACATAATTATCTACAGGGGTTATGAAGAAATCTTTGGGGGAGACCTATATTCAGCAATGGATGTACTGTTGCTGATGATGGATGATGTTACAGATACTCATCAGAATTTCATTTACAGGAACCGCTATGGTCCGCGGCACGAAGACGTCTAACACCAGTGTTTACTGCAGCTAAACTACGAGCATTCCAGGGAGTAGCCTTAAACAAGTCCAAGCTACTCGTGGAAAGAATCGCCAACGACAATAAAAATGGTGTTGAGATCGATTTGAGGGTAAGTCTCTTATGAAGGCTGAGAAGCAGATGGCCTATTTGAAGTGGTGGAGGTTAGTGTTGTCGACAATGCTAAGAGTTCAGTCAAAACTCTCCCTACAATAGAAAAAGATAGGAATTTAGAAGAGTACGGTGCATGTTTTGTATGCAAATATTAGGTTTTAGTTTAGCTAATGTAATAATGTTTTGTTGGCAGTTTGACTAGTTTGAGTTCCATATGAGAATTAAGAGAGACATAAAAATAGTTCCTGCAATTTGTGGCTATAATGAAAAGTCAACCTGTATTCCTGTGATTGAAATAAAAATCTTGCCAACTTTGAAATAAAAGGGCACTTCAAGGCTGACATCGTATCCACGATTCTTTTGGTGTTCATTTATGAACATCCAAGATCACTTATTATTAGGTGATCTTTTTTGTCATTTTAGGATATGCTCTCTGATTACACAACGGACGTGGTTGGTGAGAGTGCATTTGGTTTGGCGAGCAACTCTTTAATGGATGGAGATAGCTCTCTGAGATACGTCACTAGAGAATTCATGAAGTACAGCACTTTCCGAGGACTGGCCTGGTGCTCTATATTCTTCATTCCTGAGCTGGTTGATGTTTTTAGGTAAGTTGGTAGGGTATGGTAGACTGCGACTCAGTCCTGCTTTTCATGGCTAATATCTTAAATAACCGCTTACCATCAGGTAGGCCGCTAGTTCTTCGATCAAGCAAAAAAAAAAATTAGCACACATATATTGGAATTTAAATACTCACTGTGCTGTTTTTCAATTCGCCATAAACAGGTTTTCATTTTTCCCAAAAGACATCGGGGAATATTTAAAGAAACTTTTTCGTTTGACGGTGGAGCGACGTGGTGGATATGACAAGGAAATCACTACTAACAGAGATCTCGTTGACGCTATAATTAAGATGAAGCACGATGCAGCTAAAGAAGGGCAACGTAAGAATATTTTTATTGGCCTTGTTGTATACTTGATGATAAGAGTTTACTGCCGTTTATGGACTTTGGCTAAGCCAGGGACACCACTAAGCCGATGTCTATCGTGATAGGGAAAGAAAGAAGTGGGGATTATTAGAACGAGGAGAAGGTATCTGGTATTTGGTCCTAGAGACTTCTCCATCCTTCTCTGTCCTCCTCTCTGTAATAGCGTACCGTGAACGCATCAAATGCTGCCACTTTATGGCGATTAAAAAATATTAACTTGGTACTGCGATAAAGTAGAGCTAAGAGTTAGTGATACTCTCCAATTCGTGGGCTCAACCGGTTGATATCATTGTCTCACAGAAAACCAACATAAAGTGCCAACGGCGCGTTTCGTTCGGTGCGTGAGATTTTTGATGGTCAAAATTCTCCCTCTTTTCACAGTAACCATTATTTAAGGTTGTTAACACTGAACACATTAATAATTTATGGGTAATGTGAGTGTAGGACATACAAGGTGAACCGACGACCTGATAAAGGTCACAGGAAGTCGCTGGATGCAGGCCGCTTCCAACAGGTTGCTCTGGAAATCTTTGGGGGAGGCCTATGTTCAGCAGTGGACGTCCTATGACTGATGATGATGATGAGTGTACGGACCGGTAAGATTATTTACTATCAGGGAATTCCATCTGCTCGTTTGATAGTTTTCTGTAAAAAGAAAAGCTAGATACTAAATAATTAGTTCGATTGTAACGCTGATTATTTGTAATGTATATATTGCAGATATGAGTGAAGATTTTCTGGTTGCACAAGCGTCTATATTCCTTCAAGGTGGATTCGATACGTCTGCGACTGTTCTTACTTATCTCTTATATGAGTTAGCCCATGCTCCGAAGTGTCAGGTAACGGTAGACCGTATTTTATATAGCATTATTTTTGACAATCGAGTTCGACTCGAGGTCGATGCGCGTCTAAGAAATTTGTATGAAATATAAATAAATAAATAATAAATAAATACACCCAACAGTCACACACATAGTTCTGACCCCACACTAAGATCGAGTCTTGTGTCGTGGCTATCAGGAACTAGAAGAGACTTTCGGTCTCACAACACCCAGACCTGAAACAAATACCTGTGGGCAACACAGAAATTTGTCTCGGTGCGGGAATCGAACCCGCGACCTCACGTTTTACAGCCGGCTACTCACCCGCTGCTCCACGGAGGCTGTCGAATAAACCAACCAATATAAACCAAATGTCACTGGTATGCAGCGAGCTCGATACGAATTAGATTGTCAAAAACATTCTTGCTAGGGCCACAGTATGACGATTTTAAGTGTCCTTTTAGGCTTACGAAATAAAGCAAATTTTGATTTCATGAACTTGGTTTTAGAGATTATTTTCATTTAAATATTGTTTACGAGCGTTTACTTAATCATCTGTTTTTTACAATGGAAGATGTCCCATCTTATGGAAAGTGGTTGTGATCATATGAGCATCTTTCTGTGTGATCAGAACTATATGTGAAGGTTCACAATGAGTCTTTGCAATGAAGCGATGTTACAAGTAATTTAATTCAAACAAATCTGTATCCTGTGTTCTAGGAAAGACTGTATCAGGAAATCGCAGAGACTAAAGAAAAATTGGGGGGTGAAGATTTCGATGCTGTGGTGCTAAGCGAGTTGCCTTACTTAAATGCTGTCATTAAAGGTAGAACCATATTTGAAAGATTTTTAGATTGTTCTAAGAAAACCTAAGTAAATAATGTAAAAGAAATTTCCGATAATATCTCATCCAGTCGCTTCCTGCAAAGTCCCCTAGGTCATCGATCCAGCGGGCACGAGGTCGGCCTACGCTGCCCTTGGATAGTCGTGGTCTCCACTCCAAAACCTTTCGACCCCGACGCGTTTAGTATAATAATGACACTTTATTTGCAGAGACTTTGCGCAAATATCCTCCAATGGGCTGGTTAGACCGCGTGGCGTCTAATACCTATGAGATTGATGAGAACCTCACCATCGAGGCAGGCACGGTACTGTACATCAACGGTGTGAGCATGCAAATGGACCCTCAGTACTTCCCGCAACCCGAGGAGTTCAGACCAGACCGGTTTCTGCCTGAGAATGAGGATCAGATCACACCTTACACGTTTTTGCCGTTTGGAGACGGACCGAGACATTGTATTGGTAAGCTGTTGAGGCTACAATTTGAATGTGAATATTTTGAAATTACTCGAGCGAGCGAAGTTTGATTCTCGAACTGTGATGAAAATTTGTGTGATCCACAAACAAATGTATTGGGTCTGTAGGTAGTTGTGACACCGATTGTTTCTCGTAGTTCTTGATATCCGTGATAGAAGATTCGTATCTTCCAGTTCGAGGAGATTGTTCAAGTGTTTTTTCTAGTTCACCTCTCATCCCTTCGAGGATATATTTCATTATCATAATTATGTGACGTCTATGATACTAGATGTCTGCTGATGAACATAGACCTCCCCTAATATATTATTTTATAGCAAAGACTGGCAAATGAACAGGTTGGTCACCATCCAACTCCACCGCCCATAAGAACCCAAGACAAAAAGAATCATGGATGCGTTGCCAGCCTAAACGGAGGGAAACAAAAAGGGAGGGGAATTGGGCAACCGGAAATCTCACTCACCAGATGAAACTCAGCAGTGAACTGCACACTTTACGTCAGTTTCAGTGAGACAGTGAGTGTGAGATTTCTAGCCCGATCTGTTCAAAGTGGCCAGCATCCAACAACCTTTATCAGGTCGTCTCTAATGGGTGCAGTTAGCTATTTTTATAAAAATATTGTGTTAATTCCAGGTGAAAGATTTGCATACCAGACCATGCGCCATGCTTTGGCACAGATTATATATAACTACGAGGTGAAGAAGATACCGAATTCTAAGCTTCCCTCCGAAGTCAGCTTTGAGAAAAAAGGTTTATTCCTGTTACCCGGAGAGAAGTTATCTGTTGAATTTGTACAAAGAATATGATTAAATTATTATTGTGTTGTTTTAATTGATAAGATATTTAACTTGTGTGAGACTATCCCTAACTCCTGTAAGCTAGGATTCATAATGGCACACATTTATACACCAGCGGCCCGAGCAGGAAAATTTATGATAATTATATATATATTCGAGCTCGATGCGCGTCTATGAAATTTGTATAAAATATTAACCAAATGTTATCAGTGCGCAACGAGCTGGAATAAATTTACGATTGTCAGAATTTATTCTGCTCGAGTCGCAGTAGGTTTCAATGAAATAGGATTTCGCTAATTAAATGAATGGCCAAATAACAAATATAGAAACGTTTAGCAAATATTTAGTGATGCATGTGTAGGGACACATTGTATGTATTACGTAGAATTTGTATTTGGCTGAATTAGCGCATTTAGGCAGCGCGAGAGTTCGCCTGCCAACACTCGCCAGTCGTTCCCTGTCACGCATTTAGTTAACCCGTTGCTACCCAGTCTAACCCCTTGCTAACTGTAAATTAATGTAATAGTATATGTAGGAGGGCCAACGCTGACGTTGTTTTTTAAAAACGGTGACGTCAGCATGACTGACGTTACTTTTGACAATAGGATGATTACTCATCCTATTCATCAACTGTGAACACTGAAATTCACTAACTCCCTTTATTAACGGTGCTCAATAGCACCGTCTAGTCAGGGATGTGGACAGTCCGAGTGCCGGAGCACGACTGTTTTTGAATTTGCTCTGAACACTCCTTTTATAGGGTGCAATATTTGCAACTACCTACTCGATACCGAATATCGAATGTCAAAGAAATAATTATAACGATTATTTTAACTTTTTAGAATCTTTTAACGATTCAGCAGTTTAACAATTGTAAAATGAATTAATAACGTGAAATAACAACGGCTTTTTAAATAAGCTTGCTATTTTGCGCCGATATATATAAAGTAATTATAATACAACATTTGGTGACTTTAATATAATTGTAATAACGCACCACTACTTTCATTTAACAACCTTCTGAGAGTCATAGTAAGTTGACGTACTAAAGACATTCGTGTACACAGCACACTTACACATGGATGACTGTATCCAAATAAAAACATCAGGTTGACCGTCAGCTCCTCTGTATTTGACGCAGTGGCGAAAGCTCCATACAACAATATTCCTACCAGCTTCTTCTTTGAACGTGCCCTTATCCCACATTGATGTGGGGTCAGCGCAATACACTTTTTCAAGCATGTTGCAGAAAGGTTTGGTTTAGTTTTTACTACCGGCTGGCTGCCTGCCTAACGTCAACCTCCATCTGGGGGATCCAGTCCCGGTCAAATGTAAAATTTAAGTTTGCATCATTTTTGCAAAATTCACCACTGTTTTGATGCCAGTGGCGAAGGGTGATTTTTTACAAAAGGGAAGCCGATGCTGCATTTTCCTCTGATTAATGCCTATTTGTTAAGCCAAAAATGTGGCAAAGATAAGCTGGTAGGAATCGAGTTGTATGGACCTTTCGCAACTGTTTGATGCCAATAAAATGTGGGATCATGATAATTCCGACCATTGGCATGATTCTTAAAACATAAGGTACCCGCGACTTCATTGGCGTGGAAATTTAT
Source organism: Clanis bilineata (assembly GCA_036417725.1). Lineage (NCBI taxonomy): Eukaryota > Metazoa > Arthropoda > Insecta > Lepidoptera > Sphingidae > Clanis > Clanis bilineata. The sequence goes on from CM071157.1 coordinate 15,621,202, forward strand.
TTTCCGGGCAAAAAGTAGTCTATATGTTATTTTGATGTACTATTCATATAATTGTAAAGTGTTATCAGAATCCATTGAGTAGTTTTTGCGTGAAAGAGTAACAAACATACACACACAAAATTTCGAATTAATAATTTATTTTTATTAAGGTTCTGTTATGGTATATGCTACGGGACCCTCAAAGGTTATTTTAAACGTTAAACCCTCTACTTATAAAAAACATTTAAGCGATTATTACCTTTAAAACTAGTTTGTCAGAAAACAAATCCTTAAAAACCGGTTTTATTTCAATGGTGGTTTAATTTTTTTCTTGCATCACATTGTTTGAAAATGAGAGGGACAAACGAGTTACAAAGTAAACTACCGGGTTTTTAGAAACATTGTTTTTATTCATATCTTTGATTTGGGATACTAACGCCCGAATGGTCAAACGCTCCTCAACTTTAACGGCTTCCTAAATTGATTTTCTCCATACAATTTTGAGAGATAAGGCGGCCTTAAACGACATAAGGCGACCTTAAGTGTATGAACATTCGGCGGTATAATGAACAAATATTTACGAGTTTCCTTGCGAATGTATCGCATTACATAAGCTAAATACATTATCAGATAGTGTATCAACATTTGAATTAACATTACGTCATATTACATAAGAGTAGATAATTATGTTAAAGGAAAATATAACTAATCTGACTAATAAATAGAGTATAGAATCACTATAAAATGTCAAAAAAATACTGCATGATTGCACTTATCCAAGGATTCGGTGCATTAACAATGTAAATATTCAGCACGATAATAACACAGGGCAACAAAATCGCAATTTATGTGGAGGTTTTTCTATTTCGTAATATTTTCAAGTTCCTATGTTGAATCTATCTTAATTTCGGGTTCGATCCCCGGGTCGGGCAAAGTGATATTGGATTTTTCCATATCAGCCCGGAGTCTGGAATTTGTGCCCGATATGGCGATAGGCTCGCCCCCTATCACATCTGGGACAGAACTAAGCTCGGCGAAATGTGGGTGTTCTAGTTCGCTAGTGCGCCTCTGCCTACCCCTCCGGGGATACAGGCGCGAGCTTATGTATGTATGTATGTATGGAAAATGGTATTCTCTAAGCCCCAACAACGTTAAACGCTCCGTCGATCTCAACGATGTGCGCTGGGGGAGCTCGTCGTCGATCGCAACGTTGTTTCTTAGAGAATCGACCTGCTGCGCGGAGCCTCAGAGTTATCGTTCAATATACGAGTATCAAAATATATTATATAAACGAATTGGGACCCTTCTTTTACAAATCGGTTAAAAACTAAATCCAAGCCCAATGTAACGAGTATGCATCGTAGATTTACTTCGGTGGGATTGGGTGTCCACCTTTTAGGCTCTTAGATAGTGCTTTACTGCCTCGGTGGCGTAGTTGTATTTCGGTATGACTACCGTCTTGAGGTCGCGGGTTCGATCCCCGGGTCGGGCAAAGTGATATTGGATTTTTCCATATCAGCCCGGAGTCTGAAATTTGTGCCCGGTATGGCGATAGGCTCGCCCCCTATCACATCTGGGACGGAACCTAAGCTCGGCGAAATGTGGGTGTTCTAGTTCGCTAGTGCACCTCTGCCTACCCCTTTGGGGATACAGGCGTGAGCTTATGTTATGTTATGTTATGTTATAGTGATTTAATGAGGGAAAGACGCGTCGCGTTCACAACAGTGTTTATTGATATGACAAGATCGTCAGCAATATGCCTAAGGGAGTCTGCACACGGGGTATTTTTATCGCACGGACAACAAGACGCGCAGATGACGCGCGCTAACGCTCTTTAAACGAAATTCATGCAGACAGTAAACCTTTGCACACGTTCAAAAATGTTGTGGCGTCGTAAACGCTCATTTGTATCGAGATAAATGCGCTGATACGGCGATACAGACGCGCTGCAGTCGAGCGTATGTATAATATAGAAATCTGCGTTTTCATCAGACTGTGAAGTGAGCCGTGCCCCATCCCCACATCCTTTCTCCGACAACTCATAAACCTAAGTAATACAGACGAGTTTTGAATGTGTTTTCGCGCGCGTTTGAATCGATACAAGTGCGACAATCTGCTTGTTTCTCATCTACAACGTGAGCGCGCGTTCGTATTCGTGCGTCGACGCGAAAAATACGCCGTGTGCATAGGCCCTTAGTGGCTCTTAAATTTGCTCCAATCGCGTGTAAACACTAGCTTGCAGGTTATTAATACAAGAATGCGGACCTCTACATTCAGTAGGAATTTGTAAGCGGCATGATATATTACATTCTTACGTTTTTTGTGTGGTCATTTTTGTTTATAATATTATGGCTTGTGCGAAAATGGAACCGCGTGAAGATGTTCTGGAAGGAAAGGAATGTACCCCATGACCCCCCTAATCCTATCGTGGGAAGTCTTACCTTTCTACAGAGAGAAAATCCTGTAAGTTTTTTTATTTTCCGCTTTATAGCACACTTTTACAGGGTGCCCTAATACATAGAGAGTAAAATGGGGTGAATAGATGTTTACTATCTAAACTGGTTTAATTATCAACAACAAAAAATAAACAAATTATCATACATTTTGGATACGAATACTTTAGTTTATAATACTGATCAATACATGTGTTAAAATCTCATTAAAAAATTCGTTTCTATTAACCCTGTAATTTCTATTCACCCCGTTTTATCTTTACCTAATAATGCTAATGTTAAAACCAATTTATTAACAGAGTTCATTTTTATAACCATTTGTTATTACCATTCTACTTATTGCTATTTCAAAAAAGTTATATGAAATATTAAATAGAAAGTTTTGCTATTTAAAGAGACGCCGGAGTAGCCAATTTAATCATAAATGCTCTAAAAACTAATTACTTCGTGAGTCGTTCATCAATTAAAGTAAAGAAAGATCTGAGTAATAATTTTTAGTTTGCATTATATTTGCAAGATAATAGTAAATAATGCAAGCGAAATATTATTATTATTCAGCTCTTTCTTTACAGTTAATTGATGAACGACATACAAGTTATAAAAATTTTTTTCCTCGCAGTTTTGCCTGCGTGGACGTTTTTGGGATCCCTCTTTTTATGTTGGGAAACAGATTTGCGTGAAATTTAGTTAGGTGCTTCTTAACTTTTAATCCTTTACTTAACTCCATTTCTCCGGGTTCATGCATTTTGAATAAGTTTTCGAATATCTTCTGAACCGTAGTTATTAGATATAATTATGTAGGTATGTTGTGATTAATCTGAGCAAGAAAATGTATATTCATGGTTTTTATTAATTTACCTATGTATATATACAAAAAACTGTAATAGACAAGCACAAAATATGGACTGGTTATCGGTCTTCAAACAAGTGTAAGTTTTCGCATTCACACATAAATTCATTTTTTTGTTATCGTCATCCTCAGCCACAGGCGTCCATTTTTGTTATACTCTATTGTAAAATTTATAATATTATATAACACGTAGTGTATTCGGACTTGAAATAATTATTTATCCATAATCGTACAATCATATCTGCAACATGCATGAAAAAGTGTGTTGCGCCGACCCCACATTAAGGTGGGATAAGGGCAGGTAGAAAGAAAGAATCGTACAATCATAGACATAGGTCTACAGGTACACCCCACCTTATTATTGAGGTGGGATGAGGGGTGGTAGAAAGAAAGAATATAAATATAGGAAATGGTTATAGAGGTATCATCCATATCAGACAGCCTCCGTGGCGCAGCGGGCGAGTAGAAGCGAGGCCGCGGGTTCGATTCCCGCATTGAGACAAATATTTTTGTGGCCCACAGATATTTGTTTCAAGTCTGGGTGTTGTGAGACCGAAAGTCTCTCATAATCTATGACACCCACGATACAGGTTATACCTAGTGTGGGGTCAGGACTAGGTGTGACTGTTGGGTGTATTTATTATTATTATACCCCTATACTATTTCAATATAGTTATCCTGTACAAAATCGCCGAGTAAACCCAGCTTTGCATATTCGCTATTATTTAGCCGAGTCTTACGGCCGGTTTCAATAAACGATCTCAGTTTAGAGTGCAGATAGATCGCGATTATGAACCAATCAAATCAAGTCATTTGACGGAGTCATGTTCAAACTGTGTTCTTATTGGTTAATTTTTGTAATCTATCTGCACATTCGAACTGTGATTGTTTATTGAAACCGGCCGTTAGAGTACAACCTGCGTACTGGCAGTCGGCACCGCATGACTCGCGAGTCACCCTCGAGCTGTGCTGTGTGGAGCCGGATTACGTCAACAAAGCATCTACACGAACCACACTCGTGCGATAACACGTGAAGTTCAAGGCAGGTTCAATATTATGTAAGATTGTTAGCTTTGTTTATTAGCAATCTGTTATTGATAAGACAAGTCTAATTTGCGCATTCAAATCATTTTTAGGGTTCCGTAACCAAAGGCCATAACGGAACACTTATAATCTCTTTATATATTTCTATCTTTTTACCTGCCCTTATCGCACTTCAATGTAGGGCCGCGCAACACACTTTTTCAAGCATGTTGCAGAAACGATTTGGCTTAGTTTTACGACCTTCTGCCTGCTTGACGTAACCCCCTCTCTGGGGGATCCAGTCCGAGGCAAATTAAATTAGAAAATTCGCTTTGCCCGACCTGGGAATCGAACCCACGACCTCCCGGTCTACAGCCCATATATGCTGCCACTAGACCAAGGAGGCGACAAAGCAAATTTATTGCGAAAATAGTGACGATGGTTAATGATATTTGGATGGTAGATGTGTTGCCTAAAATGCTAATCTAAGGAGTGGGAATAGAACAAAAGAACAAAAGAACAAAAGGTTTTCAAGTGGTAGAGCCACGCTGTAGACAGTAACGTCTATAGCACGAATGGGCCGGCTCGACCGGTTAGATACCACTGTCTCACAGAAAACCGACGTAAAGTGGCAGCTTGCTGTCGTGTTTCGTTCGGTGAGTGAGATTTCTGGTGGCCCATTTCCCCACTCCCTTTCCCAATCCCCTTCCTTCCCATTCCATTCCCTCCTTTTAGGTTGGCAACTCACCCATGATCCTTTTTGTGTCTTGGGTGTCTATGGGCGGTGGAGATCACTTACCATCAGGTGACCCATCTGCTCGTTTGCCAATCTCTGCTATAAAAAAAAAAAAAGGTATTTTAATGTCTCTCCATGTATTTACATACTACTGAGTGGTTCCAGAAAACTATTCAAACGAGTGGAGCTACGAGCAAAAACTAGCTTCTAACCTTTTTACAGGCCATTTTCATGAAGTATATATACAAAAAGTTCTCTGGTCCATATGTGGGCATCTGGTTATTCTGGAGACCAGCTCTAGTGATCAACTGTCCGGAGATCGCGCGCCGGGTCCTGGTCAAAGACGCTGATGTGTTCAGGAACAGATACCTGCGTTCTGGGAAGACGGATCCTATTGGAGCTCTAACCTTGTTCCTAGTAGATGTAAGTATCGACTGATTTTGAATATAACCAGATTTTTTAAAATCATAACCGACCAACTTACTTTATCCAATCGCGATGAATTCATATGGGACTCCTCTTGGAACAAGCTCTATTGAACACAAATAATGACAAGTTTAAAAACTTAACAGACCGACTTCAAATCCGATCGTGACCAAATTGGGACAACCCTTGAAATAAGGTCTATCAAATAAAAAAAGAATTTTGAAAATCGGGCTACATTTGGCGGAGATATCGCGTAACATACATAAAAAAATACACACGAATTGGGTACTTGGCTAATTTTTTTAAAATTAATTTTATATGAAATTTACGTCGTCTAAAATATAGAACAGAAAGAAATATTGAAATATTCTCAAAAATAAAAAGTTACAAACCTTTGTAGTTTGGTATAACCTTCAAATTGCGGGAAAGAGAAGTATCAGTACAATCACGTCACGCCATAACGGTACGTGCGTTGGAAAAGGATAGCATGATATTTCCAAGATGCCTCCACTCCAGAATTTAAAATATGAATTACTGCATCATTTTTCAACCAATTTCGATGCAGTTTTTACAGAAGGGTTTCTTCTTTGTTTTATTTGCTTTTACATATAAATATGTGTATAAAATCAAACATAGTCAAGTACCCAATTGAGGACCTTCTCCTTTTTGGCAGTCGGTCGAAAATCTTGAAAATCGGTCCACATTTGGCGGAGATGTCGCTTAACATAGATAAAAAATACAGACGAATTGTTTTATCTCATTTTTTAAGCCGGTCGAATGCGAGTTTTATTACATTTTTATCTGGAGGTGTCACCTTAACATTTCTGTCTTTAAACTTGGTCTTGGAGATAAGAGTAAACATTTATACAGACTTATAAATATTACAAAAATCTTTTTTTTCTTTCTGCCCGGCGTTATCCCGGCCAAATGTCAGGGTCCGCCTTCCTACTTAAACGCTTCCACTTCGCCCGGTCTTCTATCCAGTATCCTCCACAGTAAGACCATTGATTCTCATATCATCCTCCAAAACGTCCAACCAGCGCTTTTTGTGTCGTCCGCACGGGAACAAATGGGACGCAATGATAAATATTACAATAATATCAGCATTATAATATTACTGTCCTACTGTTGCGCACAAGCATGCCCTAGTAATGGGAGTGATTAGGCCTTAGTCTATTACGATTGCCTAACACGGGTTGGTAGACTTTACATACCTACGAATTTTTTGTGGAGAAATTTTCAGGTATGCAGTGTCCCTCACGATGTTATTTTTTTTATAGCAGAGACTGGCAAACGAGCAGATGGGTCACCTATTGGTAAGTGATCTCCACCGTCCATAGACATCCAAGACACAAAAAGAATCGTGGGTGCGTTGCCAACCTTAAACGGCTTCCTAAATTGATTTTCTCCATACAATTTTGACAGATAAGGCGACCTTAAACGACATAAGGTGACCTTAAGTGTATGACCATTCGGCGGTAACGCAAGTAGATTTTTATAATTATTAACCCCTCCCTCCCCCAAGTCAGCAAAAGTAAGCAAAGCTCTTACCCAATTAGTACATGAATTTTTCAATGTGTTCTGGTTTCTTTATTAATAATTTAAGAAAATCAATAAAGTAAAAAAAATACTGCTGACGGAATCACCATCCAGACCTCCCCCATAGCCCATGTCATCAAAAATAAACAAAGAAAAGAAGTAGTAATACTTGAATGGCCCCTTATAACGAACGATAATTCATAATTAATACACATTGAACACAGAAAAGTTAGAGGTGCATGCTCTTTTTGGGGTTGGTCTTGAACCTCCGACACTTGTTTTCGGTAATACCACCACTCCCAAAAGAACAATTGCTGCTGTTAGAAACACATAAGCTCACGCCTGTATCCCCGAAGAGGTAGGCAAAGGATGACTAGAGATATAGAAAACCTACATTTCGTCGAGCTTATTTCCGTTCCAGATGTGATAGGGGGCGAACCTATCGCCATCATCATCATCATCATCATCATCATCATCAGTCATAGGACGTCCACTGCTGAACATAGGCCTCCCCCAAAGATTTCCAAATCGACCTGTTGGAAGCGGCCATATGTTAGAAATATTATAGCAAACTTAAAATATTTTAATTTTCTTGTACCAGGATCCGATCTGGTCTTCAATCAGAAGACGACTAACGACTATCTTTACGGCAGCCAAGCTTAGAGCAGTGGCAGCATCGACCCAGAGGAAGTCAACAGACCTTGTCTACAGGATTAAGAGTGAAATGGAGAAAGGAGTTGTTGAAAATCTGAGGGTTTGTGAATTATTATTCATATTGGTGAAAGGTCTTTAGAATATGATATGTGTTCGATTTACCTTTGATGTTTTATCTACTAATAAAAAGCTATTAAAACATAAACTATGATCATCTTCTTGTTTATTGACTTTTTGCAAATTAGATCAAAGGAAATAATAGATAAATAATAGATAATTTTAATTAATTGCTTGACGAGGTTATTATCGTAGTGGCGTATATAAAATCTTTAATTAAATATTTTGACTTGAACCGCTAATATTAATGTCATTTGTTTTATCAAGATATATATAATAGTACAAAGTAACATTGTTGTAAATTATCTATAAACATCGTTTTTTGTTTACATTTTACTTGCATCGTACCTGATTTTTTTGCAATGTTAATAAGTATTCGGATGATAGCATTATATCCATTGGCATAATATCATAAAAAATGATTCGTTACTTTGATAAGAGTCGCTACGAATCATTTTTGCTTGCATTGCTAACGTAATTATAAATCATTTACGTTGTTTATAAGTCTTAACTACTTTGTAAATAGTAAAAAATAACCTATGATCTCGCTTCTAGAAGCGAAGTAGTAAAATGCATTCATATGTTGCACTCTGCATTGAATGGAAGAAGTAGAAGGCCCTTTCCCAGTAAAACATTAATACAGAGCTGATTTGATGATGACGATTGATTAAAAGACCAAAAACCAGATCACATTTATGTTTTAGCTAACATGCACGGACTACACAACCGACGTGATAGGTGAGGCTGCGTTTGGCGTGGTCAGTGAGTGCACTAAAACTGGAGACAGCATCATGAGGAAGGTTACAAGGGACTTTATGACCTTCAATATTCAACGGGGATGCTCGTGGTCAAGCATATTCTTTTTCCCTGAGCTGGTTGATATCTTCGGGTAATGATTTTATTTGTACATTGAAAAGATTTACCAAGTACGACAAAATGATTACACTTTTACACTTATTTTATATGAATATTTCTGCTATAAAATAGCAAGTTATATATTTCAAATTCTACTACAACTCTTGCAAGTCAGGATTAATAATAAAGTGATACCAGTCATTGAACTTCTGCAAGTCTTTGAGAAGCAAAACCCGTCTTTATTCATTTACATAATTATGTCTCTAAACTATGTACATATCTTTCTCTCTCCTCAGTTTTTTGTTGAGTTCATACATTGTTGTAAAAGAAGCTTTCTCACATTAAAGTCTTTGTAGTTTATGCCTAAAATAAACAATATTTCAGATTTTCCTTGTTCCCAAAACATACAACGGAATACCTGAGACAGATCGTTCGCTCTGTGGTGGAACAACGTGGTGGATATAATAGAGATATCAATGAGCCTAAGGATCTTATGGATGCACTGCTCAAGATTAAAAAAGAAGCTATAGACTCGGGAGAAGGTTGGTACCACACATAAAGAGTACTTTTTATTCTGATAGGATAAACATCTAGAGGCATCAAAACATCTAATGTTGTAATTAATTTAGCAAAATTATCCTTTCCAGAAATATCCGAGGACCTAATAATTGCGCAGGCTGCGATTTTCCTGCTTGGAGGGTTTGACACGTCAGCCGCGATGATGACATGGGTCACGCTGGAACTGTCTCACCACCCTGAACTGCAGGTAAAAATAAAACTTGGCACTATTCATATTTCGAGGGATAATGTACTAAATAAAGCAACAATTAAAACTAACTTATGTCCGCCATGCGAGTAATATCAGTCACCTTCCAGCAACATACAATGGATAGCGAGAAGGAACCATTTTTTTTTATTAAAGAGGAACAACAATTAATGGTCGCTATCGACCAAATCAGTATTCATAACATTGCCATAAAACAACTTTAAAAACATTTACACTTTTCGTAGCTCTTAACTAGCCGTTTATCAAACGATAGGATGCGGGTTATGCGGATAACGATGATGATAAAAATGTTGGTTTCCAGGACAGACTTTATAAAGAGTTGACAGAGGCCAAAGAAAAATTAGGAGGGACAGATTTTGATCCCAATACACTTGCTGAGTTACCGTTCCTAAATGCTGTAATAAAAGGTAGCAATTTAATAATGCGTATAATGGAATGTTGTTAATTGTAAGAAAAGTATACGATCATATTATTTTTTTAAACTTATGGATTTGAATGAAGTCGCTTACATGAGCACATTTTGAACCTTCCTACACATGCATAAATTTTTCCCGCCTGTTGGTGTCGTCTGTTGCTGGTAGATAGCATTTGAGTGAAGTGTGCTCTCATTTGTTTTTCATTGGATGAACAATCATGGAACGATGTACCTCTATACACGCATGACAAACATATTCAATTTAATTCCAGAAAGTCTCAGAAAGTTCCCACCTATGGGCTGGTTGGATCGTATCGCCTCTAAAGATTACACGATTGATGACGACATGACGATTCCCGCTGGGACCGTGATCTACGTCAATGCTGTTGCAATGCAGCGAGACCCTGAATACTTTCCAGATCCGGACAAGTTCGATCCTGATAGATTCATGCCTGAAAATGAGAGGAACATCAAACCATACACTTATATGCCGTTTGGTATAGGACCAAGAAATTGTATAGGTAAGATTATTTTTAGTAATCACATGACGACATAGGAAGACACTCGTCTGATGGTAAGATCGTAACCAGATTTTCAACATTATTCCTGCTCGGGTCACAGTACTTTGAATAACAAAACACAGTGGCCTGAGCAGGAAAATTTCTGACAACCGTAAATGTATTCGAACTCGATGCGCATGTATGAAACATTAACCAAACGTCATCAGTGCGCAGCGAACTCGAAAACATTTACATTAGTTTTTCGTGCTCGGGCTACTGGAGACATTAGGTGTAAGTCTCATAATGTCTCGTAATTATACTAGCTACAATATCTTTCGACAAAAATACAACATTGCTTGCAGTTTTCACGATGCTGCTTGACAGTTGAAATAGATTGCAGTGGTGACTACCCCGATGGACTCTCGCATATCTATCTTTGGTTAATAGTTGTAGCTTCGATTCTTTTTCATCATGTTATAGATAAAGTATATCGTAATATCTGATAGTTTTAATACTCAGAAATAACGGTTTATCATATTATATTGATAGTCTTCTCAGATTAGTTTTCATAGCTGCATGAACTGGAAGGGTCTTAGCTATTAGTGGTCTCGAGGCCGTGCGATGACTTTTTTTATTCCGCATGATTTTATATACATTATGATTTCTTAGGTTTACGCGAATGTTATTTATTGAAATAAAACTATTTTTACGGATTCTATCACGATTCGGTTTTAATTTTTATGCCCGACGTTTCGAAAGCTTTGCAGCCTTCGTGGTCATGGGTGAGACTCCAAATCGTGATAGAATCCGTAAAAATAGTTTTATTTCAATTTATATACATTATTATTGGTGAATTTTATATCCTAGGATTTCGCTTTGGCTACCAGACTATGCGATATGGGTTGTCTGCCATTTTCTTGAACTACGAAGTTCGTCCTCTGCCAACAACTCCTTCAGCAAATGATGTAGAAATAGAAAAGAAAGGAATGTTCCAGATGCCAGGAGAGCAGATTTCCGTCCAATGTATTCCGAGGAATATCAGTTAATTATAGAATAACAGGCAAATAACTTTCAATTTCAAATATTTGATGATAACATAAAAAACACTTTTGCTGAGTTTTGTATATTAATTTAAATCCAGTAATCCCGATTGTAATCCATAATCGTTATATTACATACTCCTGATTCCTTTGTCTAAACTACAGGATACATGTCGTGATAATTGACCATCATCTTACTACAATAATATTCACATCCATACAATTTTGTATTTCTAATTTGATTAATAAAATGTATTGTGAAACTAAACATTTTGTTTTATTACTTCCACAGCATTTACTTACTGCGTTGACTCTTTGAAGAAGAGTAAAGATGTTGCAAAAGATGAAATAAACCATGAAAAATATAATTACATTAATAAAATTGCCACAAATCAATATCCCAATACATACATACATACATACATAAGGTCACGCCTGTGTCCCCGAAGGGGTAGGCAGAGGTAGCTAGCGAATTAGAATACCCACATTTCGCCGAGCTTAGTTCCGTCCCAGATGTGATAGGGGGCGAGCCTATCGCCATATCGGGCACAAATTCCAGACTCCGGGCTGATACGGAATCCAATATAACTTTGCCCGACCCGGGGATCGAACCCGAGACCTCAGGACGGTAGTCGTACCGAAATACAACTACGCCACCGAGGCAGAATATTATATTGGGAAAAATAATTACCGATAAGTCGCGTAACTAGTGAAATGACTCCCGTTATCCCAGGATCTTAGTGCGTGTCCCGGCGACCCGGGATTAACAGCCTTGCAAGACTTCATATATCATTAGAGGGTGCTGGGTCTCTTTAACGCCTGTTCTCATTAGCAATAAGTACGGGATGGTAGTCTGGTGTGAGTGCTATATTATTTGCTACAACAGAATAGCTGATTTACAGCGTTATTAATTGTTGTTAAAAATGACTTGTAAAATGAACTTGTTGTACATCTGAGGGCTTATAGGATGATGATGATGATGGTCAGAGAATTTCTGATACACATTAGGCGAAATAATATTACTTACTAAAAATGATTTACGAAGTCACGTTATATAGTCACGAGGCATAGCCTCGCGCTTCAAATATCGAATAACGTTATATATTTAGAAACGAGTATTTTCTGAGGTATTTTCAGTTACGTCATACGATACACTAATGTAAATGGAACTTTATCATAAATTAATATTCACAACAAGTAAGCAACAATGAATTAAACAGACTAAAACACGAACCTCAAACTTATTTCATAACACAATTTGTTCGTACCAGGCAACATAATCCCGTAATAACTTAATAAAACTGTTATCCGAAATAACGTTACGTATACCGCTATCCTCGTTATAACATCTCCGCACCACTTAGTTGCGATAAGGCCGTGGTTTTACGATCTGGCTTTGCCGATGACTCTGTTAGTTATTAAGATATCTTGGCTCTAAACAGGGCCTATGCCTTAATGTGGATATCAGCTGGACACTGGCTATCTCAGAGGACTTTGGGATGTATCCGGGGAAACTTGTGTTATGTTTTACAGTACTAAGGGTTAATGATTTCTGCCATTTGATATGTAATGTTCTCAAAGTAGGTTTAATCTTAGTCTTATCCTATTTGACCGTTCAAATGACGCAAGTCTTTAGTACTTCTAAAGGTATTGAGGATTAACACGTTGAGATTTGTTAAAGATTTTTGACCTGTCGGTGCAGATGCTGATGCAGACTAGATGAAAATACATTGACTCCAAACAGAAGAAAGAAATTACTGTTATTATTGACTTTTAGTAGTTTTCTTATTATCATTATATTATTATTATTGACTGCCTCCGTGGCGTGGTGGTATTTCGGTATGCTACGGTTCTGAGGTCTCGGGTTCGATCCCCAGGTCGGGCAAAGTGATATTGGATTTTTCCATATCAGCCCGGAGTCTGGAATTTGTGCCCGATATGGCGATAGGCTCGCTCCCTATCAAATCTGGGACGGAACTAAGCTCGGCGAAATGTGTGTGTTCTAGTTCACTAGTGCGCCTCTGCCTGCCCCTTCGGGGATACAGGCGTGAGCTTATGTTGTGTATGTTATGTTGTTATTACCAACTCAATGTGTCCCAAAACAATAGTCAAAGAGTTAACTCCATAACCCTTGACTAGCCGCGTTATTCCAAGTACAGTCCAAGTAAACCAGCGACACACAACGGTTTACCGGTGGTCACCAGAATCATTCCGACAAAATGTTTCTATACACTCCGAAGAGGGAAGAAGCAAATCTCAAGAAGAAGAAGCAAATTTATATTCGTGTACGGGTGCTGCTTGTGGGGACTGGTCTGCTCAGAGTTTTGTTACTTTTACTATTTGTATCCATCCGTCTAGTTTGCTGTTTATTTGCCGTGCCTATGGGAGTCGCTCAGCAATAGCAAAAAATAGTTGTTATATTGACTTTACATTGAGGCAACCTTGTTGTACCTCTAGATTAGCTGCTCTAATCTAATAATATATTTGTAATGATTGATTGTTTGTTTATTAATATCTGATTGTAAACTGCTTACTACTATTTTTTTTCAAAAAAAGCAACGTCAGAGTTTCTTGCCCGTTCTTCTCAGGCGAACCGAACCAGCCTTCCGAACTGGCGGTAGAGTAAAATTTTTCACAGAATCTAAGTAATGTGTGATATTTTATGGATTCAATAAATGATTTGATTTGAGTCGAGGGGCTTGCGACAAGACATGTGGATGACCAATACGGCCATAGGGATATACCCCCATACCCGCCCCAATAAATCAACATGTCATATCACAAGTCCCTCGAGAGAACCGGATGTACTGGCTGATCCTGGAATACGAATAACACAAGAATTTTGAGTCACTATTGCAGGTTTTAACACATCATATATGGTGGTCGTCATCGCGGGGGATACGAATAATCTACCACCAGGACATTTTTTAGGGCTAAAACCCCACAGACCTTAACAATATTCTAGAAACTGAATACAAGACTATAAATCATAGGCTTCAACATATTTGCCCAATAAAGCACCAGGTCTCAATTCCCAAGGCTTAGTGCAAAATTTCCACGTAATTTCATCGGAGTCGCGTAAAGCGGGGATTTCGGTGGATTATATGACTAATTGGCTATCGGGGCTGGCCTGGCTACGACATAGGTAACTTCCTATTAGATTAATTCGGATTGGTTTTGCTGGGTTATACCGACACTTGCACAGAGATGGAGTTAAGAACGAATTCTGGTATTTCTACCATCCCTTATCCTAATCTGGGGTGTGCGTTCATTTCAAGCATGTTACAGAAAGGATTTGGCTTAGGTTCAACGATCAGCTGCTTACCTGGCAAAGAGACCGCGATTTAAATTAAAACGAAATAATCTTATTTAAACTATATTATGATTTTAATAAGATTGTTTTGGTATGGTCACGTCTTGAGAAAACCACAGGAGTACGTCAGTCGCAAGTATCGGGACCAAATCGTACCAGATGTACGTCCTCGTGGACGGCCCAAAAAGCATTGGCTGGATGTTTTGGAGGATGTTATGAGAGCCAATGGTCTTCCTGTGGAGGATGCTCAAGACCAGGCGAAGTGGAAGCGTTTAAGTAGGAAGGCGGACCCTGACACTAAGGCTGAGATCTATAGAGCGAACTTCAAGCGAACTTTGAGCGAACGTCAAAGTTACGAACTCAGTGAGGATTTGGAATTGTTAAATCGAACTTTGACTTAGTCCGAGTATTTTTTTAAAATAAAAACAGACTGACAGACAGACTAAGCAAAGATTTTCTTGTAAAAAATGACTCGGACAAAGCCAAAATCCTTCACTGAGTTCGTTACTTTGATTTAGACTTAGTCGAAGTTCGCTCTATAGATCTCAGCCTAATAGTCCAAGGGCCCGTGAGTGCCAGACCTTCGGATTTTAATAAAAGCTGAAAATTTTTCTATGTGTGTCCCTAGTACAGGTAAGAATGATCCCCACCCATGAAGCTGAGGCAACGGTGGCTTTGGCAGGTAACAGGTAACAAAGGTGTATAAAATTCCATCTCAAATTTATCATAAAATAAAACTTATTTTTTTTATATTTGATTCATAATAATATCAAAACTCGCGTTGCTCATTGCCAGACAGTTAAAAAAAAAAAAAAAAAAAAAATCTTTATTGATCACGTAGGCATGTAAAAAAGCACTTATGACAAGTCAACACAAGTAAATTTTTAAATTAGGATTAATATAATTTACATTATATATTTGTATTAGACAACAGGCAGGCAAGTATGGACATAATAACGATGGGATGGCTGAGATAGGGTGATAAGGGGAAATAGGAATAGAGTGTAAGGGAATGGATTGTATGGGAATGGCATATGGCAGGAATGGTGGCAGGGGATTGACTGGAAATACTGGAAGCAGTTGGGATTGGTGCGTGAGGCCCTATCCTAGCTAACCTACCAGCCTTTCTCTAGCTACCTACGGATGACGACCCGAAGAAGAAAGGCAGAAAGAAACTCCGGGCTTATTTTTTTCATCATCAATTGTCACCATTTCTTTTTTATTTTCTTTTGTCTATTTTCCTTTTTTAAAAAATTTGATTTACAAATTGTCAATACAATTGATAATCATATTTATATGGATTCACGCATCCTCAATACCACTGGAGGTGTAATTACCAAAAGAATGATTAAAAGGTGAAATGGCATTGTAGGATGCAAAAACCCATACTAACAAAAATCCTTATATTTATGTATATCACAAACAATAAGCTTAGTCATTATATGATTATTTTTATACAATTTATGGCATACACTTTCCAAATTGGTCGATCGGTCGGTCTGTTTACAATAAAAATATAATAAATATACCTAATGTCCTATATTATTATCAGATAACTATATTAATGTTAATGTCAAGCCAGTCAATGTACTTTAATCAAAAATGTCATTATAATTAAAATAATTACTATTGTAGTAAAGTTAAAAAAGTTACTATTAAAGTAAAGAAAAAAGAAGAAGGCGACTCGGTTCAGTTAAGGTCACCATCTTGGTGCAGTGTGCAGAACTAACGCCAGACTTCCCTATCAGCTAAGTAGTCTGCAACGCTATAATAAGCCCTAGCCATTAAGGCACGTTTAACATAGGATTTAAATTTATCACCTGGTAAGTTAGTTACTTCGGAAGGAAGTTTATTATAAAATCTAACACTATTTCCTATAAATGATTTATTTGATTTGCAGAGTCTTAATTTAGGAATTGCAAGTTTTTCTTTATTCCTCGTATTTATGCTATGTATTTCACTGTTTTTAGAAAAACTAATTAAATTTTTGCGAACATACATTATGTTTTGAAAGATGTATTCGGCCGGCAGAGTAAGTATATTAATATCTTTGAACAGTTCTCGAAGAGAGTCACGGGATCGGAGGTTGTATATAGCGCGAACCGCTCTCTTCTGTAGTACAAAGACAGTCTGCAGATCTGCGGCAGAACCCCACAACAAAATGCAATAAGACATAATGCTGTGAAAGTATGCAAAATATACCAACCTAGCCGTAGCCACATCAGTCAATTGTCTTATTTTCCTAATTGCAAATATGGCTGAGCTCAGTTTTCCAGAAATTTTTTGTATGTGAGGGCCCCATTGCAATTTGACATCTACTGTTACTCCAAGGAAGACAGTAGACGAGACTAAATCTAATGTTTTATTGTCTAATGTGATATTTGATTTTTCATGATTCATATTTCGCAATGAAAATTTTATACATTTTGTTTTTGAAGCATTTAGAAGTAAATTATTTGCAGAAAACCAATCTGATGTTAAACGAAGAACTTTATTTGACTCTACAAGATTCCTATCCTTCCTGTCTACCTTAAATATAAGCGACGTATCGTCAGCAAATAAGACTACTTCTGCCATATTATTAATCATACATGGGAAGTCATTTATATATACTAAGAATAAGAAAGGGCCTAAGATAGATCCTTGTGGTACACCTATTCTAACAGGGGAACCCTTCGAAGAGATATTATTGATGAAAACTTTTTGTGTCCGATCAGTCAAATACGATGTTAATAATTTAAGAGCTGTGCCACGAATTCCATAGAAATTAAGTTTTGAAATAAGAATTCTATGATTGACGCAATCAAATGCCTTAGAGAGATCGCAAAATACTCCAAAAGCATCTTGCGATCCCTCCCAAGCTTCTAGCACAGACTTTATTAAGGCTTGACCAGCATCTTGAGTAGATCGGCCTTTTGTGAAACCGAACTGCCTATTATGGAGAATGTTATTTAAATTAAAGTGAACCAGCATTTGATTTAATATAAGTTTTTCAAAAATTTTACTAAATGCTGGTAGTATAGATATCGGTCTATAGTTTGAAGCAGTATTTGAACATCCTGATTTATAAATTGGTATTACTTTACTTATTTTCATAAGATCAGGAAATATGCCGTATCTAATACAACTATTAAATATGTCAGCTAACATTGGCGCAATGTTAACAATGATGGAATCTAAGGCTTTAACAGAGAGTCCCCAAATGTCTTCAGTGCTTTTCATTTTTAGGCTCTTGAATACTTTTGTAATATCATAATGTGTGACTGGGGCAAAATCAAAACTAGGCAATGTTCTATTTACATTCTTTTTTAGGAATGATTCAGCTACTACTGGTGATGATAAAAGACATTTCGTGGTCTCGAAAGGAATGTTAGTAAAATACCTATCCAGAAAATTTGCAACAGTACATTTGTCTGAAACCAGTTCGTCATCAATATTTAAAACTATTTGTCCGTCTTTAACCCTATTTTTACCAGTTTCAGTATTTATTATTTTCCATGTACTCTTAATCTTATCATCCGATTTTTTTATATTATTGCTTACATAAGCTGCTTTTGCTTGTTTACACACTCTTTTAAATATTTTTGAATATGTTCTTAAGTAATTATTGAACTTAACATCAGGTGTATAGGACCTTTTGTCATATAGTTCATAAAGAACATCTCTACTACGCTTAATACCTTTTGTTGCCCAGGCGCTGAATAATAGCTTATTTTTACACGTAGTGGTCTTAGACTTACATATTTTATTAAATTCACTTGAGATACTATCGAATAAAATTGTAAACATATCATTTGGGTGGTCCGATGTTGTCGATAAAGAAGATAAAAGTGAATTTACTGCACTACTAAACCTCTCCAAATTACGCTTTGACAGTGGCCTTATTTGAATTGTGGTTTTAGTATTCATAATTTTGTTACACCTTAGTTTGACTAACTGACATTTATGATCTGAACGGACACCTGAAACTAGCTCTTTGTGTGTTATATCAAAGTTACTTATGACATTATCGATACATGTAGCTGAATTATTAGTCACTCTAGTAGGCTCGTAAAATTGACATTTAAGATGAAAGGACTTTAAGAGTGACAAAAAATTACATTTATCAGTTGAGTTTATTAAGACATCAATGTTAAAATCACCACAAACTAAAACATTTTTATTCATTTTAATTTTCTTAAGAATATCCTCCAACTTTGATAGAAATAATAAAATGTTTGCTGATGGAGGCCTATATACACATAAAATAACATACTCATTTGTTTCTGCACATGCAACTTCACAGACTCGTTCAACAGACAATTTAGATAGGTCTTGTCTCTCTTTAAATGAGATACCATCCTTGATGAGGATCAAAGTGCCCCCACCTTCTGCTGAAATTCTATTGAATGAGCTGGCGACCTTGTAACCACCGACACTGAACGCCATCCTACTTGGCTTTAGCCATGTCTCAGTGAAACACAAAATATCTACATGATATTTTTCTATAAATAAATCTATGTCTAAAATTTTGCCAGAGAAACGGTTTATATTTTGGTGAGTTAAGATCAAGAAACTAGACTCATTCTCTGTTGTCGTATTTAAAAGTTTAAGTTAGTATGGTTGCAACCCTCTGCCGGACACCTTTAAATTATTATAATTTATAATTATACTTACGTTATATTATAAAACCTAAATTTTATAATAAATTTTTTGGGGGCCTATTAATCTATGTTTACATAATAGCCGGACAGTTTCAACGGTTCTATCATCTTGCCAGACGCATTCAAAGTGAGCAGTAGTTCGGAGTGCAAGGAGCGTATACAGTAACTAGTGCGAGTGAGACAGAGCGCTTGGTCTATTGCAGCCCTTCACTGCGCATCCACTGTTATTAAGTTCAAATTGTGCAGTTTATTTTTTTCTTAATCGAGAAATTTCATTAAATAAATTTTTACAGTTTGAATAACAAATATTTAAAATAATACTCAGTAAAATTGGTCTAATACAACTTCAATCATATCGAAACTCTAATAATTTAATTTATATTATTTTTCATTTTTACGAAGTTTAGTATTTTCAATTCTATCAAAATTGTAAAGCCAATTAATTAAAGTAAATCAAATTTTATTGTTTATTAATCAAAGGGCAAATTTTTTTTTAAAATAAAAAAGTTACAGTGAAATACACTTATTTTAATTAAATTTTTAAACATTTTCATCATATTCATCGTCGTCGTCAATACATCCATATTCCTCGTCACTATTATTCCATTCTGTGGATTGATCGTCTTCAATATCGCCTTCTTCATTACGCACCCATAATTTTTTGTCTTGGGTGTCTATGGGCGGTGGAGATCACTTACCATCAGGTGACCCATCTGCTCGTTTGCCAATCTCTGCTATAAAAAAAAATAATAAAAATAACATTCTCGTAAACTTAAGAAATCAATATTTCAAACGTGTATATTATCAAGTTCAAACTTGGTTAGGGCATGATTTGGAACCAAACCACCTGCTCCAGAAGATTTGCTAAATATAATTTTCTGCAACTGCAAGAGTGGTTGTGGTTCGCGATGCGGATGCAGGAAAGCGGGCTTGCAATGCTTTTTAACTTGTGGCCAATGTAATGGGCAAGCTTGTCTCAATGCTCTACTATATCAGAGCGACATTAACGCCGGTCTTACGACCCAGCGCCATAATGCCCGGGAGAGATGGAAAACATCCGGGCGACACTGGGTTGAGTCCCTAACTCTATGTACACCCTACACCTGCAATACCGATTAAAAACACCGCGGTGGCCCTTTTCGGCGCTTGAGGACGTTCCAGGTTTCCCTAGGCGAGAAGCGCCCAGGCTTCAGCCGGAACCGTCCCTGCGCGGTGCCGCCTTGCGGCCCATCTCCAATTGTGGGGGGGCTCATAAACCCCCGCCGATGGGGTATATAACTGCAATTAAAAAAGCCATTGAAACTTCGCCAATGTTGAGATTCGACCATAAATTTAGTTATATTTAAAAAAAAACTTATTATAGTTTGATTTCTTTGTTATACTAACCGGCTGGTAACGTCACGATTTGAAAACCTATGTCCCGATCATTTTAACCTTGTGTTCCGATATTTCACACAATAGATCTGGCAACACTACTGTATACGCTCCTTGCTCTCCGAACTACTGCTCACTTTGAATGCGTCTGGCAAGATGATGGAACCGTTGAAACTGTCCGGCTATTATGTAAACTTAGATTAATAGGCCCCCAAAAAATTATATATAAAATTTAGGTTTTATAATATAACGTAAGTATAATTATAAATTATAATAATTTAAGGGTGTCCGGCAGAGGGTTGCAACCATACTAACTGTCTGGCAATGAGCAACGCGAGTTTTGATATTATTATGAATCAAATATAAAAAAAAATAAGTTTTAATTTATGACAAATTTGAGATGGAATTTTATACACCTTTGTTACCTGTTACCTGCCAAAGCCACCGTTGCCTCAGCTTCATGGGTGGGGATCATTCTTACCTGTACTAGGGAAACACATAGAAAAATTTTCAGCTTTTATTAAAATCCGAAGGTCTGGCACTCACGGGCTCTTGCTCTATAAGGCGGAGATAACGCCAGGCAGAAAGAAAAAGAATCTTATTAAAACTAAAATCAATATTTAAATTACAATAAGATACTCGTATTAAATAAGTTCAGTGGCCCTCAAATATGGCCCCAAATGCGTCACTGCCTCGACTACGATTAAAGCATCGGAAATTCAGAAAGGTTTTTATTTGAGCTCGTAGACGTTGTGTGGCTCGCTTTGATTCGATCGTGGGCGGTGTCCGCCAGAGCCTTTCAAACGGCTGTTAGGGTGAAATATGTGGAAACCCACCGGATGTTTAAAGTAGGGTTCTCAAAAATAGCTTTTTTAAGTTACCGAGACGTTTTTATATTTAAGAAGAATGTTTTGTAAGAGGGATTAAAGTTAAAGGCTCACATAAATAAAATAACTCGGTGGCGTAGTTGTATTTCAGTATGACTACGGTCCTGAGGTCTCGGGTTCGATCCCTTGGTCGGGTAAAGTGATATTGGATTTTTCCATATCAGCCCGGAGTCTGGAATTTGTGCCCAATATGGTGATAGGCTCGCCCCCTATCACATCTGGGACGGAACTAAGCTCGGCGAAATGTGGGTGTTCTAGTTCGCACTGAGGTGAGGTGAGGTGCACTACACCTCTGCCTACCCCTTCGGGGATACAGGCGTGAGCTTATGTTATGTTATGTGTTATAAATAAAATAAATCTTTGGCGGAGGCCTATGTGCAGCAGTAGACGTCCTGTGGCTGATGATGATGGTGATGATTATGATGATAAATAAAATATATCCAAACATCATGTCGTGTCGCAAGCCCATCGAAAGAACCGAGAATACACTGACTGAATCTGCAACGCGAACCACACAAGTAGTGCGGGTTACTGTGGCAGGTTTTTATACCATGTGGATAGTGGTCACCATCCGGGTGGAGATGGATATTTCTACCAGCAAGGTAGTTCAAACAAAGTTGTTGTAAGTCAAACACCCAATTCCTCTTAATAGCAGTAAACGGCGTGTATTTTTACTTATGAAATTCTTTTTTTTCTACCAACCCTTATCCGACCATAATGTGGGGTCAGCGTAACACACTTTTTAAGCATCTTACAGAAAGGATTTGGCTTAGTTTTTACGACAGGCTGCGTGCCTGATGGATCTGGGGGATCCAGTCCCGAGCAAAACAGATTAGAAAAATCGCTTTGCCTGACTTGGGAATCGAACCCTGGACCTCTCGGGCCACAGTCCATATATGCTGCCATTAGACCAATTGGACTAAAACATATTAGACATGTAATATTATGATTCATAGGTGATTGCTGTAGCCCGAGCACGAAAAACTAATGTAAATGTAAACTCGCTGCGCACTGATGACATTTGATTAATATTTCATAGACGCGCATCGAGCACGAATACATTTACGGTTGTCAGAAATTTTCCTGCTCGGGCTGCTGGTCGCGGGCCTTCTCTACTAATGATACCCCATCTCATTAGTATCTTATTTACTGATTTATCTGAACAAAATTCTGTAACCAAATTATTTTGGATCAAACGGATTAAAAGGGCGTCCGCTGATCATCTAACTTCGTTAATAATTACACCGAGAAGACACGTGAAGAATAAAAATTATGTATGTTCAGTTAATTTTTAATTGGATACCTTCATTATTTGACGAACCTTTTTTTAATGTGACCCCATTTAATTTTGTAAGGTTGTGACAAAAATACGTGACTGACAGAAATGTATAAATTATTACTAAGTGCCTCGGTGGCGTAGTTGTATTACGGTATGACTACCGTCCTGAGGTCTCGGGTTCGATCCTCGGGTTGGGCAAAGTGATATTGGATTTTTCCATATCAGCCCGGAGTCTGGAATTTGTGCCCAATATGGTGATAGGCTCGCCCCCTATCACATCTGGGACGGAACTAAGCTCGGCGAATTGTGGGTATTCTAATTCGCTATTGCACCTCTACCTACACCTTGGGGTATACAAGCATGAGCTTATGTTGTTTAAGTAAAAAGAAAGTAAAAGTTTTTTTTATAGCAGGGAGTGGCAAACGAGCAGATGGGTCACCTGATGGTAAGTGATCTCCACCGCCCATAGACACCCAAGACACAAAAAGAATCATGGGTATGTTGCCAACCTAAAAGGAAGGAATTGAAGGGGAGGGATAAGGGATTGGGAAAGGGAGGGGGGAAATGGCCTCCAGAAATCTCACTCACCGAACGAAACGCGACAGCAAGCTGCTACTTTACATCGGTTTTCTGTGAGACAGTGGTATCAAACCGGTCGAGCCGGACCATTCGTGCTGTAGACGTAACTGTCTACAGTGTGCCTCTTTCACTCAAAATTATCACTTACAAACTTAGCATTTCTTCCACAAGCCACGAAGCAAGACGAAACGTCCGAAATCCAGCAGCTATTACATCTCCCGCCGGCGGCGGCGCCGCTGTCTCGGTAATCCGTACAGACAGATGGTCGGGTGTTAATGCTGATTAATTGGCGTCCCGGCACATATTTACAGGATTGTGTGTTTGAACGTTCGAGATACAAATTGGGTTGGCGTGCGAAGGGAGCTGTTTGGCCGAAGGTAATATAGTATCACGACTTGGGAAAAAAATTCGCATCGAAACAGGTTAATGATCAGGCCCCCCCTTGATATTCGATTCGATTGTGAATTCGATTGGGTGTCATTTCATCATCATCATCATCATCAGCCATAGGACGTCCACTGCTGAACATAGGCCTCCTCCAAAGATTTCCAGATCGACCTGTTGGAAGCGGCCTGCATCCTGCGACCTTTATCAGGTCGTCGGTCCACCTTGTAGGTGGACGTCCTACGCTGCGCTTGCCGGTACGTGGTCTCCACTCGAGCATTAGAAAGTTCACAGTCACTCAGCGAGTTATGGAGAGGGCTATGCTCGGTGTTTCTCTATGATCAAATCAGGGTGTCATTTATTGACTTAAAATTCCACCGAAATCGACTTGTAAAGTGCGCTAATGTTGCATAATATTCGAGAACTTGTCATTTGGTAATTCTTAACGTGATATTAATGCACTTTTTAACTCGATTTCGGTAGAATTTTACGTCAATAAATGAAACCCAAAGGAATTCAAGTTCAAATGAAGCGTCAGGAGTCATCCTGGTTTGATCGATCAGGTGGTTTTAACGGCTATCTGCATGAAGTCCACTGGGGGTCCAGTACTGGATATACAGTTATGTCTACAGCATGAATCGGCTGGCTCGACCGGTTTGATACCACTGTCTCACAGAAAACCGACGTAAAGTGGCAGCTCGCTGTCGCGTTTCGTTCGGTGAGTTCACCTTATGAAAGAAAGACCTGCGATCCGAACCCAGGAACTTGCAATCCATAGCGATATAAGCAATGGAAATACCCAAAAACCATAATGGGGAACTTGCACGAAAATTATAACGAGCAATTGTGTTGATAAATCAATAAACAAAACCTTGAAATGTGCTATGACGAAATTTGTAGGATAAAATACTTGATATTTTACAAAATATCTTAATTAGAAATTACGTATAATGGAACGTTATTGCAAAACCCAAGTGACGTCGTTGCATTAGGCAGTGTTTCCAGGTTGGGGTATTTTTCCCAATTTTGCGGAAAACAGTTGTTATGTTTAGTATGGTGATTGATGAATGAGATTTCGAAGGTCCTCCTCTTTCCTAATTCTTTTCTTCGTGTAACTTTCTCATCGCTCCGCTCAAGATTCAAGAGTGCAACTTATTTTTACTTCGTTATTTAATGAAATAGCTTTTGGGGAAATTTTTGTTCGGTATGGGGAAATTTTAAACAATAGGCAATTATAGCGGTTCAAACGTCATTGTAGCTGTCAGTGTCAACTGAGATGTCAACAAAAAGCAATTTTTAAGCGGTGACGTCACGTCCTTTTTTGGCGCGGCGTTTTGTAAGTCATATTTTAACTTGCGATAATTAAATGATTTGTACATATTTTAATGATTTTCTTTCTGGTGTGTTTATTCGAGACCTAGTTCTTAACAATGAACTAAAAAGAAAATTACATGCAAGTTCCTAATTCCGAACACTCATAATAATGCACTCCGTGGAATCGAATACATCACGGTTCATAGCTTTCGTTAATACATTGACCAAAGCATGACCCTCTCAATATTAACATGGCAATAAAATATTTTCCCGAAAGAAAATGAAACAACAATAAAAGGAAATACGGAAAAGCTCTTATCCCGTTGGATTATTAATTACTTGATACAAATGTAAGTAAGTACAATGAATGCTCGCCGGTTCCGCGTTTATCAATATTTATTACAAACATGAACAGAAAAATTATACGGTTCTGGATTAACTTAAATAAATAATATGTAATATAAATATTATACATAATTGCCTCGGTGGCGTGGTTGCATTCCGGTACGACTACTGTCCTGAGGTCTCGGGTTCGATTCCTGTGTCGGGCAAAGTGATTTTTCCATATCAACCGGAGAATTTATGACCGATATGGCGATAGGCTCGCCCTCTATCGTCTGGGACGAAACTAAGCTCGGCGAAATGTGGGTGTACTTGTTGGATAGTGCACCTCTGCCTACCCTTTCGGGGATACAGGCGTGAGCTTATGTTATGTTATACATCCAAATAGTTGCTTCCTTATCCTAGTTCTAGCAGCAACTGGCAAACGAGCAGGTAGGTCACCTGAAGGTAAGTGATCTCCATCATAAACACCCACGATACATACATCATGGTTGCGTTGCCAACCCAAAAAAGAGGGGACAATTGGGCCACCTGAAATCTCACTCACGCAACAGCAAGCTGCCACTTTACATCGGTTTGTTGTGAGTCGGTGGTATCAACCCAGTCGAGCCGGCCTATTCGTGCTGTAGACAATAATATCTACATGACTCTACCACTCAATATGTTTCTAACATGATTTTTCCGGGACTAGATTCCCTGGAGGGGGATTGAACTCAGGCAGGCAGACGCTTGTAAAATTAAGCTAAATCTGTTCTGCGACATGCTTGAGTAAGTGTGATGCGATGATCACGCATAAGTGCAGGTCAGATAGATAGAAAGAAAGTCTTAAAGACTTTCTGTAGTCTTACAAGTATCGTGGGTATCAGATACTACGAGGAACTTACGGCCATACAACACCCAGACCCGAAACAAATATAGGTCACACAAATATTCGAGAGAATCGAGCTGCGGTCTCTGGTTTCAAAATTAAGCGTTAAACTTACCTACTTCAAATGACTCAAAGTTTAAGTTCAACGGGAAATTGTTTTAAAAAATAAGAGCTTTATAAAATAAAACACAATTTTCAACACATAAAATTCTCATAAAGTGGTAATTAAAGTTTTAATGTTGTTTTTATTGATATTTTTGTATTTAAACTTTACTGTTTCTAGTAAAGAACTTGAAAACGTGTGTTGTGTAATTATGACCATCTTAGATAGTCTCAAATGGACACCACTTATTATTTTAAATTATTTTAAAAACAGGAAAAGAGAAAACGTCTTAAAATAATTTAAGGTGTTTTCTTTTTTCCTGTCCTAAAATGTCACTTCAATGTGAAGTCGGTGCAGTTCCGGGTAAATAAAATTACATAAATTATATAACATAACATAAGCTCACGCCTGTATCTCCGAAAGGGTAGGCAGAGGTGCACTAGCGAACTAGAACACTCACATTTCGCCGAGCTTAGTTTAGTCCCAGATGTGATAGGAGGCGAGCCTATCGCCATATCGGGCACACATTCCAGACTGCGGGCTGATATGGAAAAATCCAATATCACTTTGCCAGACCCGGGGATCGAACCCGAGACCTCAGAACCGTAGTCGCACCGAAATACCACCACGAGTCAGTAAATTATATAAATAATATAATATAATTAGAATTATATAAATGTGGGTGTTCTAGTTCGCTAGTGTAGTCGCTAGCTTATGTTATGTTATATAAATTAGTTTTCCCGACCTGCGAAACTAATCCAAGACCTTTTTTTTATAGCAGAGACTGGCAAACGAGCAGATGCGTCACCTGACGGTAAGTCATCACCGCCCATAAACACTCAAGACACAAAAATAATCATGGATGCGTTGCCAACTTTGGGTGTTGTGAGACCGAGAGTCTCTCGTCGTTTCTGATACTCACGATACAGGTTGTACCTAGTGTGGGGTCAGGACTATATGTGTGACAGCTGGATGTATTTATTTATTCATTATTTTAACTGTGATTTTACGATCTAACCGCTTCGCTGGTCGATCCCAAACATGATACTGTCAAAGTTGAGTTAATTAAGTTCACACGGTGACACCTAAGGGCCTTGTGAGTTTGGCCCAGTTTGTGCCAGTGTTCCCGGTCAGATTGTAGATACAGTCAAGAATGACTCGTGACCATTCGCTAGAAGGGCTATAAATCAAACGATTCACGTCTACCCACTTATTATTTACCAAGACGTTGCTTCCACTTCATAAACTTCGGTAACTAATGGATTTTCTTCCACAGTTGCGTTTTCATACGAAAATGCTTTTAATTTTCTTTGTCATTTTCCTTTTGCTTAAGCTTTCCTTGTTGTGAGATGAAATGTTTTTTGGGGTTTTGTAAATTGCCAGTTCAATGATTTTGCATATTAAACGGAGCGTTGGACAGCTATTACAAAAAAGGAACTGTGCCTCAATTTTTTTTAAAGCAGATACTGACAGATGGGTCACCTGATGGTAAGTGGTCACTACCGCCCATAGACACAAAGACACAAGACACAAAAAGAATCATGGGTGGGTTGCCAACCTAAAATGAGGGAATGGAAGGGGAGGGAAAAGGGATTGGGGAAGGGAAGGGGGAAATGAGTCACCGGAAATCTCAGTCACCGAACGAAACGCGTCAGCGAGCTGCCACTTTACGTTGGTTTTCTGTGAGACACTGGTATCAAACCGGTAGAGCCGGCCCATTCGTGCTGTAGATGTAACTGTCTACAGCGTGACTCTACTTTCTATGACTAAATACGTCATTACGAAGGGAGGGCGAACGTCTCCAACCTATTAAACAGTTCGTAACAACCGGCGATCGTTAAAAGGAGAGCTTTCGGCTGTTCCTTCAAATTAACAGTTACTGCTTCAACAACCAGTTTGAACGGACCCCTCACTTGCTTACAAAAATCACTGTAAAACGAGGAGAGAACGAAATTAACAGGTCTAGTTATATTGGATAACATTTTGCGGTGGCGCGTAAACTTTTATGCATTTGAAATAGCTTGAAAATTGGCCGTTTTGTAGCTGGATATTGAGCGTGTTTAAGCTGGAGGTTATGATAAGGATGGGGTTATTTCGTGGGTAAGTATATAAATCTATTAAGTAATATATTACCTCTGCCTCGGACTGCCTCGGTGGCGTGGTGGTATTTCGGTACGACTACGGTTCTGAGGTATCGGGTTCGATCCCCGGGTCGGGCAAAGTGATATTGGATTTTTCCATATCAGCCCGGAGTCTGGAATTTGTGCCCGATATGGCGATAGGCTCGCCCCCTATCACATCTGGGACTGAACTGAGCTCGGCGAAATGTGGGTGTTCTAGTTTGCTATTGCGCCTCTGCCTACCCCTTCGGGGATACAGGCGTGAGCTTATGTTAAGTTATATATTACCTCTAGGATCCCTTATATATAAGTAATCAGTGGCAAAGGTTAATAATCACAAGTTTAAAAACTTAACGGACCGACTTCAAATCCGATCGTGACCATATTGGACCAACCTTGAAATAATCTCTATTGAACACAAAAATAATTTTGAAAATCGGTCCACATTCGGCGGAGATATCGCGTAACATACATAAAAAAAATACAGATTAATTGAGGACCTTCTCCTTTTTGGAAGTCGGTCGAAAATGGAACCCGATGCTCGTTTTTATATTCACTGTTCCTACCTACCCTTATCCCACCTTACTGTGGGGTATGCGTTACACACCCTTTCAATCAGAAAGGGTTTGGCTTAGTTTTCACGATCGGTTGCCTGCCTAATGTCAACCCCCCTATGGGGTTACCCGTCCTGGGCAAATCAAATTACAAAATCGCTTGCTCCGTCATGGGAATCGAACCCAGGGAACCAGGGAGACGGTTTACAGCTACCGCTGCTTTCCTGTTAAAATCAATAATCTTCGCTAGTTATAAATCCTTATGGTATATACTAATTTCAGCAGAAATAAATACATGGAATTTGAGCGCCGTCTCCTTTACCCGCAGACACTTAATGGTCCGTACACAGATTTATGAGCTAGATACACCATCGCCTGCGGGTTTGCTTGCGTATATCATTGTAAGATTAGAAACAGTATAATTACGTTATGGTGTTACGTCATAACACTTTAGCTTCCATAGTAAGTTAAGGTAAAGTTAAGTTAAATTAACCTGTCAAAGATAAAAAAAATTACACCTGCCTTATCTCATGCAAATGTGAGAGCAGCTCACTTTTTCAAGCGTGATGCAGAAAGAACTCAGATTGATTTTTACCACCAACTGTTTGCCTCATATCGCTCTGAATTCATCATAACATTGAATGAATTTTTAGCTGACTGACTACCTCGGTGGCGCAATTCGCTCACTCGGTTTCTTTCTTCCCTCTTCGGAGTGTGGTGAAGGATAAATAGGCTGTCATGATGGTGACCACTGACCACCTTTTGTTTGTCGATGGTCGCTGGTTCTTTGGATTTCATTCTGATTACCATGAGGTGTAGTGTATTTTGTGGTGCTCTTAAAAATCCTTATTTAAAAATAATAAAGCTAAAAACTTATCATGACCAAATTTATATGGGAGTACCCTTGTCATAAGCTCTGTCAAACACAAAAAGGGCCTTGAAAATCGGTCCATATAGGAGTTACCGCGTGCCGTACATAAAAAATACAGACGAATTGAGGACCTCCTCTTTTTTTGAAGTCATTTGATATAAAGCAAAGCTTTCTTCTAAACAGGATCGTGTTGCAAAACGAAGACAGTGTAAATCCGTAAGTCGTATACAAAAGAATTAATCCGGTCGTATTTTATATCAGCGCACGTATTTACAAAAAGTATGTTCTTTAAGAAAAACGTTTCGTTGCACAAAAGCGGAAATCGTTTCCCGCGATACCTATTCAGCGGTGGAAACACACGCGCATGCATTCGGAGAGAAACGCTGCGTCTCAAATTGATTTAGCAATGTTATGTTACTATCGTATAAACTTTTATGTTTTGGTGTTGCTGTGGAGGATGCTCAAGACCGGGCGAAGTGCAAGCGTTTAAGTAGGAATTAGTCTGGTACCAGGCCGGGATAACGCCAGGCAGAAAGAAAATATGTTACGAACTGCCTCAATGGCGTAGTTGGATTAATAAATAAATAAATAAATAAATAATAAATTGAATGCGCGATACGACTATCGCTTTGAGGTCTCGTGTTCGATCCTCGGGTCGGGTACGTGATTTTGAGTTTTTCTACTTGGTATCAGCCCGGAGTGGATATTTCCCCGTAATAGCGATAGGATCGCCCCCTATTACATCTGAAAAGGTAATAAATTCGGCGAAATGTGGGTGCTATAGTTCTCTAGTTCGCTATTGCCTACCCCTTTAGGGATACAGGCGTGAGCTTATGTATGGTATACATATATGTGACAGTTACGGTATTGAGCCGAGTCCTTAAGACTGTGTCCTACATCCATAATTCCGCCTAAAAACAGAAAATTACCATTATGCAAGTACTGAGAAACACTCAGTTCAAGGAGACTAGATTAACAAATATGAAACCTAATTAACAATTGCCTCTAACAACTGTACAAAGAACCGGTGTAAACGACATAAATTAGCTGAAGTTACCCAATTTTCTGAATATCCCAGCTTAGTACTTAATAAAACGCTGAAAGCTTTTCCTCATAAATTAATGAAAATACCACAATCCTGAGAATTTATATTAATTTGACCTTTATGTACAAAGATAAAGATTACGAAGCTCTTAACCTTTCCTGTCGATAATCTTGCAAAAATGTTATAAGAATTTAAATATTTCACTTCGAGCCCATTCCTCAGATTGTTTGAGATATTAGCTTTTTAAATTTGCTTAGATTTGATGTAATTTTGTAATATCATCAAATTTTTTTTAGCTTAGTTGATTATATAATGATCTTCAATTTGCTGGGTTAGAGATAAAACGACAATATTATATTTAATAAATACACCCAAAAGTCACACACCTTATATTTACACTATATTTTTCATTGTGGTCAGCTCGCTATCGCGTTTGGTTCGGTGAGTGAGATTTTCGGTGGCCAAGTTCCCTCCTTCCTTTACCAATCCCTATTTCCCTCAATTTAGGTTGGAAACGCACCCATGATTCTTTTTGTATCTTGGATGTCCATGGGCGGTGGAGATCACTTACCATCAGGTGACCCATCTGCTCGTTTACCAGTCTCTTCTATTAAAAAAAACATAGCATGACACATTCGATTTCAAGTCTCATTAATAATTAAGTATTAATGGCAGTAATTACAAAAGTCTACATATGTATATCTATAATGCGTACAATTTTATCTCTGTCTGCTCTTATAGAAACAGGGATGAATCTACTGTACATGTAAAATGCGTTCTTTGACACAAAATATATCCTTACATTCCAAACAACCGCAGTTTGTTCTGGCCGCGACATTTCCAATGATATTTCGATCCGTCGATATGAAAACAGGCCGTGATTGAATCGTGATCGGATGGGGCACTGCGGAGAGAGTGACAGAGCGACACCACTCACAATACGAATTGAGGTGTCATTACATATCATGTCGAGTATTTATGCATTCAGTGAAGAGATTAAAACTATCAGGCTAACAGCTCTGCTCCCTGACTTCTGACTCTCGACTCAATTTTGACTTCGATTCGGTTTCATTTATTAGTGCACTTTTTAACTCTATTTAGGTGGAATTTTAAGTCTAGAAATGAAACCGAATTGTAGTCGCAGTCAAATCGACTGTCAAAAGTTACCCTACTGTATTGAATAGACAAATCTTTCTTTCCATCTGCCCCTATTTCTTATATATGGGTCTGGGCACACATACTTCTTCAAACATGTTGCAGAAGCGTTTCGGATTTGTTTTTATTCAACCGGCTTCGATCGTCTATCTCCTTTGAGGGCTGCAAAAAACACCCACCTGATCTGGGAATCGAACCCAGGTCTTTCCAGTTCACATGTGAGACCGAAAGTCTCTTGTAGTTCTGATACCCATGAAACACAAAACTCGTGTCTTAGTTGTGTGTGTTTACTACGGGACGATTAGGAGTTAACTAAATACATTTTAAACCAAAAGAATCATGAGTGCATTGCCAACTTAAAAGGATAGGGATGAGGAAGGGGAAGGGGAAATTGGGCCACTGGAAATCCCAATAACCGAACAATACGCAACAGCGAGCTGCCACTTTCCGTTGGTTTTCGTTCGGTGAGTGAGATTTCCGGTGGCCCATTTCGCCCCTCCCATTCCCCAATCCCCTTCCATTCCCTCCTTTTAAGTTGGCAACGCACCCATGATTTTTTTTGTGTCTTGGGTGGCTATGGGCGGTAGAGATCACTTACATCAGGTTGACCAAACTTCTCGTTTGCCAATCTCTGCTATAAAAAAAAGTTTTAATACAACACTGTGACGTGTACGGTGGTAACTATCTGAGCATATATATATTACGTGTATGAATAACCTATCACCAGCAACATGTATACAAGAATAAAATATGATTTTATACAAACATTCGAGTTTGATATCTGCCATAGACAGGTACAGAAGGGTCGTGCGCTGGACGGAGACAATAAAACTTTAACACCACGTGTCACGGCAATAAAATGTTTTATACCATAAAACTACTCGCAGGCCGTAGCTGACGTCGCTTTTTATATCATATTGTTTGTAAACTATAGTTTTATACCTATGCCTAAAAACACAAATATCATTCTGTATATCTAAACTTAACCAGAGACAGCATAAGCTCACCTCAGCTCGCCTGTATTCCCGAACGGGTAGGCAGAGGTGTCAGGCACATTTCGACGCGCGTAGTCCCATGTGATAGGGAGCGAGCCTATCGCCATATCGGGCACAAAATCCAGACTCCGGGCTGATATGGAAAAATCCAATATCACTTTGCCCGACCCGGGGATTGAACCCGAGACCTCAGGGGGTTACCACAACCTCTTATAGCAGTATTATTATAATTTTACTTGTATCGATTCCCATACAAAACAAACAAAGAGCGATTATAATAATACTGCTATAAGAGGTTGTGGTAACCCCCATGACGGTAGTCGTACCGAAATACAACCACACCACCGAGGCAGTCAAAGTCTGACAGCTAACCGCTTGAGTTGCGATGAAAGCTTAGTACAAATTATTGTGTCGGGTTTCTTGTCTTAGTTGTACCTCTATACTTCAAAATGAACATCACAACGCGACTTAGATAAATTTAAACATGGCTGGACAAAATGGAGTGCTGTTTTATCCGGCAGCATAAAAAGGAGTATTTGTTCACATTCTTGGTCCTGTAGTGCAGTACTTTTCCGTCCTCGAATATAAAATTACAATGCGGTCTGAACACATAATTAAATTATTTATTGTTTATCAGTTATCACCAAGAGAAATTGTCTAGTCCAAAGTTACTGGTATTATACCAGTCTGAAACAATGGATATGGCTAACCGTGGAACGTGACTCGTCTGATCGCTCTCGCGAATTTTTATCATACCCACGAAAGTCGCTATTTTGTTCATATGCACCCATAAACAAAATATTATCTACATGGTTCCCTGACTCCTCCTTGTATTTAATCCGTGTAACCTTTGTGAAGATGTTCAAACAATGCGCGCCATGATCTCTCACACGCTTCGCAGATTTATGGTGTAACTTGCCCTATAAACTGCCTTTGTTTATACCGAGTTTATGAAATTAAATTTTAGTCTTCTAACGCTATAAAACAATTATAGACGAGGAACAATTATATCCCTAGGACTTGTAGAGGAACGGGTGTCGTGTTCCTCCACCAGAGGGGAGATCTTCTCGCCAGGCGGGTGTAGTGCCTGACCGCCGCGGCCCCTCTGGTGGAGGAACACGACACCCGTTCCTCTACATTGGTGACCCCGACGTGATTTGAACACGCAACCTTCTGATCTTACAGTTTTTATATATCGCACCGAGTCTTATAAACCTGTGTTACCACGAAGATCTGGATGCTCTTGATCACGTCGGGGTTTTTACCGTTTTTTCTACCGTTATTCTACCGTTAACTCTGTATACGCGAATTAGCTTTGAACTTTACTGTACTAGTCATTTTTGTAACTGTATTATACATCTATACTTTAACTATCGCTATCTTTCATTCTGCATCTAGTTCTTCAATCTAATAAATTCTATACTTCATTCCTGAGCTACTTTCATACTACTCTTCACTTCACGCTATCTCTACGCCTTGCCTTCGCTTCTACTCTACGTTCTACATCTACGCGACCCCTACAGACTTTTTAAAGTTAGTGTGGTATATTTAGGTAATAGGTGGAATTACAATTATAATATTATGGAATTAGCAGATACTGGCAAACGGGCAGGTGAGTCACCTGCGGCCCGAGCAGGAATAAGAGAGAACAATAAGTTTGACAATTGAATTCGAAGCGGGCTCGATGCGCGTTTATGACAATTGAATAAATTTTAACCAAACGTCATCAGTGCAGTGCAGTCGCAGCGAGCTGGATACTCAATTTCGATTGTCAAAAGTATTCCTGCTAGGACCGCTGGTGATCACTTACAATCTCCATCGCCCATAGACACCCAAGACATAAAGAATCATGGGTGCGTTGCCAACCCAAAAGGAGGGGGCGAATTGGGCCAACGAAAATCTCACTCACCGAACGAAACGCGGCAGCGACATGCCACTTTACGTCGGTTTTCTGTGATACAGTGGTATTAAACCGGTCGAGCTGGCCCATTCGTGCTGTAGACGGAACTGATTGCAGCGTGGCTGGTGGTGGCGGACAGAAAACATGCGGTGGTAATCAATAAGTAAAAATTAAACAAATTTAGAGGCAACTACGATCCCCTACTTGTTAGTCGTCTCTCCCCGCATTGGGAATGAACCCTGTACCCATAAAGCGATAAAGCATTGCCAAACTACTTGATAAAACAATTTATTAACTATTAAAACGTTATAGCTATCATTTGGTAACAAACATCCAAACCAAGGCATACATTTTCTTCCTTATAATATATTAATATGATACATTGAAATACAGACTCTGTTTACAAGAAATAAAGTTCATTTTCTCCTGATTTCGGTGTGTCAATTTAACTTAAGCTCTCTGTAAGGACTACTCTATTGTGTTGGATATAAAGTTGTTTATTCTTTGATTTTACGGAGAATATTAGTAGTGAAATATAAGCCAGGGTCGGAGTTAGCCCTTTTTAGTGGAAATAATGTTGAAAAAAGAATTTATTATAGTGGTTTAAAATAGTAGGACTCTGCTATGCAAGAGGTCGTGTGCTACATACACAAAACCTAAAGTCACTTTATCCCACCTGGAAATCCATCTCTAGATCTTGAGATGATACGACTGCGTATACAATATACAATTTCGCCACAAAGACATTCAAGTAATAATCGAATTTTCTTATTATAGACCTTTAAATGATATGTAAATATTTTACACCCAACAGTCACAGATCAATGACTCCGATTACAACGAGTTTTGTATCGTGGGTGTTACTTCGAGAAACTTTCGGTTTCAAAGTTCAAAGACCACCTTTGAAATAAGCTTTATCGAACACAAAAAGAAAAAAATCGGTCCACATTGGCAGATATATCAGGTAACATACGCAAAAAATTTAAAAAAACATACACACGAATTAAGGACCTTCTCCTTCTTGGATGTCGGTGGAAAACAAATTCGTTATTATAATCATATAATAAAACCTATCCCTTATGACCAGAGAAGGTCAGTGCCGTGCAATGGAACAGTAATATTTATTTGACCATTTCCACAAGGGCACAAGGCAACTAATACAATATCATCATCAGCCACAGGACGTCCACTGCTGGACATAGGCCTCCCTAATGTATCTGATGGTAAGAGAAAAAAAAGAACAATATAAATATCCTATCATACAGTATTATGACGAAAAAATATAATTACCATTGGCCTTACCATTACGGTTTAAAAAAAATTTTGAAGCCCGGGCTTTGCCTCCCACAGTCCTGCTCCGACCCTGCCCGGGCCACAGCTGTGACGGTAGGTGTTCCTGCTTGCGGCGACGAGCCTAAACATCCTGCTTGTGACAGTGTGACTGGCGCTGAGTTATGTGCTAACTATTCAACACTACCTACTTGTTTTTGTCACCACCTTTTGAAAATTAAGCTAAAACAGAAAAATATTCCTTACTTTTTGAAAAGAAAAAATTGTCGTGCAATTTGCGAATGGATCTGAAAAACTCTATTTAAGAGGTACCCAATTGTACTGTTTTTGCTGACAGAATGAAATTGACAGCAAGTTACACAGCGCTACTGAAAGACACTGGTATTACCACAGTCGAGCCAGTCAATGTTGATTAAACAGGATACGTCATAAATTCGACTCCCAAAGTAAAATTATTATACAAAAGTGTAAAAACAGCAAACTGTTTAAAAAACCCGGCAAAAGATAAAAATCTTGGAAAACCATTTAATGCACAAACGAAATCACTGCTTTGCTGTGGTGTAAACATAACGATGGGACGTGTGAACATTATTAATGGTTTTTATTTTAGTGAATGACTGCCTCGGTGGCGTAGTTGTATTTCGGTACGACTACCGTCCTGAGGTGTCGGGTTCGATCCCCGGGTCAAAGTGATATTGGATTTTTCCATATCAGCCCGGAGTCTGGAATTTGTGCCCGATATGGCGATAGGCTCGCCCCCTATCACATCTGGGACGGAACTAAGCTCGGCGAAATGTGGGTGTACTAGTTGACTAGTGCACCTCTGCCTACCCCTTCGGGGATACAGGCGTGAGCTTATGTTATGTTATCTTTCATCAGTTTCACCGCCGACGCCTATGACCTGCAGCAGTCCACACGATGCATATTTCATAAGGATGAGCGGTACGTGTGTTTCCGTAGGCTATTGATTTTGTGGCTCCACGGCGGTACGGTTGCACGGCACCGCGCCGCGACCGCCCGTGGCCCACGTCCGCCTCGCTTTCCAGGTCAACCCTATACTGTTTTACATGATAACTTCTTTTGATAATGTTGATGCGATTTCGACTAAGATTAGATAGATTTTAGGTATTACTTTTATGACAATAAACTAAGTCTTTAAATAAGTTATTTGAGTGGTAGAGCCACGCTGTAGACAGTAACGGCTACAGCACGAATGGGCCGGCTCGACCGGTTTGATACCACTGTCTCACAGAAAACCGAAGTAAAGTGGCAGCTTGCTGTCATGTTTCGTTCGGTGAGTGAGATTTCTGGTGGCCCATTTCCCCCCTCCCTTTCCCAATCCTTTAACCCTCCCCTTCCATTTCCTCATTTTAGGTTGGCATCGCACCCATGATTCTTTTTGTGTCTTGGGTGTCTATGAGCGATGGAGATCACTTACCATCAGGTGACCCATCTGCTCGTTTGCCAATCTCTGCTATAAAAAAAAACGTTTTAAGAGAAAACAGCTAGCTGTTTTTGAGACGTGTTGGTTTGATGTCCATTGATATGGCTTGGCAATTAGTACGGTGGTTTTTTTCCAAGATATACCTCTAGCATCTCACTGCTGAAAACATCTGCCTATCCCCCTCCATTTATGAAAATGACATAAAAGAAAGAGCTTTTTTCCAGATCAAATGCCATTACGAGCTATTGTGGATTTAAATACGTCAATAGTGTCATGATTTGTATTGTAATGAAAATAAGTGATCAGGCGGCCGACTTAATGAGAAATCTAAACAGTCTTCTATGGATATGAGCAATGTCTATGAAAAAGCCTTTCTTGCTTGTAGTTTATTTTTGTACTTCATATTTTTTATGACATCACGACGCAGCGATTATATTGCATTTGACACCTGACAGCCTCGTTTAAAGACATCAACTATCACAACCTTAGATTATCCTAAATCACAACACATTGTTCCAATTAAATTGTGACAATAAACGTTGCAGAGAGAGAGGGCAAGGCCTTAGTCTATCATGATCGCCTTATGCGGGTTGGTATATTTTCGAAATTTTAAAATGCTAAGCGAAGTTGAAAACGATTTGTTGCGTGAAATGTTTTTGTACCAAACATACAATATTTCTCAATTACTAAATGTAGGTTAAAAGATGGTTGGCAAAGCCATACATTGCTCGACGTGCATATCGCATGTAGTATTCAATTCGAATCCAAGAAACATGGGCCAACGAATAAAACAACAGGAATGATCGGAGGAGGCCGCGCCCCACATAAAAACTAGCAGGAATTCACTATTCGAGAGGTACTTGATCATACACGCAATAACTATAGACTTAGGACTTTATTCAATCACTTAGTGTTGCTTACGGCTCTGCTTTCGTGATAAGCTTTTCCAGATTCTAAAAATAAATAACACCCAACAGTCACATACTTAGTCCTGACCCCACACTAATATCGAGTCTTGTGTCGTGCGTATCAGGTACTACGAGAGACTTTCGGTCTCACAACACCCGAAACAAATATCTGTAGGCCATACAAATATTTGTCTCGGTGCGGGAAACGAACCCGCGGCCTCTCGCTTCACAGCCGGCTGCTCGCCTGCTGCGCCACGGAGGCTGTCACTGAAAAAATGACACAATATTTGTTGCGTATTATAGATTACCCTTATCCCCAAAAGTTACTTTTAAAGACCAAAAGAATCAATCAGTTACAGTTTATTTTTTTCCACCTGCCCTTATTGCATTCTATTTGAGAGCGACGCAGCAAACTTGTTCAAGCATGTTGCATCAAGTATACGGTATATTTTACGACTAGTTGACGCCAACCCATTGGGGTGTTCAAATCCCGGGAAGGTCGTGTTCGAAGAACCTCTTGGGAGAGCCATGGGGTTCAAACCCAGGACCTTCTGGCACAGCTTATATACATATCAATAGACAAAGAAGACCACTAATACTAACAAAGAAGATACAGCTAGTTATATCTAGAAAAAAATTGCTGCACATTTTCTGGACATATTGCAAATCATATATGTCGCCTCCCTGGTTTAGATCAAATATGCTGCCACTAGTGGAAGCATAATAATATATGGGCTGTGCACCGAGAGGTCCTGGGTTCGATTCCCAGGTCGGGTAAAGCTAATTTTATTTATTTATTTTATTTTATTTATTTATTTATTATCAGGCAACTACGGCCCAGAGATAAATACCTTACAAGCTAACATACATAATAATAAATATAAAATCACTGTACACTATGTCTTTGTGCGTTCGTGTGGCACTTGTCCGCGAAAGCGGCGAAACACCACGCCCTGCGGCCAGAAGTCCTCCTCCAGGATGAGGTGCAGCAAACAGTTCGGCACGCGCACCACAAACGCCTTAAAGTTGACGTTGCGACGCGACTCCAGCAGCTGCACCCTCACCGAGTATCTTGTCTTCTGACGAACGTACTCCACGATGTTCTCCGCATTAGTGGTGTAGTGCAGGCGGGAGATATACACCGGAGTGTTTGGCTGTGCAGCACGCACGATGATGTTGGGCTCCTGAGGAGCCTTGCCGCAGCGGTTCACGGTAGTTCGCTGCCGATGCTTCCTCCTTAGCACCGTCACGAAACCGTCGTTATTAGCCCGGTTCGTTGCCGATTCTGGCACGGGCTGCATTGTGGGAGCGACAGAGGCGCTCACGGCGACGCCGGCAAAATCTCGAAAATTAGATTTCACCGGGGCTACAGGCACGGGCAGCAAGACGGGGCCGATGTTACGAGCAGCACTACGTGGAGCAGCCGCGGGGACGGGCGCGGGGCAACGGGGCGCGCTTGGAGCGCATTCCGCTGGCTCAGCAGTCGACGAATGCGACGGCGACAAAATTGCTGACGAGTAGCTAGCCACCGATGTATCGAGGCCAGCTCCACGACGCGTATTGACGTATGATGCCTCCGTTGATGACCTATTTACCACCGATGTATTACGCAGCTCATCTACTTCTTTGCGTAAATGGGCCACGGCGGTTTGGGAAGCATCGAACTGCCGTTGCATATCCGCAAGGCTGGCCTTCAGAAAGACAATGTCCTTCAGAAGGCTGGTTACGTCGACGTGGTCGAAGGTGACGGGAGGCAGCTTATTAAGATCCTTCGCCACAAACGTCGGCACGTCGTCCGGGTCGGTCTCCTTCAGCAGCGTGATTATGTCTTGCACGCTTTTCTTCGTCCCGTCACGACGGCGGGACACCATCTGATCACGCTTGTTCAGCGTGGTGTACAGCAACAGCTTGGCAGCTGCTATGTCTTCCTCGCTGAAGTTCGTGGTGCAGATCTGGAGAGCAGACACCTCGTCCATCACGTCCAGCTTCTGTTGCAGGAACGCCAGCAGCTCATTCGCCACAAGTTCATTACTCATGGCGACTAATTTCGTGCGTCGGCTTGCGCCGCGCTGCACTGTATAATATAAAGTAAGTTATACGCGTCAGCGATGCGTCCGCATTACAACGCGGCACAAGAGAGACTCCATTATAATTCAATTTGTCCGGGACAGGGTCCCCCAAAGAGGGATGACGTCAGGCAGGCAGCCAGCCGGTCGGTCGGAAAATCTAATTCAAATAGTTTCTGCAACATGCATGAAAAGGTGTGTTACGCCAACCCCACATTAAGGTATATAGGCAGGTAGAAAGCAAGAAGAAGATTACAATTAAAAACATTCGTCTGTTTGTCAGTGTCTTGAAAATGTCCTAACTCTCTAGTTATTGTGAACTAATCATTGTTATTGGAAGAGAGCCAACATCGTAGAGCGAGAGAGAGAGTTCTTCCATACATTCAATTTTATACGATTATTAACCGATGCGACCCTCTGCTGGATAGATAATGGGCCTATTGATATTTCACTACGAATATCAAGAAAATATTTGCTCTTTTATATTTGCCTTGAGCGGAATTCTGTGGAGTCAGGCTCCAGTGGATTTTGTTCGCTAGTTGTTTTCCTGTTGTTGGGTTCATAATTTTACTGTGTATTATTTGATATTTATAATTATAATATAACACAAGCTCACGCCTGTATCCCCGAAGGGGTATGCAGAGGCGCACTAGCGAACTAGAACACCCACATTTCGCCGAGCTTAGTTGCCTCCCAGATGTGATAGGGGGCGAGCCTATCGCCATATCGGGTACAAATTCCAAACTCCGGGCTGATATGGAAAAATCCAATATCGTATCGTACCGAAATACCACCACGCTACCTAGGCAGTCTTTTTCAAGCAGGTTGCAAAAAAGGACAACCATTTTCGTGAGTTTATGTTATGTTATGTTATGTAAAGACTATTTCGCAAAATCTTAGAAAATCATTACGTCTAACATTGAATTTCCAAAGCTTAAGTTCATTTAATACATTTTTTTAAATTTGTGTGCCTTAAAAATTCGCAATTTAAAAAGAGTTTCTTTATCCCTACCAAAAAACTGTAAATCCTGCATAACGGTGGCCTTAAATCTGGGTGAGCCATAAAAAGTTGATGCGGGCCGGACGCGCGCGTCGCTGCAGGAAATTGAATGCTGTATCAGGGGCATAGATCTCAACGGTGTTGTGTGATCAAGTGTACCTGCTTTTATTTATTAGTTTTTATAATTTGAAGTTTTTGATGCAACACATTGTTTGTTTGTTGTGGGGGCTCCATTTTCCGCAATCAGTCAATTCCATAGTAGACCATTGTGCGTGACGTGATGTCAGCTAAAAGTTTAACCAGCCTAGCTCCGACCAGAAGCGCAGGATCTTCCTGGGGTCTCCACAGGCTTCTTCTTGTTGATGCAACATATAATACACACATGCATAATATCATGTCTGTATCTTATAGGGGTAGGTACAGACTATGGATATCCACTGCGCCCGATTCTGACATGCTACAGCCACTTTCATTAATCTCTTCATCCATTCGCGTTGGTTTAGGGTACTTTTTACCTGTCCTTTAGCTAATAAATCATCGACTTGCCTAAAATAAGGGCGATGCGGTTGACTTTGATCGACTTTTTCTTTAAATTTTATTGTGGAAAACAACTCGCTTCGCTTCGCTCGACTTTTCCTTCTACAGTCGTCTTGTATTGGTATATCTTTAATATTGTATATTTGAATCAAAATATTGTAAGAAACAATTGATTGTCTCAGAAATTAATAACAGCAAAATGTTTTTCAATGTTACTTCCTCGACGGTCATTAGAATAACCATTTCCAATCATCTTGCCGAGGCCAGCGTTGTCAATTGATAACATTGTAACAATATTATCATATATAACAAACATAGTATAATCTTCGTCAGAAAGGCTAACAGTTAAATTAACTCTTATCGCCACTTTGTCTTTAACCTTACCAAATAACTGAACAATAAACCACCATAATTGTTTTAACTAAATTGAACACAAATCAAAAGTTTCATCGGGGGCGAATTTTTAACAAAGAAAAGCACCTGTACAGGCAAATTTTGGACCAGTCAGGTACAACTACTGAACTTCGGTTAAATGCTAGCCAACTTTGACGGCACAGTTCAAGTAACAGTTAATTAACGTTTGACTAGTTAACTGTATAAAAATGATTTGATGGTTTGTAACTATTTTGTTGGAGTTGCAGCGACGGTTTACTTTTCATTTCCATTTGAAAACATCTCACATTATTCAAAACCCTGGCAACCCATGATATTTTAAAATCAAAAACCTCGCATAAACACTTTGGATTGGTATTGGATAAAAATAAATCATAAAATAATATTAGCCATGTAATATTACATTCCAACACGTCTATCTGGAAATCTTTGGGGGAGGTCTATGTTCAGTAGTGGACGTCCTATGGTTGATGATGATGATTATCACTGTCCCAATGCTGGGAACGAGGCTCCCCTACTAAGGGGAAAGGTTAGGGTTTCAGTCTATCACGCTGGATTAATGCTAGTTGGTATACATCAAATACCTTTGAAATTCTTGTTGAGACATTCTCGGGGATGCCATGCAGGTTTCCTCACGATTTTTTCCTTCTTGTATTATTATTATACCCAACCTTGGATCTGAATTTAAGCCCTAACAGCTCAATGTCTTAACGCCGCCATATGACCAAGGAAACTTTATCTCTCTTCATCTAAATATCCTGGTAAACCATTTAAAAATGAATAACATTTACGCAGAAACTAGACTTTTAATTTGAAACTGAAAGCCCTCTAAGCCAGATCTGTAATGTTAGTATAAAAAAGTGAGTGAGTGGTGGTGGGAGCGAGGGTTGAGTCAGAGGGCCGCGGGGTGCTGCCCTCTCGCTAAATACGGCTTAACTCCACTTTGCCACACTCGGATGAAATTATTTTCTCAGCCGTTATGGAGCGTTAAGGCGAACCACTATAAATGTATGGAAGTGATTGTGATAAACCAGCTGAAAGGAAACTGAAATATGAATTTATTTAAGGAACGGCTTAAATGACGTTACAGTTAGCATAATCAATAAAATTATAAGACTTAAGCCCTACATAGAGACAATTATATATAAGAAGAAAACCGACGTAAAGTGGCGGCTTGCTGTCGCGTTTCGTTCGGTGAGTGAGATTTCCGGTGGCCCATTTCCCCCCTCCCATTCCCAATTCCTTTTCCCTCCCCTTTCATTCCCTCCTTTTAGGTTGGCAACGCAGCCATGATTCTTTTTGTGTCATGTGTGTCTATGGGCGGTGGAGATCACTTACCATCAGGTGGCCCATCTGTTCGTTTGCCAATCTCTACTATAAAAAAAAAAAAAAAAAAAGAATCTTAATATGCTCTTCTAAATTCATGCCTATGTTATACGTGAAAATTTCCTCGTAGATAGTCACGGGCGGTTCGGCCTCCGGTGGCCCATAGCTTATGTAACATATATATGTGCATTATGTCATAAGCACTGCCCAGTGTTATTCAGTACTTTGGAGATCTGGTTTTGGTTACAGCTG
This sequence comes from Clanis bilineata, assembly GCA_036417725.1. NCBI lineage: Eukaryota > Metazoa > Arthropoda > Insecta > Lepidoptera > Sphingidae > Clanis > Clanis bilineata. The sequence goes on from CM071157.1 coordinate 15,665,518, forward strand.
TACCTATTGTAGGTATAAATGATGCTTCTCATCAGTAAGGAACTGTCCAAAAATTATATATTTTATGTACTAAACTGGAAGGAAAATTATAAACAAAACTCTTAGTAAAAAGACTTACGCCCGGTTCCAATAAACAATTTCAATTCGAATATGCAGATAGATTTCAAAAATTAGCCAATAAGAACACAGTTTGAACGTGACTCCGTCAAATGACTTGATTTGGTTGGTTCATAATCGCGATCTATCGTATCTGCACTTTAAACTGAGATCGTTTATTGAAATCGACCGTTAGACAATAAAAAGTGGAAACCGATAGTCAAAATTCATATTTCAAAGATTATGACTAAACTTTTAGCTGATATAAAATTATTAATAGCTCCTTATATTTAAAACTGCTTGACCTAAATATTGTCCATCTGCGACAAAAACGAAGCCTGAAGTTACGAGAGCTGATGAATTTAAATTGAGGGTGGTTAGCTAAAACTGTTGATATTATAATTACATTGTTCATAAGTAGGAAATTGAAATATGTAATATGAAAACTGATATTTGATTATGAATACTAAACTCAGATAAGATCTAACAGAGGTCGTTGAGCAGACAGCCGGTCATAATAACTAAGTCGAATCATTTTGGCATTATGCTTAAATTTATTATTTTATTATAGTTGGAGGGCTATGTTTTCTGACCCTTACGAGTTAGGGACTTTCAAGAAAACATTTGTGAATGTTTATGGGCGGCGGTGATCACGTAACAACAGGTGACCCACTTGCTCGTTTGCCCCCTCTTCTATAAAAAATGTGCGTTGCAACGAACCATATAGGAGTGGAATTTGGGACGGTGGAAGACAAAGAGATATACATAGATATAAAAAATAACATACATACATACATAAGCTCACGCCTGTATCCCCGAAGGGGTAGGCAGAAGTGCACTAGCGAACTAGAACACCCACATTTCGCCGAGCTTAGTTCCGTCCCAGATGTGATAGGGAGCGAGCCTATCGCCATATGGGGTACAAATTCGAGACTCCGGTCTGATATGGAAAAATCCAATATTACTTTGCCCAACCCGGTGATCGAACACGAGACCTCAGGACGGTAGTCATACCGAAATACAACTACGCCACCGAGGCAGGCAGTATAAAAATTAACTGATAGAACTACGATGTAAATCGATTTCCATTTGAAGTACCAGAAATCTCACTCATCCAACGAAACGCAACAGTCAACAGCGACTTCACGGCGGTTCTACATGGGATGACGGGTCTACTCGTTTGCCAGCCATAAAAAACATTCGATTACAGGTGCCCTTTATGCCATAAACTCCCTCCCATACTTTATATATTCTCCCATTGTCACCTCCTTGGTCTAGTGACAGAAAATATGGACAGTGACCCGGAAGGCCCTGAGTGGGATTACCAGGTCGAACGGGGTGTTTTTCTTAGACGAATTACCCGGGACTGGATTTCTTAGAGGGAGGGAGGTTGACGTCATGCAAGCAGCCAGCCGTAAAACTTAGCCGAATCCTTTCTGCAACTTCCTTGAAAACTAAACCTGCAAAGACTTTATAATGTCTATTAATTACCAAAGTAAAGCACCTGTACAGTCCTTATTTTCGCTAAATGAAGTCAAACATTCCCAAGTTTCGCCGTACAGATAACTCCGACGTGTTCTTAGAAAAAATCTCTACGCTATTTAGCAGTAACGACATAGGACAGGCTGGAGTAGGAAAGTTTCACTAGATTACTGTCGACTTGTAGAAGTTAGTCGATAGACAGGATCGTAGTTCGCAGTTTGATCGACCCACTCACTTGTGGATATGTTTTCTTTTTGTATGCCACGCGTGCGATGAATGACAATGTGTTTTTTATAAGTGAGAATTTCTTGTATATTGGTAAAGGTATTTGATAAATTTATTAAAATGCTAGTAGAAGATCACATGATGAAAACTGAATCAAATGTGAAGGGAATGTGTTTTGTTCTTTGAAAAGTAATTCACATTTTGAGACAAAATGTCTTTTTTTATACAGTTAACAGTGACACACATAGTCGTGACCCCGCACTAGGTTTAATCCATATCCGTGGGTATCATGGGAACTACGAGAGACTTACGATTCTACAACACCCCTACTCGAAACAAAATATGATCTGTAGATTACACAAACATTTGTCTCGGTGCGGGAATCGAACCAGCCGTCTCCCGTATCACAGCTGACTCACCCGCTACGCCACGGAGGATGTCATGTCAACTAGATGGACTATGGCTGCCGGTTTGACCGACTTCAAAAAAGGTCCTCAATTTATCTGTATGTTTTTTTATGTATGTTACGCGATATCTCCGCCAAATATGGACCTATGTTCAAGATTCTTTATGTGTTCGGTAGAGCTTATTCTAAGGGTGGTACTGTTATTTGGTTCATCAACATCATCATCATCATCCATAGGACGTCCACTGCTGAACATAGGCCTCCCCCAAAGATTTCCAGATCGACCTGTTGGAAGCGGCGTGCATCCAGCATCGACTAGTATTTATTTGGTTATGATTGTATAAACTGACTCGGTGGTGTAGTAGTACTGCGTGCGCGGTACGACTGTTGTCCTTAGGTCTCGGGTCTGATCCCCGGGTCGGACAAAATGATATTGGATTTTTCAGTATCAGCTAAGAGTCTGAAATTTGCGCCCAATATGGCGATAGGCCCGCCCCTATCACATCTGGAACGGAATTTAACTCGGCGATATGTGGGTGTTCTAGTTCGCTAGGGCTCTGTCTACCCCTTCGAGGATACAGGCATGAGCTTATGTTTAAAATAATTTTGAAGTCGGTTTGTTTAGTTTTAAATTTATGATAATTAGATACTGAATATTTGTCGCCATGAAGGCACGCAGTATTTTAATATAAGTATTTTTTTTGTTTTAATTATGTTTATTTATTGTAAGTAGAGGTAAGTTGTTTGCCTGTCCTTTTTTGGTTTGACAAATAAACTTTCTTTCTCCCTTTTCTTTCTTTCTTTGATTCTGAAAACACCTTTCATAACTCTTCGCCTTAACAGAGTCGGCAGTGAGGTAGCCTCGGTGTAGCCGCCCTCTAACAAAATTTCCGAGCTAAATACTGTTAGAGTTCGTGACGTTACGCAGTAAGCCTACTATTTATTGACGCTGTTCCGAGGTGGGAATTTATTTTTGGCCACTGCGACCCTTCCGCGGACGATTTTAAATAACATGTTGGTATGTACAGCTATTTTAGAAGTATTTTGGGAAGTTACGACTTGTTTGTCGCTTAATTTATTGACTGTTACTTAGTTACTAAGTTTAGTTAGTTACTTACTAAGTTGTGCTATAAATAGATTGAAACCGGCCGTTACTAGTGTATTTGTAAAGTCACAATGCATATTCACAGTAATTTTTCCTTTAGCAGATGTTGATAAACGAGCAGGGTAATCTGATGGTAAGTGATCTGTACCAGCTATAGAAATCTGCAAAACTAAAAGAAATATGGATGCGATGTCATACTTAAAACAAGGATGACGATTGGGAAAGGGAATAAGGCTTTTAGCCTCCAGAAATATAATTCTACGGCGTGACCTTAATGGTAGGTCAGTGCAACACGCTTTTTCAAACATGTTTCAGAAAGAATTTAGCTTCATTTTTACAACCGGCTGCCTGAAATCAACCTTCTCTGGAGAATCCGGGCAAATCAAATTAGGAAAATCGCTTTGCCCAATACTGGAATCAAACCCAGGATCTCTTCAGGATCAGGAGTCTACAGCCCATATATGCTGACACTAAACCGAGGAGATGAATATCTACATCGTGACTCTATCAGTTTAATATTTACTATCACTCTGTTAAATATAACGTAACATAAGCTCACGCCTGTATCCCCGAAAGGGTAGGCAGAGGCGCACTAGCGAAATAGAACACCCACATTTCGCCGACCTTAGTTCCGTCCCAGATATGATAGGGGGCGAGCCTATCGCCATATCGGGCACAAATTCCAGACTCCGGGCTGATATGAAAAAATTCCAATATCACTTTGCCCGACCCGGGGATCGAACCCGAGACCTCAGAACCGTAGTCGTACCGAAATACCACCACGCAACGGAGGCAGTCTGTTAAATAACAAGCATAATAAAGGTAAAAATACAGTGATACGAATTTATTTCCCCATTATTGAAGACGTGTTTTAGTCGCCTCTTTGGTCTAGTGGCAGCATGTATGGGCTGTGAACCGGGAGGTCCTGGGTTCGATTCCCAGGTCGCGCAAAGATAATTTTCAAATTAATTTTGCCCGGGACTGGATCCCTCATAGAGGGTTGACGTCAGGCAGGCGGCCGGTCGTAAAAACTAAGCCAAATCCTCTCTGCAACATCATTGAAAAAGTGTGTTGCGACGACCCCACATTAAGGTGGGATAAGGGCGGGTAGAAAGAATTATTGTTAAGACACCTTTGACGTAAATGGAGTACCGAAACCTTGAAATCTGTTAGTTAAGTGATTGCTTATATTGAAAGGTTTTCAATCTCAAGGCCCACTTCATTACAGAAATCAATTCAATTTATAAATCAGGGCGCGGTTCCTCAATTACGCGGATTCGGTACAATTCCATCTCAAACATCATTTACAGCAATTCAAACGGTTTACTTTAACCTTGACATTGTTATTTTAGTTCTAATACAATAATGTTGTGAAAATAGTGTTATGTTACCTTATTAACATCAAGTTATAATAATAATTCTTTCTTCTTTCTTTCTTGCCCTTATCCCATCTTAATGTGGGGTCGGCGCAACACACTTTTTCAAGCATGTTTGAAAAAAGGTTTCGCTTAGTTTTGACTGCCTCGATGGCAGTCCTCCAGATGGCGGTTTATGTCAGGCAGGGAGCCCTAAGTCAGATCCTTTCTGCAAGATGCTTGAAAAAGTGTGTTGCGTCGACCCCACATTAAGATGGGATAAGGGCAGGTAGAAAGAAAGAAGAAATGGAAGTAGACAATTTTTATACTTAAGTGTACTTACAGAATATTTCCAGACGACCTTCAGTGTGTACTCAAATCGGCCACATACAGCGAACAACGATAGCCAGAAAAATTATTAGCCGAAAGGAATCCGAGCATAAATCATCAGGTATTATCATAAATAAATATTCAGCGGTGCTCGTATTAAATTTCATCCCGAAACGTTGGTTGGCGGGCGGCCAGCGCACGATTGCTCCTACACTACTGATGTAGGGTGTCTTGTGCTGGAAGGGACTCAACTAATTTGGAAAGAGATGTGTAATTTTTACACATCTCTTTCCACGGGCACAAATTCATGGGCACAAATTAAATCAGCTAATAAAAAGTTTAGATAAGGTGTCACCTCGAATGGATAGGCAATTACAGAACTAGAACATATTTCGCCGAGCTCATTTCTGTCCAGATGTGATAAGGGGCGAGTCTATCGCCGTTTCGACCACAAATTTCAGACTCCGGGATGACACTAAATAGAAAAACCCAATATTATTTTATTCGATCCGAGGATTGAACCGGAGACCTCAGGACGGTCGTAACGCAATATAACTACAACTTGGAGTCGGATAAAAAGACCACCTATCCAGTAAAAAATATTATTAGTAATCACAAAAATCTTGCATTTCTCGTTATTTCTTGTGTAGCTAGCCACTGAAACGTCCTCGGCGACAAATGGTCAATGGTCACAACTTTCGTTGGTCACTACAGTACCCAAGCGTGCAACAATTTATTTTCCCAATTTGCCGTTCCATCGCCCTCTTGCCATTTAGTTCTGGAACACACTAAAAGATGGCGCCAGTTGTCGAATAAAAGTAAATTTTTAAAGTCTCTCACTTAAATACTAGTCTGTGTGTGTAGTTTTTTGGCGTCGTTCGTGGCGTAGATGTTGTAAGTGAGTGCGGTACTCGAAATGCTTTACAGACTTTGTTTATTTATGTGTTTTGTGAATGAATTTTAATTTTTTTTATAGAAGAGACTGGCAAACGAGCAGATGTGTCACCTGATGGTAAGTGATCTCCACCGCCCATAGACACCCAAGACACAATAAGATTGATGGGTGCGTTGCCAACCTAAATAGAGGAAATGGAAGGGGAGGGAAAAGGAATTGGGAAAGGGAGGGGGGAAATGGCCACCGGAAATCTCACTCACTCTAGAATACATCTGTGTCCGTTCAGTCGGATTCACATCTAGACATCGTTTTATATCTCTACCACTGACTATGCAAAATTTGTTCCAATGTGCCCCCCACTACACTATCTATTTTCTATCCATTAAGGCTCCTTGATTCTTTCGCCAATTGTTAGCATGGCTCCGGAGCTTCCTGTTTTTAGGTGAAACTTTAGAATCGAACTATGAAACTTTGACCTCCTCTAGTTATGATGGAGTGGAGTTTGTAAGTTGTTTATTAGATAATAAATGTAACCTACTTACAAGGTTGAGATGTTGGGTGTAATGTGGGTCATGATCTAGTTTTTAAGGTAGAGTTTCAAGGGTCGCGTGGAATGACTTGAGTGTCAATGACGTGTTGTCTAGGCATAGTGTATTCTAGTATTAATATTCTTTTGAGTGGTAGAGCCACGCTGTAGACAGTTACGTCTACAGCACAAATGGGCCGGCTCGACCGGTTTGATACCAATGTCTCATAGAAAACCGACGTAAAGTGGCAGTTCGCTGTTTCATTTCGTGACTGAAATTTCCGGTGGCCGCTTCCCCCTACCTTTCCTAATCCCTATTCGTCTCATTTTAGGTTGGCAACGCACCCATGATTGCTTTTGTGTCTTGGGTGTCTATGGGCAGTGGAGATCACTTACCATCAGGTGACCCCATCTGTTCGTTTGCCAGTCACATTCTTTCTACCTACCTGTGGTTAGGTAAATCGTGTTAGCAAACTTGTATAATAACATAACATAAGCTAAGCTTACGCCTGTATCCCCGAAGGCCTACCCCTTCGAGGAGGCAAAGGCGCACTAGCGAACTGTACTAGACACCCATATTTCGCCGAGCTTAACTCCGTCCCAGATGTTATAGGGGGCAAGATATCGCCATATCGGGCACAAATGCGATGCCTCAGGGTGTAGTAGTATGATATTTATTAAAATGCGCAATTTTAAATCAAAAGCACCAATATTCATCTAAAAGCACGCTTTAAGTATTAAAAAACGTTTAAAAATACAAATAAGTGAGAAAAATGCATCGGTGCCGGCATCGCAAGTTAGATAGGCAATTTCCCGTGGCGTGGCGCACGGAACACTTTGCGGCCGCCTCTAATTAGGCGGTAACATTGCCTAGTGTTAATTAAATCAAATTGTACCCACCATACCCGCCGAGTAGGGTGCCCATATTTACTGAGGTGGGTTTGGATATCGTGTAAGAAGAAAGTTGGCAGGCATTTTTAGGAAAGTTGATAGTATACGTAAAAAAGCTTACCAATAATAAAAACAGACGTCAAAATTGAACATTAACATAAGAAAGAAAGAAACAAACAAACTTTATTCAGCCAATGTCTCAGGCAACAATCAGTGAGAGAACAAAAAAAAAACAGAATATGTAACACTAAGAGGTAACAAATTTGTTGATTATACGAGGTAAATATTATTTGTAAAATAAAATGAGCACACAAAACACCATGAACGTGCTCATATCTTTTTTTTTTTTTTTTTTTTTTTTTTTATTTCGTCTACAAAACTGGATACAGACAAAATAATATTACAAGATTATATGGTAGCAAACATAAGACGACATGATTATATGTCTATAACCTTCAACATGTAGACACAACGTACTTAGTATTACAAATAGTCATCTATAATACATAAATTAATAATAAATATTATTAAGCACTGGTGTTTAAATTTTACGTTATATTATGTCTTTAAGTTTCCTTTTGATGGAAGCTATTGTTTCTGAGAATACGTCCACATCATTTCGAACAGAGTTACAAAAAAGCATCATTCTATAAATTGGTGAATGCTGACCGAGATTTGTTTTTTTGTGTGGTAGTGCGAAAGTCTTTCGGTTGTGTAGGCGACTATTGATACGCGGTACTGAGAAATTTAGTTTTTCCAGAACCTTTGAAGATTCTGTGAATCCATGAAGTACTTTGTAGCAGAACAAGATATCAGAAATTTTCCTCCGACTATAAAGAGGGGTGACTCTGTAGTAATCCAGACGTTCTTTGTAAGATGTGAGATCCCTGCTCTTGTTGTCTGAGTAAGCAAGGTAAAACATGAAACGTTTCTGTACTCTCTCTATCCTATCAATATGTACTTGGTAACATGGATTCCAGACAACACTGCAATATTCCAAGATACTTCGGATGATGCTATTATAAATTACTAGTGTGAGTTTAGGTTGATGGAATATTTTCATTTGTCGGGTTATGAACCCAGTCAATTGAGTAGACTTTTTGATAACATGATCGTATTGTTGCCTGAAACTTAGGGAACTATCGATCATTACCCCTAAATCGCGGACCAGAGACACCTCTTTGATATGTGTGCTACCTATTGTATATGTTGTTTCAAAATCACTTTTCTTCTTCCTTGAGAATTTAATATAAAAACATTTTTCGGGATTAATTGCCATGAAGTTTAGGTCACACCACTTTTTGACCTTGTCAACGTTACATTGTAGAGTTTCAATATCTGCAGGGCATCTAATGGCGTGATATAGTTTCAAGTCATCAGCAAACATTTTAAAATTACAGTTGATAACACTACATAGGTCGTTAATATAAACTAAAAAGAACAAGGGACCTAGATGGGAGCCTTGAGGAACTCCTGAAGAAACTGGAAATAAGAAAGATTTAAATCCACGGAGTGTAACTAATTGGGAGCGATGTTCTAGATACGATTCACACCATCTCAGCAAAGTTCCGTGAATACCTAAACCGGATAACTTATCAATAAGTAGGTCATGGTTTACTAAGTCGAAAGCTTTACGAAAATCTGTGTATATTGCATGTACTTCTTCATTATTGTCAATAGCGTCTGATATATCAAAAACATATTCAACTAGGTTGGTAGTAGTAGATTTTCTTGGAAGAAATCCATGTTGATCAATGTTTATGCTAGATTTCAGATGCGATAACATTCTTTTATGTACTAATGATTCTAGAATTTTGCCATTAATAGACAGGATAGAAATCGGTCGATAATTGGAAATGTCATCGAGCGAACCGGTCTTATGGATAGGGGTTAAATGCGCAGTTTTCCATTTGGTTGGGAACTTACCAGTATGTAAGGATAAGTTGAATATTTTGTGTAGTGGAATGTGTAAGCTATCTGCACATTGTCGAAGTAAGACGGGATTAAGTTTGTCAGGCCCTGCACCTTTGCTACTGTCTAGCCGCTTTAACAGATTAAGAACTTCCTGTTTGGTAATTCTGCAGTTGGTTAGTGGGAATACATTTGATTTATGAAGGTGCGGATTGATACTATTGCCTTGTGTCGAAGTTTGTTGTGGTTGGTATATCGACTGAAAGTATTTGGCGAATAATTCTGTAATCTCCTGGCCTCCTTTGGCTATTTCGTTTTTCAAGTGCATTTCATTAGGTATGGTTACACTATTAGATTTTTTATCTTGATAAAATTTCCAAAAGTACTTCGGACGTCTACGTAAGTGTTCCGCTGCGTTGCTTTTGTAAGTATCATAACATTGTTTTAGCATTAAATCACACCTTTCTCTTAGAAGATCAAATGTTAATTTATCTAGTTGATTTTTATATTTTTTATAGCGACTGTGGTATTTATTCTTTTCTCTTAATGCTTTTATGAGAGAAAGACTAAACCAAAACGGGTATTTTTGGGCTCTCTGCTTTAAAATTGGTGTATGCTTAAGAATCAATGGCATTATCATTTCATAAAATAAATCTACCATTACATTGACATCAGGAATGTCCTTTAACTGAAAGTCCCAATCAATACGCATCAATTCAGTATTCAAAGCTTCGTAATCTGTTTTATTAAAATTATAATTTTTTGTGCGACATGGCTTAAGATCTACGAATGTCGGTTTATTCAGGTAAACTTCAAAACATGGATGATGTACATCTAAAGGCAATATTGGGTTTTTGATGTCAACAATAGTAATGTAGTCTGGATTACTACAGAATACTAAGTCCAAAATATGTTGGCTCTTATTTATAAACGAATTACATTGCCATAAGTTATTAAAATAAAAGGAGTCTATAACAAAATTGTCAAGGCTGTTGGATGAAAAAGGTGATAATCTAAGAGTACTTGGATTTTGTTGCCATGTAATGTTTGGGAGGTTAAAATCACCAATTACAAGTGTGGTGGACGTTTTTGAAATTTTATTTTGGATAACTGAGGTGGTATTGCGAAGAAATGCATCTATATAGCCATGATTTGCTGGGGGAGGGACGTACACAGCACACAAGTTAATCTGGAGGATCCCGCGTATCTTGATCGAAAGCCATAAGTCTTCGCAAGGCGATTCCCATAACGGTTTCCTAAGAGCATCATATTTTTTCAGTACAGCTACCAGCACACCGCCACCTTCTTTTTTAATTGATGAAGTAGAAGATCTATCTCGTCTAAATATATTGTAACGCTGGTCAATTATCTCGCGGTCATATACAGAATTATTTAGCCAAGTCTCAGTAAACACCAATGCATCATAGTTTCGGTTTAATACTGATATATAACAATCCTCAGTTTTAGACCTGAGGCCCCTTACGTTCTGATAATAAATTTGAAAATTAAATTTTAAATCTTTAAAAACGCATAAAACAAGCTAGTAACAAAATTGTTTTTTTTTTGTAAAAAAACTAAAGGTAAAGGTCTTCTAAGATACTAGTATTTTTAATTAATTTCGGCGGCGAGTTCACGTCTTTTCTCATGAAAATTTGTCCATTGCGTATCCACACAAATTGATAGTTCTTTTGCTTGGCCGCAATTCGCGTAGCTGCGTGCAACTTTTTATTATCAGGTGACAGATGCTCCACCACAAAAATTGCTTTTTTGTCTCCTGGTAGCCCTAAGTGAGAGGAATTTAGCTTATCCTTTTCATGAGTTTTATTAAATTTTTTAACGGCCGCCAGGAGACCATCGCGGACACGTGGGCTGCTTAGCTTGATTACAATATTACGGGGACGCATGGAATTTGTGACTTGCTTCGCTGTTCTATGGTAGTTGACAATATCATTCTCTTGAAAGTTCCATGATACTGTCTTTGCCAACTGGTGTATAATATTGGATAGATTTTCGTTTTTATGTTCCGTAACACATTGAATTTCTGCATTGCAATCACGTGCCAATTGTTCCATGTGATTAAGTTTACTACTCATCTCATTAAGCTGGTTTGTCAAGCGAGCATTATCCTCCGAAATTTTAGAGAAGCGGTCCTTATTTGCTTTATTCATTATCACTTGATCATCATGAAAATCTGACAGGAATACTATGGACTTAGTTATTTCATTCAGTTCCTCCCGCATGACCGTAAAATTAGACCCTAAATGGATAATATCTTGTTGTACTTTGTTAAGAGTTGTATTAAATCTCTCTAGACTTAACTGTTGGTTCTCAAATTTTTCGTTCATATCCTTACGCAAGCTGCGAATCTCATGAAGGATGGCTTCCTGTGAAGATATGGATGTTGTAGGCGTTGCTAAGGAGGCGATGTCGTCTAAAAAGATTTTGTGACTTTTAGCTTGTATTGGAGTGTTGCTATTGTCTCCTTGTTTCGGACGAGCTACAATGCATGATGGACATATCCACGTGGAACGGACAGTTTGAGGACCATCGCTGTACTTGACACATTCTTGATGGAAGAGTTGATTGCAATTTGAGTGTGTACATTTAATACGTTTCTGTGTTACTAGAATATTTGAGTTACAACCGGAACACTGCATATTGTTATTTGGATTTAAGAAACTAAAAAACAAAACAAAAAAAAACACAGAAAGCAAAAAAAAAATAAAAAAAAATTGAATAGTTTTATTGACTTAGGACTCGAACTTGATTCTGTTGCGCCGATATGGAGCGCCGTAGTTATACAACTTAGCTAATTGTCTGCAGTGTAAACAAACAAAACAAGCTATCTGTATGATTAGTTCGGCCGAAAAGCGACAGTACTTAATGACCTTTCTATGTTTGTCAATGTCACCGCACAAACACTAACACTGGTTGTGAGATAGTTTTTGGTAGATTTCTTATTAATCATAGAAGTTATTCTGATGTTGATCACACATATTGTTAACTCTTCACTTTAAGCACGGATTTATGTAACTTTTTAGTTGATATGCTCAGATTAGCTTGATTTTATGAATTATAGATAGCACAGACGGCGACAGACACTTAATGGCCTTAAACTATAAACTATTCGTGCCCGAGACATGACTAAAATAATGAGTTTTCAAAATTGTAATTAGATTATGCAGATCCTTTCCCGAGTAACTCTTGCATGATTTTCTGAAGATGTAGTTGTACTAAATTAAATTTCTTGTGTTCTTTACACAAACAAATAAAAAATTAACAACATAAAATGCGCGCACTGAGTTTGGAATCCAGTAACTTGTGATTTAAGCAATGTAACTGCTGAAAGCCCTCGATTTTTTTCTTCCCTCTTCAGAGTGTTACGAAGCATAAATACGCCGGCATGACTCTGGTGGCCGCTGATAAATCCGTTGTTAGTCAATGGTCCTTAATTTTTTTTAACTGCACTGCACTTATCACCACGTACAGTGTAGTCACTTTGCCAAGCTCGGATAAAAAGCGTGCACAGCATCAGCAGTTCATAAAGATGCTTTATCATGGTCATAGCAAATCGCGTGTGTCTGTCAGACTCCTCGCGGCGGTCTGTCCGACTGTGAGCCGACAACCGGCCGACACCTGCCGCGAAATGTTTCCAAATTAGAAACTATTTTGGAGTGTAGTTCAATGCACCGGCACATTGATCTAATATTATATTTTGAGCCTAGAATCGTGAGGTCTTGGTATCAAACCCAAAGTAAATAATTTTAGTGTTTGACAGCGGACGAGTAGGCTGTGAAGCGAGAGACCACGGGTTCGATCCCCGTATCGATACAAATGTATGTGTGATAGATATTTGTTTCGGGTCTGGGTGTGGTGAGACCGAAAGACTCTCGTAGTTCCTGATACTTGCGACAGTAGACTCGTATCTTAGTGTGGGATCAGGACTATGTGTGTGACTGATGGGTAATGAATAATATCAATTCATCAATGTGGGTGTTCTCTAGTTCGCCTCAGCCTACGCCTTTGGGTATACGGGCGTGAATATATTTATGTATGAATAATTTGTCTACATTTAGTATCCAACTAGCTGTGGCCCGCGACTCCGTTCGCGTGGAAATATATGTTACGGGATATAAATTTCTAAAATAAAAGTAGTATGTTACTTTTTATAACATTAGCTATCTGCCAGTGAAAGTCCCGTCAAAATCGGTCCAGCCGTTTCCGAGATCAGTTAGAACAGACAGACAGATATTTTTTTATATAAGTACCGTAGATATTTTCATATGCATTTAGTGAAATCTTTTAATTTTCCAAACTGACACTCCATTTTTTTTGTAATAGATGTACAGCTATATATCTATAGATGTATAGATATTCATTTGAAATTCAAATTCCAAACACTATAGCGATTGCATCGATAACGTTCAGTAATTTTGTAAAACTGTAGGTTGGGGTTCAAAGCCTGTTATTTAGTATTAGCATAATAACTTATTATTTGGTTCAGTCTAGACTCCAGACGCTACGGAGTACGAACGGTCGATTAGCTATCTATAGAAGCGAATACTACTCATTTAGCGAGTCATGAAGCCTTGGAACTTGGAACTACCTCTACAATCTATGTAATTTGTATTTACCAGAGATTTAATATTACGAACTATAGAGGGCTATCACGCAAGTTTCTATACAAAAAAAAAATGATTTCAATCGTCAGTAACGCTTCTGCCACTTATTACAATGGGCGCTTATTACAATTCACACACCTTTTTGAGTGATAAAGCCACGCTATAGACTGTAACGTCTACAGCACGAATGGGCCGGTTTGATACCACTGTCTCACAGAAAACCGACGTAAAGTGGCAGCTTGCTGCCGTGTTTCGTTCGGTGAGTGAAATATCCAGTGGCCCATTTCACCCTCGCCTCCCTTTCCCTTCCCTTCTGTTCCATTCCCTCCTTTTAGGTTGGCAAAACACCTATTATCCTTTTTGTGTCTTGGGTGTCTATGGGCGGTGGAGATCACTAACAATCAGGTGACCCATCTGCTCGTATGCCAGTCTCTGCAATAAAAAAAACCCTAAAATGTTCTGTGAATGTTTAAGAATCACATTATTATACTGACACGACCTTGTGCGCGTATGTTTCGAATACGACTGAGTGACTTATGACCACGAAGTCACAACTTTCGGATTACAAGCTTGCGCTGTTGTCCCTATATGTTAGGCATTGTAACGTAAATAGATAATGGCATTGCCTCGGTGGCGTGGTTATTTTGCGTGCGCGGTACGACCACCATCCTGAGGTCTCGGGTACGTTCCCTGGATCAGGTAAAATGATAAATATATTATTCATGGAAGCAAAGCTGAGTGCAACAACTATATTTAATATTTATATTTAATATTTATATATTTAATATTTATAATTTATATTAAATGTACCTAGCATCAAAGAACTTAACAAAGAACCCATTAAGTAATCTTACCTTATCCCACCTGAATGTGGATGCAACTTTCTTTCTGCCTGCATTATCCCGGCCTACTACCAGGATTCGCCTGGGTGTGTCGATACACTTTTTCAAGCATGTTGCAGAAAGTACTCGGATTATTATTTACGACTGGCTTCCAACTTAAAAGAGATCCAGTCCTCTCCAAATAGTGTTATCTAGTTAACCTAACACCTCCCCTTACACAGCCCATACTGGTAAACGAGCAGATGGGTCACCTGATGGTAAGTGATCTCCACCGCCCATGGACACCCAAGACACAAAAAACAGCATGGGTGCGTTGCCAACCTAAAGGGAGGAAATGGAAGGGGAGGGAAAAAGGGATTGGGAAAGAAAGGGGGGAAAAGGGCCACCGGAAATCTCACCGAACGAACGCGACAGCAAGCTGCCACTTTACGTCGGTTTTCTGTGAGACAGTGGTATCAAACCGGTCGAGCCGGCCCATTCGTGCTGTAGACATAACTGTCTACAGCGTGACTCTACCACCCAAGAACTGCTGCAACGACACCATAGAGGCGACGAATCTTAATAATACAATGAATAATAAAAAATTGTGATTAATCCAGTGTATGGGTGGAGTATAAAAACGGTTTTAAGCAAAACGGCCCGTTAATATTTATGATAATATCTTTTGTAATGCGGAAACAATTTGCCAACCGCCGCCGCCGCCGCGCCGAGCCGCCTCCCCACAGCCTTTAATTTTCCGTATTCATGGTGCTTAAAACTTCATTTTGTTAAAACTTTTTAACCAGTGTTGGAGTAATTATTGAGGATAAAACATTATTTTTATGAAACCACGGCGTAGACAGTAACGCCTACATTGCCAATGGGCCGGATCGACCGTTTTGCCTACCTCTGTCTCCAGGGACGTGCACAAGCATTCAGAATGGGATAGACACTTGTTAAATTCCTGTTTTCAATTCACCATTATAATCATCATTCCTATGGCTGATGATGATGATGATGATGATGACATCATAATTATCATAAATATAGCGGGAGCTACGTCGTGTCGATTGAGTCGAGCGTTATTTTAGAAATATTTGTTTATGGTTGAGGTTTTTTCTTTATTTATCATTGTTAGGGTAGACAGTGTCTGTTTGTCTGTATTGTGTGCACGCCACTGTCAGTCTCACAGAAAACCGACGTTGCTTGCTGGTACGTTTCGGTAAGTGAGATTTCCGGTGGCCCAATTCCCCCTTTCCAAGGTCAATTGATAATCCGCTTCTTTAAAGTTTGCCAACTTTACGTACCAATGATTTGTATCGTGGGTGTCTATGGACGGTGGACATCACTTACGTCATCAAGTGACCTACCTGCTCGTTTGCCAGTCTCTGCTATAAAGAAAACAGTTTTGCTATAGTAAATACATTTTGAGTGGTAGAGCCACGCTGTAGACAGTAACGTCTTCCAGTTGTGTTCCAGTTTGAAGAACATAATATCTAAACTATTTATATTTAGGCAGCGGCAATAGTACCCCTGACATGGCTGATGGGCGTTCATTCGCCGACGGGCATTCATGGGCGACGGATTTCAAAATGTCGGGCCAAAATAATACAAAACAAATCGCAATACAATCCGTATAAACTGTTTTTTTTTCAATGAATAACATTCTCGTAAACATATATATAACATATAACATATATATATATTATAAAAACATAAGCTCATATAATCATAAGAAATGATTATATGAGCTTATGTTTTTATGTATGTATCAAATAGATCTGTATACTTAATAATAATAATGAATAAATAACACCCAACAGTCATACACATAGTTCTGACCCCACACAAAGATCGAGTCTTGTGTCGTGGGTACCAGGAACTACGAGAGACTTCCGGTCTTACAGCACCCAGACCCGAAACAAATATCTGTAGACTATCAAACATTTTTCTCGGCGCGGGGATCGAACCCGCGGCATCTCGCTTCACAGCCGGCTACTCGCCCGCTGCGCCACGGAGGCTGTCTATATAAGTCTATAATTGTTACATAACTCCATTCACTGATACATTTCTGTTTTCTTATCATTATATTTTTTCTCATAAAACACCTTTAAACTTATTTACACGTTTACGTCTTAAAATTATAGAATTTTCTATATTTTACGAGTGCCCTAAACGTTTACGATAACGCAGTATAAAAATTTCCAAACGCAATTAAAAAGTTACTGCCCTAAGGGGCGGCACGTCAGCTGCTTTTTATACTTGCCCTGGTTGTAAAAAGTACGTGGAATAAAATTAAGTGTACGGACACCAGTTACAGCATCTTCAGGGTTTGCATGGTGGAGTGGACAGGTGGTGATTAGATGGTGATATATGAATCACTGCTGGGCACGGGCCTCCTCTACTAATGAGAGGGGTTATTCTTTAATCTACTACGCTGGCCTGATGCGGGTTGGTAGACTTTACATACCTTCGAAATTCCTGTGAAGAAATCTCTGGTATCCAGGTTTCCTCACGATGGTTTCCTTCACCGATAAAGCAAGTGATATTTTACAATGAAAATATACTTAACATAGAAAAGTCAGAGGTGTATGCTCCATTTTGGGGTTGGTCTCGAATCTCCGACACTTGTCTCGGCAGTCCGTACCATTCCCAACTGAGCTATCATCATCATCATCATCATCATCAGCCATAGGACGTCCACTGCTGAACATAGGCCTCCCCCAAAGATTTCCAGATCGACCTGTTGGAAGCGGCCTGCATCCAGCGACTTCCTGCAACCTTTTTCCTGAGCTATCACTGCTGATTATTAAAACATATTTTAAAACGCACGCTGATAAATAGCAATCCCTGTCATCTTAAAGTGAGGTAGGACACAAATACTCTTGGCAATGTATATAAAATATTTGACTATGCTTATACCCAATACTTATAGACTGTACACTCTTGTTCCACAGCTTGTATTTCCTTGTAAACAAAATCCATCACAGCACTCCGTTTCCTTAAAACACCACGATAAAGATCATTTTTAACTAGCAGCAATATTTTCAAACAACTGATTAGCAATTAGCCAACCGGATTCCATTGGCGGGGAGGCCCCGGGGGTGTGAGGCTTGGGGAGGGGAGAGACAGTGACAAACGACGGAAATATTTCACCAGAGCGGGTCAGCAGGCGTTTCAGCCAGCTTCTACTAAAGGTATAGACAGTAAGCTTGAAGTAAATAGAGAAAATATTTGAGGGAAAAACATTGATGTTACCTTAGGTTTATGTTTTTTTTTATTGCAGAGACTGGCAAACAAGCAGATGGGTCACCTGATGGGGTGGTCACCTGATAGGTGATCTCCATCGCCCATAGACACCCAAGACACAAAAAGAATTATGGGTGCGTTGCCAACCTAAAGAGAAGGAATTAGGGATAGGGAAAAATGGGGAGAATTGGGCCACCGGAAATCTCACTCACCGATCGAAACGCGACAGCAAGCTGCCATTTTACGTCGGTTTCTGTGAGACTGTGGTATCAAACCGGTCGAGCCGGCCCATTCGTGCTGTAGACGTAATTGTCTACAGCGTGGCCCTTCCACTCAAAATGTACTATAAGATCCATGCTGAAGATAGTTAACTATGCCTACAGCATGAATAGGCTGGTTTGACCGTTCACCCACTTGAGACATCACAGAAAATCGAAATAGCTAGAAGTTGCATTTCCTTCGGTGAGTGGGGTTTTCGGAGGCCCTAATCTCCCTCTCCTTCCTAGCTAGCGAACTTTGGTCTAAAAATTCCGGAATATTTCCAGCCTGTTTCACGCAAAGTCACGGGCGTAATCTAGCAATCCAATAACGGTCGATTGGTTTGTCGGTGAGTAGAGTTTTCGGTGGCGCTAAACCCCCTCTCCATCCTAGCTAGCGAACTTTGGTCTAAAAATTCCGGAATATTTCCAATCTGTTTCACGCAAAGTCACGGGCGTAATCTAGCAATCCAATATAGGTCGATAGGTTTGTTGGCAAGGCAACAGCTTGGCAGTTCAGTCGAGATCGCCCATCGAATGCTGTCGTTTCCGTTATACTTCGATTTTGTGAGGTTTTCGCTCGCATTTGAATAGCTTATAGTCAGTAAATAGTTGAAGTTATTCTATTTCTGGAACTGGTGCTTAATGTGTCAGGAAATTGGGTATTTTTGCATGTTAACCCACATAGATTTTGGACCAAGGAATTAATGTTATGCATTCCTTGCCCTAGATAATTTTGATGGCAATCGTATTGGTCTAGGGGTCTAGGGATCAAACATGAGAGGGATTCAAGTTCCAGATTACTCAATTTGCATTTGAATTGTCGATTCAAAAACCTAATATTTTCCTAGGTTTGGTATGTGTACTTGATATGATAACAGACCTAAATTTTCGAAACTTCGGAACAAAAAATAAAAATAAAATTATTTCAAGTTGTAACATGTGAATAAGATATTAACCTTCTTTCTACCTGCCCTTATTCCACCTTAATGTGGGGTCGGTGCAACACACTTTATCGAGCATGTTGCAGAGCGGATTTGGCTTAGTTTTTACGACCGGCCGCCTGCCTGACGTCAACCCCCTATGAGAGATCCAGTCCCGGACAAATTAAATTAGGAAATTTGTTTTGCCCGACCTGGGAATCGAACCCAGGATCTCCTGGTCCACAGCCCATATATGCTGCCATTAGATCAAGGAGACGAAGAAATCATTATTAAAATGTCCCTGATTATTTGTCAATCTCTATTATGCAAGAAAAAATGAAATAACAGAAAACGAGCTCTCTAAGGACCATTCTGCAAACATAAACAATGTTATCATACAATATTTTCAATTCCATGACTGTGTACATATACTTGAAATACTGTTCTTTGTATACTGTGACTTTCTGAACTGGCCATGTTTAAAATTGGGCGTACTTTGATACATACATACATAGACTCACAGTAGGCAGAGACAAAGGATTTTCACTTGCTACGATT
This sequence comes from Clanis bilineata, assembly GCA_036417725.1. Taxonomy (NCBI): domain Eukaryota; kingdom Metazoa; phylum Arthropoda; class Insecta; order Lepidoptera; family Sphingidae; genus Clanis; species Clanis bilineata. Next base: position 15,685,170 of record CM071157.1, read on the forward strand.
CTTACATACCTCTTTCGCCTCATTCAGTCTCATTACATTCTTCACTACGTAATTTAATACTTTTTAAAAAACTCACTCAGAAAGCTATATTTAGTTTATCGTCGTTTATCGTAGTTAAGTTCATAACTACTCATTACTGAACTATTTAAATAACCTTATCTGAACATCTATTATTAGTGTTAGTTACTGGTTATAACTGGTGATTAGACTTGTGTAAGAGTTGCGATTTTGGAATCGTACTGTTCGGTAGGTCTATATCATAAATAATAAGACTGCCTCGGTGGCGTGGTGGTATTTCGGTACGACTACGGTTCTGAGGTTTCGGGTTCGATCCCCGGGTCGGGCAAAGTAATATTGGATTTTTCCATATTAGCCCGGAGTCTGGAATTTGTGCCCGATATGGCGATAGGCTCGCCCCCTATCACATCTGGGACTGAACTAAGCTCGGCGAAATGTGGATGTTCTAGTTCGCTAGTGCGCCTCTGCCTACCCCTTCGGGGATACAGGCGTGAGCTTATGTTATGTTAATAAGCCAACCGACTGGTTTGATACCATCGTCTCTCAGGAATCCGACTTACAGTGGCAGCTCGCTGTTGTGTTCGGTGAGTGAGATTTCCGGTGCCTTAAATCCCTTCCAAATGCTTATTCCTCTCTTTTTTTATAGCAGAGATAGGCAAACGAGCAGATGGGTCATTTTAAGGTAATTGATCTTCATTTCATTTGTCGAGAATTCGGCAATAAATAGAAAGTAACCCAAAAGTAATTGTGTATTATGGAATACCGCCTCTGGGGTGAATAGGCTAGGCTACCAAATATATTTAAAAATATTGGCAAAATAATTAACGCGATAATCCTCGTAAATTCCTCGTACATTTGAAATTCGCAGGGTTTTAAAAACACAACGAGTAAGTTGTAAAAGTTCCACGGGTCACACATGCTTCCGACCCCGCTGAGTTATGGAGCATAGTTTTATATTAAATTTCTCGTAATTCCCTCAGGGTTCGTATTATGTAAACCGACGATTCTATTATTTGTTGCTAGTCGCATTGCAGTTTAGTTGTAGATATTATAATTTGTTTACCTTTAAGTGTTAAACAGTTTTTCTTTCTCCCTGCCCATAATATTATGATGTTGGAGAAACACATTTTTTCAAGCATGTTGTGGAAAGGATTTAGCTTAGTTATTATAAGTTTTAAAACAGTCTTAATTAAAAATGTGCGTCAGTGATAATATTTTGTGATTTTTGAAAAATACAACTAATGTCTGGCATTCCACATCCCATTAGGGACAAAACTAATCTAGTAACTTCTTTATGCATTCTTTTTTCTGGATTTTATCTTCTCCATGGATATCATATCAATCATTTTTGGCCGACTTTCAGAAAGGAGGAGGTCCTCTATTCATCTGATTTTTTTTATTTATATGACGCGATATCTCCGCCAAATGTGGACCGATCTTCAAAATTCTTTTTGTGTTCGATAGAGCTTATTTCAAGGGTGGTCCCATATATATTTGGTCACGATCGGATTTGAATTCGGTCTGTTAAGTTTTAAACTTTTGATTATAATTACATAACATAAGCTCACGCCTGTATCTCCGAAGGGCCAAGCATAGGCGCAGTAACGAAGTAACAACATTTTGTCGAACTTAGTTCAGTTCCAGATGTGATAGGGAGCGAGCCTATCGCCATATCAGGCACAAATTCCAGACTTCATTGTAATTCGATATAAAAAAAATTCAAAAATCTTATAAAAGTTTTTATTGCCAGTTGCTCTATAGGTAATAACCTCTTGCAGAGTCGGGCATGCACTCCTCATTTTCTGATTGTGAAGTCAGCTCTCAGTGAATATGACGTCACGGATCCGCCGCGACATCTTGCGGCCTCGCTTCTTTGCATCTCTTCACTGCGATTTAAATATTCTCAGGCCATTTTATTTTAAATCTTGCCAAGTTTACTCTATAAATCAGCGATAGCTCAATTGGGACGAGTTTCGGATTGTCAGGATTCTTTATGTGTTCGATAGAGTTTGTAAATTTAATTTGGTCAAGATGGCATGATTTTTTTATTTGTGTTTTAATGAATGAGATTATAGTTTTGGAGAGACTAGAAAATATAGTTAAAATTACAACTTTAGGACTTAAAGTCCGGTAATTATTGATGTCGGGAAGAACAGCCCAGGGTCCAGGGTGAAGGTCGAATAAATTGTGAAGACACTTTTTAAGTCAAACTTATGATTATGGTCTTGGTTTCTAACTGCCCTTATCCCACCTTAATGTAGGGTCGGCGCAGCACACTTTTGCATGTTGCAGAAAGGATTTGACTCAGTTTTTACGACCTACTGCCTGTCTGACGTCAACCCCCCTCTGAGGGATACAGTCCCGGACAAATTAAATTAGAAAATTCCCATTGCCCGACCTGGGAATCAAACCCATGACCTTCCGTTCCACAGCCCATATTTGCTGCCACTAGACCAAAGAGGCGACTCCAAACTTGTGATTAAAGTGGTATAACAAAATATTTGAAGGTGTTATTTTTACACTTGTCCCGCCACGGGCTGCATCACATCGCTTGTCGGTATTGAAAATACATCAAATTGGATTGATGTGGAAATGGAAAAATATTTCCCACATATTCAGTGGCCCCGGGCTGTTCTTGTGAGCTCATGCTGAATAACAATTTTCCGGTTAAAAAGTCTGGTTTATTGGAAAATGATTGAGTTTAAATACTTGATATTTTATTTAAATATTTGCTGTCGGAATGGTAGGCGCGAAGAAAATATTTTTTAGTGCTTTTGAATTTCAGACTTAATTGTTAGTTATAATTGAGTACTACATTATTATTTTATAGCCATGTAAGGAGACGAAGAATTTAGCTACGAAATCTATTTATATATCGACAGTCTCCGTGGCGCAGCGGGCGAGTAACCGGCTGTGAAACGTGAGGTCGTGGGTTCGATTCCCGCACCGAGACAAATGTCTGTATGGCCCATAGATATTGGTTTCGGGTCTGGGTGTTGTGAGACCGAAAGTCTCTCGTATTTTCTGATACCCACGATACAGGTTATACCTAGTGTGGGGTCAGGACTATGTATGTGACTGTTGGGTGTATTTATTTAGGGTTTTTCGACTTAGTACCAATACTGAGTTTTCCTGACTCAGGCTGTCTAAAGTCTGGAATTTTTGGTTGATATGGTGAACGTTCACACCTTATCACATATTGAAGTAAGCTTGGCGAAAATTGCCTGCCTCTGCCTACCGCTTCGGAGATGCCAGGCGTGAATGTGAGTGAGTGTATGTGCGCGCGACACGAAATCGACACAAATAAGGTTTATGTACAGACATTACTGTACGACTATAGTCCTGAGCTCTCAGGTTTGATCCCCAGGTTTTGATTTAGTATCACTATCAGCTCGGAATTTGTGCCCTATACGGTTATAAGCTTGTCTTATATCACATCTGGAACGGAAATGAGCGCAGCGAATTGTGTTCTAGTTAGGTAGTTCGCCTTTCCTTCAGGGACCTACCCCTTCAGGGATACAAGCGTGAGTTTAAGTCTATATGTGTACATTGTCGCGCGCCGCTGTTTCCTGTTCCTGTCATGTAGAGAGTAGAGATAGTCTCAGTAAGAGGTGGGATCCACATCGGTACAAATAAAGTAGTTTGTGTTAACGTGAACAGCAGTCGGGCGCGGGATTACTACACGGGGCTTTGGAACTGGTGTGGGTTGAGCGACAAGTTGCAGCGGGTGACAGTGTTTAATTATACATTTAAATTTTTACATAAGTTATGTAAAGATGTGTTTATATTTATTTATTTTATTTTAAAATTATCTTATATAATGGTTTCTCGGTGGCGTGGTTGTATTTCGATACGACTACCGTCTTGAGGCGAAATGTGGATGTACTAGTTCGCTACTGATAAGCTTAGGTATGTGTGTTATAATCGTTTCTGATATCCAAGGTATAAGCACATATCTATTATGGGTACGCGACTGTTGAGTGCTAATAATCATATTTTTTATATAAACTTTATCGCCGCGTGTATTCAAATTTCACTGTTCACACATTAAAAGTCACTCAGAGATCTGTGCTGTGAGTCTCTTCGAGACCGCATACGAAGTTATCCGACAAAAAACCTGATCGACATAGCTCAAACCATTAACAAATTGTAGTGGTAATAAGCGGGCTATATGTCACAACCCACAAACGCGAGGATATATTAATGGTGCCTGGAAGAGATCGCTTTTAGCAATAGGGCCGCCACTTGTGTATGGCACAGTCATTCTGAAGCTCACCTGTTCTGTTATCTGTTTTTGTGTGTCTGCAATAAAGAGTTTCTATCTATCTATCTATCTATGTATTCGTGTTCATGAGAGGAGACCGCGTTTAGGCAAATGTAGGGTAGAATACCCTGCGGCCAGGTAGAGTAACGACCTGCAGAAACCTGCGGGCACTGGTTGGATTAAGACAGCTGAAGACCGAGCTCAATATACATCGGAAGATACCTATATTAAAAAGTTATGCAGTGTAGGCTGATTATGAATATAAGTTTCAATAAAAATCTCCATACTCATTTCATAAGTTTACGCATTGAAATAAAACTATTTTTACGGATTCTATCACGATTTGGTTTCAATTTTTATTCCTGACGTTTCGAAGGCTTTGCAGTTCGTGGTCACGGGTTGGACTGTCCAACTGTCTGACCGTAGTTTTATTTCAATAAAAGTCTCCAACCGCTTTCTCTTACATCTCACACCAAGCCCGCACCCAGTCAGTGGATTACACACGCGACATCCACCACCTCACATACGTAGACGGAGACAAAATGCTCATTGAATTTCATAAGGCGGGGGATTGCGACGGCCTGTACTAGCGCTGGACATGTGACGTCACACACGGAACGATCCAGAAGGTACATTGAGACACTCGTTGAGACATTTTGAGGCTATGTTTTGAGACTGGATGAAATCAATAAAATTAAACGATTAATAAGGATATTTTGAGAGTTCGGTCCTGGTGAACTTTCGCCTAACAAAAAATATTATTACCAATATTAATTTTGAGGCACGATTACACTTCAATATATATGGGCTGTGGATCGGAAGGTCTTGGGTTCGATTCCCATGTCAGGTAAAGTCAAATTTCAAATTTAATTTGTTCGGGATTGGATCCGTCAGAGAGGGTTGACGTCAAGCAGCCGGTCGTAAAAACTAAGCCAAATCCTTTCTGCAACATGCTTGAAATGTTGTGCCGACCCCACATTAAGGTGGGATAAGATCAGATAGAAAGAAATGTCCAATTAAAAGATTTGTATAATCATAATTAAGCCGCTTGTATACGAGTGTAATCATTCTATGAAATACAATTCGTCAATCACATAAAAGTTACATTTCGTTTGCAACTCGGCCCGCGTGTCAGTTCCTACGGGAAGGGGAATGTACTGAGAAAATAAAACAGTATATTATAACTTAATCCAGGTCATGGACTGTCTGTGTGCTGAATTTCATCTAAACCCATTCCGTTGTAAGGCGTGATTGATTAACAAACATCCTTTGGAAACTCATAGACATCGAAACTTTTACATTAGTGGGATTAGAGAGTAGTTACTAGTAAATTTTGAATTGGGGTCGTTCTCAACAAGCAGTCAGTTATGTAATAACCATATTTAATAACAAAGACTCAACACGAATAATCTTAACAATAGAATACTTCTATTTCTACTTCCATTCGATTTGAGCTTAAAGTGAGCTTAATTAATCTAAACTCATGTTGTAGAGATAAGATTTGTTTATTTTTTGTTAATAGTTAAATTCTCAAACTTCTGAATTTTAAGAAATTCTTTTACCGAGAGAAAAATATTATTAGTAGACACATACGCTATTTTTTTTATCCCGGAACAAGAGTTTTATTAATGGAATGTAGCTAGTATGACATGTTATTAATGTGCACCAAGTTAGGTACAGTTTCGATTGCTAAAATTATTCGTGCGAACCTCAGCGTTCGTGTTTCTTACAGTATTTAATGTGTGCGAATGTAACTTGTATTTGTGTCCACCTCGCATGTAATCTGAGTTGAAAGTTTTTTAAAGTTTACGCCACCGCGCCGCGTCCGGAGCTGTCGTGCAGCAGTTTTATACCTTCTAACTTACCTTCACGCTCCGTTGCTCTTGGGTTAGACAGAATAAACAACTGCACCGGACTTAAGCATTTCAAAGCAACCTTTTGAATTAGACTTTGCAGAGAGAGGTTTACTTGCAAGAGGAAGGTTTGTTATAATAAAGGTTACGAGCGTCCCGTTGTCGCTTGCGATCACGGGGGACTTTGAAAAGACGTCATCGTGAGTTTTGGACCAGTCTTGATAAATGTATGCAATTGGGTACTGGACAATTTAAAAAAAAATAATTTTATATGAAATTTACGTTGTCTAAAACATAGAATTTATAGGTATTATAATGTCTTTGTTAACATAAGCACGATAGATTCACATCGAGTAGATGACAATCAAACGTATGTATTTACATTATCTTTAATTATTTGTAGTATTTATGATTGTGCATCAGTTTTGTGAATAATAATTAAAAAAAAAAAAAAAAAAATAGAACAGAAAGAAATTTTGAAATATTCCCAAAAATAAAAAGTTATAAGCCTTTGAAGTTTGGTGTAAACATCAAACTGCGGGAAAGAGAAGTATCAGTATAATCACGTCACGCTATAACGGTCCGTGCGTTGTAAAGGGATAGCTCATATATGCCCACCCTCCAGAATTTAAAATATTTTTTTTCTGCCTCATTTTTCAACCAATTACGATGCAGTTTTTACAGAAGGGTTTCTTTTTAATTTTATTTGCTAGTTGCCACTACATATAAATATGTGTGTAACTTTAAACATAGTGAAGTATTGTAGATATCGAATGAGATCCAGTTGTCACTTCGTAACATGTGCATGTAACTAATGGTGACAAGAGTCACCCGTGCGCAGTAGCTTATTCACACTGACAAAATCGCGTAATGCGAAAGCGTCATGGCTCAATGGAATTCGTATGAAGAAGAATACTTTATGCCATCTCTTAGATACATGTCTGTGGCCATCCCCATTGAGTTTGTTATATTAATTACGCGAGTTGGTATGGTCACGTTTTGAACCAAAACAATGGAATGGAATCAAACCACAGGAGTGCGTCGGTCGCAAGTGTCTGGACCACATCGTATTAGGGATGCGTCCTCGTGAACTCCCCAAAAAGCGCTGGCTGGACGTTTTGGAGGATGGTATGAAAGCCAATGGTCTCACTGTGGAGGATGCTCAAAACCGACTGAAGTGAAAACGTTTAAGTAGGAAGGCGGACCCTGGCATTAGGCCGGTATAACGGCAGGCAGAAAGAAGAAAGAAAAAAATAATTACTTAAAGGTGAACGATTGCCTCGGTGGCGTGGTGGTATTTCGGTACGACTACGTTTCTGAGGTCTCGGGTTCGATCCCCGGGTCGGGGAAAGTGATATTGTTTTTTCCATATCAGCCCGGAGTCTGGAATTTGTGCCCGATATGGCGATAGGCTCGCCCCCTATCACATCTGGGACGGAACTAAGCTCGGCGAAATGTGGGTGTTCTAGTTCGCTAGTACGCCTCTGCCTACCCCTTCGGGGATACAGGCGTGAGCTTATGTTATGTATGTTATGTTATGTTTTCAATCCAAACTATCGAATTTTCTTGTTTAAACTATGTTTGTCGGGTAAAAAAATAAATAGGTCTTAAATAATTTTACGAATAAAAACCTAGCAACGAGTTTTCAGACACATCCAATACTAAAACATTGACTACACAAACTCATAGTCGCCTGAGAAACCGTCGCCAAATGAATGAGGCATAATCCGTTAGGGGCCAGTCTAATGAAAACGCCTTGTAATTCCAGCAAGAGAGTGATTTCTGCAAAGCTAAGCTTGTGTCGACACGTATCTTTTAAACGTGGCTTAAGAAGTAAGCGAAGAGTTTTGAGCTAAGTTATTTATTCTTTTATACTGTCCAGCTATGGATGTTTACTTACATTGCTGGGAATATAGATGGTTATGTTTACCATCGAATCATTTACCAATATCTCATATCTTAAAAAAAACGACGTAAAATGGCAGGGCTCTGTTATGTTTTGTCCGGTGACTGACATTTCCTGTGGCATAAAATCATCTTTCTCCTTCCTAATCCCTCTTTCTTCAAGGTTGGCAACGCACCCATGATTCTTTGGTAGTCTATGGGAGGTGGAACTATCTTCCGTCAAAGGACCTGTTCTTTTACCAATTTCCACTATAGAAAATACTACATTGTACCTTACAGATCTAGAAAATTTCTTCACTTTCGTTAGCCCATGTAATCTTTATCAGCTTTCGAGAAATATAGAGTATTTTATATCGTAACTCGTACCTGAATAACTTCTTCATCAAGGTTCAGATCAAAATATTTTTTTTTTTAGTAATGTTTACCCTTCATAACACAAATTAACAATTTAAGAAAGAGTTTTCTTCCATACTCAAAGGGAAACAACAATAAGAGTAGGAATGGAGAATGATAAAGTTTTTAAACTTGATTCTCTGAGAGGAGAAAAGGGTATCTCTATTTAAAAAGTAAGCACGATTAAAAGACAGTTTTATGCACTTTTCATTTTATGTATTTTCATGTACTTTTCACCGCTTCCTCCCAAGCCTTCCACCAAACGTTGAACAGTACATTGATTTGTATTCATTGCGCGCGGCCGGTGTCAATCGACTTCGCATGAAGATGAATGAGTCCTTAAACAAACGGTCTCGCCTCACATGCGCCAATTATTCCTTCCCGGCGAGGGACTTTAAACTACGCCCCGACAGCTCATGTATTTTAATGGATTTTACGACTTGGAACTTCGATTGGGACCTTGTGAATTATTAAATACGTTTCGTCTGGACTTGACTGTTTACAAAAAGTTTATAAAAAACAAAGAGCGGGTGGGCCACCCGATGTTATGTGATCTCCAATGTTCATAGACTTAATTTTTATTCTCCGCTAATTTATTTATACTGCTGGGCACGGGCCTCCTCTACTATTGAGAGGGTTAGGCTTTAGTCTACCACGCTGGTCTAATGCGGGTTGGTAGACTTCACATTCCTTCGAAATTCTTGTGGCGAAATTCTCGGGTATGCAGGTTTCCTCACGATGTTTTCCTTCATCGTTATAGCAAGCGATAATTTACAAAGAAAATACACTTAACACAGAAAAGGCAAAGGTGTATGCTCTATTTTGGGGTTGGTCTCGAACCTTCGACACTCGTCTTGACAGTCCGTACTACTCCCAACTGAGCTATCGCTGCTCTTAGACTTAAAGTTATATGAAATGTCTATGATAGTAGTCGCCTCCTTGGTCTAGTGGCAGTATGTACGGGCGGTAGACCGGGAGGTCCTGGGTTCGATTCCCAGGTCGGGTAAAGCAAATTTCTAATTAAGGTTTCCCGGGACTGGATCCCTCAGGGGGTCGACGTCAGGCAGGCGGCCAGTCGTAAAAACTTAGCCAAATCCTATTTACAACATATGTGAGAAAGTGTGTTGCGGCGACCCCACATTAAGGCGGGATAAGGGCAGGTAGAAATAAAAGAAATGTCTATGATAGTCGACTGTCAGACTGGTCAGACGTATGATGTTCGATCAAAATAACTGAAATGCCTACACTTTTTGTGAACACGCTGCGGTCCATTGTGTTGAACAAAACGGTTATACGTTGCCAGTACATTACGCTGTTATATTCAAACAAAAATGGGAATTGGGTTTTAAAGGCATTTCGTTTTGCAGTAAAATGGAGTTATGTCTTTGAATTGGTCGATGGACGAACCACTATAATTTTAAAATATGTATAAAATTTTGGGTGTTCGAAAATCTTATGAACGAAAGAGAAAGTGACATTTCACGTCGGTTTTCTGTGAGACAGTGGTAATTATACAGTCGAGCTGGCCCGTTTATGCTGTAGACAAAATTGTCTACAGCTTGACTCACCACTTTAGTTTATAATAAGTTTCAGATATTACTAAGTTGAGTATTTAGTTGTAGGGAAATAAGAAAACATATAACAAAATATAAAATGTCTCTTTCGACCGACTTCCAAAAAGGAGAAGGTCCTCAATTCGTCTGTTTTTTTATGTATTTCCGCGAAATGTGGACCGATTTTCAAAATTATTTTCGTGTTAGAGCTTATTTCAAGGGTGATCCCATATATATTTGGTAACGATCGGATTTAAACTCGGTCCGTTACGTTTTTAATCTTGTGATTATTATCAAAACCTCATCAATTAAACCTTATTTTCACAAACCAGATTATCGCAATTTTAGTTCAAATCAAAAATCATTTATACAGTATTAATCAGTGGACGGTATCAAAAATAAATATTTAAAATGTAATGAATGTTGTCCGTATAGACTGCAAACGAGCGGTAATTAGATTTTGTTATTAACACAAATTGATTTTGTTCACTACAAATTTAATTACGACGTGTTGCGAAATTAAATTTAAAATGTAATTTAAAGAAATTAAGTTTGTATCAAATGTGTATTTGTTAATTGCTAACAGAAAATTGTTAATATATAAATACGGAATTTACATTCTACGTTTAAAGTTTCAAGTTTTTAAATGTGGATAATTGAATTAATGTAAAATACTATTATCAGTTGAATGGAGTTGAAAGCGTATTTTCCAATTTAATTTTCCCGGGACTGGATCCCTCAGAGGAGGTTGACGTAAAAACTTTGCCATATCCTTTCTACAACATGCTTGGAAAGTGTATGGCGCCGAAAGAGAGATTATTTTCAGTTGAATTGATTCTCGGTCAAACAAAAAAATCTAAATATGAACCTAATAATTAAAATATAGGAACGAATCAATTAACCAGAAAAGTCGAAGCGACTCCAAAATCAAATTGCGGTTTTATCATGAAATTAAAATTATTTTTCACGTAGTTTTAGTTTTTCGTTTCGTTTTCAGACAGTCTCCGTGGCGCAGCGGGCGAGTAGCCGGCTGTGAAGCGAGAGGCCGTGGGTTCGATTCCCGCATTGAGATAAATGTTCGTGTGGCCCACAAATATTTGTTTCAAGTCTGGGTGTTGCGAGACCGAAAGTCTCTCATAGTCTCTGACACCCACGATACAGGTAACACCTAGTATGGGGTCAGGACTAGGTGTGTGACTGTTGGGTGTATTTATTTAATACCCAATATTGCACTCAATAAAGATCAAGCCAGTGATATCTTCATACTTCAAAAAATCATACTCGAAAATATGAAAAAATAATATTTACAGCTTTCCAATCATAACATATTACAAAATTCCATTAAACTATATCCAAAATCCAATATATCCAAATTGAAAACACTATATTATTAAAGCCGTAACACTCAAGTGGAATCGGTTTGAACATCGGAATATTAAGCAGCATATGCATACAAATTGATATTCAGAGAGATGTTATTTTTAAATCTAGGCTTAAGCTGATTAGAGCTTAGCGCGGTTAACTGTGTGGAAAAATATTTTTTAGAAAAGTAGTTCTAGACAATATTGAAATAACAATCTTACAAAGGTCATCGTCATTCACAAAGTGGTAGACAGAAGTGTTGTACCGAAATTTCGCCAAGCTAATGTCCTATATAATAGGAGGCGAGCCCATCACCATCATCACCATTATCAGCCACTGGACGTAAACTGCTGAACATAGGCCTTCCTCAAAGATTTCCAGATCGATCTGTTGGAAGCGGCCTGCATCATGCTTGAAAAGTATGGTGCGCCGACCCCACATTAAGGCAAGATAAGGGCAGAGAAAGTATGGGCTCACAAAAATCTTGTAAGTAACATACATTTATGTGAAATCGTAGCGTTTTTAATAATACAGCTGTTATTTCAACGTTTCGTTTTGCTCACGGTTTTACAAGGCCTCATAAAAGACTTTCAGTACTAAAAGCAGCATTAAACCAAGTCATAAAACCACAGCATTGAAAGACAAAACCTCAAAGCGCGGAATCCAAAAACTCGCTTTTTAAATAACCCATTTACACAGAAACTAATATGTTCTGGCAAACAACAAATCTCATTAACATGAGCGCCGTTTGACGAGCAGAAGAAACGTCTGGGTTGGTGTGTTCGCGATGCATGTAATTAAGTCACTTATACGCTTGCGCCGCGGATTTGTCTAAACGAGGGCTTTTACAAACATCGCTCGACGTAAATCCGCCACATAGATTGCCAGAGACGTTGGAGGTTCGAGAGCTATCGCGCACGGGTGAGTTGTCACTGTGATTGTTTTGTCACTCTTGTACACTCTGTAGTTTAGGACGAAGCATTAGCATATTTTGCATTTTTTTGTGTGAAGCATATAAAGGCTAAGTACCAGGAAGTCCTTGATTTGAATCAGTCAGAAAAAGTGGTCTAACTAACCTGACTTATCCGGGACAGGATCCCCAAAGGGGGTTGATGGCAGGTAGGCACCCGGTCGTACCATTGCACTCAAGAGAAAGTCAGAAAGCGAGCAAGGAAGCATGCCAGCAAAAGAGGTATCGTTTAAACTACTCGCCGATAAACAGTTTTTGTTTGGCGAGTGAAAACTGTATTATAGTCAAGTTAAGATATTAAAGTAAATAAATAAAAAATAAGATAGCTGACCCTAACATTGAACTGGAATAATGGTAGACTAAAAGGAAAATACACTAAGGGAATGCCTAAACGACAAAATCCTTAAAACTATTTTTACGGATTTTATCTGGATTTGTACTTAGTCCAACCCGTAACTATGAAGACTGCAAAGCCTTCGAAACGTCGGGCATAAAAATTAAAACAAATCGTGATAGCATCCGTAAAAATAGTTTTATTTAAATGTATAACATTCGCGTAAACTTAATAAATCATTACTAAAACTATTGCCAATCTATAGTAATTTGGAACGCGCTAATCTCTACTAGTAGTTAAAACTACTGCACCTATTTAGAAAGTACAGAGTGGTAGTATGGAGTTATAGGCTGTTTATCACGGGAAAGACAGCAGCTCACTGGGGCAGAGCTTCGAGCGACAGTTAAAAACACATGTTAAACTACCAGTAAAAAATACGGGGTGTCACCCCATAAGCCCTTCTAACACCGACCACAATACACGAAAGTGGGGTGCGGCAGTGAGGAAATTGAATACACAATCTGAGGAATCGAGCGCCCGCGAGCGTCCGGATTACTGCACACTTCGCTATACTATTGCTTTTATTACGATACACACCACTTTTTATTAAATTGGTTTTTGCTTAGGTCATACACTTTTTGGGGTTGATAGGTTTTGGCTTACGAGGGCAGACGGCCTGGTTCATGGTAATTGGCTACCGTCAACAATTTCGGCAATGTTAAAAAAATATTTATGGAAAGGAAAACAGTGGTCATTATGAAGAAAAGGGAGGGGGTTCTTATTTGGGCTTCCGAAAATCTGACTCACTGTAAGAAACGCAATAGCAAGCTGCTATTTAATGGCGGTTTTCTAGGAGACAGTAGGTAATAGTACCATTCATCCTGTATACCACTTAAAGAAAGAAAAAACGCTCAGCCGCCTGCTTGACTTCAACCCCTTCTGGGGGATTCAAGTCTCATTGAGGGAAAATTTCTCTAAAATATTACCTCATAATTACGTCAAGTGATAAATATTCTAAATCAGGATTTAATCTTATAACAATGTCATAAACATTACACATACATCTCCAAGAGATATTGCGTTTACGTCACAGTGATTTCGCCGAATTCTCCGGTCATTTCGCACACTCTCTGAACAGAGGCAGCCGGGCCCACGTCGGCAAGACAAGTCAGTAATGGCGACAAATTGCCGTCGAATTGTCGTCGGACCAATTTACTGACACATTGTGTATCAAACGGGGATATAACGTGCCGGGCGCTGTTTAATTGCGGGCATTGTTTATATTGTCCGGGGTTCTGGTAATGGAAATAGTAAGCTAATTGTTTTTTCCGTCGTAGTTTTATATGTTTTAATGGTTTCTTTGTTGTTTTTGGTACCAAAAATTTAAACTTCTATTCTGCCAATGTATTAAAAGTCGCGACGTGGCAGATAATATCGCTTGAGATGGTATAGTCATGTTTTGAGGAAATCACAGGAGTATGTTGGCCGCAGGTATCTGGCCCAGATCGTACATGGGTACGTTCCCGTGGCTGGCCCAAAAACCGCTGGCTGGACGTTCTGGAGAAAGATATGAGAACCAGTGGCCTCACTATGGAGGATGCTCAAGACCGGGCGAAGTGCAAGTGTTTAAGTAGGAAGGCAGACTCTGGCAGTAGGTCGGGATAACGCCAGGCAGAAAGAAAATAATGTATTCAAAGACCTAACGCCAAAGTTTAACACGTAGGTTTTTTCTATTGTATTTTTTATAGCTGAGACTAACAATGAGTAGATAAGTGATCACCAGCAATGCCACAAAAATTGCAGATGCTTTCGCTTTCATTACAAAAAGAAATGGACATGGAAGAATCAGTTGGGCATGCCATCTGACATTGTTATAGACCATAATCTCAAAAACATAAGGATGTACCCCATTTTCCGTCCTAACCACCTATTAGTTAATGACTAATTCAAGCTCCTCTAGAGAACAGGATGTATCACGGCTGATACTAGAATGTTACGAATTCGGATAATTGTTGTGATTTAGTACACGATATTGAGGGGTAGTATGTTAATTATATTTATATTAACTACCCTCCAAGTAATTCATAATATTTGTGGAAGGTATTTCTTTCTTAACTAAAGCAAAAGGTATAAAAGAGCGGGAGCTATCATTATTGAGTTAGTCTCCCCTTGGAGCTCGAAGTGTACACAACTAGTTTGAGATATACAGTAAAGTTGTGTAGCGAATATAGTGCATATAAGAGGCGCGTTTTAACCAAGTCTTTTACATATCAGAAGCGGGATCGGCTTTAAAAGCCTATCATCGCCCACAAAATTACCGTGTGCCCCGAAATGGATGGAGTTGATTTGTTTTCACGAGATTGTGGCAATCTATTTATATTTAGTATTTAGTGGTAGTGCTACATTATGGCTACCGTGTTTTTCGACGATGAAGATCCTCAGATTTATTGAAGAGCCATGTTGTGCTCTGATTAATTGAAGAGCCATGTTGTGCTCTGATTAATTGAAGAGCCATGTAGTGCTCTGATTAATTGAAGAGCCATGTTGTGCTCTGATTAATTGAAGAGCCATGTTGTGCTCTGATTAATTGAAGAGCCATGTTGTGCTCTGATTAATCGAATAGCCATGTTGTGCTCTGATTGATTGAAGAGCCATGTTGTGCTCTGATTGATTGAAGAGCCATGTTCTGCTCTGATTAATTGAAGAGCCATGGTGTGCTCTGATTAATTGAAGAGCCAGGTTGTGCTCCGATTTATTGACGAGCCATGTTGTGCTCTGATTTATTGAAGAGCCATGTAGGTGAGCTCAGATTTATTGAGTCATGTAGTGAAGAGCCATGTATGTGAGCTCAGATTTATTGAGTCATGTAGTGAAGAGCCATGTAGGTGAGCTCAGATTTATTGAAGTCATGTAGTGATCAGATTTATTGAAGAGCCATGTAGGTGAGCTCAGATTTATTGAGTCATGTAGTGAAGAACCATGTGAGCTCAGATTTATTGAGTCATGTAGTGATCAGATTTATTGAAGAGCCATGTAGGTGTGCTCAGATTTATTGAAGAGCCATGTAGGTGAGCTCAGATTTATTGAAGTCATGTAGAGATCAGATTTATAGAAGAGCCATGTAGGTGCGCTCAGATTTATTGAAGTCGTGTAGTGATCAGATTTATAGAAGAGCCATGTAGGTGTGCTCAGATTTATTGAAGAGTCATTCATGTATAGTGATCAGATTTATAGAAGGGCCATGTAGGTGCGCTCAGATTTTATAGAAGGGCCATGTAGGTGCGCTCAGATTTATTGAAGAGCCATGTAGGTGCGCTCAGATTTATTGAAGAGCCACGTAGGTGCGCTCAGATTTATTGAAGAGCCATGTAGGTGCGCTCAGATTTATTGAAGAGCCATGTAGGTGCGCTCAGATTTATTGAAGAGCCATGTAGTGCAGAGCCATGTAGGTGTGCTCAGATTTATTGAAGAGTTATGTAGTGAAGAGCCATGTAGGTGTGCTCAGATTTATTGAAGAGTTATGTAGTGAAGAGCCATGTAGGTGTGCTCAGAGTTATTGAAGAGCCATGTAGGTGTGCTCAGATTTATTGAAGAGTTATGTAGTGAAGAGCCATGTAGGTGTGCTCAGAGTTATTGAAGAGCCATGTAGGTGTGCTCAGATTTATTGAAGAGACATGTAGTGAAGAGACATGTAGGTGTGCTCAGATTTATTGAAAAGCCATGTAGGTGTGCTCGGATTTATTGAAGAGTCATATAGTGATGAGCCATGTAGGTGTGCTCAGATTTATTCAAGAGTCATATAGTGATGAGCCATGTAGGTGTGCTCCAGATATATTGAAGAGTCAGGTAGTGGAGAGCCATGTAGGTGAGCTCAGATTTATTGGAGAGTCATGTTGTGATCAGATTTATAGAAGGGCCATGTAGGTGCGCTCAGATTTATTCAAGAGCCATGTTGTGCTCCGATTTATTGAAGAGCTTTGTGGTGCTCAGATTTATTGAAGAGTCATGTAGATGTGCTCAGATTTATTGAATAGCCATGTAAGTGTGCTCAGATTTAAGAGCCATGTAAGTGTGCTCAAGAGCCATGTAGTGTGATCAGATTTAAAGAAGAGCCATGTAGGTGACCTCAGATTTATTGAAGTCATGTAGTGAAGAGCCATGTATGTGAGCTCAGATTTATTGAAGAGTCTTGTAGTGATCAGATTTATGGACGAGCCATGTAGGTGCGCTCAGATTTATTCAAGAGCCATGCAAGCGTGCTCAGATTTATTCAAGAACCATGCAGGTGTGCTCAGAGTTATTGAAGAGCTGTGAAGGTGTGCTCAAAATTATTAAAGAGCCATGCGGATGTGCTCAAAATTAAGAGCCATGCAGGCGTGCTCGAAATTATTCAAGAGCCATGTATGTGTGCTCTTTAGGTTTACTTGAATTAAGTCAGATCTAGATGATTGACTTGTTATATTACGTGCTTAGTGCTTGGCTTTAATCAATGAACACACTAGTAGGGTGTTCAATTATGACCTTTAGTTAGTCTAGATATATCTAGAGCCTATGGCCTGAATAAAAGCAGACGTGGTTGAAGTTAAATCACAAACTATTTCAGAAGTTGATATGGCGAAAAGACATTTGGCCGTAAGACTAATTTTAATAACGATGGTAAAAGTTAGAAATGACTTCCCAAGTTTACTGGGCCATATAAAATTACTAAATGTTTAACTTTTTCAAGAACCAAGAGTGTTATGATTACTTTATTGTGTACGTAACTACTAATATAGTAGTGCGTGCTCCGGAGATAGCACGGTATCGGATGGCCGAATGTTACGAATTCGGATAATTGTTGTGATTTTAGTACACGATATTAAGGGGTAGTATGTTAATTATATTTATATTAACTACCCTCCAAGTAATTCATAATATTTGTGGAAGGTATTTCTTTCTTAACTAAAGCAAAAGGTATAAAAGAGCGGGAGCTATCATTATTGAGTTAGTCTCCCCTTGGAGCTCGAAGTGTACACAACTAGTTTGAGATATACAGTAAAGTTGTGTAGCGAATATAGTGCATATAAGAGGCGCGTTTTAACCAAGTCTTTTACAAGAACGCAATTCACATAAGGAGTGTGGGTCACTGAGGCAAAGTTTAATGCCTTATGTACGGTCGCTATCAAGGCGGATATGAATATCCATTTCATTCACACATCCTCGGCGCAATAAAGGCATACAGAATCCGCTGTCTCGGCCATGTAAAGAGAACGGGAGAGGATCGTGCAGTAAAAAACATACCTGGGACGACCGTTTGGACGCAGACCAGTAGGTCGTCCCAGATACCGCTGGAAAGATGAATTGGAAAAGGACTTACGCGAGCTCTCAGCAACCCCGTGGCAAGAGATTTCGCAGGATAGGGAGAAGTGGCGTCTTTTAGTGTCGGAGGCCAGGACTCATTTTGGGTCGTTGCGCCAACTAGATAGATATATAAGATCTTTACAAACCCAGAGAAAAAAAACAATGTGTTCCTCTCACATTGTTCTAATTCGCCCAAATTTGAGAACAATAGGACAGTACACACAATACCCTATCCCCAAACTTCAACCGCGACATCAGGAACCCGTGCCTTTGTCTCGCTGTTAATTACAGTTATAGATTATCAGGTGGGGCGCGTTAATGACCCATTCTGTGATAACCCGTGTAAACCATCGACCGTATTTATGATTTGGGTTATCAATGGGGTGGTGAAACCTTCTGACTTGGTTGCAGATAGGAACCCAAAACATAACGACTCGTGACCGCAGCTTCGCGTAACTGATATTTATCTAAAGGCTCGTATAGTACAAAATATTTTTAAAGTTAATTGTGCTTAATGATTTCTTAGCTTTACGTGAATGTTATTCAATGAAATTAAACTATTTTTACCGATTATATCATGGTTTGGTTTTAATTTTTATGCCCGACGTTTCGAAAGCTTTAGCCTTCGTGGTCACGGGTCAGACTCAAAATTTAATTTATTTGTTGTATTTATTGTATTAATTGTGCTGTTTTTTTTGTCATATTAAATTCGTGACAGCCGGCTGTGAAGCGAGAGGCCGCGGTTCGATTCCCGCATTGAGACAAGTGTTTGTGGCCCACAGATATTAGTTTCAAGTCTGGGTGTGACCGAAAGTCTCTCATAGTTTCTGACATCCACGATACAGGTTATACCTAGTGTGGGGACAGGACTAGGTGTATGACTGTTGGGTGTATTTATTTATTATTATTTATTTATTTATGTTTTTCGTCGCCTACATTGGTCTAGTAGCAGTGTATATAAAAAACAAATATTACTTTATCCGATCCAGGAATCGAACCCGAGGACGTCTGTCGTACCGCATACACAATATAACTACGCCACCGAGGCAGTTTCTTGTAGACAGTCAGAACATTTTCAGATGTATAGGTCGATCAGTGGCGAGGGGTGATATTTTCAAAAAGGAAGCCAATGCTACTTTCTCTCCTAGATAATACCTTTCTTTCCACCTGCGCTTATCCCACTTTAATGTGGGGTCGGTGCAACACACTTTTTCAAGCATGTTGCAGAATAGATTTGGCTTAGTTTTAGGGACCGGCTGCCTGCCTGACGTCAACACCCTCTGAGGGATTCTAGATCATACCTAGGACATACTTATTAATTACCCTAGAAACTGACAAAGGTAAGCCGGGAGGAATCGGGTTGTATGGACTGTTAGATACTGAGGACGATGACCTAACACCAAAGAAAGTGTGGGATTTCATTCAAATTTTATGGTAGCACGGATTTCAGTTAATTTAGAATTGTTTGTACTTGGGAGTTAATATCGGAACTTTTAATAGGAGCGTACACTCTGCCAACTGAATTGCTGAACTTCATAAGCCTGGTTTCAGCCTCGACAAGATTATTGTTGTTTTTGGTTTTTATTTGGTATTGCAGGCTTGGAATTTTGATACTAGATCGAGCGAACAGATTGAAGTGACTGTAAAATAAAAATAATTAAACGGATCAAGTGACTGAAGTAGTCAAGTAAAGTAGTTACTTAAGTAATAAGTTAAGTAACTTTTTTGTATCACCGTATGTCCCCTAAAAAAAAACAATAAATGTAGGGTTCAGGATAAAAAATGAGGCGTCTTCTCCAACAAATATTATATTATATCCAAAATTGCAATTCCTTTTTTCTTATTTTTCTAATACACCGAACTGAACTTCTACCACGACTTCCTTCTTCTGCACTCATTTCTTTTCTTATTCGTTACTCGTTCACTCCTAACCAGTCACTCCACACTCACTCATTCTTAACCGTTCTTTGCGTTCGAATACACTTTTCAAAAACATCAACTCGCACTTCTCTTAACTTTCGGATACACACACTTCCACATAAGTACTACCAATCTCTTCACGGATTCTACCCCCTTTCTTTATTCTTCTTCTACCTTATCCTATTTCATACTAAGTCCAAAGACTTCTATGTATAGTTTGAGTGGTAGTGCCACGCTGTAGACAGTAACGTCTACAGCATGAATGGGCCGGCTCGACCAGTTTGAGACCACTGTCTCACAGAAAACCGACGTAAAGTGGCAGCTTGCTGTCACATTTCACTCGGTGAGTGAGATTTCCGGTGGCCCATTTCCACCCCTCCCTTTCCAAATTCCTTTTTCCCTCCCCTTCCATTCCCTCCATTGAGGTTGGCAACGCACCCACGATACTTTTGTGTCGTGGTTGTCTATGGGCGGTGGAGATCACTTACCATCAGGTGACTCATTTGCTCGTTTGCCAGTCACTGCTGTAAAAAAAACTAGACAAGCTGCTTAGAGGTAAAATTATGTCACACTCACATTACGACGAGTGTTTGACGTTTGACGGCTAAGGAAAATATCTCTTTAATGAGTTGCGGTCAATTGACGGATACCTGTGTGCAAATTATAAGTAGCTAACAGCCTGCCTAGTAGTATAAAATGCCCCTTACCTATAAACATATTTAAGTGCTGCTTATCTTTAACCATAGGTTGTCACTTTTAAAAAAGGAATGCAAGGAAAAAAGTGACAGGCTATTCATAAAAACATAACATAACATAAGCTCACGTCTGTATCCCCGAAGAGGTAGGCAGAGGTGCACTAGCGAACAAGTACACCCACATTTCGCCGAGTTTAGTTCCGTCTCAGACGTGATATGTGGCGAGCCTATCGCCATATCGGGCATAAATTCCAAGGCTATTCAAAACGAAAAAAGTTAAAATGTTTTTGTAAGTAAGGCCCATAGATGAGAAGTTTTGGCTACGTCACGTCGATTTTTGTAAGAGTGGTGATGCCGAGAAATATGATAAAACATCTTCTTTGACAACATAATACATTCTGGTATTATAACATCAACGTAATTCAATATAAGCCAGTGTTATTGAATTAAATAGTTTGAAAACACAGCTGTTAGTATTCTGTGCGAGATACCGTATAATTTAACTGTACGCACACAAACCCGCACTAATTGCGTTAGTAACTGCATTCAACTAACTATATAGAGTTAACGATAATAAAACGATAATATTACGATATATCGGAACTTGATTATCGACTGAAACTGAAATTGTACTAAACTTTATCGGCTTCTTACATTGTTTTGCGCCATACAATATTGACAGATAAAGTGACCTCAAATGAGATAACACAACCTCAAGTAATTAAGTAGGCTCGCCCCCTATCACATCTGGGACGGAACTAAGCTCGGCGAAATGTGGGTGTTCTAGTTCGCTAATGCGCCTCTGCCTACCCCTTCGGGGATACAGGCGTGAGCTTATGTTTAAGTAATTAAGTTTCAATATTCAAGGGGTCTTCTTAAAATAATTAATACTTATTTTCTTTCTTTCTTTGTTTATTTATTTTTAGCATCGTTAGTTCATGTGTGGTGGAGATCACTTATCACCTGGTAATTTACATGCTTGTTTACCAGTCCCTACCAAACACTTTAATTTGCCCGGGACTGGAGACCTCGGAGGCGGTTGACGTCAGGCCGGCAGCCGGTCCTAAAAACTAAGCCAAATCCTTTCTGCAACATGCCTGGAAAAGTGTGTTACGTCGACCCCACATTAAGGTGGGATAAGAGCAGGTAGGAAGAAAAGACCGTGACTATACACGTCTTTTGCGCAAGAAGAAAAAAGACAAAACCATATCGTTTCAATATCGTTTTAATCTCGTCCGCATCAATACATGTACAGTTTAACATAATCCATTAGAGTTTAGTTTATGTTCGGTGGGTCGGCTTGATAACGGTTCGAAATCGACTGGCTGAACCGATTGTCGCGCGTGAAATATTAGAAACTGTTTTATCTACATAATACTCGTAATTAATTGTTGTTTCAAACTGGAGCATTTTTTGTGCCTCTATAGTTTGTGATATATCGGGTGTATGACCTATTTCATCCACTATACTGGCTCGGGGGATTGGTTTGAACTTCTTCAAAGGCTTTTGCTCTGTATTGGGAGTTTTATAAAAATATCAAATAATCTGCCTATCAAGGAATATCTCTGAGTTAACTTCAAATTGCACATTTTATCAGAATATTCAATGACCGAGGTCTACAGTTAAAGTCGTATTTTATTACTGAAGATTAAAGGATTTTTAAGATTAATACAGTGGTTTCAATTTTTTTAAGGTGCTATTGAGAATCATCATCATCATCATCAGCCATAGGACGTCCACTGCTGAACATGGGCCTCCCCAAAGATTTCCAGATCGACCTGTTGGAAGCGGCCTGCATCCAGTGTCTTCTTGCCACCTTTATCAGGGGGGTTACCACCACCTCTTATAGCAGTATTATTATAATTTTACTTGTACCGATTCCCATACAAAACAAAAGAAGAACGATTATAATAATACTGCTATAAGAGGCCGAGGTAACCCTGCAGACCGTCGGTCCACCTTGTAGGTGGACGTCCTACGCTAGCAAGTTGAAGTGGGCTATTGAGAATATAGCAAATTAATATTTTCTCATTCCATTATATAAATTTCACATAAAGGACTTAGAATTGGATAAACTAATTACACAAACAGTCTTTGACGATGTGGGCTCATTTCAAAAACATTTTTACAAAGGTGACCACGTTTGTAAAACATATTTAAATGAGATAAGGGCAGATAAAAACATTTCTGTTAAAATCTGAATAGAGTTAAGAAACAAAATTCATCAAACAGTGGCTTGTTACGTTAGATTAATTTCTACACCGAGTCGGCGTAAACGTACTCGCTCTACTATATTTTATTACTGCTTTTTGAAACTGTTTCAATTTCTTTTGCTGCGTTTGTATCTTGGGAGAGAGTGTAAAGCTCCGAGATTTGTTTTGAAGAGTAGAGAGATAGTAAATAAACTGCTGATTGTGTAATTTCGCATGTCAAAGTACTGCGTTTAATGTTGGACAGTGCAATTTTGGAATACTACATTTTTCGAAGATCATTACAATTTGCGAGCCAGAAGTAATTGTTAATGAGTTCGCCTAGGTAGGTACCCTCTCAACGTCTGTTTCTTGCAAAGCAGTCTTGATTGTGCAAGTAATATGCAATATTGTGGTCTAGTATGATGTACATTCTTGTCCGTGTAATTACTGAGCGTAATGAGATTAATATCTAATGCCTTAAGGTGACATGTGTAGTGCTGTGCTATTCAATATAAAGAGATCATCATCCACACTTGTAGCTTGCTACGGCGTGGAATATTCGTCTGTAGCTTGATGTTTAGCAGTTTCTTCTGAAGATTTTGGTGGATCACATCGTAACTGAAATGGTTGCGTAGCAAATTACGTCCACACTATTTTAGCAGACGCGTCGTTGCTACAGCTACGGAGCTTTGTTCGGTGCAATGTTACAAGTCTGGACGTACCATTTTGAAACTCAATGTTCGATTGGTGTTGCTATTGTTGATGGTTAGTCGTAACGCTTATCAACAAGCCGGTCTATCTTCTTATTATTCTTATTTATAACAACAGCACAAAACTTGTGATCAAAAAGTTATGACCTAGTGGTCATAAGTCGCTCAGTTATTCTTATTATTATTATTTTATCTTCTTTTTAATCCTCCTGCTCTACTGCCATCAACTGTTGGAATTATAACACAACCCAATACACCAATTTCATCTTGATGTATCTTAATTAATGACAGTTGATTACACTGAAACATTTTAATAGGTTTTAATTTAAAACCTTTTCAACTTGTAAAGGTCAGCTCGTCTACATATTAAGTCCAGTAAAAAATGTTTTAGTGGTTGGGGACGTGCCCGATATCATCTTTAGAAATCTCAAATCTATCTAATTTACCAAATCCAGTATTTTCGTGACACATTACAACCCAATTTACGAATTGATCTCTTCAAAAGGATTAATTCAAAGAAGTCACAAACGGCCCAAGCTTTCAACTTTATTACACAAGACTAAAAACTAAAACGTGGTAATTCAACATTGTTGCATACATAAAAGTAAAAAGCGGTCCAGACGTAAGGCCGCTAACAAAAGAACCGGCGCTCCTACTTTATATTCACTCTGGTACATGTTTGCTCCCGCCTTTATTCCACTCACGAAATAAATCTTTTCTCTTTATTTATCCTTTTCACAACTAACCTATTGTTTCCCCGCCCTGTTTCACTGAGCACTGATCTGATTCCTTTTTTACATAGTTATTGTGGATTCTGTTTGGATTTTGCGTTTGCCAATTTCATTTTCAAGCTCCATTTTTAATTAGTAACAAGTGGGTTGTGCATGCGTTTGTACATTTTATAGAATATTTTCAAGATATTCTGTCTCGTTCATAGTAGTAGCGTACTTAGCGCTTTCATGACGCGCATCGATATCGATTCGAATTCGATTGTCAAAAATAATCCTAGGACCATGAGTTTTTTTATCATTTCACGTTAGCGATTACGTAAAATATTTGTATGACAAACACCGGAACTCCTATAACCATTACGTGGGGAACTGCAGGGTTACCACGACCTCTTATAGCAGTATTATTATAATCGTTCTTCGTTTGTTTTGTATGGGAATCGATACAAGTAAAATTATAATAATACTGCTATAAGAGGTGGTGGTAACCCTCCTGGGGGCCTAGTTTGTAGAGGTACATCGAAATCGGACATTATTTGATCCACGTGCATCTTTATTAGTCTGTGCGGTAGAGCATCGGGTCGATATCGTTCATCCGATAACGTTTTATAGAATAGACATCCTGACTTTTTATGTAAAATATTTTATGCTCTCGCTTGAAATGTCAAAAAAAACTCATGGTGACGCAACTGCTCGCTTGCTGAGCTTCTGGTAACAAACCGGCCGAGCCGGCCCTATCTTACTATAGATAGATATATTTGTGGTACAATAGCCATGTACTATTATTTTTATTATTTTTTATGAAATTTGCGTCGTCTTAAATATAGAACAGAAAGAAATATTGAAATATGCTCAAAATTAAAAAAGTTGTAAGCCTTTGAAGAAGGTGTAACCTTCAAACTGCGTTAAAGAGAGGTATCAGTATAATCACGTCACCACCATAACAGTACCTGCGTTGAAAAGGGATAGCAAGATATCTCCAATATGGCTCCACTCCAGAACTTAAAATATGACTGTCTCATTTTTCAACCAATTTCGATGCAGATTTTTTTCTTTTTTGATTTATTTGCCATTTCACATAAAATAAAATAAAATGAAATATAGAGGTATAAAATGTATATAAAATCCAACATAGTCAAGTACCCAATAAAAATTCCCTTGGTGAAATAAAACGAATTTAGTTTTCGCTAAAGGTTTTTCAGCTCCATACACATCATTATTCCATTCGACAAAAACAACAAAGTAATCTAGTTTGTTTTACACCGTTATGTTATTGTTCAATTACAGTTTTATTCCGCGAACACACAAATGTTTTTACATTCCAACTGTTCTAAACAAAAATATTGCCGTTGATTCTGAACGGAATAAAAAAATTACATCCAATCAAACGAATGAAGCGCGTTGTATCGGATTGGGTTGTTCATGTTGGGTTTGTTTAGAGACTATGATGTATATATGTATTGAGATAGCCACTGATATTGATTATATGTTTACCTCTGACTATATGATACTATTTCTGCTTTAGATTGATATCTATAGAGCGAACTTCGATTAAGTCTAAGTCGAAGAATAAATAAATACACCTAACAGTATATACACATAGTCCTGACCCCACACTAAGATTGAGTCTAAGTCTTGTGTCGTAGGTATCAGAAACTACGAGAGACTTTCGGTCTCATAACACCCAGACCCGGAATAAATATCTGTGGGCCACACAGAGATTTGTCTGGGTGCGGGAATTGAACCCGCGAACTCACGTTTCACAGCCGGCTTCTCTCCCGCTGTGCCACGGAGGCTGTCAAAAAACGAACTCAGTGAGGATTTGGAATTTTTAAATCGAATTTTGATTTAGTCCAAGTCATTATTTACAAGAAAATATTTGCTTAGTCTGACTGTCAGTCAGTTTTTCTTGTAGAAAATGGCTCGAACTAAGTAGAAGTTCGATTTAAAATTTCCAAATCCTGACTGAGTTTGTTTCTTGGACTCAGACTTAGTCAAAGTTCGCTCTATAGTTCTCAGCCTTAGTATGAATATCAACAATTGCTTATTTCATTCTTTTAACAAAGGCCAGATATGTCATCATGCATCACAATCTTCTAGACTAGAAGAGAGCAGACCAAATCACTCCCTATCATGCTCCTTATCACCTAAAACTTTCCAATTCATATCAAACCAATGCTATCAACTAATACGTAACCCTTTTCACAAGTAGAAAACGCTCATGGCATTTACCCATCAATATAATATACCCTAGATGCACAGTTCTTTGCAAATATCCTCCTGTCTAGTAAAAAAGTGGTCTCAGGAATAAAACAAAGAAAGATCACAAGTTCTAATTAAATCAAACACAAATATAACCCTTTGCACGTGTTATAAAGTAGCTTTTTAAACAAAATGATCAAGCGTTCTTAAATTCCAATTTTCAAATTTAGAATTCTATCGGCGTCCAACTGTAGGGAAAAGGAGTGCTTAAGCACTTCTTTGCTGTTCCATTTTCCGAGCGTCAACTGTGCATCTAGGTAAATAATATATCGATACATTTACCACACAATGACTTGTTTTGACATATTACATTATTATAATGACAGGTTGGTTTGGATATCTTTGGAAAGGCCTATGTCCAGCAGTGGACGTCCTGTGGCTGATGATGATAATGACAGAGATTTTGAGTTGAAGAGCCACGCTATAGAGGTAAAGTAGTCACGTCTACAACATGAATGGGCCGGCTCGACCGGTTTGTAACCGCTATCTCACAGAAAACTGACGTGAAGTGGCAGCTTGCTGTCGCGTTTCATTTAGTGAGTGAGATTTCTGGTGTCTCAATTCCTTTCTCCCCTTCCCTGTACTTATTCCCCTCCTTTAAGGTTGGAAAAGCACCCATGATTTTTTAGGGTCAAGGGTGTCTATGGGCGGCAGAGATCATTTACTATTAGTTGACCTCCCAGCTTCGTATTGCACCCTTGTATTCGTTTCTGATATAAAAATGCAAGCCTGATATTAAACTGAGACATTTTAAAGCCATTATTTATTAGCCTACACACCAAACACCCATTTCCCAGTGGCCTTGTTCGAGTCGGCAATATTTTAATATAATACCTTGAATTAAATAATAAGTTTTAAAACGTCACCCGTGCCGAAATTAAGCGGGGGTGGGCGAGCAATACCCGAAAACATCGGGAGATTCATCACTCCACGGCTTGCTTTCAACCTGTATTATATTGACAAGCGGAGCGGATACCAAAAAATATTCAAAAATCATATTATTATCATATTAACATCAACTTCAGATAAAAACCTTATAGTAAATATTTGGAACTACGAAAGTCTTTCAATCTCACAACAAACTAACGCAAATATTAGGAGATCATGCTAGTAATTCAATTTGTTCAGAAAAAAATCAAAGACATGCCTTAAAGTGTCACAGACGAAAATCGCTTATAAGTTTGTATTATGTAATTCTTAGAAGCTACACATATTCTTCATTTCTTGTATTTTTAAAGAGCTAGTTTAAAGTGTCGTTTTTCTAATCTCAAACTTAATCAAATATTGTAATTGCTAGACCTAATAATTAGAAATAGGAACTCATTATTCCTGACCATAAATACTAACAGACCAGTGAAATGATGGAACAAGGCTTTAAGATCTTAATACTTTATTTAACTCGCTCAGTCTATCACCATCTCCGCGCCCTAACTGGCACATAGCGTCAGAGAAGCGAAATGGTGCTGAGGCAGTTAAATCCAGCAATTAGGCGTCGCCACGGCCGGAGCGAGCGATGTTCAGCTTACCTCTGAAACTCACTGCTATCCTGTAGATATTATTTGTAACAAATATACGATAAAGATATTAAAGGACGTGTAGACGTGTTTTTACATTAAATCCTGGTTTATTTTTCGTGTCTACTATTTATTTAGATTTAGATTTACTATTTATTTATTTAGACTGCCTCGGTGGCGTGGTGGTATTTCGGTACGACTACGATTCTGAGGTCGGGCAAAGTGATATTGGATTTTTCCATATCAGCCCGGAGTCTGGAATTTGCGCCCGATTTGGCGATAGGCTCGCCCTCTATCACATCTGGGACGGAACTAAGCTAGGCGAAATGTGGGTGTTCTAGTTCACTAGTCCGCCTTTGCCTACCCCTTCGGGGATACAGGCGTGAGCTTATGTATGTATGTATGTATCTACTATTTACGAAATGGTAGAGACACGTAGATCTTTCTTAATGTGGGGTTGGCGCAAGTCGCAACACACTTTTTCAAGCATGTTGCAGAAGTAATTAGGGCTAGTTTTTACGACAGGATGCCTGCCTGACGTCAATGGGGGATCCAGATCAGTGATCTCCACCGCTCATAGACACCCAACACACAAAAATTATCATGGGTGCGTTGCCAACTTAAAAGGAGAGAATGGAAGGGGATGGAAAAGGGACAGGAAAAGGGAGGGCGGAAAACGGGCCACCGGAAATCTCACTCACCAAACGAAACGCGACAGCAAGCCACTTTACGTCGGTTTTTAGTGAGACAGTGGTATCAAACCGGTCGAGCCGGCCCATTCGTGCTATAGACATTACTGTCTACAGCGTGGCTCTACCACTCAAAAATAATGAGCGAGATTAATAAGGCATTAATAAGATTGGCATCATTAAAACTGGCTGAGAGACTTCACACAGATTCATAATTTTCATGGTAAACTTCCACCTATGAGGATCTTTCGATTCATACAGCAGTCATCATCATCGTCATCATCATCAGCCATAGGACGTCCACTGCTGAAGGTAGGCCTCCCCCAAAGATTTCCAGATCGACCTGTTGGAAGCGGCCTGCATCCAGCGACTTCCTGCTACCTTTATCAGGTCGTCGGTCCACCTTGTAGGTGGACGTCCTACGCTAACAATAACAAAAGAAGAACAAAAGTCACCGACATAGCCCAGAGGATTGGCAGGTTGAAGTGGCGGTGGGCAGGGCACATAGCTCGCGGAACTGATAGCTGATGGGGCAGAAGGGTTCTCGAGTGGAGACCACGTACCGGCAAGCGCAGCATACAGCAGTACAAAACGTAAAGTCCTCTATAGCAAAGCTTTACCACTTTCAATATACATATTGCTGTAAAATATTAAACTTCTAAAAATAAATATGAAGACACATTCTCGTCTCCATTTTACAAAGTAATATCATGTGTTGTGGATATGAAAAACGTATTATTTAAAATAATGTTGACGTTTCTACTCCCCTGTGTTTACATGCAAAAGATGGATTCTCTTCGTAGAGCTCGTGGGGTATGTTTTAACGTTATTAGATCCAGGAATACAGTCTTTTGATATTGAAATAACGTTGAAATTAAGGTTTTAGCGTAATGAATTCTAGATTACGAGGGTTAGGTAGATATTTGCATTTAAAACTTTTGTAACTTTTTACTTTTTGTATACTTTTATAATGCTTTCTCGATATTACGCGAATGTTACCCCTTGTAATAAAACTATTTTTACGGTTGTTATAGCGATTCGCTTCTAATTGTAGTCCAGATGTTACAAAAATTTTACAGTCTTCTTGGTCACAGTTTTTTTTTGTATAGTAAAGATATTAAGTAAGTAGGTGTTTTCAATATATTAAGATAGCAAATAAAATCAAAATATTTAATGAATCCATGAAATGTTACTACATTATTTAGATTCCGTCATAGTTCCTCTACCGCCAGTTCGGAAGGCCGTTTCACCAGAGAAGAACGGGCAAGAAATTTTAGTGTTGCTTTGAAATGCCAGTTGACGATAATTCCTTATAAAGTGCCATATAAAAAAAATATATAGGTAAATTAGAGCAGCTAAACCACCAAGAATACTATCATATAAGTACATACAAATGACACAACAGAATACCAAAAGGTGGAGTTGCTAACCTTTAAAGGAAGATAAAGTTATGATCACTAGTTGTGCTTGTCTCCGAAGGGCTGCCTGTCCCTTCGGAGACAACAGTGTTGAGTTTGCTTATAACATTTAAAACATTTTTTGGTGTTGCGTTAGGATTATAATATTAACCAACATAAAATTTAAAAATATTTTCAAAAAACATACTAAACGATACTAATGTACGAGTATGCAGGTGAAATTGTGTGTGTGACATTTTAAAATCTTAAATCTCGTGTAAAAACTGGCGCTCATCCCGCGGTCTAATATTGATGTAAAAAATATCACCGCTAGCTTGTGTGCTCACTGACAGCGAGCTTTATCTCTTTGCTTTTCCAGATTTTCTATAATAGTTTTTATTTAAATATTTATAATTATGAAATGATATATTGATTAATTTGGGTATCATATTATCTTAGAATTACATTAATAAAACGGTTAATTTAAAGAAAATATTTTACATTATTTTTTGACTTTTATTATTGCATTTACATTCTTCATTCTTCTTGGTCTAGTGGCAGCATATATGGGCTGTGAACCGGGAGGTCTTAGGCTTGATTCCCGGGTCGGGCAAAGCGAATTATTCTAATTTAATTTGACCGGGATTTTTGATCCCTCAGAGGGGGTTGACGCGAGGCAGGCAACCGATCGTAAAAACGTTATATCCTACTAATATTATAAAGGCGAAAAAGTGTCAGTGTGTTTGTTACCTTTTCACGTTTAAACGGCTGGACCAATTTTGATGAAATTAGGTGTGGAGCTAGTTGACACACCGGATTAACACATAGGCTACTTTTACCCCGGAAAATAATTCCTCGTTCGCTGTAACTTCGCTGACAGTGCGACCACACCCGCACCTGACGCGTTAATGCGTCGTGATGGATGCGCGCCGCCCACTGACAGCGGGGATTATGACGCGCTCTCGCAAAAACAGATTCATCGGCGCCCGCTCACAGGCCCACCGACGCCCTACGTGTGTTCAAATGTACACTACGGATTTTTTGTTCATTTTTGGCTCGGATTAATTCTTGTTATGAATTGTTTTGTTGGTCGATTTGTTGAGTTGAATGTGGTTTCAAGTGACTTTTTATTGGCCTATGAAGATAAACGCGGCAAAAAACTGTAGCCCGAGCACGAAAAACTAATGTCAATGTAAACTTGCTGCGCACTGATGACATTTGATTAATATTAAAAACAAATTTCATAGATGCGCATCGAGCACGAATACATTTACGGTTCTCAGAAATTTTCTTGCTCGGGCTGCTGGTGGTATGTGATCATGGCTGCTCATAGGCGTTGACAATGCTAAGAGGAACAGCCAAGGCGCTGCCTACCAAGTAAATAGTTTTTAAGTTTCATGGCTTTACGACAGCCTCTGTGGGCACTGTGGCGCAGTGGGCGAGTAGCCGGCTGTGAAGCGAGAGGTCGAGGGTTGGTTGAGGACGGTCTGGATGTTGTAAGACCCAACGTCTCTCGTAGTTCTTGATACCCACGACACAAGATTCATATCTTTAGGTTAGGACTATGTGTGTGACTGTTGTTCTTATAATATTTATAAATCGTAATCATTTTGTTAATTGGTATTCAAGCTGTAGACAATTTTGCCTACAGCACAAATGCCTTGACCGGACCGGGATTGAGATTTCCGGAGGCCAAAATATCCCGTTTTCCATTCCCTCATTATTTTCATTTCCGTGGTAGACAGTAGCTTGGCTGTAATTTTGGCATTGCCGATCCCAATGGCTGATGGTAATCTCTCATTATTCGGTTTGTTTGTCTTTATGGGGTGTCCCGTTTCATTCAGTTGCTACTGATGTCGGGTTACGAAGGAAAAGTATAAAACTGTTCAATGCAAATAAGAATGGAGTCGTGTTTTGAAGTCTACTGTTTCATCTCTTCATTAGGTCAGATATTATTCCAAATTCCTCGCTCTTCCAAGTATGAAGAATCATTTATTCAGGCCGGCAAGACTCTGGTGACGACCGATAATTATATTTTTGTCTCTGGTAACTAATTTTATTGGAGTGCATCGCGCTTAAAAATATATGTAGATTGATCACTTTGCCATGATCGGACAAAAAACTGGTAATAAAAAACGTACACTGATGTTGTTATTTTATTAGGTAACGGTTTATTTTTATATTACGAACCCATTTATAGTATCAGTCGTGATATTAAGATATGAAAGCGTCCTCTACACAGCCATTATTCGTTTAATGTGGTTGTAAAGCCGAGTTAATCCTCGCTCTATGGCTCAACCTTTTCTTATCGAGGGATGGGGACAGAAAAAAAATCTAAAATCCTTGTCAACCCATCACTTTGTTTGTTATTACACACACACGCACGCAAGCTACTCACGCACTCACGCACGCAAGCTACTCACGCACTCACGCACGCAAGCTACTCACGCACTCACGCACGCCCATACGTACGCACGCATGCACGCATGCACGCATGCACGCACGCCCGCACGCCCGCACGCCCGTACGCCCGTACGCACGCATATACGCACACACTCGCTCACATACACACGCTTACACCTATCATCCTTAGTAAAGTAGGCAAAGGTGCATCCTGATCATCACTGATGCCAACCGATCGAAGGCTAAAGAATTTTCGCGAAAGGTCATCGGCAATGGGGATCGAACGTTTCCGAACATTCGCGAATCTTCGCTGTTGCGTTCATACAACAGTTATCCTGAGCACGACCGAACGGGACAAAACGATTTCGTTCGTTCGTTCGTTCGGCTTCGGTGTTGCGTCCACACCGACCGGACCCCTTCGCGAACAATCTTTCGCCTTCGTTTGGTTGGCGTGTACGCGCCATGATACAATACATTATTCGTCGTTTGTCGCTGGTATTTTCGGACGCTACGTTTACCATCAAATGTAGACAGAAATATTTAGTATCTATACCATTGTTTAATCTCATAAGAGTAGTCATTTTGCCGTGCTCGGACAAAAACAAAATTCAATATGAATAAAACGGTGGCATAGTTGTACTTCGGTACGACTATCGTCCTGAGGTCTCGGGTTCGATCCCCGGCTCAAGCCAAGTGATGAGTTTTCAATATCAGCCCGGAGTCTGGAATTTGTGCCCAATATGCTATAGGCTCTTACCCTATCACATCTGGGACAGAACGAAGCTCGGAGAAATGTGGGTGTTCTAGTTCGCTAGTGCGCCTGTGCCTACCCCTTCGGGGATAAAGGCATGAGCTTATGTATATATGTATGAATAAAACATGAACGAACGAAACACGTGTGCATATAAAGTACAATGTGATAATAGAAACGTAACACGCGTTGTCAAATTCTACGAGTAATAAAGGAGTGAATAAAATATGACTTCTTTGTTCCCAACGATCTAGTAAGGTGCTCTTTAACGTATCTTTCTGTCTCATAGCATTTGTATTTGAAAAATATTTTTTGTATGTTGAGTTGTCAAAATTACATATTTACTTATATGAAGTTAGTTTATTACGCCAAATAATACGTTGGATGCTTAATGAATTCTTAGGTTTACGCGAATGTTATACCTTGAAATGAAACCAGTCCGACCCGTGAACATGAAGGTTGTAAAGCCTTCGAAACCTCGGGTCTAAAAAACTAAATTGCGATAAAATCCGTAAAAAACAAGTTGCATTTCAACGTTGGATGCTTAGTTAGATGCGTAACTGAGGATACCAGACTGAGACCACAGAAAGCTACATGATTATTTTTTTCAAATCGCACTTACGGAGGTCAACATAATATGATGCGGTGTTTAAGGTAAATTTAACCCGAATTCACGACCTTTTTAATTTCTAGTTTCTGTTAATATATGACTAGCTATGCATGCGTCTCTTTAAAGGCACTTCTAAATAATTTTCACGCCCTTTTAAATAGCATTATGTCCTGGGGTCTAGCAGCTCTAGAATTAAATCAGTCCTCATTTAAAAATATATAGAAATCGGCATAGTGTATTAACTATGAAATTGTATCAAACAGAATATTATGTGGGTAATGTTGCTGCAACTTTCAATAAAATCTTTCGAAAAGTTGATAGTTGCGGTAAGTAAAACTCGTTTAGGGCGTGTACTAAAAAAAAAATGATATATACTGGGAGATCCGAGAACACGACTCATGAACCATCATAGTTATAGCCTCAACTTTTATTTCAAAGACAATAGTAAAAGCAGTGATAGAGAAGCGAACGAGTTAAAGTAAGAGCTCGGAGACTGAGCGTTACATCATTCATACAACATATACTGGAATAATTTGGATGACATACGAAGCGTATCGTGGTTCGAGATGACGGGTCTATTATGTATCGAAACGTGATGGCTATAGATGGACATTTGATAATAAGAATTAAGAAAATATCGGAATTATACCATTTAGTTATTCATTGACTTAAAACCATTTTATACGGATTCTATCACGTTTTGTTTTTATTTTGTTACAAAGCCTTCAAAACTTGGGGCTAAAAATAGTATAATTTTTTTTTAATGTATAACATTCGCGTAAACTTAAGAAATCAGTATTTAGTTATTCATTTCAATTATGAATTAATATTTCATTTGCTTGAAGGATCAATGTTAATTAGTTTTCTATTATGAAACATTCAATTACTCGTTAAAATGGTTACTTAATATACTTCTATTTCAAAAATATAAATCATTCACGTAGACAGAGTACCAAGTAAAGGAAATTATGAATTGTTTAAAACTGATAACATATATTCGATCACCGAATTTAAATTTTAGACCGATAATAATCATATAGCTTCAAGTCATATTGATTATTTATATGATAACAACTTTTGTCTGTTTATAATAATATAAACAGACAAAAGTTACATATAATATATTTACATACAAATGTAAGTTAGCATTTATATGTCTGTGTCTAAACTAAAGTTTCTATGAATAATAATACAAAGGCCAGTGTTGCCTTAGCTTAGACACAAAACATACAAACCATGAATATAATATGTATAAACTGTCATCATGTGTAATCCAAAAACACCCTCATAAATTTCCATAGCGATACAGCCTGTCAAAACACGCTTCCGATAGCCATTAGCCATACGTAATGCGGTACACAGATATCATAGGCAGTAACTCACTCGAGTCGCACGTATCTCATCGCAGTAAATCGCGACTACGTTCATAAATTGTAGCAAATGCTGTGTTTTTCACGTGCTGTATCGTATGGGCCAACAAAGGCCTGCCGTAAGTCATAAACACAATGGTGTGATGTATTATAATTATTATATTCAGAGTATGACTGCCGCGGTGGCGTGGTTGTATTTCGGTACGACTACCGTCCTGAGGTCTCGGCTTCGATTCCCGGGTCGGGCAAAGTGATATTGGATTTTTCCATATCAGCTCGGAGTCTGGAATTTCGGGGATATAGGCGTGAGCTTTTGTATATTCAGAGTCTACGAAGTTGGGCTTGAAAATTATCATGATGAAACGTAACAATAAGTATATGCAATTCAATATTAGACTGGATTTGATTCCCGGGCCGGGTAAAGTGATATTAAGTTTTTCTACTCTGTATCACTCCGGAGTCTGGAATTTGAGTCCGAAATGGCGAAAGGTTCACTCTCTATCTCATCCGGGACGAAAATTAGCTCAGCGTAATATGGGTATTTAAGTTTATTATTTCGCCTTTGATTTATCGGATCCCCCAGAGAGAGAGGGGGGGGGGGTGTTAAAGTCAGACAGGTAGCCGGTCGTAAAAACTTACCCAAATAATTTCTGCAACATGCTTGAAATAGTGTGTTGCAACGACCCCACATTAACGTGGGATAAGAGCAGGTAGAAATAAGATATAATATGGCATAAAAATATGACAGCGAGAGGTCGCGGGTTCGATTCCCGGTTTGAGACTTATGTTTGTGTGGTCCACAGATATTTGTTTAAAGTCTGGGTGTTGAGACCGAAAGTCTCTCATAGTCTCTGAGACTCACGATACGGGTCATACCTAGTGTGGGGTCAGGACTAAGTGTGTGACAGTTGGGTGTATTATATTTTTATTTAAATTGGTTATCATTTCCCGAGACAGATTGAGTACCTAACATCATAAAATACAGATGAACTAAAAATCTTGTCCAAAAATGTCTAAAATTAATTTTTAAAATCCGTTCAAAATCAATTTCATTTCAATCTGCAGATTCTATTCCGCGAGGTGTTCTCTCATTAGAATAGTTTGCAACTTTATTATCCAGTTTACCCGGTATTGTGGAGTTATGAAATGAATTTCAGGAACCCTTTATATAAAAGTTGTTAGTATAATGTTGGTAGAGTGGGTTAAAAGCTTGTCCACTTATGTGTTTAGTATTTATACAGTTAAAATGAGGAATATTTTTTGACAATTATGCCATCGGGTATCGTTAAATAAGCCGTTGAAAAAAAGGTTTACTAAAACCATGTTTCGATCCAAGAACTATTTTGCGAAATATAAACTTTAAAGTACTAATTTTTGTTAGAGTTCCGCACCCCCTACCGCTTAAACGGTTGGTTTTAGAACTGTGAAAAATTCATGGTAGTCCCATATACAACTAATTTAAAAGGAAACTATCAGGGCTAAGCAGGTTTTACAAGATAACAAGTAATAGTCGATCAAAGTAAAACGCAAAGTTTCGTACAAATTCTATTAAATACAACTTAGATGAAATTGTTACTTGTGTAAAACAGCGGCCTGAGCAGGAAAATTTCTGACAACCGTAAATGTATTTCAGCTCGATGCACGTCTATGACATTTGTATGAAATATTAACCAAACGTCATCAGTGCGCAACGAACTCGAATACATTTACATTTACATTCGTTTTTCGTGCTCAGGCTACTGGTAGTAAATATATGCTTATGGACGATGCGCTTAAATATATATCATGTATTGTCTGGACTTTAAAAGAAGCGATAACCCTTGAGTTTGTTTCGGCATTTCTTCTCAGGGATAACCGAAATGCCGACGTCATTATTATTTTTTCAATATACACTCGTAATTGACATGTAAAATAAATAATAAATACACCCAACAGTCGCACACCTAGTCCTGACCCCATACTAGGTATAACCTGTATCGTGGTTGTCAGAGACTATGGGAGACTTTCGGTCTCACAACACCCAGACTTGAAACAAATATCTGTGGGCCACACAAACATTTGTCTCAATGCGGGAATCGAACCCGCGGCCTCTCGCTTCACAACCGGCTATTCGCCCGCTGCGCCACGGAGGCTGTCAAAGTAAAAGTGATATAACATATCCTATTTGCAGAATAAATGTTTTAAATTTGAAATTTGTAACTCAGTAAGATTTCTACCCATGCAATTTGCCGGCTTTTTTAAGTCGTACGAAATACGAGTTATTAAAATTTTATTCGTATCACCTGTCTGCACTCTGCACCTATTAATTACTAATGCCAAAGTCTCCATCTAGTTTGTCATAAAGAACTCAGACTAAATAGGAATACCTGAAGCGCTCTATAGCATAGTTCCAAAAGTTTGTACCACACGTGCCAGAATTATAGCATAGTTTCACAACTCCGGTATTCTTTTATGTACGGCTTTATAGTCTAAAAATTCATAGTTTTTTGAATAGAAAAATGTTTAAAGCATTGTTGAAAAGTGCGAAACAGTTTAATATTATATCCAACAGACACACACATAGCCCTGATGCGACACTAAGGCTGAGATCTATAGAGGGAATTTCGATTAAGTCTAAGTCAAAGAAACGAACTCAGTAAGGATTCGGAAATTTAAATAGAGGATTTATTCAGAGTCATTTTTTACAAGAAAATCTTTACTTAGTTTTATTTTTATTTATTTTTTATTTTAAACACTTTATACATATGACATGTACAGGCGGACTTAATGCCTGTACAGGCGGACTTAATGCCTGTGTGTCAGGTCTGTTTTTCTCGTAAAAAATGGCTTGGACTAAGTCGAAGTTCAATTTAAAAATTCTAAATCCTCACTGAGTTACCAAATACCATACCCGTGATACCAAAATAATCATGGGTGCGTGCGATGCTTTGCCAACCTTAAAGGATAAAGATTGGGAATGGAAGGTGGGAATTAAGCCACCAGAAATACCATTCAGCGAACGAAATAGTAGTGAGCTACCGATTGACGATAGTTTTTTGTGGGACAGTTGGGGTTTTCTGTTAGTCGTCCTATGCTCCACGGAATTTGTCGACATTGTGATTTGAGGCTGAGGAGATTGTTGAATATAAAGGTAACTAGAGAAAACAATTTCATACTCTTTAAGCTCGAATAGACCTCTACCGGATTATTACCACAGCAGACCATTATGAAAGTAGCCGCATGCTGTTACCTGAGATTAAAGACTCCAATCCGCTTAATGTTTTATGATTTTTATACAGCAGTTAACATTAGATTTTTTATGGTTTATCGATGTACACGATCGCGTAACACGTTGCAGACTTATAAAACTCCGGGGAAGTAGTTCAAGGGAGCCGTTAGGGATACTTTTGCCTTAGGTTATGAGCTCAAGGAAAAAAGCAAGATCCTGTAAACATACCAACGTTCGACGGTTACCTTATATTTATCTTACGTCTGGGGTCTGAATTAATTTAATACACCGTATAGTATAATTATATAGTGATCAAAATTGGAAAGAGATTGATGTTGGTTAACATTTTTTTTATGGCAGGGACTGGCAAACGAGCAGATGGGTCATCTAATGGTAAGTGATCTCCACTGTCCTTAGACACCCTAGACACAAGAAGAATCATCGGTGTGTTGCCAACCTAAAAGGACGGAATCGAAGAGGGAAGGGATTGGGAAAGGGAAGGGGGGAAATGAACCACCGGAAATCTCATTCACCAAACGAAACGCGACAGCAAGCTGCCATTTGTATCAGTTTTCTGTAAGACAGTGGTATCAAACCGGTCGAGCCGACCATTAGTGCTGTAGAATCCTACAGCACCAATGGTCGGCTGTATACTGTCTACAGTATGGCTCTACCTCTCTATACTAATTATTATTGTGTCAAAATAAATATCTCCAAAAGATGATAGAAGATTACTCAATCTCCAAATATCTACCTAGGTATAACCACGCTCCTATTACTTCCTTCTTTATTTTCAAAAGATTCTCAAACCGGGAGTGTAAAATTCAGCATTATAGTCACAAATCACGATCTTTTACAATGGAGGCGGCGACTCAGCGCTTCCCGGTCGACGCTCGCCGGGTACTTTGATGCTATTAGAACCATGCATGCAATCATTTTCTCCTTTGTGTGGTCTGCGTCTGAGTCTATCTGTTTCAACTAAGAATTTATCAGGAATAATAACAGTAAAGTATTCACGGTCAAGTTATTTCGTGCATGCATGAAGAATGTAATGAGACTGAATGAGGCAAAAGAGGTGTGTAAGGATCGTAGCAAGTGGAAATCCGTTGTCTCTGCCTATCCCTATGCGAAAAAGGCGTTAGTCTATGTATGTATGTATGTATGTTATTCCGCAATAGTAAACAAGTGCCTCGGTGGCGTGGTTGTATTTCGGTACGACTGCTGTCTTGAAGTCTCGGGTTCGATTAGATCGGGGAAACATAACATAATGTAAGCTCACGCTTGTATATCCGAAGGGGTAGGCAGAGGCGCACCAGCCAACTAGTACAGCCACATTTCGCCGAGATTAGTTCCATCCCAGATGTGATAGGGGGCGAGCCGATCGCCATATCGGGCACAAATTCCAGACTCCGGGCTGATATGGAAAAATCCAACATCACTTTGCCCGACCTTAGTACGGTAGTCGTAATGAAATACAACCCCGCCACTGAGGCAGTAGATCGAGGAAAGTGACATTGGATTTTAACATATCAGCCCGGAGTCTGGAACCCCAACTATCAAGTCTCAAGCTCCTCGATAGAACCGTATACGTTGATATACATTTTTGAAGGCTTTGAGCTGCTGTGAGCAAAATTTTCGTCCAATTTTGTGACTAGTTTGCAGCATACAATGCACGTATTCCACTTACTACTTGGCGATAGGCTCGCCCCCTATCACATCTGGGGCGGAACTAAGCTCGGCGAGATGTGGGTGTTCTAGTTCGCGCTTCTGCCTACTCCTTCGGGGATACAGGCGTGACTTATGTTATGTTAATGTTATGTAAACAAATATCTGCTCAAGAAATTTCCTTCTTAAATTAACAAATGCTCGTAGTATGAAATTATAGGTAAAGTCTTATACGTAAACAAGCCCAAAGGTATTATATTTTGTTCTCAGAAAGTGAGGAAATGAATACAACAAACTAAGAGAAATACTCTTAAACGTGATAATGAGTTCCAAGTATCTGAACATTGATGTTTCGATCAAGGAAAATACGGTGTGAGATTAATTTTTATTTATTTATTTATTATCAGGCAACTACGGCCCAGAGATAAATACCTTACAAGCTAACATACATAATAATAAATATAAAATCACTGTACACTATGTCTTTGTGCGTTCGTGTGGCACTTGTCCGCGAAAGCGGCGAAACACCACGCCCTGCGGCCAGAAGTCCTCCTCCAGGATGAGGTGCAGCAAACAGTTCGGCACGCGCACCACAAACGCCTTAAAGTTGACGTTGCGGCGCGACTCCAGCAGCTGCACCCTCACCGAGTATCTTGTCTTCTGGCGGACGTACTCCACGATGTTCTCCGCATTAGTGGTGTAGTGCAGGCGGGAGATATACACCGGAGTGTTCGGCTGTGCAGCACGCACGATGATGTTGGGCTCCTGAGGAGCCTTGCCGCAGCGGTTCACGGTAGTTCGCTGCCGATGCTTAATGCTTAATAAACTTATGACAGTTAAAAAGTTCAAGCTTGTTAAAACTTACATTTCAATCGTTGTTAAATATTACAATCTCGTATATACTAGCGAACTAGAACACCTCAATTTCACCCAACTTATTTCCGTCCCAGATGTGATAGGGGCCAGCCTATCGCCATATCCGGCGCAAATATAGATAAATGTTAGATATTAATGCGTCCTTGGTCTAGTGGCAGCATATACGGGCTGTGGATCGGGAGGTCATGGGTTCAATTCCTAAGTCGGGCAAAGAAAATTTTCTAATTTAATTTGCTCGGGGCTGGACCCCCCAGGGGGGTTTGACGTCAGAAAGGCGACACGTTGCAGGAAGGATTTGGCTAAGTTTTTAAGACTTTAAAAACTTTGCCAAATAATTCCTGCAACACGCTTCAACATCGATGTCAGTCTGGCACCCAATTGTAAAAAATAATCCAAATTCATTTTGTAACATGATTGCAAATTATGTTGTGCCGACCTCACATTAGCGTGGAATATGAGCAGCTGGAAGAAGATACAAGATGTAATAAAAACGATTTATATTTAGGTGTTAATCTAGAGGTATAAAAATAATGAGCTCAAAGAAACGTCACTAATAAGATAACGGAGATGGCTTTTCCGACCAGAAATCCACTAGTCTTATAATTGAGGCAAAAAAGTAACGATTTTACTTATTCGTTTTCTTAATGTAGGAACAATTGCATTTTTGCAGTGAGGATGAATTAGACTACCTACCTAAAGTTTAGAATCCAACCATCGATAACATTTATTAAAACCTCAAAAAGAAACCCGCTAAAGCCAAACACAGCTCGGCCATCAATCCGCAGCCGACCGACAATTATACAAACCGCAGACCGCAAAACAAATCGAAAACTCCATCCCATTGAATCCGCAAAATCCTTTCGGCAATAAAAAAATCGCCGCTTCGACAAACGCAAATTTGTCCAAACATGAAAAAGGGGCGCACTTGACCGAGTGCCGGTGGCCTCTTTTCAAAGCTGGCAACATTACTCGCCCATTTTGTTCCGTCCAAACGAAATAATTTAATAGAGACGGCGTTTGAGAGGCGAGTCATCGCTGCTTAACTTTTGATTTTTTTGGCGGGCGCAGTTTTTCGGAGGCATTTGTCTGACGTGGATTTATAGCTAGCCTTGTTTTACTTTGTGCCTTGGAAATGGTTTAGTTTTTGTCTTCTTTTAATGCGCTTGTATGCTATGATGATCAAGTCTTTCACCTGATAGTAAGCGATACTGCCTGACTACCTCGGTGGCATAGCTGTATTCCGGTACGACTACCGTCCTGAGGCCGCGAGATCGATCCCGGGTCGGGTAAAATGATATTGGGTTTTTTCAATATCAGCCCGAAGTCTGTAATTTGTGTCCGATATGGAGATAAGCTCGCCGTCGCGAAATATGGGTGTCTTAGTTTGCTAGTGCCCCTCTGACTACCACTTCGGGGATACAGGCGACAGCTTATGGTTCATAACGTCTTTACTGGACTTATACGGCCTTAGTTATAAAAACAGTTTAGCTGAGCAAAACGAGTGCTTAAGCACTTCTTTGCTGTCCCATTTTCCGAGCGTCAACTGTGTATCTAGGTAAATAATATATCGATGCCCGACGGACGTATATTAGAATGCTACCATTATTTCCTCTGCTTAAGTCTGTAATTAGATACCGCATGGTAATGTTCCGATAAGTGGTCGGATGCGATGGCTCCAATGCTCCGATGCATGGCCTATCGCCCCGTACTCCGTACTCCTTAGTACACACATTTGCGTTTAGACCATGCAAATGCAATCCATTTGTGTGCTCACTCTGTAAGGACCTATTCTGGACGTATTAGTCTATTCGATCGAATTTTGAACTGCCTCGGGCGCGTAGTGGTATTTCGGTACGACTACCGTCTTGAAATCTCGGGTTCGATCCCGGGGTCGAGCAAAGTGATATAGGGTTTTTTCTGTTCAGTATCAGTTTGGTTTCAGAGTTTGGTTTTGTGCTCGATTAGCGATAAGCTCGCCCACTATGTCTGCTCGAAATGTGTGTGTTCTAGTTCACAATTGCGCTTATACTTACTCCTTCGGGGATACAGGCGTGAGCATATGTTCGTATGTAGGGATCTACTATAAAATGATTATGCGGTATAGGGATGCATTGTCCATTACAAACCAAGATTATAACGCTTTCCTTCACGAATTAT
Organism: Clanis bilineata; assembly: GCA_036417725.1. NCBI lineage: Eukaryota > Metazoa > Arthropoda > Insecta > Lepidoptera > Sphingidae > Clanis > Clanis bilineata. The sequence goes on from CM071157.1 coordinate 15,728,309, forward strand.
GAACAAAAACGTGATAGGAGGCTGGCCTATCGCCATATAGGTAACAAATTTCCGACTCCAGGCTGAAGCGTTGTAATGGTCGATACATATTCATAAATATGTCTGATTACAACTAATATAATATTGTATTATTGTACCAATATTTTAGTAATAAGTAGCTTAACCATGAGTTTGTTGCACGTATTGCACACATAGACAGCCTCCGTGGCGCAGCGGGCAACCTGCTGTGATACCTGAGGTCACGGGTTCAATTCCCGCACCGAGACAAATGTCTGTGTGGCCCACAGATATTTGTTTTGAGTCTGGGTGTTGTGAGACCGAAAGTTTCTCGTAGTTTCTGATACCCACGACACAAGATTCGATCTTAGTGTGGGGTCAGGACTATGTATGTGACTGTTGGGTGTTATTTATTTATTTATTATTATATTTACGCGAGTGAGGACGTAAAATATTTGTATGGAAAACGTCAGTTCCCCGCGTAACCGCTAGAGGTGTTCGGTCATACAAATATTTTACGGAGTCGCTAGCGAGTAATGACAAAACTTATAGTTGGCCTAAAGATCTCCAGAATAACTCTGCACACTAGCTGGCTCGGCAAACACTCTAGCGTGTATTGGTAGCGGACGCGACATGTAACACGCATTAGGAGCCATTGGTGCCCATTCGAGGATCTGGATGAAAGCCACTTGCATCTTCATGCGAGGAATCAAGGATTGGCGTTAAATACAATAGTTGAAATCACAGATGTAAAACCCGTTACTATTCTTTTTCGAAATATTTTCTGCTACGAAGAATATGAAAGGATCATCCCACTCGAATATGGGCTAATATTTGAAGCATGTTGCAGAAAGGATTTTACTTAGTTTTTACGATCGGCTTCCTTACTGACGTCAATTGCCTCTGAGGATTCAGTCCCGGATAAATGTTAGAAAGATCGCAACGATGGATAGCATTGTAAGGATAAAATCATTAATTTCAATATATTTTAAAAGAACCCATATCTCAGTCCACAGTGTGGTTAACATGAAACACTTTTTCAAGCATGTTGCAGAAAGGATTCCACTTAGTTTTTACGAAAGGCTACCTGCCTAACGTCAACCCGCTGAGGGACTTTCCCTCCTTAATCACACTAATATTAAAAGTTTGGAGGTGTGTTTGTATGTTTGTTACTTCTTCACACTCCAACGGCTGGACCAATTTTGATAACATTTGGTATGGAGGTAGCTGAAACTCTGGATTAACACATATTTTTTTTTGTCCCGGTAAATAAATTTGCACGCAAACGGAGTCGCGGGCAACAACTAGTAATTCATAAATGATTATGTTAAAGTCGCCGGGGACTACAAATACATTTTATGAGTCTTGAGGCAGATTTTATATTTAATAACATATCAAAAACATTTTTGTTGAAACTGGCTTTTAAAAATAACATTATAATACATCAGCATAATTCATCTTTGTGTGCCATCTGGGTGTCATTAGTCATTTTTATTATAACGGGTGAGACAAAAGGGAGGCTTTGAAAGGTTAAAATTGAACATGCTGCTTGCTTAAAATTACTAACATGGCCAAAAGGTGCTTGGTCTAGGTTGCCTCTTGATCAAACTGTCATGGGGAGGAAAAATCTTTTGATATAATATGGTTGTGAATGGAGAGGTTCTGAATTCGATCCCAGCCGCCTAGCATGCGCGTCACGAGAACATTTTGTCTACGATTTTTGTCCTGTTTTAGCAGGTTTTCTCTATTTGTCTACGGACACTAATATGTGTCCCCGTATATTTTCATACAATATTGTAGACAACACGTAGAGAACATCTCGACTGTCGTTTATCGGGATATCTCGTAGCGCGCATGCTAGGCGGGCAGACAACAATATTTCTGTAAACTGGGGTACGGGGGTAGGGCTCCCAAAGGAAGTGATGTCTGAACCGAACCTGCGGCTTTAGACAAGTGGCTTATGTGCCAATCGAATAGAATAGTCGAATAAAATAAATGTATGGGTATGACATAAAAGTACGCTATATGCGGCGTACACTTGTCTAAAGTCGCTGACCCAACATTGAATGGGTAAGGGCAGGTGGAAAGAAAGAAGGAAAAATTCAAGGGATATATTAATTGATAACATCGAATAGTTTTTTAGCGTTCATAAATTTTTTTTTTATTTACTTTTTACTGCTTTGCAACATTTATATCTAAAAAAGCGAACTACATTTACCGAAAACAGGTAATAAATTTAGGATCTTACTTATAAAAACAGTTTAACTAAGCAAATGGTAAAGAATAGCCTGTCCCTTTTATTTTCAAACAATGTGATACAAGATAAAAAGTGACAGGCTTTTGCTCAGCTAAACTGTTTACAAAAAAAAAACTCGAGCAAAGAAGGAGTTTACAAACCATTATATTTGTACCTGAAACCATTCAACAAACAACATCGTGACAAACTTTCCATAAATTGGTTCCGAACAAACGTAATGGAAATAACTTGAGTTATAATTAACCATAAAATAATTAAACCGGTTATTAGGATAGGTTATAACTTGTAACGGTTCTCTCTGCGTACAATAAAACGATTAAAATTCTAAACTCTGGGGCTGCGTTTTCTGAAATGTCAGTTTTAAGTTTGTAGCTGAAAGCGTTTAAAGTTTTACTTGTTTAGTTTCATCATCATTATCATCAGCCATAGGACGTCCACTGCTGAACATAGATTTCCAGATCGACCTGTGGGAAGCGGCCTGGCTATCATGGGGGGTTGTGCCATTATTCGCCACGCTTGGCAGGTAGGTTGGCGAACGCAGGACGTAGACTTTCGCGCTGATGATGCTGCTGCCCATCATCAGCCTGCGACTTGACTTGTTTAGTTTATCAAATACTAATATAGAGCTGATTTTTCATGAGCTAAATATTATTTGGTGAATTATTTTTAAAGTTTATTTTATGAAATATCAGGCAAAGTAAGTGGAGGTTCTAACAGTGTTATTTATTTATATTTTAAACACTTTATGCATACAAAGATATGTACAGGTGGACTTAATGCCAGAGGCATTTTCTACCAGTCAACCTTCGGGTGGTGCAGGACAAGGCCGGTGTATATGAGAACAAGATATTTATTATAATCTCCCTTTTTTATATAAGGGAATCACTACAAGTAAGATTAAAATAATACTGCTATGAGATGTTGTGGTAGACCTCGTAAAAAATGGCCATTGAATAGTCGGCCCTAAATTAATTTAAAGAATATATGAAAAAGGAGAATATTTTTATTCTACGTGCCCTTATCCCACCTTAATGTGAGGTCGGCGTGACACACTTTTTGAATCATATTATAGAAACGATTCGGTTTAGTTTTTACGACCGCCTGCCCGCCTGACGTCAACGTACTTGGGATCCAATCCCGGGAAAATCGCGTTAGGAGACACCCGGTTCACGTGGGAATTTAACTCAAGACCTCACGCTCCATACGATCTATACACGCTATCACCAGCCTAAGTAGGCGATAAGAAAATAAACTTTTAGATTAATAATTATTAATTCAAATCGCTACATCTCCTGCCGTGAACCAACAACGTCTTGAGACAATAACGCTGTTTGGAGCTCCCCCATCAATTTTATTACTCAAGTTCGAACGAGCGCCAACTTAGCTCTGACGTCACTAAACTCGTACCGCACCGATGCGGGCTTTCCTATACTTTCAGGGACAATTATTTTAAATTATACCTAAGTTAAATTCTAAGGCTGAATCTATAGAGCGAACTTCGACTAAGTCTGAGTCAAAGAAACAAACTCAGTCAGGATTTGGAATTTTTAAGTCAAACTTCCACATAGACCCAGCCATTTTTTACAGAAAAACAGACTGACAGACAGACTAAGCAAAGATTTTCTTATAAAAAATGACTCGCGCTAAGTCCTCTCTGAGTTAGTTTGTTTGCCTTAGACTTAGATGCAAACTAGAGTTCATATACCTAAAGGCCATATATTCGAGGAATTGGACCGCCGGAAATCTCACTTACCAAACTAAATGCAATAGTGAAATGCCAATTCAGATGGTTTTCTGTGACACGAAGGCAGTGAACTATTTGTGCCAATCTATAGAGATACAGTCTACAGCGTGGCTCTACCATTCTAAACATCTTTTATGAAAAACAACTTGAAAATTCATTAGATATTAACAAAATGTATATAGGACCAACGAGCACTAAAAGTATTTTGAAACATTTGTCGGATATATTCAATAATAAACACTAGATTTATCATGTATTGTAGGTATCAGAAACTATGAGAGACTTTCAGTCTTACACATATTATAGCTGTGGGTTACACAAATATTAGTCTCGGCGCGGGAATCGAATCGCTGGGTTCACAGTACAATATACATAAACCGAGGAATTATTTTAGATTTTGACGGGAAGTCTGACAGGGTGGGCGTCATTTTATTCTCTAGAGCTGTGTTTGTTGTTTTTAAGTGATGTGGTTTAAAGCATCAAACTTCAGAGAAGGTGGACAGTTTCATGTGGAAACCTTTTAAACCGGTGATCTAAGATGAGTTTTGCTTGGTGCGATGGCTGGCTTTGTTCAGTCGATTCGCCGAGTGAAGGTCATGTGAGGGGCATCGCACTGGAAGGAATTACCGCCATAATCCCAGCAGGACCTTGAGATCATCCATAACATATGGGTCTCATGGTTATAGTAAAAACATAATTGTCCTATTTACCTTGACATTGGCTAAATCATATGCGTGGAAGCCATTATTTTTAACAGAAGAAGAAACCGAAGAATTGATTACCCTGTCGAAATTGGTTGAAAAATCCCTACAAATCGTCATAAACCTTATACTTTCCAATCGTAATATTGGAGCGTTGTTTTATACGCTCCCTCTCGGCCCATACGTTTGCAAACAGGTGATTGTGACACTAAACGATTTTTATAGTTGGCCCGCGGCGGGTGGTCGTAAATCATCGGACAGTTTACACCGAACATGTAAACCGGGGTTTACGACCAACGCTGAAACACCCTGTTTCGATTGATGGAAGTGGTTCAGGAATTGTGTGCTAATGTTTCTGAGGACATGTCTGTGATAGATATGACACGATCGGAGGCCTTAGCACGAGTATTTTTTAGAATCGATTTCGAATCAAAATCGCTAAGGGTATTTACGTATTTTCGCTGTTGGAAGTTGCTCGATGCAGGCCGCTTCCAACAGGTCGATCTGGAAATCTTTGAGGGAGGCCTGTGTTCAGCAGTGCACGTCCTGTGGCTGATGATGATGATGATGAATTGCAACTTATGTATCAATTATATAAACATACATAAGCTCCCTACATTCCAAAAGGGTATGCATAGTCGAACTAGAATACCCACATTTATCCGAACTTAATTTCCCAGATCCATGTATAGAATACTATTACGCAAAGCTGAATCGTCCCGAAATTATGCCACATTAAAAAAAAATAGAATTACATCAAACGAAGACACAACTGATAAGTGGATAGCAAGTGACTAAGATATACCAAAATAAAATAATTTTGATTGGCGTAGCCTTTTCCACGATCCACGCATCATTGTTTGAAGGGCACTAGTAAAGTTAATCAACACTCAACAGCATGTATGTATGTAAGCAGCTGTAACACAACGCTCGACTCCACGGGCCGGTGGGAGGCACGAGGCAGGAGGCAGGAGGCGGGAACCAGTTAATTGTGCTCTGATTTACACTTTTATGTTCGTTTGCTCTTGACTTGCCGACTTGATGGGTTAGTGGGACGTTTATGGGTAGGTTAAAGTGGATTTATAGGTTGTTTAATGCGCCGGTTGTGGTTGTAAGTTAGCAGTGATTTACAAAAAGTATTGGTTTCATTACTATATGCTGCCGAAAAATTATAGCTGACAAACGACTAGGTGGGTTTTCCGTTAGTAATCTTATCTATTGAATCCATAGATATCAAATCAAAATATTTATTGAATCCATAAAATGTTCAAACATCATTTAGATTCCGTCAAATTTTAAATTTACCGCCTGTTCGGAAGGCTGTTTCGCCCGAGAAGAACGGAAAGAAACTCTGACGTTGAACATAACATAACATAAGATAACATAAGCTCACGCCTGTATCCCCGAAGGGGTAGGCAGAGGCGCACTAGCGAACTAGAACATCCACATTTCGCCGAGCTTAGTTCCGTCCCAGATGTGATAGGGGGCGAGCCTATCGCCATATCGGACACAAATTCCAGACTCTGGGCTGATATGGAAAAATCCAATATCACTTTGCCCGACCCGGGGATCGAACCCGAGACCTCGGAACCGTAGTCGTACCGAAATACCACCACGCCACCGAGGCAGTCTCTCTGATGTTGCTCTTTTTAAAATCAATTTACAGTCAGTTATGAATACAGTACAGCACCAGATATAGAAAGAAAGAAATATCTAACTAGTAAGATATAGAGACCTAAGTACTAGTCTCTAGTAGTAGTTCTAATTAATAAGAAACAAGTGATACTAAACGAATCGTGGATGCGTTTATCAAGCAAAAAGCAGGCAGGGGCGGGGGAATGGCGAAAATTTCTCACGGAACAAAACACAACAGCAAGTTTCAGAGTCAGTTTTCTGTGTGACTGGTATCAGAGCAGTTGATCAGACCTATTTGCGCTGGCATAAGTGTCTGCAGTGTAGGTCTACCATAGAAAACAAAAAATCTTTTGCATAAAAGCCTTTTTATGTTGTTTAGTCTTACCTGTTTTCTGTGTGTGTTAACAATAAAGAGTTACTATCTATCTATCTATCTACCTTCACAGGAACTCGAATAATCTTCAACAGAAAACGTTTCGTCGTTGCAAGCTTTGTAACTAGACTCGGTTTCAATAACACCTTTGTAGTGCGAGGCCAATATTGGAGCTAAAGTTCCGAGTTCGCCCAATATAGTTAAATGAAACTAAGATGGCGCCTCAAAGATTTTCGTATTTCAAAATTATCGTAATAAATTTAAATTAATTTCTTATTTCATTTATTGCCTGTTTCGCCATCTCCTTGGTCTGGTGGTAGCTTATATAGGCCGTGACCTGGTAACTCTCAGGTTTGATTCTCAGGTTGGCGATGATTTTCTAATATAATTTGCCCGGTACTAGATATCTCAGACGGGTTGCCGTCAGTGAGGCAGTTGGTCTTAAAAACTTAGCCGAATTCATTCTGCAAAATGCTTAAAACGTATGTTGCGCCGACTATGTTAAGGTGGTATAAGGTAGAAGTATTTACTGCTTGGTTCTTAAAATCTACATTCTACCTCTGGTTTATTCATGATTTATATATTCGACACGATTGTGTAGCTGGGAGGCAATTGGGGCGCTTTTCGAATGCGATAAAAAATCGAATTTATACTTTTTCTAGTGAAATTTACGTCAAATTTGATTTTTTAATTACATCGCACTACTGTATCTCATTGCAAGAATCTTTAGAACCTTTCAGCACAACATTATTTCTCTTTTTCATTCGTTAAAAACACTTCAAGTACACAAAAGCGCCTACTTAAGTGCGGTTTACCTTTCTGCCTCTTCGAATGTTTCCTCCAACATTACCGAGGTTCGCTCCAACATTTCCAATATCAGTCAAAAGTTAGAAAGCATTGGCTCAAGAGATCGACTTGCAATATGCACTCAAATTGATTTGCCTTTTGCTCTGCTTCGTGTTCTATATCTGGTGTACTTATTGGCTTTGATAGTATCCTGTCGATTCTATACCAGCCTAGCATGCGCGCCACGAGAACATTTTGGCAACGCATTTTGTCCTGTTATAACCGATTTTATTTATTTGTCTACGAACACTAACATGCGTCCTCGTTTGTTTTCATACAATATTGTAGACAACACGTAGACAACATCTCGACTGTCGATTATCGGGATGTCTCGTGGCGCGCATGCTAGGCGGGCTGGTCGACTTATTCACGATGCGACATTTCGAAAGGTGGAGGTGATGAAACCTTCGTGGTCACGGGTTGGACTGAGGCGTCAACAAAATACACGTAAACCTAAGAAATCATTATATGTAATTATTTCTTGTAGCATATTATCAATAGATATCGATTCACGAAACAAGCCTGAAAGCCTTTTAGCTCGACTATTGAAAAAAGGTTGTGTTATTTATTCATAACACAAAATACTCACCCAAAATATTTAATCTTTCAAGGTCGGAAATAAACGGAAACCCTGAACAAAACCTCAAAACTTACAACTCTTATTAGCCAAGCATATAGCTTGTCTCATTAAAATACATACAAATGTACGTCGGAGGAATATAAAAATACATAAAAAGCCCGCACAGAACTCATTCCAACTTGAAACTCTCAATCGGCGAGCATGAAATTGCAAAAACAAGAAAAACACTCAAAAACTTGGAGTCGCCACTTACACACACTCGTGTATTACTAGAACAGGTGTGGACTTAGATAAAGCGTGGGGGAGGTGTCTGAGCTTTTAAAATACTACATATTTTTAAATACATTATGTAATGACGACTAAGTTGGTTTCTTTCTTCAATGTTAACATTTTCGACCGATTTCCAAAAAGGAGAAGGTCCTCAAGTCGTCTGTATTTTTTTTTATGTATGTTACGCGATATCTCCGCCAAATGTGGACTGATTTTCAAAATTATTTTGTGTTCGATAGAGCTTATTTCAAGGGTGGTCGAATATAAATTTGGTCACTATCGGATTCGAAGTCGGTCCGTTAAGTTTTTAAACTTGTGATTATAGTGTGACAGCGAAGTGGAAGAGTTTAAGTAGAAAAGCGGACCCTGGCATTAGGCCTGGATAACGCTAGCTGGAAAGAAAAAGCGTATTTATTGGAAGGCAAATTAGAAATAGAAATTCATTTCGAATCGGTTATTGTTTAATGTCCACCCCGTTCATAGTGATTATACAGACAAACTATTATATTAATTTCCATACATATTTGTTACCCTGTGGTGTTAACACACCTGTTTTTGACGGTCCGTGACCTCTGTCTGCTGTCCAGACATCATTTATCATTGTAAGTTTTACACGTGTATATGACGTGTTTACCAAGTTGTATAATATATGTATCTACCTTTAGTTACAATACGATAAGTTTAAACATTTGTGTATTAAGTCAAAAATACAAATGAAAATACAGATGTCATGGAATTTGATATGTATGTTCGTACAGTGCAAACATGTATAAATTTACCATAAATCCATGTAAGAATTCATTTCTATATCAAATCCAATACCTAAATATAATTATGTCGATCATCATGCATTTATGGTCGAAAATGTGGACTGTACTAATTACCTAATAACCTCTAGTAGTGCTAACAGTGCTAGCAAAAATAAAATAATTTGACCCCCTCTTAGACTACTGAATCCGTCCACTGTGAAGGAAAACAAGAAACGTCCCGGCGCACACCTGTGGATAAATTACACCAATCCTGTGCGACAAATTACTCGATTACCCAAATAAATTACAGAGTCGCTTACCTTTCCTAATAGTTTACTGAGTACCGGCCACGTAACATAGTAGGATTATGTTCGACTCCTTGCTAAGCTTGTAATGTACACGAATTAATCGACTATTATTTTGGGCTTGGATTGCGGATTTTCGGCTACCTTACTATTAGAAAGCTTTTGATTAGATGAAAGATAGGTAATTGGGTCTTTTTATAAGCGTATTTATCTAGAAACGTTGACAAAATCGTGTTTTTCATTGATCTATTTCGTTTGGCTGAGATGTTTGGTTATATTTTTTTTCATTCGCATGACTAGCAATTATTAGCCAACTTAAATAAAGGAGGAAGTTATCTTGCTTATTTTTTTACGCGTTTTCGCGTTTAAATTTGAAGCGGTTAGCAGATGTGAACTGGAGAATTAGAACTCCCACATTTCGGCAAAATCATTGAGAAGATAAAGAGCGACCCTATCACCATACCGTTTACAAATTCCAAAAGCCGAGAATGGATGATGGTTTAAATTAAATTAAACACAATTTGCCTAATCTAGGATTTGAAAACTACGGATCACGACTCTCCGTTAATGTACATTCCCACTAAACTAAAGAAGTAGATACATATGTTTATACTGCAATTTGGTCTGCAATAATACAAGACTTCTTTTTAAGTGAACACAAAGAGACCAGAAATCCGTAGACCCATAAAATTCTTCAAAGAATCGAAGAAGCATTAACGATCTTTTGATTTTACATATTTGAACAACTCTCTGTCCACCCTTTTATGAAATAAGGACGTGAAAACACGACTTCGTTATAAGCACCAAATTATTCAGGTCATAATATATTTTAAGACAATTACATCAATTTTTACTATGCAAAAAGAGCCTTCTTTGAAGCGCATGAAAGTTGAAATTCAAATGCTAAGTATCGGGACGTAATTCGTCAAATTTATGAAAGGACATTTATCGGCCGAAGAAATCGTTCGGGAAATATAGCCTTTGAATATTATATTTTATGGGTATAAATAAAACGTGAATTCAACGGCGCGTATTCATGGTGAAGCCCAGGTTTACGGTGAAGATATTATATCTATGGATATTTTAAGTGGTAGAGCCACGATGTAACCTTCGATGGATCGACCCGGGTAATTCCCATTTTAGACCGACTTCCAAAAAGGAGAAGGTCCTCAATTCGTCGTTTTTTTTATGTATGTTACGCGATATCTCCGCCGAATGTCGACCGATCTTCAAAATTCTTTTTGTGTTCGGTAGAGCTTCTTTTGATGGTGGTCCCATATAAATTTAGTCACGATTGGATTTGAAGTCGGTCTGTTAAGCTTTCAAACTGGTGATTATAAAAACTACGTATGTACAGTAGCAGCATTCTGTCGCGTTTCTTTTGATAAGTGGGATATCCGGAGGTCATAATTACCCTTCCAAATTTTCGTATGAGTTATGAACCGGAAGGTCCTGTGTATGAATCAAAGTGAGTGAGTGGGTAACACGTTGTATTAGTTTACATCACGACGTATACGACAAAATCCCACAGAGGAGAGAGAGGGCAGGCGGGCTATAGTAGAAACTAAACCAAATTTCCACTTGAAATTGTGTTGTGCCGATATTATACTGCATTTGCGGGTTCGATTCCCGCATTGAGACAAATGTTTGTGTAGCTCACAGATATTTGTTTCAAGTCTGGCTGTTGTGAGACCGAAAGTCTCTCATAGTCTCTGATACCCACGATACAGGTTATACCTAGTGTGGGGTCAGGACTAGGTGTGTGACTGTTGGGTGTATTTATTTATTTATTACCATAAGGCCATGAAAAAGTTAAGAAGTCGCCACCTTGATCTAGTGGCAGCGTATATGGGCTATAAACCGGGAGGTCTTTGATTCGAATCGCAGGTCGGACTGGATCCCTTGGATGGAGGTTGATGTCAGACAGGCAACCAGTAGTAAAAACTAAGCGAAATACTTTCTGCGACATGCTTGAAAAATGTGTTGCGCTGACCCCACATTAAGATGGAATAAAGACAGGCGGAAAGAAAGAACTAAATACATAGAATTATAACGAGTACCACCAGCAATATCATCATCATCATAATCAACCATAGTACATCCACTGCTGGACATAGGCCTCCCCCAAAGATTGCCAGATCGACTTGTATCATCATCATCATCATCATCATCATCAGCCATAGGACGTCCACTGCTGGACATAGGCCTCCCCCAAAGATTTCCAGATCGACCTGTTGGAAGCGGCCTGCATCCAGCGACTTCCTTGACTTCGTCTTGTATAGCTTTTCATAATTTCATCCATATTTTTGCTGAGAGCAAGTTTCCTAAAGCAAAACAGTTGTTATTAGAGATTCGAGATGGAAGCCAAGTTATCTAAAGTAAATTGTTTTCCCCAAGTTATAAAATGAAGTTTCCCTGAACGTTTATAATAGTTTTACGGACCTGTGTAAACATTACCCTTTTGTATAAAGCCATAGTTTGTAAAATATGTAAGTGGTTATTGGGTATGAATAATGTATTACAGATTGGTAGAGTCAAAGTCACGTTGTAGACAATAACGTCTACACCACGAACGGGCCGGCTCGACCGGTTTGATACCCCTGTCTTACAGAAAACCGACATAAAGTGGCACCGGGCTGTCGCGTTTCGTTCGGTGAGTGAGATTTCCGGTGGCCTAATTCCCCCTCCCTTTACCAATCCCTTTTTTCTCCCCTCCCATTCACTCCTTTTAGGTTGGCAACGCACCCATTCTTTTTGAGTCGGGTGTCTATGTGCGGTGGACACTTACCATCAGGTGACCCATCTGCTCGTTTACCAGTCTCTGCTATAAAAAAAATATATTATAACACTAATGCAATTTAAAAAATTTCATTTCTCGGTACTGGGTACGACTCCCAGATCGGGCGAGTGTTCTTTTAATAGTTTTTTTACCGGGAATGATCTCCACGGAGAGTGGACGTCAGGCTGGCAGCCGATAGTAAAAACCAAGCCAAATTCTTTCTGTAACATGCTTGCGAAATCTTGTTACTGTAAAAAAATCAAAACTTTTCATAGATAATCTCACGTTTGCATCTTAGAAAGAGTAGGCAGAGTCGCACTAGAAATACCCACATTTCATCTAGCTAATTTCCGTCCCATATGTGACAGAGAGCGAGCCTATCGTCATATCATCATATCAGGCTGATAATGGATAGAAAACCTCAACATCTTTTTGCCCGACCTGGGAATCGAACCTCAGTACCTCAGGACGGTAGTCATACCCCGCACGCAATTCAACTACACCACTGAGTGAGACTGATTATTCAAAAGTTTTCCAGCTAAGTATTCCCAACTCAAATAAAAACTTTTAAAATCATACTTCTGAAATGCCTTGCACGTGGAAAGGATAGACAAATGAGCGCAAACCTACGTTGACAAAGACGACAGGTCGGCCACCCAGTTTATACTCATTTACACAAAAACAGATTGGTAGGAGCGATCCATCAACGGGGATTACTGGGGCCGCGATTCGAGCGCTGCTAAACATCAGGCGCGGAGTTGGAGATGAAGGTTCCTTGAAACCTTGTGAAATGGTCAGCTAAGTAGAGACTACATGATTGTGATAAAAAGAAAGAAAGAAAGAAAATTTATTTAGCCAATATGTCTGGCAACACTGAGTAGGAAAAACACACAAAAAAAAACATAAACTCACGCCTGTTTCCCGTTGGGGTAGGCAGAGACTAAGGACCGCCAATTACCTCGGTTTCTCACCTCTTTCGCTTCTTCCACAGTTATCAGTCTTCTCATTTGGATTAATTACTAAGAATAAAAATGTCAAATATTAATAATAAAGAGACCTCTGACCTCATATAGAACACCATGTACCTACCTTTATCCTAAACCATCTACATAAATATGCTTCGTCTTTGCTTTTCGTATTCTTTCTACACTATTCACTCTCAAATCCTTTCTGCTTTTCTTAGATTTTCTCTTAATGCCTGTCTCCTGATTGTCATCTCCTAAATCATTCCTATTCCCATTGGACGACCATGCTCGAAGGTTCTTAAGGTTCGTGAGATTATTATTTTAATAGTCCGAAATAGTCGACTTTTAAGGGCTTTCTTATACGTTTCGAATAAATAATTTTATATTCTTTAATTAATTCATAGGTATTTGATCTAGGTGATTGGAATCAAGAGGCTTCACGTATTTCCAAATAAAATTAATTTGCCATTTTTGTCGCTTCTTACCGTGTAAAGGAAAACAATAGATATTAAGAAAAGTATGAGTATTTGGACTTCCGAAAATGTCCGTTACCATATACATACCGTTCCAATAACATTATTATTAAAAAGTTTTGCATTTTTTACTTCTCTGCGTAAGATGCCATATAATTTAGTTTTCGACCGACTTCTAAAAAGAAGAAGGATCTCAATTCGTCTGTATTTTTTTAAGTATGTCACACGATATCTCCGCCAAATGTGGATCGATTTTCAAAATTCTTCGATGTGTTCGATAGAGTTTATTTCAAGGGTGGTCCCATATAAATTTGGTCACGATCAGATCAAGATGAAGTCGGTGAGTTAGGTTTTTAAACTTGTGATTATGATGATACCCATTCATGCTGTAGCCAAAATTGTCTACGGCGTGACAATCACAGCCAACTTTACATGTTACACATAACATAAAATAACATAACATAAGCTCACGCCTGTATCCCCGAAGGGGTAGGCAGAGGTGCACTAGCGAACTAGAACACCCACATTTCGCCGAGCTTAGTTCCGTCCCAGATGGGATAGGGGGCGAGCCTATCGCCATATCGGGCACAAATTCCAGACTCCGGGCTGATATGGAAAAATCCAATATCACTTTGCCCGACCCGGGGATCGAACCCGAGACCTCAGAACCGTAGTCGTACCGAAATACCACCACGCCACCGAGGCAGTCAGTCACTTTTCATGTTATATTTTGTAAAAATACATGTTTACAATAGTCGCCTCCTTGGTCTAGTGGCAGCATGTATGGGCTGTGGATCGGGAGGTCATGGATTCGAATCCCAGGTCGGACAAGGTAAATTTTCTAATTTAATTCACCCGGGACTGGATCGCTCATAAAGGGTCGACAGACAGGCGGCCGGTCGTAAAAAGTAAGCCAAATTCTCTCTGCAACATGCTTGAAAAAGTGTGTTGCGCCAACCGCATATTAAGGTGGGATAAGGGCAGGTAGAAAAAACATGTTTACAATATGATCTGTTCAAGCACCTACTTGTATTTTCTGGTCAGCTCTTTAGGGAAATCTCTCCCTATTTATTATTCTTTGCCCTTACATTATCTAGGGCATAAGAGATGTCTAGGCAGCCTATTCCGGCCCTGTCGCGATCCCAGCGACCTCTTTTCGTCGCCGCCGTCTTGCCAAATAACGCCTCTTGACAATTTTAAGCCGCGGCCCATGGATTCCGTTTGTCTGTGATAATTAGCCTTGGTGTACAGACTAATTCAGTTAAAGACGCCACATGAAAATAGTGCTAAAATCTTTAATGTAATTTTAAAAAACCTCCTATTATTATAAGTTAAATAGTCACGGGCGGCTCGGCCTCCGGTGGCCCATACGCTTATGGAACATATATATGTGCCGCCTCTGACGGGTTAATACGTTGTAACATAAAAAAAAAAATGTAATCGATTAGTTAAGACTACTTTGGCAGAACGACTCGTGTTCCTTGGGTAATTAAAAAAAAAAAGAGTTCATTTGACATTGTGCTTTGTCAGATTGACAGATGAGTTATTGAGTTATTTAGATGTCGATCGGTATGATTAATCATGTTATTAATTGTGATTTGTGATTTGGACTTTTGTTTTGCGTCATGGAGTTTTGTCTATTGCCTGGCGCAAAGGTATAAAAAGCTCGGCCTCCCAATCGGGCGTCCCTTTTCTTGAGAGCTTCGATCTGCGAGCATCGATTTCGTTGGTGCCTCAAGGCGGGCCGCAGCAGGGACCTTTCGACACCGACAGCGCTCTCATGCAGCGCTTCGGTACCAACTGATAACCAGAAGGTCCTAAGGCTGAGGTTGGCAGCTTAGGACATCCATCTATAGGCATCCTTCGCGTTCCCTCAAGGTATGGACACGTGTATTTTCCTTTGTAGTCACCAATCACATGGTGATTTTGTGTTTCTAAGGTTATAACCTGGAATTTATTAGTTCCAGGGGCCTTCTTGGATATTACTATCCTTTCTGGATGGTCTCCTTGTTCTGGACTGCATTGCCTGGGTGAGGTGCGGTCCAGGGCCAGCTGCGTGGGTGACTCTGAGCGCGTGGCCGCGTCGTGTTGGTGTCCACGTGTTTGGTGGATCACTCCATTTTATATGAGGTTGTGCTCGGAGTTGGCTGCGAGTTCCACTCCGCAAACCCATTAGAAGGTACCTCCGTATTCCATTTCCAGTCTGTCCCGGAGGCTGGTGGCGCCCCTTTTAGTTTTTCTTTATATTTGTATTTGTGGTAACAGTTTACTATCATAACATCAAAATTAAATGTACTCGAGCATTGAACGATAGCAAATCCAGTAGGCTCACGACCCGCTCTGTATTTATTTTATAAAAATAAAAGTAACATAATTATAATTATTGTGATATTTTAATAATATATAGATTGTATGAGAACATCTCGGTCTTTGGTTTTTAATTTGTTTTAACCTGACACATCGACCAAACATACACTTATTACTTTACATTTTTACACTACATTATACATGTTACAACGTAACGTTTCACATGTATCATATTTTATTTCATCGGAAGATAAATACCAAACGATATAAATCAACATTCAAGGAACAAATGGCAGATCAAGAGTTATTTATTTGTAGATTTTACTCTTGCAGAAAAGTAATAAATAAATAATAAATAACATCCAACAGTCACACACATAGTCCTGACTGGGGTCACACGCATAGTGTGGGCACTAATATACGAGTCTTGTATCGTGGGTATCCGGAACTACGAAAGACTTTTGGTCTCATAACACCCACACCCGAAATAAATATCCGTGGGCCATACAAACATTGGGCATGTAGCTGGCTGTGAAGCGGGAGGCAGCAGGTTCGATTGTCGCACCGATACAATGTTTGTGTGACCCACAGATATTGGTATCGTGTCTTGGTGTTGTAAGACCCAAATATTGTAGTAATTTCTGATACCCACGATACAGGTTATTCCTAGTGTGAGATCATGACTATGTGTATGACTGATGGGTGTAAAATTATTATTATTATTAACTCGATTAAACAGAAAAACTCATAACACTTTTTTTTCATTTACTTAAAAATATACATGGTAGACAAGTTAACCAATCAACGGGGGCTTATGACGAATCGAATCTCTCAGCTACAAACCTCTGCGCAGTGAGCCTTGTGGTGTATTGTAATATTATTGGTCTGTATATCGTCGCTTTTAATTAGAAAGGTCCCTTGCGAACTGCGCCACGTTTTTAATATAATTGTTCAAATCTCGTTGGGGACTCGTAAGTGATTCATTATTATTATGTGTAGGGATGAATTATGTTTTCTTTTATTTAATTTGAAAATTAAGTTTACGCCTTAAGCTTAGGTAATCACATCCAACGCAGCAATCATAAGTTCACGCCTTAATTTCCGAAAGGGTGTTCAGAGAACAGTATACTGAAATAATAATCACAAGTTTAAACTTAACAGACTGACTTCGAAATTTATCCATTCGTAACACCAAATGTATATGGGACCACCATTAGAATAAGCTCTATCAAACACAAAATCAATTTTGAAAATCGGTCCACATTTGGCGGAGATATCGGGGAACATACATACATACATTTTGAGTGGTAGAGCCATGCTGTAGACAGTTGCGTATACAGCACTAATGGGCCGGCTCGACCGGTTTGATACCACTGGCTAGCAAAACCAACGTAAAGCGGCATCTCGCTGTCACGCTTCGTTCACTAAATGAGATTTCGGGTGGCCGATTTCCGCCCTCCCTTTCCCAATACCTTTTCCCTCCCCTTCCATTCCCTCATTTTAGGTTGGCAACGCACCCATGATTCTTTGTGTCTTGGGTGTCTATGGACGGTGGAGATCACTTATCCTCAGGTGACCCATCTGCTCGTTTATCAGTCTCTGCTTTAAAAAAGGTCCCTATATCGTAACAGTTTTGTAATACAGTTACACTAATTTGATTAGATTTTTTTCTCGGTCCTCACTCCTCACACGACGGTGCCGCATCTCGTATTCGCTTCGCAACCGCGTTAGTTATTCCGAACGCGTTCGCAACACCTAATAAATCCATTTTATTTAATTTACTGAGACATGTATAGACTTCGGTTGATTGAAAATTGTAGCTTTATGGAGTTCTTGATGTGGGCAGGATCAGTGGCCCTATCAAGAGTATTTCTGACAATCGAATTCGTATCGAGCTTGTTGCACGTCTATGACATTTGTATGAAATATTATTAACCAAACGTCTTCAGTGCGTGAAAGTGGAGTGAAAGAAGATGTAGTGACAAGAATAGAGAAAGGGATGTTGAGATGGTTCGGACATATTGAGAGGATGGATGATAGGAGATTGACGAAAGAGATACACAAGACGAGTGTGGCAGGAAAAGTCGGTAAAGGTCGACCGCATCGCACATATTTTAGCCAAGTTGATGATATACTAACTAAGGGAAAGATAAAAAGTACCCTTAACCGACGCGAATGTATGAAGAGATTGATGAAAGTAGATGAAGCGAAAGTAGTGTGTCAGAATCGGGCAAAGTGGAAATCCATAGTCTCTGCCTACCCCTATGGGATACAGGCGTGATATTATGTATGTATGTATGTATTCAGTGCGTGGCGATCTCGGTACAAATTCGATAATCAAGAACATTCCAGTAGGCCAACCATGATTTTTTGACATGTCTCGTTAGTGACACCGTAAAATATTTGTATGAAAAAATCCGTAGGTCGGCCATATTTTTTTTTTTGTATATGTCTCGCTAACTACTCGTAAAATAATTTGTATGAAAAACATCACTTCCCCACGTAACTGCTAGAGGCGTTCGGTTGTCACGCAAATATTTTGCGTATAATCAGTCGTTAGCGTGAAATGCCAAATGCAACATGCTTGAAAAAGTGTGTTGCGCCACATTAAGGTGGGATACGGGCAGGTATAAAAAAAGAGCGTAAAATGCCAAAAACTCATGATCTAGGTATTGAATGCCTCCAGCGGTTACGTGAGGAACTGACGTTTTTCAAACAAATGATTTTACGTAGTCGCTGTAAATATGAGATGCCCAATGAAACGCGGATTTTAATGGACTGCATTATTATACAAAATGGCGATTGTTACGAATTCGGATAATTGTTGTGATTTAGTACACGATATTGAGGGGTAGTATGTTAATTATATTTATATTAACTACCCTCCAAGTAATTCATAATATTTGTGGAAGGTATTTCTTTATTAACTAAAGTAAAAAGTATAAAAGAGCGGGAGCTATCATTATTGAGTTAGTCTCCCTTTGGAGCTCGAAGTGTACACAACTAGTTTGAGATATACAGTATAGTTGTGTAGCAAATATAGTGCATATAAGAGGCACGTTATAACCAAGTCTTTTTACATATCAGAAGCGGGATCGGCTTTAAAAGCCTATCATCGCCCACAAAATTACCGTGTGCCCCGAAATGGGGGCAGTTAATTTGTTTTCACGAGATTGTGGCTACCCTGTGCCCCGAAATTGTGGCAATCGATTTATATTTAGTATTTAGTGGTAGTGCTACATTATGGCTACCGTGTTTTTCGACGATGAAGGTCCTCAGATTTATTGAAGAGCCATGTTGTGCTCTGATTAATTGAAGAGCCATGTTGTGCTCTGATTGATTGAAGAGCCATGTTGTGCTCTGATTAATTGAAGAGCCATGTTGTGCTCTGATTGATTGAAGAGCCATGTTGTGCTCTGATTAATTGAAGAGCCATGGTGTGCTCTGATTAATTGAAGAGCCAGGTTGTGCTCCGATTTATTGACGAGCCATGTTGTGCTCTGATTTATTGAAGAGCCATGTAGGTGAGCTCAGATTTATTGAGTCATGTAGTGAAGAGCCATGTATGTGAGCTCAGATTTATTGAGTCATGTAGTGAAGAGCCATGTATGTGAGCTCAGAATTATTGAGTCATGTAGTGAAGAGCCATGTAGGTGAGCTCAGATTTATTGAGTCATGTAGTGAAGAGCCATGTATGTGAGCTCATATTTATTGAGTCATGTAGTGAAGACCCATGTAGGTGAGCTCAGATTTATTGAAGTCATGTAGTGATCAGATTTATTGAAGAGCCATGTAGGTGAGCTCAGATTTATTGAGTCATGTAGTGAAGAGCCATGTAGGTGAGCTCAGATTTATTGAAGTCATGTAGTGATCAGATTTATTGAAGAGCCATGTAGGTGTGCTCAGATTTATTGAAGTCGTGTAGAGATCAGATTTATAGAAGAGCCATGTAGGTGAGCTCAGATTTATTGAAGTCATGTAGAGATCAGATTTATAGAAGAGCCATGTAGGTGCGCTCAGATTTATTGAAAAGCCATGTAGGTGTGCTCGGATTTATTGAACGAGTCATATAGTGATGAGCCATGTAGGTGTGCTCAGATTTATTCAAGAGTCATATAGTGATGAGCCATGTAGGTGAGCTCAGATTTATTGAAGTCATGTAGTGAAGAGCCATGTATGTGAGCTCAGATTTATTGAAGAGTCTTGTAGTGATCAGATTTATGGACGAGCCATGTAGGTGCGCTCAGATTTATTCAAGAGCCATGCAGGTGTGCTCAGAGTTATTGAAGAGCTGTGAAGGTGTGCTCAAAATTATTGAAGAGCCATGCGGATGTGCTCAAAATTAAGAGCCATGCAGGCGTGCTCGAAATTATTCAAGAGCCATGTATGTGTGCTCTTTAGGTTTACTTGAATTAAGTCAGATCTAGATGATTGACTTGTTATATTACGTGCTTAGTGCTTGGCTTTAATCGAATGAACACACTAGTATGGTGTTCAATTATGACCTTTAGTTAGTCTAGATATATCTAGAGCCTATGGCCTGAATAAAAGCAGACGTGGTTGAAGTTAAATCACAAACTATTTCAGAAGTTGATATGGCGAAAAGACATTTGGCCGTAAGACTAATTTTAATAACGATGGTAAAAGTTAGAAATGACTTCCCAAGTTTACTGGGCCATATAAAATTACTAAATGTTTAACTTTTTCAAGAACCAAGAGTGTTATGATTACTTCATTGTGTACGTAACTACTAATATAGTAGTGCGTGCTCCGGAGATAGCACGGTATCGGATGGCCGAATGTTACGAATTCGGATAATTGTTGTGATTTAGTACACGATATTGAGGGGTAGTATGTTAATTATATTTATATTGACTACCCTCCAAGTAATTCATAATATTTGTGGAAGGTATTTCTTTATTAACTAAAGTAAAAAGTATAAAAGAGCGGGAGCTATCATTATTGAGTTAGTCTCCCTTTGGAGCTCGAAGTGTACACAACTAGTTTGAGATATACAGTATAGTTGTGTAGCAAATATAGTGCATATAAGAGGCACGTTATAACCAAGTCTTTTACACGATGGTGATGAAAACATTATTTTACACATACCTACATACATAGCTATAAAAATAAATAAATAAATACACCCAACAGTCACACACGTAGTCCTGACCCCACACTAGGTATAACCTGTATCGTGGGTGTCAGATTCTATGAGAGACTTCCGGTCTCACAACACCCAGAGTTGAAACAAATTTATGTGGATCATACAAACATTTGCCTCAATGCGGGAATCGAACCCGCGGCCTCTCGCTTCACAGCCAGCTACTCGCCCACTGCGCCACGGAGGCTGTCTACTATATCTATACATACTTTACAGTCGCTAGCGTGAATCGTAAAAAATAGTCCTGGTTGAGTTACAGCTCGGGCTTCTGGAGTTTCCCAACCTCATTTCATTAGCAGATATCTACACTCGGAATGTATCAATAATGTAGATGAAGACCAGCTAACGAAATATCAAGAGTAAAAACTGTAATCCGGAACATGATGTGAGTGAAAAATTAGATTGGCCAGTGCGCTGGACGTGCGGAACCTCGCCGTAATTTCATTGCGATTGGACATGGTACGGGATAGAAGCGGTTACCGTTTATCAAAATAGCATTTCATTTCAATGTACAGAAAAACTAAATCGAGTTTTTGTTACATCTCTGTGATTAAATGTGTTGAATTTTTTTTGGTAATTATAATAAATTAAACAGGAAGTCACTGGATGCAGGCCGCCTCCAACAGGTCGATCTGGAAATCTTTGGGGAGGCCTATGTTCAGCAGTGAACGCCCTATGGCTGATGATGATGATGCATAAATAAATAAATATTAAGCTGCTACTTAAAACAGAAGGTGTTTAGCGTTTAACGCAGAATGGTTATCCGTTATAATTTTGAGAAAAATATTTTTTTAATGGGAGGACGCTGTAGGTGATTTTGCCTACAGTTAAGATTGCGGTGTTGTCGTCAGCCAGGCAGCCGGTGGTAAAACTAAGCCAAATCATTTCTGCAACATGCTTGAAAAAGTGTATTGCGCCAACCCTACATAAGATAACATAACATAAACTCACGCCTGTATCCCCGAAGGGGTAGGCAGAGGCGCACTAGTGAACTAGAACACTCACATTTCTCCGTGCTTAGTTCCGTCCCAGATGTGACAGGGGCGAGCCTATCGCCATATCGGGCACAAATTCCAGACTCTGGGCTGATATGGAAAAATCCAATATCACTATGCCCGACCCGGGGATCGAACCCGAGACCTCAGAACCGTAGTCGTACCGAAATACCACCACGCCACCGAGGCAGTCAGCCAACGCTACACTAAGATATAAGGGCAGATAGAAAGAAAGCCATTACTAAAGCCAGTGGCCTCAAATGCGATGATATCTCAAACGTATCAGCAACCTGACCTACGTCAAAATAAAATTGTCTTTGTAATATTTAACCCCCCGTCACTCATCCCTTATTCCACACCAAGGGACTAACCATGCGCCTCTAGCCACAACCGGAGTGGATACTCCTTTTTGCACCAAGCTCGGACATTGCAAATATGGACCCAAAGATATCCCTCCGTAACAGATTTTAAATCAATTTTAACTTCGTTTTACATCACCTTCCAATATTATTCTGTTCCAACGTTGAATATTAAAGGATCTATTTGTGTTAGGAATTGAAAAGTTTATGTTAGATCGGATGGTTACTTTTGCTATATTTGTCTGTATTTTCAACCAACTTCCAAAAAGGAGAAGGTCCTAAATTCATTGTTTTTTTATGTATGTCACATGATATCTCCGCCAAATGTGGACCTATTTTGAAGATTATTTTTGCTTTCGATACAGCGGCCTGAGCAGGAAAATTTCTGACAACCGTAAATGTATTCGAACTCGATGCGCGTCTATGAAATGTGTATGAAATATTAACCAAACGTCATCAGTGCGCAGCGAACTCAAATACATTTACATTTACATTAGTTTTTCGTGCTCGGGCTGCTGCTTATTCATAGGATGGTCCCATATAAATTTGGTCACGGTTGGATAAATTTTGAAATCGATAAATTTATTCATAAATTTTTAGACATATGCGATATTTACAACCAATTTTTAACCCTTTTTGTATTAAATTGCAAATAAAATCAAAATATTTGTTAAATCCATAAAATGTTTATACCGTATACAGATTAGATCCCGCAAAATGTTACTCTAACGTCAAGTCAGTTTGGAAGAACGTTTCGCTAGAAAATAACAGGCAAGAAACTCTCTCGTTGCTCTTTTAGCCCGGTTCTAATAAACAATCGCAGTTCGAATATGCAGATAGATTACAAAAAATTGCCAATAAGAACACAGTTTGACATGACTCCGTCAAATGATCCGTTTTTGGCCATACAATTTTGACAGATAAAGTGGCTTTCAAGGACGTAAGGCGACCTTAAGACTTAAGTGTATGAGCATTCGGCGCTTAGTGTAGTAACCAGTATTATAAAAAAATACTATCCAGTCAACGGGGTAATAAAATTAAACTCGCTAAATCTTTAGTTACTTTTTTTCATTCGTATTCAATCATAGCACAATCTGCAATTTTGTGCAATATAATTGATCGCGTATGGAGGGTTTTACTCAATAATGTTTTACTCAAACATTGTAATTTTATCAAGACATAAATAAAAAATGAAGAAAACATGTAAATAGGCAATTATCGGAATTGTGTTTGTTTATTGCGCATCAGATCGAATCCATCACAATAGAAAGTATTTCACGAGACCATCGAATACAATACTTGAATATTTTGCCTGAAAATATTATTTGATTAGTCGGTGGTCATACTGTTAGCGATTTGGTTTAAATTTAATAAAGCTCTTATTTATCCTGGTTCGTTGTTCGATAAATATACGACAAATGGAGCACGCACAATTTCTTTTTATAATCCGTTTCCACAAAGGGGTTCCGTAGCAACACAGTTTTAAAAGTTAGAGGCAGACGGGATCCATAATTTTTACGCCCTTAGAAGTCAATCCCGCCAATTAAAAAAATAAAAAATAAATATATGAACAACGATATAATTGTCAAATTTTTGCATAGATATGTTCGCTTACTTATTTGAAGAGATTCCACATTTGATTTTTTTAATTCACTACACTTCAGAAGACACCTATCATGTAAACATCTTTAAACATCTTTTGTTAGTGCCATTATTTTCCAAGTAAAAGGATTGTGACACACGAACCAAACGACGCACATGACGATTAGGGCCCAGTTCCAATAAACAATCTCAGTTCGAATATGCAGGTAGATTACAAACATTAGCCAAAAAGAACACACTTTGAACATGACTCCGTCAAGTGACTTGATTTGATTGGTTCATAATCGTGATCTATCTGCACTCTAAACTGAGATCGTTCATTGAAACCGGCCGTCGCGTAGAGAGCTTCTTGTCTGCCATTTGGTTACGGAACCCAAAAATACAAGAAATATTGTCTCGGGCATATAAAATAAGAGTTTAAAATTAATTGTTCCTAAATGTTCGTTTGTATTTCTACGAGAGATTTCATCTGCATAGTGAATGTAACTGCTGGTATTTATTTTAAAATACACTATAAATACAGAGAACTGTTGAAATATGCAAAGATGTGCAAATTAGTAGTGCCAATTCACTTATAAAGCTGTTCTATTTGATTTTGTTTTATAAAATATACAATGGGTGGGATATAATTCATATAATTAACAGCGAACTGGATTTTAGTACTGAACTGTCTGATTCCACGTTAACTACGTAAATGTTGTTAGTTCGTTAGTTATTTTAAGAAAAACATACGTTTTATTGATGTCTATATTCTAAATGTTATTGTGTAATTTAAATTTTAATGGCGATAGGCTCTTTAAACCACATCCAATCATGTATTTAAAATCCTTATCGTGCGTGTTACATAACATTTGTCGCCTCATTGGTCTAGTGGCAGCTTATATGGGCTGTGTACCGGGAGGTCATAGGTTCTCTAATTTAATTTGCCCGGGACTGGATCCCCCAGAGGGGATTGACGTTAGGCAGGTAGCCGGTCGTAAAAACTAAACCAAATCCTTTCTGCAACATGCTTGAAAAAGTGTGTTGCGCCGACCCCACATTAAGGTGCGATAAGGACAGGTAATACACATTTTTTTGTAGATCTAAAAGTCGCTATACGCCGTCACCCTAACTCCATCACATTACATTATACAGTATTATTGAAAGTAAATTCTTAAGATACTTATAATGTATCGTGAATTATTGTTCGAATTTTTTTCCAATATCCTATCGTTTCTCTATATTTAAAGATTTTCTCTTCGCCTGACGATTTTAAGGGACATTGGGAACTTTCACTCTATCATACTACGACACCGACACGATATTTTACATCAGCCCAGAGTCTGGAATTCGTGTCCGATATCACATCTGGGACGGAACTAAGCTCGGCGAAATGTTTTTTTTTATAGCAGGGATTGGCAAACGAGCAGATGGTAAGTGATATCCACCATAGACACCCAAGACACAAAAATAATTATGGGTGCGTTGCCAACCTAAAAGAAGGGAATGGAAGGGGAGGGAAAAGTGATTGAGAAAGGGAAAGGGGGAAATGGCCCACCGGAAATGTCAATCACCGAACGAAACGCGACAGCAGGCTGCCACTTTACGTCGGTTTTCTGTGAGACAGTGGTATCAAACCGATCGAGCCAGCCCATTCGTGCTGTAGACGTAACTGTCTATAGCGTGGCTCTACCAATTATAACTGTAGGTGTTCTAGTTCGTTAGTGCGCCTCTGCCTACCCCTTTGGTAATACAGGCGTGAGCTTTTGTTATATAATATAAAGTTTCCGTGGACCCAGGAGTCGTATAATTGGTTATAAAGTAGTGAGCCACTTGGGCGATTCTTGCACCGAGACCGCAGCCTATAGAAGAATATTTGGTGATCTTCGGAATTATTATTATTATTATTTATTAAGATTTGGGCGACACCGAACTTCTTTCGTAGTTCACTATAAATAAATACACCCAACAGTCACACACATAGTCCTGACCCCGCACTAAGATCGAGTCTTGTGTCGTGGGTATCAGGAACTACGAGAGACTTTCGGTCTCACAACACCCAGATCCGAAACAAATATCTGTGGGCCACACAGGCATTTATCTCGGTGCGGGAATCGAACCCGCGACCTCACGTTTCACAGCCGGTTACTCGCCCGCTGGGCCACGGAGGCTGTCATAACTATACCCACGACACAACATTATTATTTTGGGGTCACGATTTTTATATATTTTTTTATCGTCTACCAATATCGGACTAATGACATCGGTCTGTAAAAGCGCCTTTTCCGGTTAAATTTGTTTACGTTTCCTTAAACATTGTTTTGTGCCGAAATATTTTACAAGTGTGGAATTTGTTTGAAATTTTTTTCCTTCCTTGTTTCCTTTTGCGTTGTTTATGGAAAAGGCGGCCGTTATGAAAATCTCGGGCGATTGTCAGAATGCTAAGTGGATGGTGGGATGTGAGTTTGTATGGTACGGTTATGAGTGTCGTTTGTGGAATATTTAGGAATAAGATTTTTTCAACCAATCCGAAGTTAGAAACTGCTAAAGAAAATTTAATGAGAAAACCTTAATATCTGTAGCTACCAAAGACATCTATGTATTTACTAGACAAGCTGTTTCGAAGTAAAATTGTGGCACATGATGGCGCGTGTTTGACGTTTCACGGCTAAGGAAAAGAGTAGATTTCTATAGTGAGTTGAGGTCGATTAACAAAGACTTAGTGCGCACATTCTATGTACCGAACAGCCAGTATAGTAGTATACATAGAAGTCTTTGGTAGCTACATAAAAAAATCGAGTGTGAAGTGTACCACCCCGCTTTAGGCTAGCGTGGCGCAGTTGGGCTTAACCTAGAGGTAAATAATATTAGAATATCAATAATATTGCTGACTGCCTCGGTGGCGTGGTTGTATTTCGGTACGTCTGTCGTCCTGTGGTCTCGGGTTCGATCGGGGTCGGGCAAAGTGATATTGGGATTTTCCATATCAGCCCGGAGTCTGGAATTTATGCCCGATATGGCGATAGGCTCACCCCCTATAACATCTGGGACGGAACTAAGCTCGGCGAAATGTGGGTTGTCTAGTTGGCTAGTGCGCCTCTCCCTACCCCTGCTATACAGGCGTGAGCTTGTTTTGTTATCAATAATATTATAGAGGTGTCTACATTCATGCCACTTGGTCACTACCAGTATGGCCGATTTACATTGGCCAACGACAATAGCAAATAAAAGCACAGTGACCGGTAATGGGTACTTAGACATTGGTTGTTAACTTTAGCGTGTCAAATGGAATTTGTCAAAATAGACGTGCAACATCAGATAATTCTTGCGATTTTCCATTTAGTTTTTAGGTATAACCTGTATTGTGGGTGTTAGAGACTATGAGAGAATTTCGGTCTCACAACACCCAGACTTGAAACACATATCTGTGGGCCACACAAACATTTGTCTCAATGCGGGAATCGAACCCGCGGCCTCTCGCTTCACAGCCGGCTGCTCGCCCGCTGCGCCACGGAGATTATTATAGCAGAGACTGGTAAACGAACAAATGGGTCACCTGATGGTAAGTAATCTTCACCGCCTACCTCTATAGACACCCGACGCCGAGACACAAAAATAATCATGGGTGCGCAGTGACGTGCATAGGTATTTCGATCAGGATAGACAAAAATCTTGCACAATTATTCTCTTTAACTTTGGCGGCACCATCGGTTATCATCTCCTTGCCGATTTTAAACATAAGCTGAGCATTGCTATTTTGAAAATCTGTTTTTAGTCACGATTTTTATTCTTTGTTTATGGAAATCGCAAATTGGCAGGGTAGACAATGTCTCTTTGTCTATGTAGACGGCACGCCATTGTGGGTGCGTTGCTAACTTAAAAGGAACGAATGGAAGGGAAAAAGGATTGGGAAAGGGCGGGGGGATATAGCCCACCGGAAATCTCACCCACCGAACAAAACGCGACAGCAATCTGCCACTTTACGTCGGTTTTCTGTGAGACGGTGGTATCAAGCCGGTCGAGCTGAATTGTCACTTATGATACAATATATCTCCCTGTATGTGGAATTGTTATTGGTATACATTTTATGTAACACCCGGTATACTGTCCACGTTCCGCGTTGTAGCATTCAAACGGCCGCTGATGTCACGCGCGCGTCACGCGTCACGCTGGTAAACACGCATTAACATAATCAAACGACGTGAACACGCGCCGTGATTGCGTACGCACTGAGCGCAGAACACGTCGCGTGGCGTCGCTTGTAATGCACGGTGAGCGTGGTACACGTGACTCAGGGTTATGCCAATGGATTAAATGGCAATTTTAACTTCAATAACAAAAATAAGTCTTGTCCTTGGTTTAGTGTCAGCATATTTGGGCTATGGACTGGGTTAGAATCCCAGGTCAGGCAAAATTATTTTTCTAATTTTATTTGGGAGTCTCAGAGGGGATTAACGTCAGAGAGGCAGTCTGTCGTAAAAACGAAGCCGAATCCTTTCTGCAACTTGCATGAAAAAGTGTGTTGCGCAGACCCCAAAATATAAAGGCAGGTTGAAGACTTAAGGCGCCTTCAAACCCTGAAGTTTGGTTAAAACCTATAAATGTCAAAAACGCGGATCAACCTCGAGCCGCTGATCTTCACTGAAAATAATATGTAGTAATAATTAAAAACCGTTTTAAAAAATTAACACTTAATGAGAAATATTAAAAATATATTAAAAATGTAATCAGAATATTCAAAGAAGTTTAAACTTTCAAAGTCTATAGATTATCAAAAGAATTTGAATCTTTCTAAGAATTTGGAGGACTAATAGGATTTTTCTGATTGACGTATCTTATTATTTTTTTTTACAATATTGTATTTCTAGTATATGGTGATCCTTTGTATTTTTCGACCGACTTACCAAAAGGAGAAGGTCCTCAATTCGTCTGTATTTTTTATGTATGTTACGCGATATCTCCGCCAAATGTGGACCGATGTTCAAAATTCTTTTTGTATTCGATATAGCTTATTTCAAAGGTGGTCCCATATAGGTAAATTTAGTGACGATCGGATTTGAAGTCGGTCTGATAATATAGTATAAGTTCAGTTTGCAATTAGCCATCAAGGGTCGCGCGCGCTCGCACATATCATACAATCAAATATAATATATTAAAATGTATTTAACTTAACTTTGTTATTGCCAATCATAATGTTGTATTTTGGTTTTATCTTCTGTACTAATTTTGCTCTTTCTTTAACCTTGCGGCTTTTCTAATTTTAATATTTGTGGAAACTTTACTGGTCTATGTATTAGTTTTATTATTGTAATGTTATTTGTATAATTGTACTGTTTGTTTTCCTAATAAAATAAAATAAAATAAATATCATTGAGCTCATATCATTAGTTTTCCGACAATACATACATTTTATCAGCATATTACAAAATTTCAATTATCCCACAATTAGTGTAGGATTCAACAAATAACCGTACCGATAACATAATCGGCTTTTGTTATTCGAATACCGACCAATTAATTATCAAATTATCCAGGACTAGGAGTCATTGTTTTACTGTCAAAAATTTGGAAAGATCATAATTCGATTCCTAGCGACCACGATTCGCGAGGTTGCATATTTACACGCATATTAGTATTTTATAATCACAAGTTTAAAAACTTAACTGACCGACTTCCAATTTACCGATCGTGACCAAATTTATATAGGGCCACCCTTGAAATAAGCTCTATCGAACACAAAAAGAATTTTGAAAATCGGTCCTCATTTGGCGGAGATATCGAGTAACATACATTAAAAAAAATACCGACGAATTGAGGACCTCCTCCTTTTTGGGAAGTCGGCCGAAAAGGAGACCGTTTTTGCCACTTTGTAACGGAACCCTAAAAACGCAGCGTGTTTCACATCTGTGCGTATACAATCTTATAAGATTATGCAGCGGCAAGCTTATGATGCTAAAATAACACAAATATGGTACCAAGAACCAGTGGAAAAAGATAAGTTCAAGCAAACGGCGTGCGTGGGAGGCTTATATGAGTGGTAACTGGTAAGGTAGGTTATTTTTACTTGACTACAGCGAGTCGGTAATGTCAAAAGAAGGGTTTATGTTTTCATAACATAACATAACATAACATAAGCTCACGCCTATATCCCCGAAGGGGTAGGCAGAGGTGCACTAGCGAACCAGAACACCCACATTTCGCCGAGCTTAGTTCCGTCCCAGATGTGATAGGGGGCGAGCCTATCGCCATATCGGGCACAAATTCCAGACTCCGAGCTGATATGTCACTTTGCCCGACCCGGGGATCGAACCCGAGACCTCAGAACCGTAGTCGTACCGAAATACCACCACGCCACCGGGCAGTCTAAATTATGTTTATTGATGGTCGTTGGTTTTTTTGGACTGCACTCCACTTACCATTAGGTGTAGTGTAGTCACTTTGCTGTGCACGGATAAAAAAAAAGAACCCATTGTTGCTCAGTAGTGACTACTGAGCAACTGACTACTGAGTAGTCACATACATAGTCTAAAGTGTAAAGTCCTAACACACAATAATATACTTACTCATTTATACGCATCATGTACCATGGAATCTATGCGGCATACAGAAACATTGAAGAAACATTGTCTTTGCCACGGAGGCTGTATACTATAACCAACTCAGGTTAGTTTTATATTTAGGGACAATCGTAAAAATTACGCGTCGCCCTAATTGCCCACGTCACAAAAGAGTGAGTCACTTTGGGGCGTAAAATTTTGGAGGGAAAGTAAGTTAGTACCCGAGCAGGTAAACGGTACTTCTACGGACCTTTTTACATTCATCAGTCGTCGTTTAACCTTTTTGTTGGGACTAGAAAAGGGCCCGGCGTCATTATTAGAGATGAGAATATGAGAGTCCGAAATAATGTAAATAAAATAGAAATATAAATGTATTCGCCTCCTTGGTGTAGTGCTAGTGTATACTGCCTATGACCCGGGAGGTCTTGGGTTCAATGCCTAGGACGGGTGGGGTGTTTTTCAATACCATTTACCCAGATCTGGAGGATCTAGAGGCAGTTTATCGTAAAAACTAAATAAATCTCTTTCTGTAACATGATTGAAAAAGTGTGTTGTGCCGACCCCACATTAAGGTGTATGGTGTATAAGGGATATGGCCAGGTAGAAAAAATGGGTCAGGGGTAGTGTCACTCTACCGAGCCCGAAAAAAAAACGTTAAATATTTTGTTGAATCAAATGTATCCCATGAGATTTGTTCAAAATGTTTAGATTAATGATTCACAACAACAATTTCTGATTGTGTACCTGAACACATGTTCGTTGTTTACTGCTATAGTCTGGTCTGGCTGGTAAAATAAAGTTCATATGTTTCCTCATTCACATTTCCCTCATTTGTAACCGCAAAACATTTTTCCTCCAATAGAATAGTATTCGAATGTACACCGAATTCGTGTCGCATCCCTAGTCATTACACATTATTATCTAGCTGTAACATCATTGGCGTGCCCCGAAATTATTTCCTCCGGCCGCGGACGGTCGTCAGCCGGCGGACACGTACACTACGCCGAATACGCGGTCATACTCTAAAAAATAAATCTACTTTCAACGGAGAATAATGGCCTTAGAGGTTTTTCATATTTGCCTATGAATACTCACGACGAAATCATATAATTATTTTTTATGAAACGATAATTACCGTAATGCTTGTAAAAGAGTGTTGCGCCGACCCCATGGTAAAAAAAGTGGAAAAAGGGCAGTTAGAAGAATGAAAGTATAGTTTCCGTAGGTCAAATTCTTTCTGCAAAACACTTGTGTGGTAGGATAATTTATAGCAATTGAGCTTGATATAATGTAATTATTTGAGCGTATCAAATTACCGGATGGAATAAAGCCACTAGCACGGTTACGCTGCTGCTTACCTTTAAGAATACAAGCATCTTAAATTGTGTAATGAAGCAACAATAGGATCTATTTTCAATCGTCGCAACAAGATTACAAAACGGCAAGCGTACACTTCGAGGCGTACATAAAAAGTCGTCAACACAATTCGAAATGTTACTTCTATACCCACGTATCTATACTAGCGATGTTACCGGCACGATTTAACGATCAGTTTTGGGAACAAAGAGCCACAGTCACCTGTGGATGGTGACCACATCGTAGAATGTTGCAGGATATTGAAAAAATAAACATCTTTATAAAACCTCTAATTAAATTTCGATATAAATACATTTACATTATTAACGTCAAAAAATTTACGGAATCTGTGCTTTTCTTTGATAAATTATAAACCAGAAGAACGGCTTCGTTTCATTCTTAGTAATAAATCTACCAAAAATTTGTATATACGATGTAGAAGAATTTGCTTAACGATGGAAAAATTTGCCGTCGCTTCGCGTCGTGTCGATATTTGATGGAATCTTCCTGCATAATGAAAATTCTTGAACAGGCTACAAAAATTTGGATATAACATGTAACATAAGCTCACGCCTGTATCCCTGAAGAAGTTGGCAGAGACATACTAGCGAACTAGAACACCCACATTTCACGAGCTTAATTCCGTCCCAGATGTCATAGGGGGAAAGCCTACCGCCATATTAGACACAAATTCCAGACTCCGGGCTAATACTGAATTGGAACATCCAATATCATTTTGCCCGACCCGGGGATTGAACCCAAGACCTCAGGACGTTACTACGCCACCGAGACAGCCGTTGTGGATGTCTTTTCAGAAATTGACTTAGATAGATTTTAGTATATTATCTTCTCCTTCCTGCCCTCATCACACTCTAATGTGGGATCGGTCTAACAACTTTTGGGGGATATTAATGTGGACTTTCAATAAATCAGAAAATACAAATATTATCCTGTGAAATTATTCAACATACGGCCCCTACAAGCGACTAGATCGCGATCGGCAGTCGGCTATTCTTTTAGCTGATAATATCAGTAGGAATTCGACAAAGGTCGGTACGCTAATGCCCGGGAAAGGTGATTCGGCGGAATTTCCCGGAATGGGCTCCGGAAAAACACGCCTTTTTAAACGACTCTCGGAGCAATTTAATTTTCTGAATGATTTAGATGTTCCGTGAATGGGCGTGATTTAAGATTGTATTTTTGAAGATTTGTGTACACTTTTGTCTTGTTTCTTTGTATTTATTTTTTTCTTTAGCCTTGAAGTTTCTTTTTATAATATTAATCATTTGAATTTTATATTCTGTCTTGAACGAATTTTCTTTACAGTAATTTTTGGGAGTACGATAGATATAAAATACATACCTCTATATAGAGCTACAGGATATTTTGTTCTGTGAGTGAGATTGTCGGTGACCAATGTCCTTTTTCCAACCCCTATACCCTCAGTTTGAGGTTGGGAATGCACTCATGATTCCTTTTCATCAGGTGACGCACATGCGCGTTTGCCAGTTTTGGTACGAAAACACCAAATCTCAAGAACACGTATAAATCGAAATCGATGACGTCACCTCCTCTATTACGTTACTATTCCAATGTCGTAAAGGAAACTGGCAAAACGACGCAAAACAAAGTCACATATCAGCCATTTCCGATTCCGTCGGAAACGGATGTACCCCTCCCCGGCTGACATTGCCTCCCCTTCTCCCTGTTGACCATCGGCTGGCGATTGTACGATAACTGCGGAATATTGTAGGGAGCGCTTTTCGATCTTAACTGCCGGCCCTTCTGTCATAACAGTTAAATAGTTTTCCCTATATCTCAAGCTTCGAGTCTCGGGTCGCAACTTTTAAGTTATGTTAGACTAACCCCCGAATACTGAAATTCATTTTTCTACCTGCCCTTATCCCATCTTAATGTGGGGTTGACGCAAGAAACTTTCAACTCACTTTCAACCATGTTGCAGAAAGGATTTGGCTTAGTTTTACGACCGGCTGCCTGCCTTACGTCCACCCCCCACTGGCGGACCCAGTCAATCGAATTAGAATAAATCGTTTTGCACAACCTGGGAATCGAACCCAGGACCTCTCTGTCTACAGCCTATATATGCTGCCACTAGACCAAGGAGACGACTACCCCTCTTTCTTTCCTCCTACCTGCCCTTATCCCACCTTAATGTGAGGTCAGCGCTTCACATTTTTCAAGCATGTTGCAGAAAGGATTTGGCTTAGTTTTTGGATGACTACGCCTCTACTCACCTTTAATTTTATTTTTTAATTTTGTTATAGGCGGCCTCAAATGATAACCTAAGTTTTCGGGGCCCCGAAGGCAGGGTAATGTTTTCTAAATAGCCCGATTCCAAGTTTCCATAAATAAAAACAAGATTGAATCCAATGACGCCCAAGGAAAATTCCCGACGAAGTCTGTTATAAAACCGCGTCTTCCAATGACGTCACGAGATCATGTTACATCACAAACCCAATAGAGTTGTCTAATACGTTTTTGTTTAAGTTTTATCTAAAAAGTTTCCGTGACAGCAGACAGGGCCGCGGCCGGCTCCAGTTTAAAATATACTGTCGTATGGACAGGCCGCGCCCGGAACGATACCGTGCGATTTCTGGCTTTAGTTTACAACTTGTACGGGCTGCTCTTGTGTGGAGGGCTCGCGATGTCTACCGTGACTTTTTAACACATACATACATATGTATATACAGAATGGCGGTAACATAACGTCATTAAATTTGATAATGGGAACATCGATATTTCTAATTTTACCGCAGCAACAAAAAACCTGTAACGTCAATACTGAAAAGATAATTTTTAATTTTAATTTTAAATTTCATGATTGTACAATGTATTGACAGTCTAGATTAATCAAAATAATTCTATACTAAAGACTTTACTGATGGTAGGATATTAATATCCTCTTGTATGCGACCTATACTACATTTGGATCGCGTTTCAGCATCAGCTAGTGTACCTCTATATTCGATTTCCCTGAGATGATGGTTGCTTAGGGCGGTTTTGGGGTCCTTATATTACTGTGTTTATATCGGTCATCCGTCAAGCCCCGATTTGTTTCTTCCCTTCTCGGAGTGTGTGAAAAGGCGCGTCTCCTGCATTAAAGCATTACACAAAACACCAACACAAAATATGGTTTCGCTACACATTTTTGTCTATGATCCGTTGGCTCATGATCAGGAGACAGCGAAAAACATTGTTTCGTATAGATGATTTGTGTTTTGTTTCGAGAAAA
The DNA here is from genome assembly GCA_036417725.1 of Clanis bilineata. NCBI lineage: Eukaryota > Metazoa > Arthropoda > Insecta > Lepidoptera > Sphingidae > Clanis > Clanis bilineata. Next base: position 15,763,555 of record CM071157.1, read on the forward strand.
ACCACGTGCAGGGAACCGGCTTTACTGTGGCAGTTTTTAACACTATGTGTATCATATTATGATGGATGTTATGCTAATGTAGAGCAAGCTATATCATCAAACTATTTACGGTCATACTACAAAAACCGTTCACTAGTTCACAAACTACGTTCACCCAGAAAATGACTAAAGTTACAAGAGGCATCACTAAATAAATGTCAATAAACATTCCTCGAGTGAGATACTATGATTGGCTCGGTGTATCAAAGAGTCGTTGTATAAGGAAATGCGCTTTGAGCTAGGAAAATAGCAACTGTCGGATTTCTACCAAATATTTTGAACTGAATGTGAATACGGTGATAGTTTTTTAACAAAATATGTGAGGTTGTTAACCATCTATTCTGTTCTTTGTTGAACATCTAAATATTTACATTTAGCTTCAGGTTTGAAAGGTTCACACGGCGTGTGTCATGCTTATCTTTTTTTTTATACCAGAGATTAGCAAACGAGCAGATGGGTCACCTGGTGGTAAGTGATCTCCACTGCCCATAGACACCCAAGACACAATAAGAATCATGGATGCGTTGCCAACTTAAAAAGAGGAAATGGAAGCAAAGGGAAAAGGGATAGGGAAAGAGAGGGGGGAAATAGTTGGCATTTGTACCCAGCGAGGCGATAAGCTCGATCACACGCAAGTAAACTCTACAAGAGGTAATCTAGTTCTGTAATTCACCTCTGCCTACCTCTCTGGAGATACAGTCGTAAGCTTATGTGTTTATTTACTCTATCTACGTTTATCTGAAAAAAAAAACATGAGTTATGACCAATGAGATTCCAATAATTAATGTTTCGAAGAATCCAAACAATGGTCACATCCCACAAACAATGTGGTTTAATGTAGTACATTGTTATAATTGATTTCGAAAGCCACGTGCGGTTTAAATAAATACACTCTACAGACTCTACATAATAATTAAAGAGGAAATTAACTATTTAGTTCTATATCAGAATGATATTGAGGCAGATTGATAACTGCTAAGAGGCAGTACTCGCTATGCTTATATTTAAGCCTAGTAATCTTAAAATTCTTTAAATCTTTTTACCAGGTAATAAATATCTTGTAGCGAGAGTCCATCTATTTTTTTTCCTATTTGTGCTAATCATATATTATAATGGGACGGAACTGAGCTAGGCGAGATGTGGGTGTCCGCTAGTGCGCCTCTGCCTACCCCTTCGGGGATACAGGCGTGAGCTTATGTTATATATTTATATATTTTTATTATTGTTACTGTTAACTCTTTACGGAAACTTTTACCAGACTATCCTAGGAGTGTAATGTTTTTGTCTATATTTCATTCGACATCATCATCATCACCAGCCACAGGACGTCCACTCCTGGATATAAGCCTCCCCCAAAGATTTCCAGATCAAACTGATGGAAGCCGCCTTCGACATGCCTTAAACAATTTTTTTTTTTTTTTTTTTTTTTTTTATCCGAGCACGGCAAAGTGACCACACAACACCTGATGGTAAGCGATGTGCGGTCCAAAAATACCAGCCACCACCCATAGACCTTGTGTCCATCGGTGGCGACCAGTATCATGCCGGCCTGCATAAATGCTTCTTCACACTCCGATTGAAGGACCCAATGTTTTGTTTTGTTTCAATGACCCAATTGATTACATAATTTAGCGATTAAACTATTTTACAGAATTCAATTGGATTTCACTAGAAATAAGACTGTAGAAACAATATTCTATGGTTATTGTACCTCTATAAGCATGACACCAGGTGTAAAACAAATTATATTTCTGTACAGATCAATAAGCGATAGTTCAGTTGGGAATAGTACGGACTGCCGAGACAAGTATCGGAGGTTCCAGCCCAACTCCAAAATCGAGCAAACACCTCTGACTTTTCTATGTTAAGTGTACTTTCATTGTGAATTATAGCTTGCTATAACGGTGAAGGAAAACATCGTGAGGAAACCTGCATACTCGAGAATTTCTTTACACGAATTTCGAAGGTATGTGAAGTCTACCAACCAGCATTAGGCCAGCGTGGTAGACTAAGGCCTAACCCCTCTCATTAGTAGAGGAGGCCCGTGTCCGGCAGTGAGACAGTAAAATTTTATAGAGCAAATGTTATTATTTAAATATTACAGATCAATATTATTACAGACGCTTTCTTAACTTAGTGGCAACATGTATAGGTAGGTGTTCGAAATAGTAGTATACGTATACACCCTTTCATCGGCCATTTTGCTCAATAACTTTACTTTTTGTTACTATGGTGATAAACCAAATATCAGAAAAGCTATTCTACAACGACTCAACTTCCATCACCGATGTTACACTGAACTAAGTGAACTATTTAATTAACCTGCCAATCCGCAAAGCGGCGAGGCGTGAAGATAACCGAGCAGATTCATATGATTAACTCGGAGCGACCGTTGAACAGTCTCGCCTCGCGCCAGTAACCCGCGCCGTACTCATTTAAGTTTTCCTATTTCCTTGTCCCTGAGAAACTTAAAACGTTCGTATTACAATACATTATGGACTGGGAGGGACTTGGGTGGAACTGCGGGGGTGGACCTCCCATGCTTTAAGTTGTGTGTCTTTATTATACATATGTAATTTTAAATATAATTTTCTGAATACGTATATGTGTTAAAAGCAATTTTGTTTTTTCGGAATACATACATACATCATACATAAGCTAACGCCTGTATCCCCGAAGGGGTAGAAAGAGCCGCCCTAGCGAACTAGAACACCCACATTTCGCCGAGATTAGTTCCCACCCAGATGTGATAGGGGGCGAGCCTATCACCATATCGGGCACAAATTCCCGACTCCGGGCTGATATAGAAAAATACAATATCACTTTGCCCGACCCGGGGATGGAACCCAAGACCTCAGGACGATAGTCGTACCGAAATACAACCACGCCACCGAGGGATTTTCGGAATACGTCTACATAAAAGTACGTGCTCATGTAAATCAGCTCATATTAGGTCGTATAAATTATATAAACCGATTTGTATGTGTTATATACATCATGACATTAAGCAAATGTAAGATAATACTTGTGAAATTCTAGCATGCTCTCTACAGCAAACATTTTAAAAAGAATTTCGTTTGCATTATCTTGGTACTATGGTTACTAGGTAAACGTTGTCTGTAGTTGCACTAAATACAAACAAATAATGCCGATCATTGAAATCTTGCATCCCTCCAGTGATTAATAAATATTGTTTGTTATTTTCTATATAATATTGACCCCCACCCAAAAACCCACCCCACCCCAAAAAAGCAGCGATAGCTCAGTTGGGAATGGTACGGACTGCCGAGACAAGTATCGGAGGTTCGAGACCAACCCCAAAATGAAGCATACACCTCTGACGTTTCTATGTTAACTGTATTTTCATTGTGAAATATCGCTTGCTATAACGGTGAAGGAAAAACATCGTGAAGAAACCTACATACCCGAGAATTTCTTCACAAGAATTTCGAAGGTATGTGAAGTCTACCAACCCGCATTAGGCCAGCGTGGTAGACTAAGGCCTAACCCCTCTCATTAGTAGAGGAGGCCCGTGCTCAGCAGTGGGACAGTAATATTACAGGGCTAATATTATTATTATATTGACCCCCACTAGCCTACCGAATCCCTCCCCCCGCACGCAGCTGAGAACGCGCGTAAGTAACTCAATTAAACAAGCGGCATGTGAAAACGGGCTGTTTGACAATCGGCGAAGTTATGGCCAAGTGGAGACCAACTTCACGGAGCTGGTGCCAAGTTGGCGCCAACTTTGTATCCAACTAGCAGTTGGCTAATTTTCTACCAACTTCCAATGACGTCGAATAACCTGGAAAAGTTTGTTATGTGTTTGATAATTGTATTATTGATAAAGTTCATGAAATGTTTAGCTAGTTTACATTTAGTGAAATTAATACATACCCGGGGATATTGAATAGTATGGTTTAACATTATATTCTATGCCAAACTTTAGTTGTTTGTAAAGGTGGATGTTTGACACTTTGGCAAGTGATCGGATTTAAATGAAATTTATCAGAGCTGTGCACCATGACGTACGAGAAGTAATCTAGGCAGGCATATACTCATTCCTATGATTCTTACGGTAGGCAGCTAATCTGCCTGGCATTACTAATGTTATGTAAGTCTGTCAGTATCTTGGTAAAATAAACAATAAGCAATCATATAATCACATTATAATAATTAGCTTTCTACTAGTGCTTAGTTGCATGTACTACGTATCTACTTACATGAGTACAGAGTATTTTTAAATTGTTAAAAATGTATACCGTTGTATGCTCCATTTTATGCATCTTGCATTCGTTGTTTTAGGTGGTTTAAAGATTATATTATTACGAAATGAATAATTAGTTAATAAGCACAAAGTCTCTACTTTCGAGCGAGAGCGACTCTTCGCTCTCTATCACTAGCAGCAGAGCCCGAGCTCGCTGCGCACTGATTATATTTAGTTAATATTTCACACAGATTTCATAGATTGTCCGTACTACACGATAATTAGGCATAAACCTACTTGTGAAAGAATAATGTAATTGTGTAAAAACATAAAAAACATAAGCACACGCCTGTATCCCCGAAGGGGTAGTCAGAGGCGCACTAGCGAACTAATACACCCACATTTCGCCGAGTTTAGTTACGTCCCAGATGTGATAGGGGGCGAGCCTATCGCCATATCTGGCACAAATTCCAGACTCCGGGCTGATATGGAAAAATCCAATATCACTTTGCCCGACCTGGGGATCGAACCCGAGACCTCAGGATGGTAGTCATGCCGAAACACAACCACGCCACCGAGGCAATCAATTGTAATAGTGTAAATTAGCTATAAATCTAGATTGCTTTAGCGTCGTTTTATAAAGAGTGGTACGACCCTCAAACTCGTAGAAATCTACTTCATCCTGAGTACAGTTCGTCCCACACACAAAAGCAGTGTTTTCAAAACCTCCGACAGTACTGTCTGGGTATTTAGTATAATTGTTCTAACTGGACGCCAGCTGGCTACCCACCGGCACGTACAGAACTTGTTCAAATGTTGTGTACATGTCTAGATGGACAGGAAAAATATAATAATAATAATAATAATAAATACTTAGTTTTGTTGTCCATGTCCTTTTGTATTCTTTTCTCTTGCACAAATAATAATGTTATATCCTGTACTTGAATATTTCGTCACTTTCTTGTTTGGAGCGTATTGTTTACTACTTTACATTAATTTCACATCTTGTATGTAATGTAGCCTGTATTCAACTATCCATTCTAGGTTATTTTGTTGTGACTGGCGTTTTTATTTTTATTTCTATCATTTAATGTGGGTAGATGCATAAACTTTCGTGTCAATGTCAGTTTAAAATTGCGTCGAAGTGACAGTGATATGACGTTCGTCAATGTTGGCACGACGTTATGCTTTATACACGTACATATGCAGGTGTCAATGTCAGTCTGACGTGCGCAGGGTGACTTTGACACCTCTAAGTAAGTGTGCGTCTTTTTGTATTGATGTTGATGTGCGTTAGGCGGTGTATATTTCGATGCATATAATAATTGCGTTCCTTTTTTTTTATGTTGTATTTCCTAAAGTTTGTGAAACGAGTGGTAATTTCCTAAGTATTTATATATTTTAGATACTAACTAAAATTTTAAGTGTGTGGATCAGCTGGCGGGTGGTGCAGAGATGATTTGCTGCACCGTAATTTATAATTTTTAATATTTACTTTTTTTTCTTTTATTATACATATATTATAATAGTTTATTTATAAATTATAATGTTTTCAGATGATTCTTATCATTCTGCTCACGAAAGCGAAACTGAATCCAGTAGTGATAGTTTTTACTCGGTAACTGACGGACTTGGAGACTTGCTGCGACGAACCTTTAGTCTACAAACTCGTCACTCTTTCAATGTTTGCCATGTAAATGCACAAAGCCTAGCCAGTCATTACAGTGACCTGTCTGCTACCTTTACTGACGCTGACGTTCATGCCATCCTGATCTCTGAGTCTTGGCTTAAACCTCATCTTCTCTCGACCAACTACCCTCTGCCCGGCTTCGTATTGTCTCGAAATGACCGAATCGGTAAGGGCGGAGGTGGTGTGGCCATTTATCTCCGAAGTGATCTTCCTTTCAAAATCGTAGCTTCTTCTCCCTCCAACTACTCTGCCTCTGCAGAATTTCTCTTTATTGAGGTTTGGGTCCAGGGAACTAAAACTCTCCTGGGTGTTGTTTATTGTCCTCCCGCTATTGACTATTTCTCCAGTCTCGAATCGGTTCTGGAATCTATAGGGTCAGAATACTCGCATCACATCATCATGGGAGATTTCAATACCGATCTCCTTATCCAGTCTTCTCCTCGCTCTCGTAAACTTTTGGACATAATTGGGTCTAACAGCTTCCATCTTCTCCCGTTGCAAGCTACGCATCACAACAGCGATGGACACGATACTTGGTTAGACCTTATCCTCACCTCCGCTCCTTCCTTCGTTTCTATTCATGGTCAGTACCCTGCACCTGGTTTTTCCCACCATGACCTTATTTTCCTCTCTTACAGCCTAAAACCCCCCAAATCTTTACCCAAGGTTTTGCACAGGCGTTGTTTTGGTCGCATGGACCCCGAAAAGTTGTCTGAGGATGCCGCAGAGCTGAAATGGGAGCCACTAATAAGTGCCACTACAGTTGACGACAAAGTCCACATTTTCAACACAACAGTCAGTAAGCTCTACGACGTTCATGCACCTCTCAAGAAAATTAAATTGAAGCGTCCTCCTGCGCCTTGGCTGACGAGGGGAGTTCGGATGGCGATGAGACGTCGGGATAGAGCCTTTCGCAAATTCAGAAAGGATCGTACGAATAAAAACTGGAACTATTACAAAGTTGCAAGAAATCGGTGTAATCAGATGATTCGCAACGCTAAGCGCCGCCACATACTCAGCAATATATCTTCTTCTTCTCCGGCTAACATCTGGAAGTTCCTTCGGACTCTTGGTGTTGGCAAACAGAAGATAGACTTTCAGGGGACATTTGGTTTGGATGAAATCAACATTCATTTCTCTTCTACCATTCCTATGGACATCCAAACCAAATGTCGTACCCTGAATTATTTATCTCGTCTTTCCCGTCCCAATATCGATCCTTTTCGGTTTTCTCCAGTTGCGACAGATGAGATCAAAAAGATAATCCTCTCCCTAAAATCTAATGCCATGGGCTGCGATCAAATCAGCCGCCACATGATCATCACAATCCTTGACTACCTACTCCCTGCAATTTCCCACATTATTAATGTCTCCCTCACTTCCGGTGTCTTCCCGTCCTTATGGCGGAAGGCTCACGTTATTCCTCTCCCGAAAATTCCTAATCCATCTCTCGTCACCCATTTTCGGCCAATTTCAATTCTTCCTTTACTGTCCAAGGTGCTCGAAGCCTGTGCGCATAAGCAACTATCTAGTTTTGTGCACCTTAATAACTTGCTAAGTCCTCTGCAATCAGGCTTCAGACCTGGTCATAGCACTACTTCCGCCCTCCTAAAAGTGACTGGCGATGTGAAGGCGGGCATGGAGGATACCAGTGTCACTATATTGGCTCTGGTGGACTTCTCGAATGCCTTCAACACCGTCAGTCACGACATCCTGCTCTCTATCCTCTCCCACTCAATGGTCTCTTCTGAAGCATTGGAATGGTTTTCATCGTACCTTCGAGGGCGTCAGCAGTTGGTGCGTCTCGATGAGTCTTCATCGAGTTGGCGTAATATCGACTCTGGCGTTCCTCAAGGCGGTATTCTCTCTCCGTTATTATTCTCTGTTTTTATTAATCTCATTACTCAAGAACTTCAGTGTGCGCATCATCTGTATGCCGATGACTTGCAACTTTACGCACAAGAAAATGCTGATTGTGTGTCTGTAGCCATCAAAGACATAAATAACGACTTGGAGAGGATTCGGACCTGGTCTAAAAACTTTGGGTTAGCAGTAAATCCTACCAAGTGTCAAGCAATTATCTTGGGCAGCCAAAGAATTATGGCAAAATTAAAATTAGAGACACTGGCACCCATCGTTTTTGATGGCTCAGTCATCTCACTCAGTTCTACAGTTAAAGATCTGGGCCTGTATATTGACTCCAACCTACACTGGCAAGCACAGGTGAATTCCGTCTGTCAGAGGGTTACCAGTATCCTTCGTGCTCTCTATCGCTTGAAGAACTTCCTTCCTACCAAAACCAAGATGATGCTTGTGCAAACCTTAATATTTCCTATAATCGACTATGGTGATGTGTGCTATCTCGACCTGAATGCAGATCTTCTCAACAAACTTGACCGACTTCTGAATAACTGCATTCGATTCATTTTTAATCTTCGTAAATAACCGGAATATATACGTGGTCAACGTATCTCGGTTCCGTTCTGAACTGAAATGGCTACCTATCCGTCAGCGCCGCAGCCTCCGCGCACTTACTACTCTATTTTCTATTCTTAAATCTCCTACACCTCCGTCTTACTTGACCCCTTCCTTTCAGTACCTACACTCCAGACATGAGAGAAATCTCCGTTCTTCTGACAATCTTCTTCTTCTCTGTCCTTCCCATAGGTCTGCCATTACACATTCTTCTTTTCCGGTACAATCTGTACTTCTTTGGAATGCGCTCCCTCTTGAGATCAGGTTGTGTACGAATCGTCAGACGTTCAAGATGAAGGTTCGTGAATTACTTTTAAGTAATTTGGCAGAATCATCGTAAGCATAAATCTATCCTATTCTCCTATTATAATTTCATAAACAGAAATAGTATATTTATATAGTATATATTATATTATGTATATATCTTCTATGTATTATTTTATTTATATATTTTAACTATTATGTAAGAATTTAAATTTATTTATGTATATTATTGTGTCTAGTCCTGTTCTCAATAAAAAAAAATCCAATATGTTACACGCCTACCTATAATTTATCTCTGCACCACCCTGGGTTGATTGGTAGAGAATGCCTTTGGCATTAAGTCCGCCTTTACATCATAATGTGTAAAAAGTTAAATAAATAAATAAATAATACACCTTAAGAGGCTCTCAATCGGGCCTTGGGTCAAGAGCCAGAAGAGCCAGAAGAGCAGTACAGAAGGCAGTGTTATTGGACATGGCACGCATTGTGAGGCGGTTACTCACTTTGAGCCCCTAACCACCAGTGGTTTGGGTCTCAAGCCTCGTCATCGGGAGGGTGATATTTTTTTATATATTTTTAAATGTATTTTTTTACATTACTTATATTTAAAAATGTAAAAAAATATAAATTGAAATAAATGAGGATAATAATATTAGCCCTGTAATTTTACTGTCCCACTGCTGGGCACGGGCCTTCTCTACTAATGAGAGGGATCAGGCCTTAGTCTACCACGCTGGCCTAATGCCTAATTTCTCCACAAAAATTTCGAAGGAATGTGAAGTTTACCAACCATACGTATAAATACGTATATAATTTAATTTTTTTATTATTGAACAGAAACATAAAAACTGAGAATAACTTTAAAAAATTCATCGACTTCAACATTTATCGGGTGGTGACCAAATGAATATGTGACTGTTTTTGCAATAATCTCTATCGATCACACAAAAATATTTGAAATTCGGTCCTCCTTAAAGGTTCATTTCTCATTCGCCGGAGAAAACGGATAACACATAAAATAGGTACCTACTTAAGAATTTGAGATTGGCGACTTGTTCTACTCTTTTTCTACCTGCCCTTATTCCATTAACCAACACACTTTTTCAAACATGTTGCAGAGAGGATTTGGCTTAATTTTTACTATCGGCAGCCTGACTTCAACTCCCTCCGAGGCTCAGTCTCAGGCAAATTAAATTAGAAAATTTGCTTTGCCCGACCTGGAAATTGAACTCAGACGACTTGTTTTACTAGATAAACAAATTTTCTGTTACATTTAGTCACCCTGCTTCATGTTCTGATTTAATAAAGATAAAATTAATTTAAAAGCACTTCAAACTAAAATATATTGCTACACTAAGCTAGAGCGCCACTGTCGCCTTCTTGGTCTAGTGGCAGCATATATGGGCTGTGGACCGGGAGGTCGTGGGTTCGATTCCCGGGTCAGGCCAAGCGAATTTTCTAATTTAATTTGCCCGGGACTGGACCCCTCAGAGGGGGTTGCCGTCAGGCAGGCAGCCGGTCGTAAAAACTTAGCCAAATCATTTCTGCAACATGCTTGAAAAAGTGTGTTGCGTCGACTCCACATTAAGGTGGGATAAGGGCAGGTAGAAAGAAGACTAAGCTAGAGCGCCACTGTATCTAGACGTGTACTATCAATACTCAAGTATACACTTTTCATTTATTTCTCTGGCAATAAACTCAGCTAGTTAATATTAAGTTAGTTTCCCAAGCTACTGAATGTTTTACGTCCATCCAATGTAGTAGTTTAAAAATTCAACTAAGAGTTTCTGTTTGTATTAGATTTAAAGTTTCTGATTGATAAACCTATGAACTATTCATTTTACTTCTATTTGCAAAGTTTTGTAGCTCTGTAATCCTTATTAATATTGTAAGCTGAAAAGTTTATTAGAAAGCTATTATCTCTGAAACTACAGAAACTATTTAGAAAATAATTTAATTATTATAAACTACGCCATTTCTGAGTGAGTTACTTTTTATCGTGGACTCTTTTAATTCAAATTTAAGTATTTTTTGCCGATAGAAAGCTTCCGCAAGGTACAATTGTTTAGTTGGTTGTTTTACCCTACAGCTGCTTGCCTGACCGAGACGGCAAATTCAGCCACACCGGTCTGTTGGCTGAACGCAGGTGCGCTCGAACCCAAAAAGTTAGGTGACCATGCTGAGGGCAACCCACTAACGGGTTACGAACCTCGGCTTAGGATGGTCACTGAGAGAGAGATGTGTAGTAAAAAGTTATTTTAGAAATATCAACATAGTTATGCGGAGAATCGTAAAGTCCCGACTTCAAATGTCAGATCGACCAATCACAATAATTTGTGTTAACTGTTTGACGGAATCTAAATTTATAAAATTTTATGGATTCAATAAATTAATTGATTAAAAATTTACATTTGTTTTTCCCGGGATCGGAATTTGTGCTCAGCATAGCAATAGGGTCGCCCTCTATCACAGAAAGACAGAAATAATCTACACGTGCATTCGCTTTTTAGTTCACAACTGCATACTGTTTCTGAAAATCAGGCGTGATTATATATACATACATGTATAAAATCTAAACTTAATAACTCCGTCACATGCACAGATAATTTTGCCAAGCTATAGCTCAAGCAGCCGACTTCGAAGTAGTTACGGCTAAACTTTCTCGGCTATATCTCACGAATATTTCAAAGACAGTATGCCTCCTATACGTAAAATTAGTACCGGCTATAAAATCAAAAGGCCGCTTGGTTCTTCATTTACACCGTAGCTAACAAAGGATCGGTTAGTTACGAATCTTCTGCCTTTTTTTTCTCCTGTTTTAATCTATTTAATCTAACTCTAATACACCATGTATTAGAGTAGACGTTTTTTTTTATAGCAGAGATTGGCAATCGAGCAGATGGGTCACCTGATGGTAAGTGATATCCACCGCCCATAGACACCTAAGATACAAAAAGAATCATGGATGCGTTGCCAACCTAAAAGGAGGAAATGGAAGGGAAGGGAAGGGGATTGGGAAAGAAGGGGGGAATTGGGCCACCGGAAATCTCACTCACCGAAAGAAACGCGACAGCAAGCTGCCACTTTACGTCGGTTTTCTGTGAGACAGTGGTATCTAACCGGTCGAGCCGGCCCATTCGTGCTATAGACGTTACTGTCTACAGCGTGGCTCTACTACTTGAAAAGCTGGCCTGTCTTAGAATTAAGCGTAATCCTTTCTACAACACGTTTAAAAAACGTTTTTCGCCAGTCAGTCAATCCCACCCATATATATATATACAATACAACTACACTGAGAAGCCGATTATTTAAGAATCTTCATACATTATTCAAAATACAATAATTTCGACGTTTATGGTTTTGGATAATATGCAGAATGTTAAAAGTGCGTGGTACGCCACGCTGTAGGAAATTTTGTGTAGACTCGATTGGATTACCACTACCTCATAGAAAATCGACGTAAAGTAGCTTGCAGTAACGTTTTGTACAGTCAGTATGATTTCTAGAGGCTTGATTAATATGCCCTCTTCTTATAAACACCTAACCCTAAATCTTTCTGTGGACTGTGGTTTCACTATACCCTTGGTATTCCTATATCTGTGGGCCATGGTTACGATTTATCATAATGTGAGCCGCCTCGCCTGCTTCGTAAACTAATAAAACAAAAAGACCATAAATTCATCCCTAATATAAACAAACGACGCATTTAAAAACATATCTGCAAAAGCGCACTACATTACATTCAAAAACATTGCAAATGGTTCAAACAAATGTGCCAACAAATACTTTATTCTATTCAAAACACATCGTCCATCACAATGATAGTTCAGACGCTAATAAAAACGCAGATAAAATTTCAAAGCCCTCCGAACTTTCAATGGCACGTGATAGTCGACGCAATAATTTGTGGCGCGACCATAACAGACCGTTACGTAAACTATAACTTACTTCTAATGCAGCTATAACGGCGTCTGAGACCTTCGGGCGACAAATGCTGAATTTTTAGATTAGGAATTTTTAGATAAGACTGTGGGGGTACAGCGCGGGCGGGTTGGTTATGCCAAGTTTAGTCAAGGATAAACACTGTTTAATTTTTAACCGATTTAAAACGAAAAATGTACATTTCCAATGGACCAGCATTTGTACACACTATGTCATCGGTGTCAGTATCATCATCATCATCATCAGCCATAGGACGTCCACTGTTGAACATAGGCCTCCCCCAAAGATTTCCAGATCGACCTGTTGGAAGCGGCCTGCATCAATTGGTGTAGGTAAAGCTCCAAAAAGATAACCAATTTTCCACCGTAAATAAATAATTATTATATTTATTTATGATTTTCCGGTTATTGTTAAATGTTTACTGCCTGCTAAGCAAAGATGTAAGTAATGTATGTAATCCCATCCTCTTTTCGAAGAGAATTTTTTTTGCGGGGAAAATCGTTTCGTCTACCGTAATTCTTAACCATAATATTTAGGTTACATATAAATGGAACTCTTTGTGTAATCTATGCGTGGAAAACTTGGTACACATTTTTTTTTAAAATGCACGAACGGATGAACGTGAAAGACACAGTTAAAGTTTATATGGAGAAGAAGTGTATAAAGCTATTTTTTGCATATAAAATGCATTAATAATCACAAGTTTAAAAACTTAACTGGCCAACTTCCAATTTACCTATCGTGACCTAATTTAAATGGGACCACCCTTGAAATAAGCTGTATCGAACACCAAAAGAATTTTGAAAATCAGTCCACATTTGGCGGAGATATCAGTAACATATATTATATTAAAAAAATACAGACGAATTGAGGACCTTCTCCTTTTGTAGAAGTCGGTCGAAAATACATTAAATTAATTAAAATAATTATGGCCCAATTTCGACGACTGGGCGACTACTATATACATTAATTACAGCTCAATTAAAAACCCTTATTTGATGTTAATCAAAAACGTACAAAGTTAAACCTCCTCATTTTCAATGTAGGTTAAACTAATCGATACGGTGTAAAGACTGCCTTAGCTGTAACTCTACGGTGACCAACGAGGCAAGTTTAATGAAATTCTTACTACCTCTTGACAATATTGTTTTTAAATTTTGCACTTACTGCACCGCGCCTCGCTTGCATTACTTGTAACCCTTTGCTCCTGCGCCGAAAGCAAAAGTAAAATCAGGTGATTAAATATAAGTAACCGTTAAAGACTCGTCGAAAGATTTTAAATATACTTCTACATAAGCAACGTCGAATGGCAATACAAACATGCAAAGGAGCTCACAATCAATAATTAAGTATTTTGATTGAACAAATGAGACTGGATGGATATCAGGGGGGTTACCACCACCTATTATAGCAGTATCATTATCATCTTACTTGTACCGCTTCCTATACAAAACAAACGAAGAACGATTATAATAATACTGCTATAAGAGGTTGTGGTAATCCTGTTGTGGACTTTGATAAAATTGTTCACACTCTTTCTGTTAACAATTTTTAAACTGGTCGCTTAATTTTCTAAACGCATGCTTAAATTTTTAAAAGTTTAACTTACAAATTACGATAATTATTATATAAATAAAAATGTGTGAAGTTCACAACTTGTTAATGGATCTAGGTTAACTATATGTATAACTATAGTATTGACAATTGATTAGTGAAACCGCAGCGCGGCGGCCCCAGCGGCTACACGACGTAATTAAATCGAAACAATCTGTAATCAACTGATAATCATGTTAATTAACGCTTTGCTGTCCGAATTAGTGTCCCTGATTACATTGGTTAGTGTGCGGTCGGGTTGCCAGGTTTTTTTTTTTTGATTATAGGCTTTAAGCCTTAACTAAAATTTAAACGTTAAAGTGTATCCAAAAGAAAAAATACAAAAAGGTATAATACCCTATAACGAGAACAGAAACAAAATTCGTAGAAAAAATATTTTTTACAAAATTTTAATGGAGCTGCTGTTTGTTTTCTATAAGACAATGGTACCAAACCAGTCGAGCTATTTGTGCTGTAGAGGTTACTGTCAACAACGTGGCTCCACCACTCAAACCTACTACTCTCCGCGGTAACAATTATACAACATAAATATACAAATACTAAAAGAAAAAATACAGGAACACGGAAAATAACTTAACAAAATAAGCTCTATCGAATACAAAAAAAAAATCGGTCCACATTTAACCGAGATACCGCATAACATACATAAAAAAATACATACGAATTGAGGACCATCTCCTTTTTGGAAAGTCGGTCGAAAATAAACAAAATATAGACGATTATTATATTAGAGGTATATATATTATACCTCTATAATTATAAATATTATTAATATCTACTTAGAACTATGATAGAGGTTACAATTTAGAGATCAAGACCGCTCGTCTTTACCTCTATATTCGATCATGATCTTGAATAAAATTCCCTGATATTCTCGGATTTATTCCCTACCAAGCAACTTTCCGATACATTGAAATGAATAGATAATTAAGCTCGCCTGTGTATTTAATTGATACAATACATTAGAAAGTGGGTATAACTCCCCGCCTGTGTTACACAAACTATTATTTAATTAATTAATTAATGGAAGTTAAATAATAGCCGATAATGTATTTGTAATGCCTATTTAGGTCTATCATTATTATAGTAGATATTATATAAAGGTATAATTTAATAGTTATTTAAGACTGCCTCGGTGGCGTGGTGGTATTTCGGTACGACTACGGTTCTGAGGTCTCGGGTTCGATCCCCGGGTCGGGCAAAGTGATATTGGATTTTTCCATATCAGCCCGGAGTCTGGAATTTGTGCCCGATATGGCGATAGGCTCGCCCCCTATCACATCTGGGACGGAACTAAGCTCGGCGAAACGTGGGTGTACTAGTTCGCTAGTGCGCCTCTGCCTACCCCTTCGGGGATACAGGCGTGAGCTTATGTTATGTTATATTTAAGATTGAACCGATTTTACCTATGACCGGTGGAAACCCTTTACCATCAAGTGACTTGCCTGCCGGCCTAAATATCTGCTTTATAAAGAGTATTTACTAATATTTTTAGATTGTATTACCCGACTTAATTTACTACATTTACCCGACTGCCCCATAATGAGAGTTATTTTTTTGTTAGATTTCCTAAATAGCTATACCAACTATTATAATTAAAGACAAAAAAAAACAGTTTACTTTCTGAAAAATTTAACCCTTCACTGCTACGTATTATTCGTTTTAAGATTCCTTACACAGACCGACTTGTGAGCAAAACTAGTATTAATTATAATGATCACATTTCAACCCTTTCTCGACGCACGGTATATTTTGCAAAGGATTCTTGTCTTGGCATGAACGGCGCTTGCCTCACAGTCATATGACAGTACTGTGTGGATCGTAGCGTTAAGGGGAGTTCCCACTGAGAGCAGAGCAGGCTCCGTGGTTATTCTGCTTATCTCGTGACAGTAAACTGCATATAAATCTTCGATAAGGTCGATCCTCTTTTTGAATGGCCCAAAAAGCGCTGGCTGGACGTTTTGGACGGAGATATGAGAACCAATGGTCTCACTATGGAGGATGCTCATGACCAATACCCCTAGTACGAGTTTATTTTGACAGTTTTCGATTCTCGAAGTCGACGATATTTTGCATCTTCTCCATACATTTGACTAGCAGCGCCACTTTGCGGAAACTACAACGAACTAAAAAGTTTATGGAGAAGCTGAAAACTGTCGTCGATTTCGTGAATCGAAAAAATCTTGTACTGAAGTGGAAGCGTTTAAGTAGGAAAGCGCACCCTGGCACTAGGCCGGGATAATGCCATGCAGAAAGAAAGAAGGCAATTGTCAAAACTATAAGTATAAAATAAGACCTATTTCAATGATAACTAATCCTTTCCTCCGCTATTAGCTCATAACCCTTACACAAGCAATAACACAACCAATAAGCAGCGATAGCTCAGTTGGGTGTAGTACGAGACTGCCGATACGAGTGTCAGAGGTTCGAGACCAACCCCAAAATGGAGCATACACAAATATTGCTTGCTATAACGGTGAACGAAAACATCGTGAGGTACCTGCATACCCGATAATTTCTCCACAAGAAATTCGAAGGTATGTGAAGTCTACCAACCCGCATTAGGTCAGCGTGGTAGACTAAGGTCTAACCCCTCTCATTAGTAGAGGAGATCCGTGCCCAGCAGTGGGACAGTAACCCCCACACAGTGGAAACCACGCCTTAACGTCGGCAGAGATATCCGCCCGCACCTCTCCGCATCTCTCCGTATCTCTGCATTTCTCCGCAACAACTCCAGCGAACTTGGCCTTACTCTTGAACTTAGCGCATTACCGTCGCATTGCATTTTACACTGCATACTCACTTGGGTTATGGGTTTTATGTTATGTTGGAGTTTCTTCTTCCTGTGGTTAGTATACAAGGATATTGTGACGCGAGATGTCTATAGCTTTACTAGAAATGTTAAAGTATATCGCACACAAATAATGAAATAATAGGAACGAAAATTAGCGGTTTAGGTAAACTGATAAAGTATTGAGTAAAAGAGCCACAGTTTAGACAGTTGTGTCTACAGCATGAACGGATCAGCTAGACTGGTACCACCTTTTTTGGGTATTTATGGACTATATTCCGCAGTGGACGTTCTGGGACTGATGATGATGATGATGACACTTGACATCATTTACGATTAGTTGAACCACCTGCTGGAATGCCAGTCTATGCTTTAAGAATTTTTTTTCTATCTTTCTTTCTACCTGCTCTTATCCCTCAATGCGGGGTCGGCGCAGCACACTTTTTCAAGCATGTTGCATGTTAGATTTGGCTTAGTTTTTACGTCCGTCTACCTGCCTGATGTCAACCTCTCTGAGGGATCCAGTCCCGGGCAAATTAAGTTAGAATATTTGCTTTACCCGACCTGGGAATCGAACCCATGACCCCCCGGTCCACAGTCCATATAAGGTGCCAATAAGCCAAGGAGGCGACTTTTCTATAAACATTCTAAATACCTTTGTTTTTTCAATTTCGCAATTTTCTTACTCAGAATGAGAGTAGACCACGTACAGAAATAATGAATCCATTTGGCCAACAAGACTCCAATCCTTACTCTCAAAATTAACAGTTAACTGGATATTGTATTCAAACTAGCAGATGCATTAGCTTGCAGACGTTGAGTGTGGCGCACACATGCGTGGCGTATATGCACACACATACACACAGAGTACAAATAAGATTCATCTCAAATTTGCTCCAGTTGTGTGTGATGTTTGAAGTTCTATAATTTCATGGATGCATAGTAAATATGATGCTAGTTGATTTCAGCAAGTATTGAAAGTTTGCTCATTAATAGACTCATACAAAAGCTCACAAGCTCCACTGGCTTGGCCATCTTGAAATAATGGGTGACGATCGAGCAGTGAGCTTACGTGGGACAGCCGAGTAGTACCGCTGGAAAGATGAGGTTGAGAAAGATGAACTTGAAGTTCAAGACTGGCAGGAGTTAGCACAAAATACATTTAAATACTCTTGTTATTGGTAGCCAAAACTTTTGGGTAACTGCGACGGATGTAAAAATTTGATAGATCGACCATTTCAAAGACCTTAATGACGCTAAATTGAAAATTTTAATAACTAAGGTACCCATAGACTAAGCGTGATATGAAAAATAACTCAAAACATTCGTAATTTCACTCGTTTTAAGTAGCAGCATAGAATGCAGTACCTTCCAAGTTTCTCTCTAGGCTAATAGATTCCGTGTAAAGTTGCTGTGACTTATGATCAAACGAATAGATATGATTATTATTGTTCTGTTTTCTATTCGTTTATGGAATCAAAACTAATACAATAAACAGATAATAAACTGATGTATTCTTGAATACAAACTTTATAACTGTTCTCACGAAAGGCATTTCATAATAAAATTCATAAATCGTAGCAATACTTACACTAGTAATTTTATCCCAACGTAACGAATTGTCTGGATTTTAGAAGAAGAAAATAATAACCCTTTTTCGCATTTCTTTTGAGACATGGCCATAAAATACCGACGCCTTTCTTAAAAGACATTCCTATATAACAAAACATACATAAACATTGGTTCGCGCCTGTATTCCCGAAGGGGTAAGCAGAAGCGCACTAGCGAACTAGTACACCCACATTTCGCCGAGCTTAGTTCCCTCCGAGCCTATCGCCATATCGGGCACAAATTCTAGACTCCGGGTTGATATGGAAAAATCCAATACCACTTTGCCCGACCCGGAGATTAAACCCGAGACCTCAGGACGGCAGTCGTACCGAAATACAACCACGCTACCGAGGCAGTACTATATAATTGATATGTAAAAGTGATATCAAACATCTTATTTGCGGAATTAATGATTTGAATTTAACTGTTGACTAACAAATTCGCTAAGAGCAAGCCCATTTAGGTGCTAAAGCTTCCCAGACTAGGAATAGGTCGACCTAAATGCTTCCCACCCGTCCCATAATGGGAAACTAATGCCTAAATACTAAACCAATTGTCATTGCAACCCCTTTAATATAATTGTTTGCATTGCGTTGTTCAAATTTGCATACAGATTCTCTTGCAACTGAATGTGATCTTTATGATATGGGAATAAGGTAGGTAATTGGTTGTGTCTATAAACCGTTAGGTAATGGTCTTCGCTCGCGGGTTTACTTGTGTGAATTAGTAATTTGATAGGCTCTGGTGATTAAATTGAAATTGCTTGAACATTAATATCAAATATCTTGTTTAGATGTTATTGTCATAGAATTCGATTTTTTACGAATGATTTCTATGATGTATACTCAGTACCTTTAAAGTGGCCGCTTGCTGTCGCGCTTCGTTCAGTTATTAAGTTTCCAGTGGCCCATTTCCCAAATCCCTTGTCCCTTCACTTCTATTCCATAGTCTAGGTTGGCAACGCACCCATGATTTTTTTTGTGTCTTGGGCGGTGGAGATCACTTACCATCAGGTGACCCATCTGCTCGTTTGCCAGTCTCGTCTATAAGAAAAAAAACATTCAAATACCATAAATTTGAAATGTAGTTGTAATTTCGATTCATGTATTAAGACTTTTATTCCTCACATGGTTTCTACTTTTAAAACAATGCTTACTTTTGTTTTACCAATTGTTATCGCCATATTTTACTGTAATCTGTATATAGACGTGAAATAACTAAGACTTCAACTATTCAAAATTCCTACGCCCTAGCCGCTAGTGTTTGAATACTCATCAATACCAAAATCAAAAGTCAGTCAAATGTCAAAACTTAATTAAGCAGCTAGAAGCGGGATCAAATGTTTTTGAATGCAGTATCCTGAAGTTGTGGGCAGTAATGTCAAACTAATCTTAATCAGCGTTAAAAGACTATCAAAAATCTAAACCCACATCCCATAAAAGTCCATCACAATCATTGCAGGTGTAGTAAACAACAAACATACACTGCCATTTATTATATTAGTTTGATTAAATGGTGGCTGCGATTTTGATACTTGATCCATAGGAGTAAAGTTGATATTTGTTTGTGTGTATAGCATCGCTGAAGTAGTTTCTACGTATTTAACTAGCACATAGTTAAATAAAATGCAGTGACACAATAATAAAATAGAGTGAAATAAAACTATTTTTACGGATTCTATCATGATTAGGTTTTAATTATTATTCCCGACGTTTCGAAGGCTTTGCAGTCTTCGTTGTCACGGATCAGTCTGACCGAATAATATAGAATCCGTAAAAATAGTTTTATTTCAATGTATAATATTCACGCAAACTTAAGAAATCAGTAAATAAAATAGAGGTAAAGATTTATATTTTAAATTCAAATTATCCTTTAAGCGTTCCCTTTTAAATAACGTAATATGTCTTCACACTTTTGAATTTAAATGTATTTTGCGACTTGCATAATTAATATTGTGCATCGAATATACTTGTATTGGAATTTACCTCTACAAAGACCATTGTCAAAAATTATATACATACATACATAGAATAGACTCGCGTCTTTTTCCGATAGAGGTAGGCATAGACTACGGATTTCCACTTGCTACGATCCTAATATATGCAAATTCGACTTTATCATAAATTAAATTATATCGCCTTGATTGTTGGTCATATTCGGGAAAACGAGGTTAATTAATATTTATTCCGTGATACAGCGGCCCGAGCACGAGTATTTACGACCGACTTTCAAAAAGGAGAAGGTCATCAATTCGTCTGTATTTTTTCATGTATGTTACGCGATATATCCGCCAAATGTGATCCCATTTTCAAAATTCTTTTTGTATTCGATTGAGCTTATTTCAAGGGTAGTCCCATATAAATTTGGTCACGATGGCATTTGAAGTCGGTATGTTAAGTTTTTAAACTTGTGATTATTGACAATCTAATTCGTATCTGATTCGACTGCCTCGGTGGCGTAGTTGTATTTCGGTATAACTACCGTCCTGAGGTCTCGGGTTCGATACCCGAGTCAGGCAAAGTGATATTGGATTTTCCATATCAGCCCGGAGTCTAGAATTTGTGCCCGATATGGCGATAGGCTCGCCCCCTATCACATCTAGGACGTAACTAAACTCGGCGAAATGTGGGTGTTCTAGTTCGCTAGTGCACCTCTGCCTACCCCTTCGGGGATACAGGCGTGAGCTTATGTTATGTTATGTAATTCATATCGAGCTCGCTGCGCACTAATGTCGCTTGTTTAATATTTCATAATGGTTCATTGAGCTCAATACGAATTTAATTGCCAAAAACATTCCTGCTAGGGCCGCTGTACTTGTACTTGATTTACTGTCATCCAACCAACTGTATCACAAAGCACAGTCTTTGTTCCCAAAGTACACAACAACAATTCGGCTCGGGCGACATTTGCTCACAATGTTTGACTTTTCGTCTTCACAACGCGACAATATCTAGTTTTCCATCTACATGCCACTGTGCAAACTAATGCGAAGACGCGTTATGCTCTTACACGATAAACAAACACGGAACTCTGTGTTTCTTGTGATAGATGACGGGATTAGATACATTTGAATAGTCGGATTATTTAATATGTGAAGTAAGGACATTAGTCTTGAATCTTGATACTTAATTTTTTAACTTTACAATGTTGTATCACAGTGTCCAGTCCAGTCCGGGCCGGTCCGGTCCGGTCCGGTCCGGTCCGGTCCGGTCCGGTCCGGTCCGGTCCAGTCCAGTCTAGTGTACCTATACCTATACCACCTAGTTCTGACCGGAGTTCGATTTCCCGTCAGTTGCATTAAGCTTTTCAAGTAAGCGGGTTCCGTTCACCAATCACCTGACCGCTTCAATAACATTAAATATGTAATATTACTGTCCTACTGCTGGGGACGGGCAATTAATAATAAATTCATTCAAACGAGTTGCAGATCGTCAGTTACATAATTAGGCTTGCATATAAATGCTTAACATAATATATAAAACACAACCTTTTTTTTTCTTTTAAGCATCTAATCTTAATAATCCAAAAGGTCATGACGCGAGCTTAGCATCTTGGCTCCTAAGTTATACTCTAATATGTCTTTGTACTGACAAAGTAATGTTATGTCGCGGGCATTACCGCGATGATGCGCGCGACGGCGTTTTTATTCACATATCCTCTTAAAATTGGCAATTTATACAAAACCACCATTTTTTTCTTATATAAATACCGCGTAATAAATAAAATACCGCGAATTTGCTAGGTCTAGTTTCGAGTTAGCAATTCAGAGTATGAAAGTATTGGAAACACCCACGCGAAAATAACAAAGGTTCAGCATTGAGCCACAATGAAAAAACTGGTTATTATACTGATACTTATCAGTGTTTGCGAATAACTGTTATAACGAAACCAATTTCTGTGAATTTTAATACACGTTTAAAAATGTATTACAAAAAGGATATTTTTTAGATTGAAAGTGACGAATAATTAATTGTTGCATAGTAGGCACTACTTACCTCTATATCCTTAGGCCTCATTTGCACGAGAGTTAAATAATTGATGCGTCAAAACCCAACGTCGAAGTTTTTAAAACGGTCTCATTATGTCTAATAGAGTTTCGTTTGTTATTGGAGCCATTAAAACAAAAGAAAAAGAATTATGTCCTCATAATATTAGTGCTTGATAATCATTCTTGTTTTATTTCTAATTATTAATAATATATTCGACATACCGCCCGGCGATTAAAAAACGCCGCGTTTTAAAAGCGCTTGCGTGTGAATTATTGAAACTAATTGTTCAATTTCAACGATTTTCTTACGTATATTGAAAAACCTTTAGTGCGAATGAGGCCTTACAATCAAAACCTACCTACAACATAGCGTTTTAAACGTGACCGGTCCAAAGTTTAAAGACTAAGCAATAACCCGATGGAATTTAATATAAGTTGAGAGCGTGGAGTCGGCCAGAGTCGGCAGTGGCACATGGGTGGAACGACTGATCCAAACTTGTCCGGGCGCCGACTGCCGACTGCCGACTGCTGGCCCTCACATAAATCAACCCACCCGATATTTTTTACACCCACCACGGTTAAAACATGTTTGAAATACTGTCTGCTTGATGCGAGTTTGATTTTTGTTTGTGACTTAGTTTACGTTGTGGAAATTGACGTTGTTGAATTAGTGTTGACGTATGTACATGGATAGAGTTTATCGATTTGTTCCAAAATCTCTCACAAACAATGCCCCAAAATTATTATGTGTCTTCTAATCGTGCAAGATCTTAGCTACACCAATAAAAATAAATGATCGGAAAAAATATGTTATAAGTAGAGATTTTTTACTTTTAGGGTTCCGAGGTTAAATAATAATCACGAGTTTAAAAACTTTACCGACCGTTTCAAGTTGGATCGTAACAAAATGTATATGGGACCACCCTTGAAATAAGCTCTATCGAACACATAAATAATTTTGAAAATCGGTCCACATTTGGCGGAGATATCGAGTAACATACATAAAAAAAAATACAGACGAATTGAGGACCTCCTCCTTTCATGGAAGTCAGTCAAAAACATTGCGGGTTTATGTAAACAATTTTTAGATTTGATTCCTTGTTTCTGAAATATTAAGTTTGAAAGTGCTAATTTTTGGTAGCGTGACGCATCCGACTGCTAAACGGTTCGATTTGGATACGTAAAAAATCACAGTAGTAGCATATATAGAATTATAGACCAATTCGACTGAGACCAATGATTTATTTATATAAACAAAATATTATTTAGTTAAATAAAAAAGGAAAGTAGTCTCAAACAAGAAAAAAATACAGTATCTTACAAAAAAACACGCAACCCAAACAAGAAAGTAGGTCAATGGCAAACGTTTAATTTGAAGTTAAAACACATAGTCGTACCGCAAACCGCAACTGGCACAGATTATTAATTTTAATGGCGGTACAAAATTAATTTCAGAGCCCGCTTATATTATAAAACGGTAAGCCCTACTACCGAACAGTTAGTAAAACAACTCTCGTGTTTCGTTTGTAATAACTTTGGTATTAATTCATTTGTTAATAGCAAAATATTGTTTTAATAATAGATATACATATTTTTTTATAGATATAAATACTATGGGCCTTACTTAAAACAGCATTTTTAGCTGAGCAAATAGTTAAGAATAGCCTGTAACTTTTTTCCTTGCGTTACATTGTTTAAAAATGAAAAGGACAACCTACGGTATAAAGATAAGCAGCGCTTAAATATTTTTATAAGTAAGGGGCTATATGATTACAGTTTTCGATTTATAACAAAGACGAACGCCCAGTTTCAATAATCAATCTCAGTTCGAATGTTCACTACCGAACTGATTTTTGAAGTAATTACACTATCAGAAAACTTTACTGACTGACGTAGGTTTTGTCTTGACAAAATATCATTACCACGGTAAGAATTGCTGTCATGTGTTCAATAATAACACTAACCATTAAAAAATTGCGCAATTATATTGTACAGTATAATTATTTTATGAATTAAAGAGGCTTGACATTTTAAAAACTTTGCAGATGAAACCCGTATCTTGCAATTTGTCAGCACTCATCCACCCCTATATTTAAAGTAACAGTGGGTACATAAGTCTTATACAAGTTTAATTCTAGCGATAAGCAAAACAAACACGACCTGACCTACTCTAAACCCATAAAACAACAACGGTCATCCATTTTTCACATGAATTGATTGTCGAATCCAAATTAAACGCTGCTCCCGAGGAAGTACTAAATAGCCTCGAGTTTAATTTGCAGCCAGGATAAATGTTAAGTGTGCCTCTCAAGGCAATAAACAGCCTCTGAGATGAGGCTGATATTGGACGAGCGACCAACCCAATTTAAGGATATACAAATAAATGTTCACTACATTTGTTTTTATGGTAGAGTTGGATGGGGAAGACCTCATCAAACATTCTCTACTCAGTAAGACATATACTCAAGAAAGGTCAAGTTAAAATCACCTTAAACCGACGTGCATGCATAAATAATGTAATGACTGAATGAGGCGAAAGGTGTGTAAGGTAAGGTAGCGCGGCGAAATGTGGGTGTTCTAGTTCGCTAGTGCGCCTCTGCCTACCCCTTCGGGGATACAGGCGTGAGCTTATGTTATGTTATGTTATGTGTGTAAGGATCGTAACAAGTGGAAATCCGTTATCTCTGCCTATCCCTATGGGAACGAAGCGTAATTCTATGTATGTATGTATTTATTTTTATACGTAATCGTGCTTTGTGAGCTTCGTATTGAGCAACCGTGGCGTGGACAATAGAACGCTTCTCTTATTTAACGTATACGGTATCTTTGTATGTCTACTGCTGAACACAGAACTGCCACAAAGATTTTAAAATAGTTCTGTTGTAAGCGTCCTGTTTCCTGAGACTTATTACGAATTTATCAGGTTGTCTGTCCCTCTTTTTACTTTTACTCTGATATGAATAGTTAATTATCGCATTTAGAAATCATCATATCATTTGCCACTCCTATTAATTTAAAAATTAATATGATAATAATCCAACAGGTCTTTCTGGAAATCTCTAGGAGATACCTATGCCCAGCAGTGGATATAATAATAAGATATTATTGCCAGTATGAGTTGTTTAGCAAGATTTAGGTATTCGCTTGTGTTAATATCTGTAAAATGTCATGTTGAGCCATTTATAAAATTGTGGTCTAAAGTTATGGATTTCGATATCGCTAATTGCAGCATCTTGGCCGCAAAATTACAGCTCTATTACCTTGTTGGAGGCGGCACATATACATATATGTTCCATAAGTGTCTCAGCCTCCGGAAGCCGAGCCGCCCGTCACTTAAATCAAATTGATTTGATCACCTTTTACCCATAAATTGAAACTTTATATTATTTTTGAAGGTATGTCTGCCGATACCCAATTAAGAAATCAATTTTGTTGAATTTTTCATCGGGAATTCAATATTGCTACAAAATAAATCGTCAGCCGACCCACAGAGTCCCACAGACTTCTAAACTATAGAATGTTAATCAAAACGTCGGGACACGCCGGCATCGCTACCCACTTCATTTCCTTAGGGCACAAATACCTACGGAATCTATCCGGCGAGGTCATCCCGCCAAAATAACAGGAAATAATAATGTTAGCTTTCTCTTTATTGCTTTTTTTATGCCAAACCTCTCGGATCGATGAGTCCAGTTAGGAGCCGAGGGAGATAGTATTTTTGGTAACATTTATTATAATTAAAACTTTATGAAGGATTTACTTCGTCAAGAGTGATGAAATTACGCTCTCATTACAAAGACCGAATCCTAGTTTCAAACAAGGTTCATCGCAGCGTGTTTCTTTATCGTTAAAGAAAACTAATATTTTTGAGTGGTAGAGCCAGGCTGTATACAATTACGTCTACAGCACGAATGGGCCGGCTCGACCGGTTTCATACCACTGTCTTACAGAAAACCGACGTAAAGTGGCAGCTTGCTGTCGCATTTCGATCGATGAGTGAGATTTCCAGAAGCCTGCCCACTTCCCTTTCCCAATCCCTATTTTCCTTCATTTAGGTTGGGAACGCACCCATGATTCTTTTTATGTCTTGAGTGTATAAGGGCGGTGGAGATTACTTACCATCAGGTGACCCATCTGCTCGATTGCTAGTCTCTGCTATAAAAAATACGATAACAGCAGTAAAGTAAAAACGTCAAACTCATGATAAACCACCGTCGTCGTTGTCAGGTGTATAATGGCTGAGCTAAAGAGGCCCGCGCGCCGTCCCCGAGCGTGTGTCTGACGTCACCACAAAGGACGATAATTATGTCTTCAGGAAGTTGGACGCGTGTGCCTTCGTGGCGGCGTGTTTTATCTATTCTTATGTTGAGATGGGAGTTTTGGCGGGAATTCTAACGGTGCGGGTGGTAGCTTGTTTTAATGATTTCATATTATAGTCTAAAGTTGTGCTTGTTGTGAAGATGGACAGTATGTGGAAGCTTTGAAATAAGTGATTTTGGGCGCTTTTTGTCGGGTGGATGGGTCGACCATGTTCGATTCCTCCGTTGCGAGAAAATCGTCTAAAAAGCATCAAACTGGAAGGAATTGACGCCAAAACTCCAGCAGGGCCTTGAAATCGAACACATCCGACTTCATTGCACTTGCGAAAACTTAGATGTAGGAAATAAAGTACTAAAAATAACAAGAAGTATACGGCTGAAGGACATTGTATCCATGGCTATGAACAACTTAAAAAAAAAAAAATTATTTTGAGATGTATGAGAGATCTGCGTTCATTATAGGTAAGTTATAATAATAGATTAGCTTTTGCCCGCGGCCTCGCCCACGTGAGAGTCTTGACAAACATTCATCCTACAGAGAGTTACTAAACTCCTATCAGCGTTGCGGTACCCACTGCAGACAGTGGTACTGCACCACGTAGCTGAATAAGAGGTACCTTTGTTGGTGCAATATTAATTATGATATGCATTTAATTTTTTAATTTAATTGTCTTTTCTTTGTTAAGTTGTTTTATGTTTATTATTGTATCAGCAATAAATGTTTTCTTTCTTTCTATTATACCAATGCCACAATACTATATACCAGTTACTCCACTCAACATCCTTCTTCTACGTTTGTTAAAAACACAATCTTATTTGACAAGTTCACGTCAAAGCATCAAAAGTAGAAAGAAGTTTGTTTTTAATAAAACTTGTCGCACCCACTCACTGCCGCACACCACCGTTGTTTACAATAACACCGGCGATAAACGATCTTCCGGCGCACCCCTTTATTACCAAACTTTCGGTATTGGCCGGCGATTTCGTATAATGATATGGTAAACCCGGTTTTGGAGGTAAAAACTGGGATCAAGGGTTTGTGTCGGGGATTTCTTCTGCGACCGGAACAGGATCCGTATATGTTCTACGTTGAATTTGATACATTACGGTTCAAGAATCGATATCGATATTTTCTCGTAATATATTATAAAGAGAAATTGAAATCATTTAATTATCTTATAATAGGTACAACTGTACGGTCATGACATGATTTAATTGACAACCTCCGTGGCGCAGCGAGCGAGTAGCCGGCTGTGAAGCGAGAGGCTGCAGGTTCGATCCCCACACCGAGACCTACAGATATTTGTTTCGGGTCTGGATGTTATGAGACCGTGCGTCTCTCTTAGTTCCTGATACCCACGACACAAGACTCGATCTTAGTGTGGGGTTGGGACTATGTATGTGACTGTTGGGTGTTATTCATTAAAATATAATGGCGACTTGCAGTACTTAGATAAATTTAGATTTTTCCCAAATCTCAATTTAAATATGGGAATGAGCTTTTTTTTATAGCAGAGACTGGCAAATGAACAGATGGGTCACCTGATGGTAAGTGATCTCCACCGCCTATAGACACCCAAGACACAATAAGAATCATGGGTGCGTTGCCAACTTAAAAAGAGGAAATGGAAGGGGAGGGAAAAGGGACTGGGAAAGAGGGGGGGGGGGAATGGGCCACCGGAAATAAAGCTGTAGGATAAATTGAGCTAAGAACTAAATCTAGATTAGTAATAGCGGTGCAAGTTGCCCTAAGTATTTCTTATAAAAATTAATCTACGAAAGTAATTGCAGTTCTAACAAAGCCTGAATCTCGGTGTATTGCGTTGACGCATTGTATTCTTTTTCGTATCTGATTTCTATTAATTAATTACAATATGATTAAAGTAATTAGACAGGTTCTCATTATTAATAATTTGGATTAATTAGATTACCGAGATAATGTAGAAAGAAAAATCCATTAGATCACAAATGATTACTAGTTTTGTTTGGAACTACGTGTAGATTTAATGTTTCGTGGTTTTTTGATGTTTAATTCTGAAATGAATACATTAATGATTTGGGGCATAATGTTTTTTTTATAGACGTAGTTCTGAATTCTAGCTGTGACATATTGCATCCAATAAATCATATTCTAATAACATAACATAAGGTCACGCCTATATCCCCGAAGGGTTAAGCAGAGGTGCACTAGCGAAATAGAACACCCACATTTCACCGAGCTTAGTTCCGTCCCAGATGTGATAGGGGGCGAGCCTATCGCCATATCGGGCACAAATTCCAGACTCCGGGCTGATATGGAAAAATCCAACATCACTTTGTCCGACCTGGGGATCGAACCCGAGACCTCAGGACGGTAGTCATACCGAAATACAACTACGCCACCGAGGTAGTCGACAGTAAATATTCTAATAATTTTAAGTAAATATAAAATCACCCAACATCAAGGGTGTAATTTCGTCAGTAAAAATAAAACTGAACGAAGCCGATAAATTCGTTCTAAAACACACTTTTCCGTACCATTCGAAGCCATAAGCCGCGATAAATCTTCGCAATCCTTAACCGAAGTTCCCGGCAATTTCAGTTATAACCGGCGAACGCATCAATCCCACAGACCGCAGTAAATTTTAAACCCCACAAGGTCGCAGAAGGGCGGTTGAAAGTTTGTTGGCTAGTTCAAAATCTCCCTCATAGTTATGTATTCATGCCAAGTCTGCGAACGTAATAATTCAGAGTGTTTGCAAGTCTGGTTTGAGATGTGTTTTGATTTCCCTCAGAGTTTAATTATTAAATGCGATGTTCATTATAGAAGTTGTATGTCTTTTAAAGATAGCAGCGATAGCTCAGTTGAGAATGGTACGGACTGCCGAGTGTTGGAGGTCGAGACCAACCCCAAAATGGAGCATACACCTCTGACTTTTCTATGTTAAGTATATTTTCATTATGAAATATCGCTTGTTACAACGGTGGTGGAAAAACATCGTGAGTAAACCTGCATACCCGAGAATTTCTTTACGGAAATTTCGAAGGTATGTGAAGTCTACCAACCCGCATTAGGCCAGCGTGGTAGACTAAGGCCTAACCCTTCTCATTAGTTTAGGAGGCCCGTACCCAGCATTGGGACAGTAATATTACATGGCTTATATTATATTATTATTATTATCTCTTTTAAATAACATCCATCACGTAACTTTCTATACCAGCAGTGCATCTCCGTGGATGGCCCAAGGAGCGGTGGCTGGACGTTTTCGAGGGAGATATGAGAATAAATTCTCACATTAAAGGACGTTCAAAATCGGGCGAATTGTAGTATTTAAGTAGGAAGGCGGACCCCGCTTATAGCTGGGATAACAACAGGCAACAGAGAGAAAGATCACCCAACACTCAACAGTCACACACAGTCCTAACCCAGAGTAAGATACGAGTCATGGATCGTAAGCAAATTCGTAAGTATCTAAACTACGAGAAACACGGTCTCACAACACTCAACCTCGAAACAAATATTTGTGGGCCACAAACATTTTTCTAAGTGCGGGGATCAAACCAACGGCCTCTCGCTTCACAGCCGGCTACTCGCCCGCTACGAAGGCCATCAAACATTATAAATTTATAACGCGTATTGCCTTAAATTCCAACGATTTTTAGAATGTAAAAACATTTAACTTTGTAATAGTTTCAAACATAAAATTCACAGAATGACAGTAAATCGTACACAATTGCTGTAAACTAACATTACAGCTCCCAAAACAGCAACTAAACCGAGTATAAAACACTGAACATGACCCAGTGCGCCAATTACACGCGTGTATAAATCGTAGCCGCATGTAGCTTGTAGGATGGCAGATAGAGATTCGATTCCGATGGCCACCTGCGACCGTTGTTATTGTGCGGACGTGCCTGCCAGAATTAGCACCCTGTTTATATCGCGTATGTTTTTCTATTGGATCTGTATGGGTTTTATTGTGGTTTTCATGATTATGGGAATATGTAAGAATGTTTTGTATGGAAAGACAGCTCGACGGAACTTTATTTATTCATTTATAAATAAACTTACATAAGCTCACGCCTGTATCCCCGAAGAGGTAGGCAGAGGCGCACTAGCGAACTAGAACACCCACATTTCGCCGAGCTTAGTTCCGTCCCAGATGTGATAGGGGGCGAGCCTATCGCCATATCGGGCACAAATTCCAGACTCCGGGCTGATAGGAAAAATCCAATATCATTTTGCCCGACCCGGGGATCGAACCCGAGACCTCAGAACCGTAGTCGTACCGAAATACCACCACGCCACCGAGGCAGTCAGTTTAAATAAACTTATTTATTTATAAGACTAAGGTCTAAACCCTCTCCTTAGTAGAGGAGGCGTGTGTCCAGCAGTGGGACAATAATATTACAGGGCTCTTATTATTTATTATTTATTTATAAATTAATTTGGGTTGGATGTAATAAGCCGCATAGTAATAATAGTAATGCAGGAAGTCGCTGCATGTAGGCTGCTTCCAACAGGTTGATCTGGAAATTTTGGGGCAAGCTTATGTTCAGCAGTGGACGTCCTATGGCTGATGATGATGATAATGACGATGATGGATGTAATAATGGTTGGCGAAACTGACAATATGATACAAGTAACAAGTACATACTCTTTGGAGTTGGTTTCGAACCTTAGACACCCGTCTTGGCATTCCATACTACTAAAAACTAAGCTGTCGCTGAAACATGAAATTGTTTATTATAAAAACAAGCTAACCTCTGATTTAGCTACATCTTCCACCTGATCCCACTTTAATGTGGAATCCGCGCAACGTCAGAACAAATGTCGTCAACCCCTTTGGAGTATATTAATTACATACATATATAAGCTCACGCCTGTATCCCCAAGGGCTAGGCAGAAGTACTCTAGCGAACTAGAACACCCACATAGCCAAGCTAAGTTCCGTCCCAGATATAATAGGGGGCGAGCCTATATCATATCGGACACAAATTCCAGACTCCGGCCTGATATGAAAAAATCTAATATCACTTTACCCGACCCGGGGATCGAACCCAAGACCTCAGGATGGTCGTACCGAAATACAACCACGCCACCGAGGCAGTCATATATTAATTGTCCTATAAAATTATTATCTTAAATTATATCAATAACAAATACCCTTCTCGCTAGCATAGTCTGAAACGGGCTTTACATTTAATAATCGAATTTGCAGCCAAAGTACATTATAGAGGAAAAGTCTTCAACATTTTTTACCCTTTCCACTTTGCAACTTAGTTTTTTTTTATTCGCTCCATTATTAAAGTGCAGTTCGCAATATCTCAGTATCTCTTTCGATAGAATAGTAATAGAAATATTGCCGTAGAAGACTTGGCTATATTTCTATAAGTTTCAATATGATTTGTTATGCCATGTAATTTATCCCTGACTCGGTGGCGTAGTTGGATTTCGGTACGACTATCGTCCTGAGGTCTCAGGTTCGTTCTCCGGGTCGGGAAAAGTGGGTATAGTGGGGTAAGAACAGGTAGAAGATCCTAAGGTTGGCTCGCAGTGTATGCTTTTAATAAGAAGCCATCTACGTATTTAGTAATAAAGGCACTTACGTTTGTATTTTCGTATATTGAGTTTTAGTATGATAAATAGTGATATGAAATGTCGCCTTCTTGGTCTAGTGGCAGTATATATGGGCTATGGACCGGGAGGTCCTGAGTTCGATTCCCAGGTCGAGCAAAGCGAAGTTTTTCTAATTTCATTCACCCGGGACTGGATCCCTGAGAGGGGGTTGACGTCAGGCAGGCAGCCAGTTGTAAAAACTAAGCCAAATCCTTTCTGCAACATACTTGAAAAAGTGTGTTCCCAAGTCGGGAAAAACAGTTTCTCTAATACGATTTGTCGGGGGCTGAGTAGGAGGTTGATAATAACAATGATAATAGGAGGTTGCCGTAAAGCAGCCGACCCTAAAAACAAAGCCAAATCCTTTCTACATATGCTTAAGGACATATTTTACGTTAAAAGTTAAGTGGGGTGAGCAAAGTTAGGGACAAAATTTTAAGGTTGGCTTGCAAAATGTCCTTTAAATAAAATGCCACATATTTATTGATAACGGTACTTACGTTCGTACTTTCCTGTTCTGAGTTTGAGTACGATAAATAGTGATATGAAATGTTAAGCTTCAATACAAACAGACAACGCTCGTAGAATAATATCAGTACACAAATACACTGGCCTCATATGCGCCTACTTCAAAACAGTTGCAATACTGTCTAAATGTCATTTTAATACTGTGCCTGTAATGTTGTGGAGCTCTCTGTGCATTTACATGGCACGACACGATATCATAATAAATTATGGTATCGTATGCAGTATGTAAGCGCAGCGTAGGACGTTCACCTACAAGGTGGACCGATGACCTGATAAAGGTCGCAGGAAGTCGCTGGATGCAGGTCGCTTCCAACAGGTCGATCTGGAAATCTTTGGGGGAGGCCTATGTTCAGCAGTGGACGTCCTATGGCTGATGATGATGATGCATGATAATAGTAAAAAGTAGGTAGATAATACCGCGTTATTAGGATAGTAGCAGCGTAATTGTTGAAGCAATAAGATCCGGGGTTTAAATCTGGTATCTGCCAGTGGCGAAAGGTTCATACAACTCGATTCCTACCAACTTACCTTTGTCAAATTAACTGGCTTAACAAATAGGCATTAATAAGAAGGGAATGCAGCATCGGCTTCCCTTTTCAAAAATATAACCCTTCGCCACTGGTATCAACTGTGTTAAGCGGCGAGCCTATCACCATACCGTACATAAATACCAATTCGTGTATGATTTTATATCAACTCAATACAAATTGGCTGCCTAGTTTGAAATTTGAAACTATTCTAGAGGTAATAGTACAGCCCAAGTAGTCAGGTTGTCCGTCTGGGATAGAAATCTAAATCTTCACGAGTCTGCGAACCTCAACATTGCTAGAAAGCGAATCCGATATATCGTATCCACAGATCGTATCGTATATTATAATCAAGCGTCGGCTAGCAATCTCGGCTAAATGTTGTTTTAAAACGACACCGTCCGTACGAACAGACCGGCACATTACCGTGCATGTATGTCGTTGTGTAATGGACGTCAGTTCGAATCGGTCCTGCACGTTTTCAATACAAACTAACAACGTTTCTGAACGTAATAAAGTGTTATATTTTTGTAGACAATATTGCCCGCAGCACGTATGGGTTGACTCGATGGATTTCGGGTCTCACAGATAATCGAATGATAGACGGTTGTTGCGTATGCTATAATAAGTGAGATTTCCAACGGTCAATTTACTTTATTTCCACATTTCTTTACAAAAGCCATGTTTGGCGTGTTCACGCCTCTCTAGTGATCTCTTTACGATTTAAACAAGGTATGGGGTGTAAAAGTCGTTAAGAATTAAAACTAGTACGAAAATTCGTTTGCGCAAGAAGTGGTAAGTAGTTTGTGAGAAAAAAGTTTTTATTATATTTCCGCTTAACTACGGAACTCTCTCTACGTGGTCAGAGACGAACTTGGATGATTATAAACAAATAAATAACACCCAAAAGTCACACACATAGTCCTGATCCCACACTAAGATCGAATCTTGTGTCGTGGGTATTAGGAACTACGTGAGACTTTCAGTCTCACAACACCCAGACCCGAAACAAATATCTGTAGGCCATACAAACATTTGTCTCGGTGCGTGGATCGAACCCGCGGCCTCTCGCTTCACTGCCGACTACTCACTCGAGTTTTAAGTAACTTGGCAAATGGTGTTAATAAAGATACTTTTTCATTGAATTAAAAGCTTCTATAATATGAGAAACAGGCCTAAAATGGTCCATGATTCTTTTGGTACTATGTTTATATAGGAAATGGAGATCCCTTACCATAAACTGACCCAACTGCCTGTATTACCAGTCTCTGTTATATAAACAATATGGGCCTTACTTAAAACAACATTTTTAGCTGAACAAATGGTTATATCCACCTACAAGGTGGACCGACGACCTGATAAAGGTCGCAGGAAGTCGCTGGATGCAGGCCGCTTCCAACAGGTCAATCTGGAAATCTTTGGGGGAGGCCTATGTTCAGCAGTGGACGTCCTATGGCTGATGATGATGATGATGATGATGAAATGGTTAAGAATAACCTGTCACTTTTTCCTTGCGTTACATTGTTTAAAAATGAAAGGGACAACTTATGGTATAAAGATAAGCAGCGCTTAAATATTTTTATAAGTAAGGGGCTATAGCTATAAATTCCAAATACGGAACCCGAGTAATTAACTACCGTGTCAAGTGGAGAAGTTGTATAACTGTTCAATGTAAGTCGAAGTCGCATTGCACCTGTCGGAGGCACGCTGCAAGCCTGCAAGCGTGCACTACACTTGCGAAGTTACGTCTAACTGGAGTGAATTAGCTTCAGAGCAAGCAAGTTTCAGAGCTTTGGTGGTAGGGGTGACGTGATTAGGGGGAAGGGGGGTACTTATAATGTCTATGTAGATGTACAGTTTCGTCTAAAACAATGTGATTCATAACATCGTTAAGGTACTTCAAAAATAGCAATCATTATATTTTGCCGCATGAATATGTCTGCTTAAGTAAACAGTAATCTGTCTAACAAACAAAAACCGGGCAAGTGCATGCTGCATATCTGATCACGCACAGTTCCGAAGTAAGGGTAACTGTCACTTAAATATAGTTTTGTTAGACATAATTTTAAGTGTATGGTCCATAAACTTGAGTGGTAGAGCCACGCTGTAGACTAATGTCTACAGCACGAATGGGCCGGCTCGACCGATTAGATTCAACTGTTTCACAGAAAACCGATGTAAAGTGGCAGTTTGCTGTAGCATTTCGTTCGGTGAGTGAGATTTCCGATGGCCCATTTCCCCCTCCCTTTCCCAATCCCTCTTCCCTCCCCTTCCATTCCCTCCTTTTAGGTTAGCAACGCACCCATGATTCTTTTTGGGTCTTGGATTTCTATTCTATGGGTGGTGGAGATCACTTACCATCGGGTGACCCATCTGCTCGTTTGCCAATCTCTGCTTTAAAAATAAATAAACACATCTTTTGTACCTGTTTTACTTACCTAACAACTTCATATAAGCGGTATTGAAAATAACTTGTACGTAAACAGTGGTCAGACAGACAGACGGACATGGCGAAAATATAAGGGTTCCTTTATTGCCATTTGGCTTCGGAACCCTAAAAATTGACGTTAAGTATCACTAGTATAGTAGGATTGCTAATTAAACGGAGTAAACTGACATTTCGAATGTTGCCACTTTTTCATAAAATTTAAATAGTGCTGCGGTAAAACGATCAAGATCATTTAAGAATTTCAATTCAGTGAACCATTTTATTCTTTCATTTTCTAAAGTCCAACTCAAAGTCGTAATTCCGGCCTAATGTGTAATTAGTACTGCACGTCTACTGAATTATAGTCATAGTAAATTACTGCTTGCTAGGTTTTGGCACGTCTACTGAAATTATAGTCATGGTTCATTATAAACAAAACGTACAAAAGCTATGAATTTGCCCAACGATATTATTCTCAAATAATAAAACGAATATTTGTAATTTTCATTATTATCATTTCGCGTATCTTTTGTTATTTTTTACGCAAAATTATTTACACAGACATTTAGTCGAAGGGTTAAGCTGAAATTTCTAAAAATAAGCAATAAAATTTTAATTTTGCAAGTTAGTGCTGAGTTATTGTTTCTTTGAATGATAAAAATTGAACTAGATCAATCACCATGTTTTAAAAGTAAGCAACATTATTTTGGAAAGTGACATTTCGATCTGTCAGTTTACTCCGTTTAATTAGCAATCATACTATAGTAACAT
Organism: Clanis bilineata; assembly: GCA_036417725.1. NCBI lineage: Eukaryota > Metazoa > Arthropoda > Insecta > Lepidoptera > Sphingidae > Clanis > Clanis bilineata. Next base: position 15,800,348 of record CM071157.1, read on the forward strand.
TCTTTTCCTCATTATGATGTAAGGGGATTGATAATTGCTTAAGGTAGGCCGCCTGCTCGTTCGTCTATTTATACGCCAATAAAATGCAGTTATAAAATAAAAGCAATACATCAACCAAATCAAAAGCGTAATAATCCCACTTGTCACCGCTTGGAGTACGCCTCATTTCTTACCAAAGTTAAGGGTTAAAGATGAACAGGGCTCGAACTTGCTCCGTATTGACATTTAGAGAAACAATGGAGGCATGTTGACGAGGGTTCTGCACATCCATTAAAAGTTAGATTGATGACGAAATTCAAATGCTTTCGAATAATATGCGCGGAGTCTGTTTAGATGACTTTATCCGTTTTATTTCCCGCGAGATGTCACTAGGACAGGTGTATTTCCACTAGAATAATCTGTATCGTAATGTTTTAGATGATTTGCTACTTTTAGAGTATTGATTGGAATACAGCCTCCGTGGCGCAGTGGGTGAATAGCCGGCTGTGAAGAAAGAGGCCGCGGGTTCGATTCCTGAGACAAATGTCTGTGTGGCCCACATATATTTGTTTGGGGTCTGGGTGTTGTGAGACCGAAAGTCTCTTGTAGTTCCTGATACCCATGATACAAAACTCGATTTTAGTGTGGGGTCGGGACTATGTGTGCGACTGTTGGGTGTTATTTACATTTACATTGATTGGAATATTATTTACAGTAATTGAAGTAGGTATGATAAACTTTTTTGTAGAGACTGACTAAACGCCTCCTTGGTCTAATGGCAACATTTTGGGCTGAGGACCGGGAGGTCCCGGGTTCAATTCGTAGGTCGGACAAAGCGAGTTTTGTAATTTAAATTACCTCGAACTAGATCCCCAGAAGAGAGTTGACGTCAAACAGGCAGCCGGTCGTAAAATTAATCTAAACCCTTTCTGCGATATGTTTGAAAAACTCAGAAAGTATGTGTGCGCCATTCTATGTTATGGTGGGATAAGGGCAGGTAGAAATAAAGAAAGAGACTGACTATAAAGGGGCAGATGCAGCTGATGAGGTGTAATTGGTCAAGGACATCGTATTATAAAGATATCACGTAAATCAAATAACTAAAGAAAAACGGATTATTTATGCAGTGACTGGACCTCTACATATCCTCATCACCTTGCAAACACAACATAACATAAGTTCATGCCTGTATCCCTGAAGGGGTAGGCAGAGGCGCACTAGCGAACTAGAACCAGATGTGATGGGGGGCGAGCCTATCGCCATATCGGGCACAAATTTCAGACTCCGGGCTGATATGGACAAATCTAATATCACTTTGTCCAACCCAGGGATTGAACCCGAGACCTCAGGACGATAGTAGTACCGAAATATAACCACGCCACCGAGGCAGTCAGTTAAACCATTACTTCATATCTTTTTATGTGAGACAGAACTGCTTACAGTATCGTTCTATTATTATAAATATATTTACTTCAAGATACAAAGCTTTTGTGGCTAAAATAATCCCTTTGTGAATACCTAATGTATAGACGCTTATACTACTTTAGCAAATCTAAAAATGTTTGAAGAAAGATTTGTTTAGTGAATTTCGCGTACTTACAGAGATATCTAGTTTCTAAATCCTTTGAATAATGAAGTAATGCTGGTATACATGTACCGATCATATTCCTTGGAGGTTTTATTTAAAAGAACTTAAATCCGCTAGACGAGAGACTTTTTGATCAATCGAGCAAAAATAAATGGGATCTAAGTAAGTAAATGATTGAAGAGTTTTGAAATATACCTCTATGAAATAAATGTAATATTAACATGGCATTTGCTTGGACTTGTCGAAAAGTGCTAAATGCAATGATAAACACTTAGGCTGCGGACACGAACTCAGCGGGAGCGGAGCGGCGGCGGCGGAGGCGCGGGGAGTGGCGCGGCAACGGCGTCGCTGCCTTCGAGGCCAATTCTATTTAAATCTAGACATTGAATCGCGCTGCTCCGCTCCCGTTGAGTTCGTGTCCGCGGCCTTAGGGCGACTAGCAGCATTACTAATTTGTTAGTCCTAAACTCGATTTATCTTACATGTCATTGTATATTTAAGTGGAGATATTTTACCAAGTGCTGACAGATAGCGCTGCGAAAACATAGCAATCTTTCTACCTGCCCTTATCCCACCTTAATGTGGGGTCGGCGCGACACACTCTTTCAAGCATGTTGCAGAAACAATTTGGCTAAGTGTTTACGACCAGCTGCCTGCCTGACATCAACCCTCGCTGAGGGATCCAGTCCCGGGCAAATTAAATTAGAAAATTCGTTTAGCCCGGCCTGGGAATTGAACCACGACCACCCGGTCCACTGCCCATAAGTGCTGTTACTAGACCAAGGAGGCGATTTTATGTATTTATCTACTTAATAAAATATTTTTGTTCAACATTGACTCCCAGACTATGTCATGTGGGAGTTATGATTAAGCTTGATACTTTTGTTTACCTAATAATTGGGGTAAATATGTAATTAAAGAATAAAGAATAAATTATTTGCTTTTGCATTTCTGTTCTGACATTACATCTGATGTTGAGCACAGTGCAATTCAAAAATACTAGTGAGCACAGATAAATAACATAACATAAGCTCACGCCTGTATCCCCGAAGGGGTAGGCATAGGCGCACTAGCCAACTAGTACACCCCCATTTCGCCGAGCTTAGTTCCGCCCCAGATGTGATAGGGGGCGAGCCTATCGCCATATCGGGCACAAATTCCAGACTCCGGGCTGATATGGGAAAATCCAATATCATTTTGCCCGGCCCGGGGATCGAACCCGAGACCTCAGGATGGTTGTCGTTCCGAAATACATACAACCACGCCACCGAGGCAGGCCCACGCTACCGAGGCAGTCGGACAGATAAATAATCAGTTAACAAAGGATGACGATAAATAAACGAATGTTATTTCGTTTAAGAGGTATAATTATGTTTACATAATCATAACGCGGTTTATAAATAATAGTTTTTTGTTTAATTCTCGCCTCAAACGCGAGAACCTCTGTACATCTAAATAGGACTTAACTAGTATAACTTTTAGAGAAAAAGCTCTACATTATTCAACATAACGACACATAGAGGCTGACTATTCATAAGGGCTAGTTAAACTTGTTAAGTGTCAGAAGGTTCGCATGAATATATTTGTCTTTGATAAGAACTTTAAGTTTGTTCATTAGTGCGCGTCGAGCTGTTTTTTTTATAGCAGAGACTGGCAAACGAGCAGATGGGTCACCTGATGGTAAGTGATCTCCAACGCCCATAAACACCGAAGCCACAATAGTAATGGATGCGATGCCAACCTGAAAGGAGGAAATGGAAGGGGAGGGAAAATGGGATTGGGAAAGATGGGGGAAATGGGTCACCGGAAATCTCACTTACCGAACGAAACGCGACAGCAAGCTGCCACTTTACGTCGGTTTTCTGTGAGACAGTGGTATCAAAACGGTCGAGCCGGCCCATTCGTGCTGTAGACTTGACTGTCTACAGCGTGGCTCTACCACTCAGAAAACTCACTCTGTGTGTGCGTCATGCGCAAGATATTTTTTTATTCCAACAACATAGCCTACATAGAAACTATTTAGGAACCTACCTACATACTATTACCGATTACACGTAGCAAGTGTGTAATAAAAACTAAGTGCACAATACCGGTGTACCGGGAGATCGGGACTGGCCGCAATATCACGGTACGTAGCGCATGCCCGTTACTGCTAATAATACCGGTAATGAGCGGAATACCGGTCGCAACGCTTTGCTGCTATTATGCTTAGTTGCTGTGGAAATGGGTAATGGAGTTGATTAATTTCTTTTTATTATTGAAATCACTTATTTTATTCAAGAATGGTAGAATTGGAAGGGGAAGACCTCATCGAACATTCTCTGACCAAGTCAGAGATTTACTCGAGAAAGGTCAAGTTAAAAGTACCCTAAACCGACGTGCATGCATGAAGAATGTAATGAGACTGAATGAGGCAAAAGAGTGTGTAAAGATCGTAGCAAGTGGAAATCCGTTGTCTCTGCATACCCCTATGGGAAAAAGGCGTGAGTCTATGTATGTATGTATTCAAGCAATGCAAATAAATTTTATTTAATTAATATCTTATTCGTTTTAATTAATAAATAAAAAGAATGTAGATCCACGCAAACGAAATTAAATATTACTAACTATGGAAGGGCCATGAAGCAAGGTTCCATACAAAAAAAGTTGATCACAAACGTAAGTAACGTCATTTACCACTTATAACATTGCGAGGCCGCTTATTACAATACACCTTGGAATGTTCTATGAATGTTCAAGAAGTACGCAAGATAATTCTAATGTTTTAACATTATTATACTGGCATGACCTTGCACACGTATGTTTCAAATACGACTGTTACGATCACGAGGTCACAACTTTTTTTTTCTCTTTTTATTTAAAGGGGTTTTAATCCACAAGGGTACGCCAACCCCGTCATAACTTGTCCGTTGTGACAATGTGATCTTACGTTCAGTAATAACAATAAAAAAAACTAATAATAGAGGGAATTAACGTCCGTTTCGTTTATTAAACTATTGAACGAGTGCACATAATGGTCACAACATTTGCATCACAAGATTCCTGTTGTTGTCCTGTCTACGAACTGTTGAATGTCTGTGATCCGCGCTAAAATTGCTCGTAATAATGTCTATCGATTCGATGCCACTGTCTTACACAACACTCTTGCCTTTTTAACCGACAAAAAATAAAGTTCTGTATTTGGTTTTAGTTGTCGCCTCCTTGGTCTGGTGGAAGCATATACATATGGGTTGTAAGATCGGGAGGTCCTGGGTTCGATTCCCAGGTCGGGCAAAGCGAAGTTTCTAATTTAATTTGCCCGGGACTGGATCCCTTAGAGGGGGTCGACGGAAGGCATGCAGCCAGTCGTAAAAACTAGGCCAAATCCTTTCTGCAACATTCTTGAAAAAGTGTGTTGCGTCGACTCCACATTAAGGTGTGGTAAGGACAGATAGAAAGAAAGAAAGATTTTGTTTTAGTTTACATGTAAATGTAACCAGCTCCGTTGCATCGACAACATAAAGAATGCTCGTGCCAATTCTTTACATTCACGTTTAAAATATTCTCTTCCTGCATTTGTTATACGCGATGCGTGTAAAATTATTTTGACAGAGAACATAAACACTGTGAAGCGACTGTCGTCATAACGTAGATTCATACATACAGTTTATAAGTTGCAGAGTCATGCTGGAGTTATATCCTGCTCAAAGAACCAAACACATTTTTTTTTTAATAAAATTATCTGATGACCCTCTCAATCCGAGCAAATAATGTATATTATAACTATTCTCATTAGAGCTTAGTTTTTAAGAGCCAGATAACTTATATTATTTATTTATTATTATTCAAGGAATAACAGCCTCTGTGGCGCAACTGGTGACTGTTGGGTGTTATTTATTTATAATTTTGAAGTTTTAACAGTTATATATGGAACACCTGTTAAGCATCAAAATTATTCTTCAGATAAAAGTTATTTAGCAATTAAAAAATCGGCTCTTTCTAAAAACATTATTGGCAAACACGAATCCCAACAAGATTCATGAAACACATGCTATAACGACTTGAATGTGCGACTTCAATCACATTCTCTGTCAATCGAAGCTGCCGATCATGCGCCAGTTTACGTAAACATGCGATGACGTCAGTCGCGGCTTGTCGACTGCAGATCCATCGATACCTCGCGGATCGATTCAAACCCTTGTGTATTTGATACTAGAGTAGCTTTGTTCAGCATTATATTTGAATTTTTAGTATTGTCTTTAAAACAACTTAACGACTTCCAACTTGATTCAAATTTATATGGGACCACCCTTGAAATAAGCTCTCTCGAACATAAAAAGAATTTTGAAATTAGGCCCACATTTGACGGAGATCGCGTAATATATATCAAAAATATACAGACGAATTGAGGACTTCTCCTTTTTGGAAGTTGGTTGAAAAGTGAAGTCCAAAGTTAGTAGTTTCTTTCCATCTGCCTTTATCCCGCTTCGATGTGGGGTCGGGGCAACGCACTTTTACAAGCGTGTTGCAGAATGGATTCAGCTTAGTTTTTACAACCGGTTGCATGTCTAACAACCTGGTGAATCCAGTCCAGGGCAAATTGTCTCAAAAAAACCGTTTCGTGACTCCGGATTCGAAACTAGGACCACCAGATGGATCCATATACACAGGCAATTTAAGCAAGCGATAAGATAGAGAAATTCATAACTAGAAGCATGATTAAGGCGGATCTCCTTAAATCCGGCATAACATCAAATATTTCCTACAAAACACGAAATAAGAACGTCGTAAATATTCCCGCTTTGAATGTGCCAAGAAAAAGGCTCAGTCCAGAATGCAACCATTAAGTTGTATGGTAGTAACTTAGGTACACGGCGCGTTTCTTGCGACCGCATCGTACGAGTCCTTAGCGGTGAGGACTCTGTATGAGCGGTAGCGGGAGCGGGGACAATATTATATTTTTTTTATCAATCCTTATCCCATGTTAATGTTGTGTAACGCAAATAATTTGTATTCTTTGAGTAGTAGAGCCACGCTGTAGACAGTAATGTCTACAGCACGAATAGGTCGGCTCGCCCGTTTCCATACCACTATCTCACAGAAAACCGACGTAGAGTGGCAGCTTGCTATCGTATTTCGTTCGGTGAGTGAGCGTTCCTGTGGCCCATTTCCCCCTCTCCCTGTCCCAATCCCTTTTTCCTTCTCTTCCATTCCCTCCTTTTAGGTTGGAAATATGGTCTATGGGCGGTGGACATCACTTATCATCAGGTGACCCATTTGCTCGTTTGCCAGTCTCTGCTATATAAATACTTTATCTATCTGGATGAATGGCGCTCCTCTACAGTGAGGTTTATGAGGAATTTTCTTCCCCGTACAACATCCCTATGGATTCAGCCTCTTAGGCCAGCAACGCATCGGCAATTTCTCTGGCATCGTGGGTGTTTATGGGCGGTAGTGATTGCTTTTTTTTTATTTATTTATTTAATCATATAATACAAACTTATAAGCTAACACAAAGTCCCACAAAACTGTACAAACAGTTTGACTGTGGGATCAACACGCTTTTTCAAGCATGTTGCAGAAAGGATTTGGCTTAAGTTTTTACGACCGGCCGCCCGCCTGACGTCAACACCCTCTGAGGGATCCAGTCCGGGCAAATGAAACTAGAAAATTAGCTTTGTCCAACCTGGGAATCTAACCCACGACCTCGCGGTCCACAGCTCATATATGCTGCCACTAGACTAAGGAGGCGACCAAGCAATAAGAATTAACCAATTTCGTCTGTAGTTATACATATAATTCATTTTGTCGTAAATAACATTACAATAATTATTTAAAATGCTGACGTTCAATTACAATTTATTAGTCTTCAGAGAGATTTATAAAGATTAAAAGTCCCGCCCCAAAAGCACCTCTACAAATAACTTGGTGCTCTGTAAGCGAAAACAGCGAATATTTTTTACTGATTCGCAAAAATAAATTGATATTTTAAATTGGCCTATTCGATAATTGTTTGATTTTTGAGTGATCCAATAAAACTAGGGGCCTGTTAAAAATGAAACATTTTATAATCGGAAATGAAAGGGTAAAATTTTTTACCTTGAGTTTGTTTCATCATTTAGCTCTATTTATTTTTTTATGTATGTTCCGCGATAATCCGCCAAATGTGGACTGATTTTCAAAATTATTTTTGTGTTAGATAGAGCTTATTTCAAGGGTAGTCGCATATAAATTTGATCACGCCCAGATTTGAAGTCGGCCTGTTAAGTTTTTAAACTTGTGATTATTAAATGTATAATCGTAACTGACATGTAAAAGTGATATAAAATATCCAATTTGCAGAATACATGATTTGAATTTGAATTCAGAAATAGCCTTGGTTTATTTTAAGCTCAGTGCTGCTTGATGATTCAATGTATTTATTCGAGCTCGGTGGCTGAGTTATTTTCTTCGATACTTTTGTAAGTAGTAAAAATATGACAATTGTGTCTACATAAATGAGCGGAATGAAGCGAGTTATTGTCACCGTCTTACAGGAAAAATTACGTAGAGTGTTCGCTTTGGATTTGTGAGAGCGATTTCCGTCGACTTAACAATCCCCTTCTATTCCCAATCCCCCATTCCTTTCTTAATTTCTGCAACGCATCAGTATTTCGGTTACGGTTTTAGTATTACGGTGTCTATAGGCTGTCCATATCATAAGATATGATCACGGATTAGCTGCTCTAATTCAACGATTTTTCTGTATTTAATTCTGTATTAGTAACTGATTGTAAACTAGCATTTAAACGAGTAACACTTTTTCTCTGTTTCAGGATTCTTAACCATTTCTCTTCTTTCAAAACGGCCTACCGAACTGGCGGTAGATTAAAAAAAATTATACGATGTATATCTATATAGCGGAAGTTAATGGTAGTGTCGGCCGAGAACGTCCTAGACGTACCTTTAAGGACCAAATTGGCGATCTCCTGAAAAAGGGTCAAATAAGGAGTTCTCGTAACCGACGAGCGGGCATGAAAAGACTGATGACTGTGGAAGAAGCGAAAGAGGTGTGTTTTAACCGAAGCAACTAGCGCTCCTTAGTATCTGCCTACCCCAAAGGGGAACAGGCGTGAGTTTATGTATGTATGTATGTATGTATGTATGTATGTATGTATACGATGTATACATACATACATACATAGATATTTCATTTCATAGATTCAGTAAATATAATAATATGATTTGATTTCTTATTTTAATGAAGATTGATTACCATCAATAGACCTACTTGCTTTATCTGCTTCGCCATTCTCTGCGTCTCAATCCTAATTACCTCTGTTCACTCTCCAGCCTACCATCCCCACAGCCTTAGTCTAGTGGTGTACGACGTACGTGTAAACGTTCACTTTTTACTCCACGCCGCGCCGCGCTGTACGTATTTACGTAGCGTGTTGTGTATTTGAGGCTCCTAATGCGATCTCTAGTGCTCCGCCATGTTTTGCCCTACAAATTGGTTTCCATGTTTAGATAAAAGTTTCTGTTAACCTCTAGAATCCTAGGAAAATATACACGAAGCCAATACATGTTATAGAAATGACGAATAACGTCTAAAATTAAAAAGTACTTTGGTTTCGTTCGATGAGTGTTTTCTCCAGTGGCCCAATTTTCTCCCTTCCTTTCCCAATTCCTATTTTCCTCCTTTTAGAATCATATATGGGCGGTGGAGATCACTTACTATGCTCCACCTGCTTGGCAAACGAGCGAGAGTCTCTGATATAAAAAATGATAATAATGAAAATTTGTGGGAGGCCTATGTCCAGCTGCCAGCAATGGACGTCCTGTGGCAGGTGATGAATAGGATAATGGGCTATGAGATAAAGTTAAAACTGCCTCGGTGGCGTGGTGGTATTTCGGTACGACTACGGTTCTGAGGTCTCGGATTCGACCCCCGGGTCGGGCAAAGTGATATTGGATTTTTCCATATCAGCCCGGAGTCTGGAATTTGTGCCCGATATGGCGATAGGCTCACCCCCTATCACATCTGGGACGAAACTAAGCTCGGCGAAATGTGGGCGTTCTAGTTCGCTAGTGCGCCTCTGCCTACCCCTTCGGGGATACAGGCGTGAGCTTATGTTATGTTATGTTTATAAAGTTAATTTTTTTACAGAACCCTACCAGGCCCTACAGAGGTATATAGAGGTATATTAAATTACACTTAAGTCTTTTATTTAAATTATTGCAAGTCATAGGTCAAAGACTGGATGCTCTCAGCAAGTCCTAAGCGACTATATTAAATAATCTACATGCAAACCCCCTTAATCTCTTATGATTTATTACATTAATACTTTAGTAAAATTATCACAAATATCAACATTTTTCAATCTAATTTTCAAACCCATACCAGCAAATGCATACGACATTCCAAGCCATTAAAAAATTATCCATCCAATCGAAAGGTAATTTCAATATTAAAGTAGAAGTTAATTGTAAAATTTGTTATAAATTACTGGGGCCAATTAATTCGGTATCTTCAATCTGTGAATAATGGCCTACCGACGTACGCAGTGCTTAATTTAATTTAGGTACATCTAATTTATTACTTTACTAATTGAGATGGGTATAAATCGAGAATTCGGATTAACTGGGTTTTGGGTGCTCTTTGGTTGGTTTTAAGGTTTGAATTTCGTTATTTTCTAATACATTATAATGATTTTAGGTAAAATTGGATTTAAGTAGTAGGGAAGGGAAAACTGACATCTGACCCTTGGCATCTATGATTTATTTTATATTTTTTCTTTCTTTCTTTCTGCCTGACGTTATTCCGACCTAGCGCCAGGGTCCGTCTTCCTACTTAAACGCTTCCACATCCCCCTGTCTTGTGCATTCTCCACAGTAAAACCATTGGCTCTCATATCACCCTCCAAAATGTCCAGGCAGCGCTTTTTGGGTCATACACGGGGGACGCACCCCTGGTACTCTAGATATTTGCGAGTCTCAAATTGCGACCTATGTACTCCTGTGGTTTTCTCAAAACGTGACCATACCATGCAAGCAACATTCTTGCAGTTTATCCGCCATGTTGTGGACACCAAGACTATCGGGGATGTACACGTTACGAAGACTTATATGCGTCTTAAGTGATTTTATAATAAAGTAAAATAGGAATGTATCGTCGGCGCAACACACTTTTTCAAGCATGTTGCAGAGAGGATTTGGCTTAGATTTACGACCGGCCGCTGCCTGACGTCAACCCCCTATGAGGGATCCAGTCCAGTGCAAATTAAATTAGAAAGTTTGCAATAAAGTAAAAAAGCTTAACTATAAAAATATTTTAATTGTAAATCAATAAAAAATTTAACGAACGCATTGTAGTGGAAGTATTAACAACATTATGTACACTTACTAACTGAACTTAACATGATTAGCTGGAACTTATTAGTTTACTGAGTCAAGATCATAAGAAATTAACAAAGTGAACCAAAAAACAAGATTCTGCGCCCGCAGGGTTACGTACACCGGTTCTTTGAAGGCAAAAACAAACTGCAGGAAAAACTCACACAAATAGGGGGTTTAAAAGCCACGTCCTTCCGCGTATCGTGCGTTTGACGCTGATGAATCGACTCGTTTGAACTTTATTTAATCCTATTTGGCTTCTTATATACTCGTAAAGATTCCTGTATCCCCGAAGGGGTAGGCAGAGGCGCATTAGCAAACTAATACATCCACATTTCGCCAGTTTAGTTTAGTTCCGTCCCAGATGTGATAGGGGGCGAGCCTATCGCCATATCGGGCATTCCAGACTCCGGGCTGATATGGAAAGATCCATTATCACTTGGCCCGACCCGGGGATCGAACCCGAGACCTCAGGACGGTAGTCGTACCGAAACACAACCACGCCACCTCGGGGATACAGGCGTGAGCTAATTTTTTTTTTTCTAAAGTCATACAAGCGTAGTCAGAGGCACAACAAGTGCGCTGACTTTTGCTGTTCTGTTCCAAGATTTGATACAGGGCGACTCTATGTCCTTATTATAAAGCCATATTAACATAGCAAGTAGGCGAGACAAAAAAACTAAAAATTCCTAAAAGGAATGGATGATTTTAGTGGTAGAGCCACGCTGTAGAAAGTAACGTCTAGCAAGAATGAGCCGGCTCGATCGGGTTGTTACGACTGTCTCACAAAAAAGCGACGTAAAGTGGCAGCTTGCTGTCCCGTTTCGTTTGGTGAGCGAGATTTCCAGAGGCCCATTTCCCCCCCTCCCTTTCCCAATTCCTTTTCCTTTCTCTTCCATTCTCTCCTTTTAGGATGGCAACGCACCCCTGATTGTTTTTGTGTCTTGGGTGTTTATGGGCGGTGGAGATTACTTACCATCAGATGACCCAGCTTGTGTGCCAGTCTCTGCTATAAAAATATAGTTTGATTAATTACCTCATGAATCAAACAACGAATTATAAGTTATAACAGAAAATGCCCCTAAATAAAATACCTGAAGTTACCTTGATGGATCGTTACCTTAACGAGGCCAGCGATGATACCCCAGGGGTTGGTAACCCTTATTTATCCAATGATGCGCTAATCACCCCCTAGATTAAGGGCTGTCTTGAGATTTTCCTTATGGACGCCATCGTGTCTAATTTTGTTTGGGGTTATACGATTCGGCAACGTCTAATAGCTGCCTTGATTTGTTTTAATGTACTTTTGTATTTTTTGTTGGTTTGGGCACCTTATTTGTGTAGAGTACTATAGATTGATAAATTAACTATTAAATTTTAAAAGTTGAATCCAATGACAATAATAACAGTGTTATATTTGAAAATCATAAATAGGTTTTGTCTTGGTCCGGTTTAGCGATAGGTTCAAACTCCTTGTACTAGTTAAACCTTACCTATCCAGTGATGAATAAGGTAAAATCAACGGCGTAAAATTTGGTGACGCTAAAAATTTTAGACTCCAAAAATCTATGCTAATATTTTAATGAGAAATGAACTTTGTCTGTTAAGTTTTTCAAGGCTGAACCACTAAAATGATTTCGATAAAATTTGGTATGAAGATAGCTCTAGTATGTGTCAAAAAATACATGTAAATTAATAATGAAATTACAATAAATACCGAAGACGTCTATGTATTTACTAGACAAGCTGTTTCGAAGTAAAATTGTGGCACATGACGGGGAGTGTTTGACGTTTCACGGCTAAGTAAAAGAGCAGATTTCTATAGTGAGTTGAGGTCGATTAACAGAGACTTAGTGCGCACATTCTATGTACCGAACAGCCAGTCTAGTAGTATACGTAGAAGTCTTTGTAAAAGATAGTCAAAATAAAACGCTTTTTAACGAGCAATGATTTTAATTTTCTTTTGGAGCGTGAAATATATTTAAGATACAGTTTATATGTGACATATCAACGCTTGAGCCTTTAAATTTCACACATACCTGAACACGGTATTTATTAATTGTGACACATACGAGAGTCAAATCAATGCGTCTTACACAAAAGCATTCTACAAACAAAATGTAATAGTTTCACATGTAACAGACAAAGCGAAAGCATTTGTAAAACGTTAACAATTTTTAGAATTCGCGTAGCGCCGTTTGTTTCGGCCATTACTGAAAAATCCGTGTATTCCTGAACAATAAGAAAGACTTTTTGTGGACAAAGGAATGAAAAGCCTGAACAATTATAGAAGTGATGCCTTTGGCCTTTGTATCCGTGACATTGTTACATCGTCGATCCATTTGTATTCAAGACTGATTCAAAGTCTTAAGAATTCCTGATATTAGGTCTCCTAGTGCCTTTAATGTTTTGCCTTGAATATGAACCAATTGCACCTCGGCACAGGATTTCTCTTATGACACGGGTAGCTGGTTCAACTACGAATTTCGTTTTGGTGGTTAGTACCACTCCACTTTGCTGAGCTATTGCTTACTCGATGCTTAGGCCTTTAGTAGAGAAAGAGACAATGAGAGAGGAAAAGAGAGAAAGAGAGAAACAGAGAAAGAGAGTGAGAGAGTGAGATTTTTCCATTTTTTCACTATACTAAGCTTCAGCCGTATTAATAAAGACTCGGGTAAACTGCGATTCATCTTAACAAGGAATGTCCAGAATCAAGTTCTTGCGAGGTTCCGTTTTCATAGTTAAGTAACTTTAAACTTTAAATTTCGCTTCCGTGATATTTCAGCTACTGAAAATAGTTGAGTAATAACCCATTTTGCAATTCCGTTAAATCATATTAAAAATTAGTTTTCGCTCACAATTTTATCTGGCGACTTTAAAGTGCCAGCTCAATCTAGATTTAAATTGAATTTTAAAATTCATAATATTCCACGCCGAATATGGAAATTTGAACCATTTCAACATAGCAAATTACTCAATATTTTACACACAGTTTGTTAGAATATTCATGTGAATGTGAAGTTTCATTAATCAATGAAAATAGCTGCTACACAGCGCTCTCCTGACGCGTAGCACCGTGTAATTCGTAGCACTACAACACTTGCTACGAACGCACTTGTGTGCTACAATATTTTGATTGCGTAGCATATGCTACGATTGCGCTACGATTTGTAGCTCTAATTACAGTTGGTTATAGTACAATTTACCGGGCACATTTTGAAACGACAAGTATGACATACGTTTATTTTGTATTTTATACAGATACAGTAAGGTATTTTTTAAAGTGGAAAAAGTTAGATTTAACCTCTTATCTGCCATCCAAGATTTGATCTCTTATCTATCTGTCTTCCCGGATTTGACTCTTAATCTGTTATTCCTGATTTTTCAAATATCCAATCTAGTGAGATTCTATTTCAGAGTATTCGTAATATTTATAATTTAATAATATATACACCCAACAGTCACATACGGCCTTCGTGGCGCAGCGGGCGAGTAGCCGGCTGTGAAGCGAGAGATAGGCCGCGAATTTGATCCTTGCACCGAGACAAATGTTTGTATGGCCTACAAATATTTATTTCGGGTGTGGGTGTTGTGAGACCGAAAGTCTGTCGTAGTTCCTGATACCCACGACACAAGACTCGAACTTAGTGTGGGGTCAGGACTATGTATGTGACTGTTGTGTGTTATTATTATACACAGACCTGACCCCACACTATAACTCGTATAATAAATATAATGTTAATAGATAGTATATAATTATTTATGTATAATATTTTTAAATTTGATATCCAATAGACGTCCATCATCATCAGCCACAAAAGTCTACTGCTGAACATAAAATAGACAATATACTACTGGTTTGTTATTACAGAATACGTACATAAATCTATATATAAGTTGAAAACAACGCAGACTGGTAGACGAAATTAACGCAAACTCTCAATAAAGTTGGATACACCGTCGCCGCCACTGCGAGGTGTAATATCCCTCGGGTATACAGAGCTTTTCTACCAACCTCATCTTAATACCAACAGATTTCTAACTCTCCACCCTTCACATAAAGTCGTTTTCAATTTAGCATTTTTTAAATACTGGGTTGTCATTTTTTCAGATTATCCGCTGCGTTAAAATCTGGAGTGCAATAAGACCCCATCTAAAGACGGTTTTAATTACAGTTTTCTTTCACAGTATGAACAAACAAAGTAAATTCGTTAGAGTTGTGTCGAGCACGGTGATGCTGTATGTGATTTTGTGGTTTATGTGGAGGAGCTTGGGTAGGATTGTAGGCCTGTGGGCGCTTTGTTGGAATATTAATAGAAATGTTGACTTATTTTGAGTCGACTTAATTATGTTTTCAACCTTACTTCAAAAGAAGGTTCCCTATTTTATTTAATGTAAGGCGAAATCTCCCGCCTATGTGATCTGATTAATTCTTAATATTAAATAATTATTTTGTATTCCTTACTTACTTAAGATGTTTGATTTTTGTATTTTGAATGTATGTATTTGTATGTAATAATATATGTAAGTAGATCACCTTCGTTTCGTCACGATTTTTTCGTCCTAGATGTGAAAAGGCACTGTTACGTTATTTAACCCGGGGATCGAACTTGAGACCTCAGAACAATATTCGTAGTATACACCCAATACAACTACGCCACCAGGGTAGTCAAATATGATTTTCCGAATCTAAAAACCAAACACATATTGTAATTATCTGACCAGAATCATGATAGACCTAAGAACCAAAATTGGAAACAATTTAATACCAAATTGGCAATTATAACTAAGATCTCAATTGTGCCATGTAATTCAGTAAGCGAAAACGTTCTTAGACATCCCCGTAACCAGGTAAGCAGCTCGTGTGGATGTTGTGTGTACTAAAGTACGATTTAGCACCGAGCTCATACAGGGCGGTTATCCAGATGTAGGGGGACCATGCGTCCGTACAAGGTAGGATAAGATATTTTATCTCAGCATGACAATATGACTACACTAAGCCTCATAGTAAGGTTAGTGCAGTCCAACAAATTCAGTGATCACATGTAAAAAAGACTGTATTTGTGGTCACCAGAATCATAAACATAACATAAGCTCACGCCTGTATCCCCGAAGGGGTAGGCAGTGGTGCACTAGCAAACTAGAACACCCACATTTCGCCGAGCTTAGTTCCGTCCCAGATGTGATAGGGGGCGAGCCTATCGCCATATCGGGCACAAATTCCAGATTCCGGGCTGATATGGAAAAACACAATATCATTTTGCCCGACCCGGGGATCGAACCCGAGACCTCAGAACCATAGTCGTACCGAAATACCACCACGCCACCGAGGCAGTCAAGTCACCAGAATCATGGCTGCGTAAATACTTCTTCATATTCCTACTCCTCACTTATGCGAGAATAGTGAATAAACATACACTTGTAATGTTTTTTTTAAGTTGACGCAAATATTACACATTTAAATAAAACTTGTCAACGGATTTCTAAAAAGAAGGTCTTCAATTCATGTGTTTTTTTTTAAGTATATTACGCGATGTCTCAGCCAAATATGGACCGGATTTTCATAATTATTTTTGTGTTCGATAGGACTACTATTTCAAGAGTGGTTCCAAATTCCAATTTGGTCACGATCGGATAAGTTTGAAGTCGGTCCGTTAAGTTTTTAAACTTGTGATTTTTTTTACTAATTTTACCGCGTTCTCACTTAACCCGTCGGAGGCGGCACATATCTACCTCTATGTTACATAAGCGTATGGGCCACTGGAGTCCAAGCCGCCCGTGACTATTTAATCTATGCAATATGCATGCAACTAACACCAAGAGTATGGGTTAGTTTTGAACTTGAAACTTTTATCTCGTCAGTCAGTACCACAATCAAGTGAGCCATAGCTGCTTTGAAAAACTTTTTCAAAATTTCACGTCATCTGCAAAACATCCAATTTTATTAATCATAAAGATCCTCAATTACGTTGCCTGTTCAGAATTAATTTATAGTTGTGAGAGAGACCGCGGGAAGTGTCTGTTACGGTAAACATTAGCAAAATATTTGGCAAACTTTTAGACCCTGGAGGGGATTTCACGCGGCTTAACTACTGATACTAGCTTGATCCGTACAAACGAACCTTGACTTTTAGATAACAAATCCAGTGATTTTACACGTGTTTCTAGTTTGTAAAGGTAATGGAGCAATTGTTTTAAGTGCTTTTTATTTATGTAATCTGATATAGTTGAAGTAGACTCACTTTTTGAGTGGTAGAGCCAGTTGCAGACAGTTACATGGGCCGGCTCGACCGATTTGATACCACTGTCTTTTTTTTATCAGCAGAGATTGGTACACGAGCAGATGGGTCACCTGATGGTAAGTGATCTCCACTGCCCATAGACACCCAAGACACAAAAGGAATCATGGGTGCGTTGCCAACCTAAAAGGAGGAAATGAAAGGGAGGGAAAAAGGGATTGGGAAAAAAAGGGGGGGAAAGGCCCCTGGAAGTCTCACTCACCGAACGAAACGCGACAGCAAGCTGCCACTTTATGTCGGTTTTCTGTGAGACAGTGGTATCAAACCGGTCGAGCCGGCCCATTCGTGCTGTAGATGTAACTGTCTACAGCGTGACTCTACCACTCAAAAATGTCTCACAGAAAACCGACGTAAAGTGGCAGCTTGCTGTCGCGTTTCGTTCGGTGAGTGAGATTTTCGGTGGCCCATTTCCCTCCCTTCCTTTCCCAATCCCTTTTTCCCTCGCCTTCCATTTCCTCCTTATAAGTTGGCAACGGACCCATGATTATTTTAGTATCTTGGGTGTCTATAGGCTGTGGAGATCACTTACCATCTGGTGACCCATCTACTCGTTTGCCAGTCTCTGCTATAAAAAAAGTAAGTTAATGTATGTATAATAAATAGTCGAAAGATGTTTATAATGAGAGACAAAAAAAATTGTTTATTTTGATTTTTGATAAACTATATCTAATTAGTGTAAAATGAAGGATTATCTTAATGCAGAACGAAGGAGTATCAAACTGTGAAAAACTTGTCATTTCTTTATTACAATAAGTATATCCAGCAAATTTAGCTTATCGTAGTGATGGTGACCACTAATAAATGGAATTTCTCTCGATATTTGTGTTACAGTGTTCTTATCTATCCTCAGATTGAGTGAGTAACTTTCCTGTATCAGCATAAAAAAAGTACAAGATAAAATATATGTCTTAAACCTAAAAGCAATAATCATGGTCACCCTCGCGCAGCAAATCCGAACGATGCGTGTATGTTAACGCTGTAATCTGATGGGGTAGACACGGCGCGACTCCTCTGAATTGAAATTAAGTGAAATAAACGAAAACACACTGCTTAAGGAGGAGAGTTTTTTCTTCGTCTCTTGTTGAATGGGCCAAGTTTGAACGTTTTATGTGGCGGCGTAATAGGCTCGTGTTTGTGTTTTAGAGTTTTATTAATTCTGGATAAGAAAGTGGCTTTTACTAGGAAAAATCTATAGATATAAAATCTGTGTTACTTAGTCATTAACACATCATGCCCAGATAGAGTAAAATCCAGTAAGCTAAAATCTTGAGCAGAGGTTCCTTAAACCTCTAAATTGTAATTAACAAGCTTGCTTATTTAAGCTAAATAACCATCAACTTAAAAACATTCTTCAATCTACTAAATAAACCGAAAATTTTGTAATTTTTGCTCGATATGGCGATAGGCTCACCCCCTATCACATCTGGGGCGGAACTAAGCTCGGCGAAATATGGGTGTTCTAGTTCGCTAGTGCACCTCTGCCTACCCCTTCGGGGTACAGGCGTGAGCTTATGTTATGTTAATCGAAAAATATCTCAAAAATGATTATACATATATCCACCCTGATACAAAATGATGACCCAAAAAATATTTTAATATGCAAATATCCGTGCAAACTTCACATGCAATATGCGGGTTTGTTGTAAATTCGGGGAACCCGGGGAGTCACGGTCCCCGTAGACTCAGTCCTGTATTCGAAACAAATTTAGTCTGTGTACAGACTGGCGGAACTTGCGAGTTGCGTTTTTTCAGTCGCATAATTTTGTACTGCATACACAAAAATCGTTCGAAGTGGTAGTGCTGTAAAGTTAATGGTGCAACTATATACTTCTATAAAATAAAAAAAAAAATATTTGACATAATATAAATTAGATGTGGTAAAACCGTTCGGTAAATGGTTATCTTACTATTAAAATTAAAATAAATATTTGATAAGTAATAAGAGTGAGACAGGGTGACGATATGTAAAGATGGACGTAACCTAGCTCCTATGTATCATCGGTTGTTTTAACGGATAAGGAAAACATCGCGATGAAACCTGCATATTTAAGGTATTTTCGAATATACTAACGTTGCAGGGTATGCAGGTTTCCTCACGATGTTTTCCTTCATCGTTATAGCACGCGATAATTCACAATGGAAACACACTTAACATAGAAAAGTCAGAAGAGTATACTGCTTTTAGGGTTGGTCTTGAACCTGCGACACTAGTAACAAATTACACCAGTTATAAACGTAAACGTACGACAAAAAATCGCAGCAATAATGCCAGTAATCCTGCAGCTTTGTGCTACACTCAACAGCATCCTATGAACAATTTTAGTTTCGTAACAGTTGAAATTAAGTTTGTTTCAACTTTAATGCATTTTAAATATGATTGAGCGAAATAAGGTGAGCGGATTTAGTTTGAAATGCTTTTATATGTAGTTTTATTTTAAATTTATGACGAGCTTAGTTCTGATGTTTTATATTTTATATTATTTATACATTTTTTTATCACCAGTTAATAAATGTATAGTAAATACTTGGGTAAATACTAAGGTGGCAGGAAGTCGCTGGATGCAGGCCGCTTCCAGCAGGACGATCTGGAAATATTTAGGGGAAGCCCATATCCAGCAGTGGACGTCCGGTGTCTGATCATGATGATGATGATGATGAAATACTTGTCAGCGGCTCGAGCAGGAATATTTTATTCAGTCTAATTTGTATCGTGGTACGAATTGACATTTGGTTAATATTTCGAAATTTTTTTCGAATGAAATTTGTTCATTCGAAGCGCATCGAGCGCGATTTGAGTTCGACTGTCAAAAATATCCTGCTCGGGCCGCAGATCGTAAGATTTTCGGGACTAGGTGTGGTGAGACTAAAAGTCTCTCGTAGTTCCTAATACCGACCACACAAGACACAGATCATAATTGGGTACTTGACTATGTTTGATTTTATACACATATTTATATGTTATAGCAAATAAAACAAAAAAGAAAAAACTGCATCGAAATAAGATGAAAAATTTGGCAGTAATTAGTATTTTAAATTCTGGAATGTTTATTTATTTTATATTTTAAATTGGAGATATCTTGTTATCCCTTTCCAACTCACGTACCGTTATGGCGTGACGTGATTGTACTGATTTCTCTTCCCCCAGTTTGACGGTTACACCAAACTTTAAAGGATTATAACTTTTTTATTTTTGAGAATATTACAGTATTTCTTTCTGTTTTATATTTAAGACGACCTAAGTTTCATATAAAAGTAATTTAAAAAACTATTCAAGTACCCAATTGGGGATTAGACCTATGTTTGCCTAATGGCTCAACATAATTATATTTAAGAACATAGTACAATAATTGTTGATTATGTTTTGTTTTTCTTCCACTCAAGTAAATCCTAACTTGACAGAAACTTATACGAAGTAATCCTCCGAGGCTCTACGTGTTCTTGATTAATAATCAGTCAGCTGGGACGTGATCACACTGGCGACGAATCTTTACAGTTATCCTTAATCTATTATACTTAGTCAGAAAATTCGATTGTTTCTAGACATTCTTAGGAATACAGTTATTATGTCTATGAAACACAATATTTCGTCAGAATGTCTAGTGTGGCATGTTCTTTCTACCAATTCGATTGCTTTTTGTCGGTAATCTAACACTGTATTCATTCTAGCTGCCCTTAATGTGAGGTCGGTGCAACATACTTTATCAAGCATGTTGCAGAAAGGATTTGGCTAAGTTTTTATGACCAGTCTGCCTGACGTCAACCCTCTCTGGGGATCCAGTCCCGGGCAAATTAAATGAGAAAATTTGCTTTGCCTGACCTGGGTATCGAACCTCCCGATTCACAGCCCATATATGCTCCCACTAGACCAAGGAGGCGACAACTGTCTTAAAATAAATAAATATATTCAACAGTCACATACATTGTCCTGACCCCACACTAGGTGTAACCTGTATCGTGGGTACCGGAAACTACGAGGGACGAACGGTCCCGCAACACTCAGACCAGTAACAAATAACTGCGGTCCACACAAAAAAAAAACTCGGCGCAGGAATCGAACTCACGGCCTCTAGTTTTACTAGTTTATAGCAGAGACTGGCAAACAAGCAGATGGGTCACCTGATGGTAAGTGATCTCCACCACCCATAAACACAACAAGAATTATTGGTACGTTTGCCAGCCTAAAAGAAGGGAAAAAGGGATTGGAAGGGAAAAGGGAGGGGGAAAATAGGCAACCGGAAATCTCACTCACCGAACGAAACGCGACGAGGATCTTCCACTTTACGTCGGTTTTCTGTAAGACAGTGGTATCAAACCGGTCGAGCCGGCCCATTCGCGCTATAGACGTGACAGTCTACAGCGTGGCTCTACCACTCAAATACCATATATATCCATAGATATCTCAGCTCAAACGAAACTAAATAATAGAAGAAAAACCCATTAGTGGCTAATCAAAACAAACAGCGAGCCACAAAGGCCATTCAACATTATGAGCTAACATTATGAATTAATTCGATTGTCATTGTACATCACTGTGGCTCCATTAAACTGAGTTATACTCAGAAACGCTACGCATGTAAAAAATAATGTATTAGTACTAATATCTTTAAGTATTCTAATGTTTACGCACACATTTCAATAGTTCCACCTACCTTCATCGTATGTATCTTCGTCGTAGTTGTATACTATATGGACCTTGTGGGAACTAGGACGAATTTCCGTGCATTCCGGCGTTTTTGCCATACCTATTATTGGAATCAAGTTTAACAGCTCGCATGATAGGACCCACTAAAATTAAAATTATTTCCGTGGTGCTTTACATCTGGCCTCTCCAGTTGTAAATATCCATATGTATGAGGCTGATGCCTCTTTAGTTCATTACATTGTCTCCTGCATTTTTACGGAGGGAAGTGGAAACTTTATAATTCCAACTCCTCCCTATCTTTCTGTTTGATTAATTTCGTTGCGGGATGAAGACAATTTTGCATTCTCTGAGACTCGCCGAGCTTCATTGCTCGGTGTCGTAAAATGCGTGCCACTGTTGATCCTGGCTTACAGGAGTTACAGTGGCGGGTGTGTGGGCGGGACAGTCTCGTACCTTCATCGTACTGTAATGTGGGGTCGGCGCATGTTGCAAATAGGAATCAGATCATAGTTTTACGACCTACTCGATTGGATTACTCTTCCAAACTTCTTTTCTTTCAAGTTTACAACACACATATGATTGATCTCTAATATCTATGGGTGCAGAAGATCACTGAGATGCATCACTTGTTCGTGGGCATCTATTTATTACATAACAAGTTGTATACTTGTAGGTATCAAACATAACTTTTCTATCGTAATAGAGGTATATCGCGCTTTACAGATTATATTGCATATTATTATTCTACAAATGGATTTTATGTCATTAAGCTGTATACAGAAATATATTTCATTTAATTAATACTACCGAAATAATATTAATGATAACGTGCGTTTTAGCACATTTTACCGACTAATTTCGACATAAATGTGACTAAATTACAAACAAATGCTAAAAGCAGTAACTAACATTTTGTTTATTTTAATAATATATTAAGCCCCGTAATATTACTGTCCCACTGGTGGGCCACCGGCCTCCACTACCAGTGAGAGGGGTTAGGCCTTAGTCTACCACGCTGGTCTAATGTGGATTGGTAGACTTCACATACCTTTGAAATTCTTGTGAAGAAATTCTCTGGTATGTAGGTTTCCTCACGATGTTTTCCTTCACCGTTATAGTAAGCGATAATTCACAATGAAAATACACTTAACATAGAAAGGTCAGAGGTGTATGCTCTTTTGGGGTTGGTTTCGAAACACTCCTGTCGGCAGTCCCAACTGAGCTATCGCTGCCCGTTTACTGTACCTATGCAAAATAGTTTCATTCTGGAATAGCGGTATCAGAGTCTCGTCTCGCAATCGGTCAATCATGGCTGTTGATAACTCCAGGATTCAGCATATTTATTCGCAAGCTAAATTTCCTGCCTCGGTGGCGTGTTGGTATTACGTGCGCGGTACGACTATCGTCCTGAGGTCCCGGGTTCAACCCCCAGGTCGGGAAAAGTGATATCGATTTTTAGTATCAGCCCGAAGTCCGGAATTTGTGCCCGATATGGCGATAGGCTCTCACCCTATCACATCTGAAACGTAACTAAAGTCGGCGAAATGTGCACTTGTGCGCCTCTGCCTATCCTTTCTAATTCCAACTCCTCCCTATCTTTCTGAGTGATTAATTTCGTTTTTTTCTACCTGCTCTTATCCCACTTGAACGTAGGGTTGTCGCAACACACTTTTTCGAGCATGTTGCAGAGAGGATTTGGCTAAGTTTTTAAGATGGCCGCCTGACTGACGTCAACCCCCTTTAAGGGATCCAAACAATTTTCTGGGACTCCTCGAGATTGCTACGTGTCGTAAAATGCGTGCCATTGTTGATCCTGGCTTACAGGAGTTACAGTGGCGGGTATGTGGGCGGAATAGTCACATGCCTACCCCCTACATACGGGCGTGAGCTTATGTATGTATATCAAAATCGCCTGTAAAAGCCAAAGCAACCCAATAAATTAAACCTAACCCTCATCTGATAATAACTACGCCGCGGTATCGGATATTCGGCGCTGTCCATCCAACCCTTAAATGATCGCCGTATCACCCGTTTTCAATTTCACCCTCTTTTCTTAACGTTAATCACATTTAGCTCTGAATTATATCAGCTGGGGTAATGCGCGAATACGTTATTATATGGATACTGAGATTGACTTCGGGCGAGCGTTTAATAAATTATTATATTTTATGGAAAGACAGTGATTGAGATCAGCTTAAGAAAAGTGGCTCTAGCAGGAAAATTCACAATCGTAAATGTATTCGTGCTCAATGCGCGTCTATGAAAAATGTCATCAGTGCGCAGCGAGCTCGATGACATTTACGATTGTCAGTTTTTTTCTGCTCGGGCCGCTGGTCTAATCCCATAATTAGAGCAATAGTTATACTTTTAGAAGCATTTTTCAAAAAGGATTATTTTATCTTAGCTTTTATGTACAGATCGCTACAGTACTCATTTTTTGTGTGTGTTACAAAAAAGTTTGGCTATAGATTTTACAACTGTGTGACTGTCTAGCGACGACCTCTCTTGGGGGAGATATCCAATAGGAAAATTTTATTAGAAAAACCATTGCTCGAGTTGGGATTTGAACTCAGATCCCCCAGTCCATAGCACATACTCGTAATTATACGCTGTCACCTGCAACTGATGGTAAACGTAGTGCAGTCCAAAAAACTAGCGACCACTGACAAACACTGTATTTATCAGTGGTCGTTAGAATCATGCCGGACTATTTATGCTTCTTCACACTCCGAATCCGAAGAGGGAAGAAGCAAATCGAGGAGTTTGCGACAAGACAGGCGGATGACCGATGCAGATACAGCGATACCCCCATACCCGTCTCAACCAACCATTAAGTCATGCTGCAAGCCCCTCGGGAGAACCGGAAGTACACTGGCTCATCCTGAAACGCGAACCACACGCGGAATGTGGTTCACTATGACAGGTTTTAACACCATGTGTACGGTGGTCGCCATCCGGTCGGAGACGAATATCCTACCAACAAATTCAATTGTATTCATGAATGACATAAAAAGAAAATAAAAAATGCTCTACCTAAACCTATCATCACAACAATACAATCACATGCAAACTGTCCCCAACATCAAAGACACACGTGCCAAGTCAGTCGTGGGTCGCAGGAACCATGGGCCTTTGTGCAGGCGCTTTGTCCCTTGCTCAGCGAGCTGGAACGCTGCTCCGGCGGATATTTTCGGCTCTTATTAACAGAATCGCCGTGTTTTATTACTAATTGGGTGTCCGGTCACTTTGTCTTCGCTTTGGGATAATGTGATGGATTGTAATAATAATTTTGTTTTATAAATTTGGTATTTTTTATTTATAGAGCGACCGTGACTATTTATAGTTTTACTCAAGCAAATGAAATGCTTAAAAAGCTGAAGCTTGATGTTCTTGCTCTTTAAAATGAATCGGGAAGATGGAGACAGCTAATTGGGTCACCGAAAATCTCAATACTGACCGAAACAAAACAGCCAGCTGCCACTCCACGTCGGTTTTCTGTGAAACAATGGTATCAAACCGGTCGAGCCGGCCCTATCGTACTTAAAATATAATTACATTATCTGTCAATAGATGTAATTACATTTTTTTTTCATTACAGAGACCGGCAAACGAGCAGGTGGGTCACCCGATGGTAAGTGATCTCCATCGCCCATAGACACCCAGATAGAAAAAGAATTACCGGCGCGTTGCCTAAAAGGAGAAAAACAGAGATTGGGAAAGGGAAAGGGGTAATTGGGCCACCGGAAATCTCATTCACCGCACGAAATGCGACAGCGAACAGCCACTTTATGTAGTTTTTCTGTGAGACTATGGTATCAAACCGGTCGAGCCGGCCATTCGTGCTGTAGACGTAATTATCTATGGCGTGGGCTCTACCACTTTAAAAATAAATATGTAATAAATTAGAAAGACAGTAAAAAGAGCTCGCCAAAGTTTTTACAGCCTCTGTGACACAGCGGGCGAGTAGCCGGCTGTGAATCGAGAGGCCGCGGGTTCGATTCCCGCATTGAGACAAATGTTTGTGTGGCCCACAGATATTTGTGTCAAGTCTGGGTGTTGTGAAACCGAAAGTCTCTCATAGTCTTGAACACCCACGATACAGGTTATACCTAGTGTGGGGTCAGGGCTAGGTGTGTGACTGTTGGGTGTATTTATTTCAATTCATCTTTTTTTACATTTTTAAATATAAATTATATTAAAATAAATACATTTAAAAATATTTTTAAAAAATATCACCCTACCGATGACGAGGCTTGAGACCCAAGCCACCGGTGGTTAGGGGCTCAGAGTAAGGAACCGCATCACAATGCGTGCCGTGTCCAATAACACTGCCTTCTGTATCTGGCTCTTGACCCAACGCCCGATTGAGAGCCTCTTAAGGTGTTGGTCTAAGCTCTTTATTATTATTAAAGTAAATAGGACAAACTTATACATTGACACATCAAACATAACATTTCCTCAGTGTAAGCTGCAAGCGTTATCTAGCGAACGCAGCCGCGGCTTGCAATTAGTGCTCCCAACGAAGTAACTGCAAAACTTCCGTTTCATTCATTACGCTTAAGATCCTCATTATGCCTATATTGGACTATGTCCAAACGGCGCAGCGCGAAACTTTGGCAATAATTGTTGCTGTACTGTAGTTGGATACATTGGTGCCGATGGGATGTAAAGAAGTTTTGTGGTACTTTTACTGCAGCAATGTTAGAAAAATCATGAGTGTATGGAACTCTTTTTTTATTGGCAGAGACTGGCACACGAGCAGATGGGTCACCTGATGGTAAGTGATCTCCACTGCCCAAAGACATCCAAGATACAAAAGGAATCATGGGTGCATTGCCAACCTAAAAGGAAGAAATGGAAGGGGAGGGAAAAAGGTCTTGGGAAAGGAAGGGGGGAAATGGGCGACCGGAAATCTCACTCACGGAACGAAACGCGACAGCAAGCTGCCACTTTACGTCGGTTTTCTGTGAGACAGTGGTATCAAACCGGTCGAGCCGGCCCATTCGTGCTGTAGACGTTACTGTCTACAGCGTGACTCTACCACTCAAGTGACGATAACACTCTACAACTCTGACGAGAAGTGTTTATTATGCCGTTTATAAGCCCATAAATAAACCCTAAATGTTGAAGACTATGTGTCACATCTGCAGCCTTACATCTATGCCTAAAATTCACTAGTATGCAATGCATCTCATTACATTAAGAAATATACTTATTAAAAGATAATGCCATAAAGAATATTGCGTTGAGTTAAAGTGGCATTCTAAATCCGCGTCTCCTGCACTAAAACATTCATAGAAGTATTACGAGCGGTTCCAACGTCATTGTAAACTTTACACAAAACACTTAAACAAAACACGGTTTCGCTACACATTGTTATCTATGGTCCATTGTTCTATGAGCAGGAGACAAAAAAAAAATGTTTTGCATATGTGCTTTTGTTTTTTGATTCGAGAAAACCTAGTGCAGGAGATGCGCCTTAACGTATACATATAGTCATAGGGCTTCATATAGGCATAAAGGCTATGGTAAAAAGTATTTCGACCGTATGCTGCCAATACCTCCTAACTAACATTTTAACCAAAATATTGTTTTTTGCAATCTGTTAATCCTAATGGAACATGATGTTAATATTTTCTTATTAGCAATATTAAACTTTTGTAAAATTAATAAACTTGGATTTTGAGTGCAAAAATATCATCTATATTGTTTAATATATCTAGTTTTTATTATTTTTTATTGTCTCCTTTAAACTTGATCTCATAGCACTTAGGAGGTATTGGCGGCTTACGGTCGATTTATCATTGCTCATGGACATCAATAATACCGATATTATTTTGGAGCTCTGTACTAAAATACAGGTTGAATGGATGAACTTTCCTCCTTTGAGTTGTGACTTTTGATTATAATAATTCAATCTGTTACCACGAAGTCGCCTCCTTGATCTACCAGCAGCATATAAGGGCTGTCGACCTGGAGTCCTGGGTTCGATTCTCAGGTCGGGCAAAGCGCAGTTTTTAATTTAATTTGCCCGGGTCTGGATCCCTCAGAAGGGGTTGACGTCAGGTAGCCGGTCAAAAAAATTGAGCCATTTCTGTAATATGCTTAAATAATTGTGTTGCGCCGATCCCACATTAACGTGCAATGAGGGCAGGTACAAAGAAAGAGAGATGCTTACGAAAATATATCTTCAAAATCATAAACCTGAATCACAAAGAATCCCCAACACTACTGCCCAAAAATGTTTGACAAATTGTTTTGACAATTGACTTGGAGTTTCGGCTAGGGTCAGTGAGGGTCAGGCGAGGATGGACGCAACCACACACCGGCCTCGTTAGCTCGTAGCCGGCCCGCTGCGATCCTGAACACGAATAATTAATACTACTGTCTCGGAGAAATGATTTAGGTTTGGGTCCTGAAGCTAGCTGTAAGGGGGAGTTCAGAATGAAGATCGTATCACACTAATATCTTAGTAATCATATTTCACACTAATATTACAAAGGCAAAAGTGTCTGAGTGTGTTTGAATGTTTGTTACTCTTTCCCGCAAAAACTACTGGATGGATTTGAAATTCTATATTTATATAGATTATACATCACAATAACACTTTTCCCACTTTCTCACTTTTTATGCCGGAAAATAAATTTCCAGTTAATTTTTGCATTTTCATCATAATTTCCAGGTATAATTTTAATAGTCGATTCAGTTAATTTACTTCTTAATTTACGTTAATTTACGTTAAGTTACTTCCGATGAATGTGCGGATGTTTAGCTCTTGGCCCAAAATCCTTTAAAGGGCAAAAGGTCATCTGCCTTGTTGTAC
Organism: Clanis bilineata; assembly: GCA_036417725.1. NCBI lineage: Eukaryota > Metazoa > Arthropoda > Insecta > Lepidoptera > Sphingidae > Clanis > Clanis bilineata. The sequence continues at coordinate 15,829,033 of CM071157.1, forward strand.
AGACGGCGGTGCGGCGCGGTGTGGATCCTTCACACATAGTTGTGAATGCCACAGAAAGGTCCAGCTTCTTGCTTTCATCAAACCGACTATTCGTCAGGTATTCATAACATAGTTTTGTCTTTGAGATTGTTTGAGTCGAGTGGCAAATTATAAACTACGTTTTGGTAAGTAGGTTAACAAGGAAAGCGATCAGTTTATTTTTTCCGGAAAATCATATTAAATTCAGCAGCGAAAAATGGTGAAGCGTTAAATATCGATTTCTAGATCCCATACTAAAATCATTTGCGTTGACGTTTAGAAATTAAAAGCTATATTTATTGGAAATTTGATATTCAGTCCGCTAATACAAAGGGATCATATCACATCTTGAGTCAGAGATTAGCGAAGCGAAGTCTGCCTGCAGTCTGCACTCATTGTAGCACTATCTCTTTTGGGCTACAAGTTTGATGTTTTGTGCAAACTAGAACACCGAAATTTCACCGAGCTTAGTTCTGGCCCAGATGTAATAGTCGAGTCTATGACATAGCGGGCACAAATGGCACCCTTTGGACTGATATTGAAAAAAACTAATATTACTGCCCTGATTGTCCGACCCGGGGATTGAACCCGAGACCTTAGGGCGGTAGTCGTACCGAAATACAACTATGCCCACGAGGCACTTTTATGTTATGTACCTCTATTATTATAATGTTATTCTACTAATTCGCAATAACTTCGTGATGATAAAATACCTTTTTTATAATTAAAAACTTCCCAGATATAGTTGATACTGTCCCTAAAGGCATACAAATTAATATTCCTCTCACAAACCGACCAGATTATTACTCGGATCCCTTATTCCTAGATTATAAGCTATTTCCCCGAGGCCCGATACATTATAATAGAAATTTTATTTCCAAATACGTGTTTAGCATAAATGGGATAGAAAATAACAAAGGAGCCACCAAACGGTGTCACCTAATATAGTGTAGTGAGGTGGCCCAGTGATTAAGTGCCGTTCGAAGCGAAACGTGCGAAAGTTAAGCGAAGAGCGAAATAAATGCGAAAAAAACAGCCCCTTTGTGCGGCGCGGTCGATACAGGGAGTGTGGGGGACGCGCGGGGGCGATACAGATTATTTCGTTTAAACGAAACTCCTTTCGGAGACGCGATTCTGCGTTGTTTCTTTTTTTAATTTAAATCTAGATTTTGTAGATAAGTGGGTAGGTTTCGGGCTTTGTTCTTTTACGTCATTTTGTGGGATTATTTTGGCTGATCTGTAAATGAGCTCGTGTTTTGAATGGCTAAGTGGATATTGTAAAGCTATGCGATGCCTTAGCTTGAAACGATGACGCAGTAAGATTAATGTTCAAAATAAGAAATAGATCATGCCTCAAACATGCCGCTGAAATAATCACAGTTGAATCAAATAATCAGTTTAAAAACTCAACGCATTGTCTTCAAAATTTTTCTGATCGTGACCAAATTTATAGAGGACCACCCTTGAAATAAACTTTATCGAACACAAAAAAAACTTGAAAATCGGTGCACATTTGGCAGAGATATCGTGTCATTATCATCATCAGTCACAGGACATAGGCCTCCCCATATTGATAATATAATATAAAATCGCGTCACATACATTAAAAAATACAGACGAATTGAGCATCTTCTCCATTTTGGAAGTGGTCGATAAAATCCGACTCACATTAACGCCCATTTGAAAATTATACGTGTATTAAATAATCGGATTATACCACCTACCGTTATAGGCAGTGTTAAAATTACTACAGACTGCCTCGATAGCGTGGCTGTGTTTCAGTACGACTACCGTCCTGAGGTCTCGGGTTCGATCCCCGGGTCGGACAAAGTGATATTGGATTTTTCCATGTCAGCCCGGAGTCTGGAATTTGTGCCCGATATGGCGATAGGCTCGCCCCCTATCATATCTGGGATGGAATTAATCTCAGTGAAATGTGGGTGTATTAGTTCGCTAGTGCGTCTCTGCTTACCCCTTCGGGGATACAGGCGTGAGCTTATGTTATTGTTTCCAAATGTTTTTTATGTTGTATGTTAAAATTACTACAATTTTATTGGCGTTCTATGATGTGAGGTGCGAGCTTATTACCATATTTGGCAACTTATAATTTACCGACCTGGGATTTGAACCCAACTCTTCGTAAATTCACGATTCACCACTGAACTGTCTTCGGTTCAGTGCCTCTTGGCAACGTTCAAGTGACAAGCGATGATAAACACGTAATCCTTACAAAAAACAAGGCATAAAATGGTACCTTCGTCAAATTTCGCCCCCAGAGACAGTGGGGGGAAGGAATGGCCGCAGTATATCAAGTTATAATGTGGAGTGGCCGAGGTCTCTCGGGGAGGACTGTCATCGCCTTCGATATGGGTCTCTATTTGAATTTTATATCCTCCGTAACTTGTGACAATAAGTTTAAACATGTAGCTAAGTTTATATTAGTGGATTCCGTGATGTCTCAAGGGAGTTTAAAATGTGCCTATTTGAATCTTTCTTTTTATCTACCTTTTATAATCTCACCTATATGCGAGGTCGGGGAAACAAACTTTGTCAAACATATCGCAGAAATGATCTGGCTTAACTTTCAAAGCAGCTGTTTGCCTGACGTCAGCCCGGGCCAAACGTTTTAACACCCCACCTGACCTGAGAATTAAACCTGGGACCTCCCGGTTTACAGCTCATATATGGTGCTAATAGAACAAGGAGGCGACTGATTAATTAAAAGTATATAATTCTACTTTTGTTTTGCGGAAGCTGAAGATGATGGAATCCATCGAAGGGGGTTAATATCAGGGAGGCATCTGGCAGTAAACACATACATACACATAAGCTCACGCCTGTATTCCCAAAGGGGTAGGCAGAGGTGCAATAGCGAACTAGAACACCCACATTTCACTGAGCTTAGTTCGCGCACGAAATACTACTCCGCCACCGATGCTGTCACTGTAAATGTTAAGCTAATTCCTTCCTGCAACATGCTTATATGCATATCAACTACCTCCTTCTTTAAAAAGTTAGGTCGAACCATCATTATATTTTGCAAAAGTAGGACAAGCATTGGAAAACACTTTCGCATGTATAATTTTAGCATAGATTATGTTTGAGTCGTGACGAAACTTCCTTAATTTGTTGAACGTTGTAAACATAGCCAATTTCGTGAAGTTGACATTCCAATTAGAAAGGAGGGTTTGTATAAATAATACCTTTACAAGATATACAAAGTGACTGCCGATGAGTGGTGTGGTTTCATGGTAAGAAAATAAACTATAACTTAAACCAAAAACAATCGAATAAAATGTGTCACACGATATTAAGCAGCATCATTTGTTAACATCCATGTCATGGTTATAATTATAACATCATACATGTTGAATGTTGTGTCTGCTTTAGAACAATCATGTACTTAGATATAGTTTACACATGTTCTTTTTTCCTATGTAATGGTGTATGGTTGATAGTAGACCTAATAATTAAATAAATACATAACATAAGCTCACGCTTGTATCTCCGAAGAGGTAACAGAGGTGAACTAGAGCACCCACATTTAGTTCCGCCGAGCTTAGTTTCGTCCCAAACGTAATAGGGGGCGAGCTTATCGCCATATTGAGCAAAAATTCCGGAGTCTGAGGCAATACTTAAAAATCCAATATCACTTTTCGTGACACGGATCGAACCCGAGACCTCAGAATGATAGTCGTACCCCACACGAATACCAATATGCCACCGAAGCAGTTTATAATGTAAAAGTAATGTAGTTCAAAAAAGTTTTCATTTGCCTCTAAGCCATAAAATAAATGAATTAAAGGCTAAAAAAATACAATCTAGCGAGTTTAATCAGCAAGATAAATATACCAATATTTGCATATAAAACTCTTAAAGAATTTAATAATTACAACACTCACGTTAAGCAAATATGTATGAAATGTGAAAATACGGCGCCCGAGGTGGTTGTTATATCGAAATGAAATGCAGCGGATAAAAAGACCACGACGGGTTTGTACCGACTGAGAATGTTGGACATTGTGGGTAAAATTAGAACATGTTATGTTATGTTGTAATGTCTGGTTCTGTCGGTATTTATCAAATAGATGGGACAACAGCACAAAATTTGTGATCCAAAAGTTATGACCTAATAGTGGTCATAAGTCGCTCAGTTTAATTGAAATATACGCGCGGCAGATCGGCCAGTGAAATAATAGTGAGAGAATGAATTTATCTTACGTGATTTTTAACCATTTACAAAGCATTCTAGGATGTAACATAACATAAGTCACGCCTGTATCCCCGAAGGGGTAGGCAGAAGCGCACTAGCGAACTAGAACACCCACATTTCGCCGAGGATGTAAACTGTAATAATCGCCCTCACATTGTCATAAGTAGTTGATGGCGGTACTGAAGTTTGAGATGATTTTTTTGTATGGAACTTGCTTGATAGCCCATCTATAGTAAGTTTTTATAGATCATGTGGACGGTGGCCCGTGACCATCACAATAAGTACAAAAACAGGAAGCTAGCGTAAAGGGGCAGGGGCTGTGGCTTCGGGATACTGTAAGGTTGGCAAAGCACCTACGAATATTTTGGTTTAATTAGTAATATATGGTAATCACACAGCAAGGAAGTTTTGAAACAGTCACACTACATTTATAAAGGCGAAAGTTTGTGAGTTTGTGAAAAAGTTGTTTACTTCTTCACGCTCAAACAGCTAGAATAATTTTAATCAAATTTGGTATGGAGGTAGCTGATACCCTGGATTAACACATATAGGCAACTTTTTATGCCGGAAAATAAATTTACACGTTTATGGAGTCACGGGCATCAGCTAATTTTTAATAATATGCAATTAAATTGTCATAGTTCAACAAATAATTTTGTAAATATTGCCCTACAAAATTTGTTGAAATGCAAACATATTATAGTCCATCATCGTGGTGCGAGAATAGCCTGATTCATCAAAACTCGAAAAAGGTAATTTAAAACAATATATTTCATGACAATCAAAAGCAAATTAATCCATTTCCCGCGTTGGATTTAAACCGCGGATTCCTAAATACGTCTGAAACAGGACGGGTTCAATATTATTCACATGGGTTTTAATCCCCGTTTGGACCCGCCTGACAAAACACTGTCTGATTGAAATAAAATAAAATATTCAACGTTCGGCTGTTGAATTTAAAATTAGTAATGAAATAACGCTGACCGCGAAGAGGGAGGTGGGTTGAAAGGGGTGAGGTGGCCTATCTCCCGAGCAATCGCATTTTAAGCACCACTGTTATTACTTTTAAGATGATTTTCAATTTTCCAGATTGGTAAGTTAGTTTTGATTGGCTGTATTTTCCGTTTGTCTTTGGGACGAAGATTTACAATTTTGATATTACCCTTAGATAGAACTTATCATGATTAAATTTTAATATTTCTTGATGCTTGTGCTTGATCTTTGTTACAATAACATACATTGTGATTGATATGTTCAATGGAAAATGTGAAATTATATTGACTAAAATTTTAAAGAATCACTTAAGTTAAGCACCGCCTTAATCACTCTGAAGATGCTTGACGTAAGGAAGGAATAGCGATTCGGAAATGTTACTCGTCCAACGAAGCACAACATCAACCCGTCACTTCAGAAAGTCCTGTCACGTCAATAAAGACCGAAGCATAAGCTCACGCCTGTATCCCCGGAGGGGTAGGCAAAGGCGCAATAGCGAACTAGAACACCCACATTTCCCGAGCTTAGTTCCGTCCCAGATGTGATAGGGGGCGAGCCTATCGCCATATCGGGCACAAAATTCCAGACTCCGGGCTGATATGGAAAAATCCTATATCACTTTGCCCGACCCGGGGATCGAACCCGAGACCTCAGAACCGTAGTTGTACCGAAATACCACCACGCCACCGAAGCAATCCTACCATTAACCTGTAGACAAAACTATCTATAATATACTTATGCCATTTTTAAAACACGATATTCTAAAACAGCTCTATATCATAACGTTTTGTCAACAATTGTGACGACAAACGAGCATCCCCGCTAAGCACGTTTCAAGTTGTTTCCTTCAACATTGTTTAAAAATATTGCAAGGGTAATAAAAGCCGCTAGTTCCCGGCTGTGGTAGTCAAAGCAACGTTTTTTATTCGCAACGACAATGCAATCAATTACTACGGATTATGTTGGCGGTGACCACAGTATCAAATGCACAGAATGTTAGGTTTGTACAGTTATTTTTTTCTTAAATACATATTTAAGAGGTGTGTAAGGATCGTAGCATGTGAAAATCCGTTGTCTCTGCCTACCCCTATGAGAAAAAGGCGTGAGTCTATGTATGTATGTATGTATTTTTATTTCACTTTATTTATGGTATTGCGTGCACGGTACCGTAGGACTATCGTCCCGAGGTTTTGGATTCGATCCCCGGGTCGGGCAAAGTGATATTGATTTTTTTAGTATCAGTCCGGAGTTTGGAACTTGTGCCCGATATTTCGATAGGCACAATTCCTATAACATCCTGGACGGAACTAAGCTCGACGAAATGTGGGTATTCTAGTTCGCTCATGCGCCTCTTCCTAAGCTTTCGAGGATACAGGTTTATTTATTAAAAGAGAAACATTTACTCATTGCTTTATCCGTATAGAATTTTCGTCATATTTTCATGATAAAAAGTAGCTTATGTCACTCTCAAGTTCATATCTTCACACAAAAAATACAAAAAACAGCGCGGCGTTCATTCGGCCCCAAATCTGGTAACATTATACACTCTCTTTATTCGAGAATTGTATTTTATTATAAAAATTACCGGAGTTAATTATAATAACGTAATAAGGTAAACGAGGAACCGCTCTTTGTCTCTAATACTGGCTCGCTAATTCCGCTCAGTCTCATGTTCATTTCGCGTGTATTGTTTCATTTGAAATGCGCCTTCTGTATCCACGCTCGTTGTGTACACGATAAAATGTGTATTTTTCTGTGTTTTATTTAATTTTAACACGTTGTGAGCTCGCAGCGTTTTATTAAACGGCCATCTTTAATAAATAAAAGGTTTTAACCGCGCCGGCGCGTTGATAAATTGCGCCCGTTTTATAATAATGCCGGCGAAATATGAGCCGCTGCCAGATATAACAAGAAGGCACTTTTTCTTGGGCGAGCTGCGGGTTACGTGAGAGATTGGGGTTTGTCCGTATTAAAAGTATGCAAAGTATTGTTGTATAGATTTTTTTTATCACAAAGAATGTGTTGTTTGGCGATAAAAAGAAGTTCTACGAAATGTGAATGCCCTAGTTCTTTCGTTCATCTCTGACTACCCCTTTGGGGATACAATAGCTTTTGTATGGATGTTTATTGTTTTATTAATGGTAAATAATTACCGAGTGATGAGGTAAGAGGCTGCTTACCATGATGGAAATAATGTGATTGGAAAAGGGAGAGGAGAGGTTCCGATTTTTAGCCTTATTTATTTAAGCTGAAACCAAAACCTAGGCACAAGTGCAATGTTTCCAGCTTTTATCAATCAGAGTACAAATTCAAATTTCGGACAGAAGCACGGACATAACGAAATTATCAGATTTCGGTGTTTGTCACTCAGTTATGAAAGTCTATCTAAATATGTAGTTTAAATGGCAGACGTGCCCTAATAACTTCTGAACTCATTCATTTTATTGCCCAAAATAGGTTTTTTTAATAGCATCAACCCCAAATAGAAATATGAATTTAGCTAAAAGACCAAATAAAGAGTGAATGAATCGAAATAGCTTTGGTATTCGGGTCGCGTGTGCTTTTAGCAAGCGGTCACGTGAGCACAGCGGTCAACCGAATGGATTTTGGTAATTCGAGGTCGGTTCAGATTACGTATTAGGAATTGTGGGCTGTTTTTTTAGGAATTGTTTAAGTGAGATTTTGGATAATATCAGCCTTGTCTTATAACTGTGCTGCACGAGCTTTCCATAATGAGAGGGGATAAGTCTTAATCTGGAAGTCGCTGTATGCAGGCCGCTTCCAACAGGTTGATCTTTAGCGGAGGCCTATATCCAGCAGTGGACGTCCTGTGGCTGATGATGATGATGAAGTCTTAATCCCCTCTTGTCTTTTCCCTAACCTCTTCCCACCCTTACTTACTCTTTTCTATATGGAGACGACGCAACACACATTACACAATCATATTGCAGAAAGAATTTGGATTTAGATTTTTTATCGGTCTGTCTATCTGACAACCCCTCCTGGGAAAATTCAATTCGTGGTTAATCACTTATTAAGAGGCCAACTTGGTTCGCCCCATCGCTTTCATAATCTTAGCTGTCTGTTTAACAAGGCCATTATAAACCAAGCGTATATAAAACAAAACCTCAACGAACCACAATATATAAAACCAATAAAATGACAAACCCGAAATCTTGCATCCGAATCTAACCCTTCTGCTTTGTCCGAAACAAAACAGAGGTCCCAAAATACGCGGGACAACACACAGACCACATCTCCATAATTACAAGTTAATCGGATTGGGCGACGTTTAAAACGTCCATTAACAACTGGCACAAAAGGGTTTTTTATGGACAAAAATTTAAAACAAGCGATGTCGACTCCTCTCGCGGTATATTTTCTGTTTTGGTCATGATTGGGTTTTTGCTTTAGATTTTACTTGCAGTAGTTCTGATACTTTTCTATCGACGTCAAAGGAATAAATCATTAGTATTTTTTTTTTGTATGTCACGCAATATCTCCGCAAAATGTGTGTGTGTGTGTGTGTGTGTGTGTTCTAAGGGTGGTCCTATATAAATTTGTTCACGATCGAATAAGTTTTCACGTCGATCCATTAGGTTTTTAAAATTGTGATTATTTACAATAGATTATCCACATTAATGTGGGATGATATCTCAGGCAAATGCTGTTAGAAAACCACTTGCCCGACCTGGAATTCGAATCCAAAATCTTCCATTTCGCAGCCCATATTCGGTACCTAACTTAACCACTGGTGGCTTGAATCCTGAGGCTCGCCATCGATGGGGAAAAGTTATATATTTCATCATCTATAGGACGTTCGCTGCTACACATAGGCCTCCCCAAAGTTTGCCAGACCGACCCTGACGTATTTAGAATTGTAAAAACTGCTTAAACAGTAAAACATCTTTTTTTCTACCTGCCCTTATCCCACTTGATGTCAGCGCAACACACTTTCCAGGAATGTTGCAAAAAGGATTTGGCTCAGTTTTACGACCAACTGTCTGTCTGATGTCAACCCCTTCTGGAGGGTGCAGTCACAGGAAAATAAAATTAGAAAAATATATTTTTCCGACCTGGAAATCGAACCCAGGACCTTCTGGTCCACAGCCCATTATATGCTGCCACTAGAAAGAGGCAACTCTAAACAGTAAAGAGTACTGAACAACTATATCTTGGTATCTTTGAAGTAATCATTCATGATTTGATCTATATAAATCCTGGCACCAAATCCAAAGAAACTGTTATTATAGATTATTGTTTTAATTTCTGAAGTCGGTTTTAAAATTTTAATAGTAATTTCCATCCTTGCTAAACAAAAATGGCTAAACGTACTTTCGCAGTATTCTAGACAATACTAAGACTTCCCAGCTAATAATGGTCTACAAAAACTTGCCCACTATGTACCTAACTTCTGTAAACCCATTAGTGCAGTAGATTTACCAGACTTTATAAAGAGCATTGTGTAAAATCTTCGAACCATTCCAGCTCGGAATCCTTAAACTAATCTGTGATTAATGAAAGTTGGTGAATGTGTGGGGAAACTTTTGTTACATAGATAGCTTTGTATGTATCTAGCAAAATATAATATGATGTGGTTATTAGATATATTTAGCAACCGAAACTAACGATCTGAATTTAAAATGTAATAGCTTTTGTAGTTATACTATGTTTAGGCCCGCCATACACGGGCAGCTTGAAGCATTTAGTATCGACTGCTTCAAGCTGTGAGAGCATAGCAAACTACAGTCTTCTATGTACACACATACACAAACTCGAATCGAATGGTTGCTACTGCTTCAGGTGATTGACAGCGTGGTGAAATTTCATCGTGTGGTCAAGCAGTCATCAGGCATAGACTGTCTGCTCGAGCTGTCCACTGCTCTCGCGCAGTTAGCTCCGCCCGAGCTCTTCATTCCATGTCACGCGTGCGTGCCACCCGCTCGGTACTTGTTGAGCAGTTAATACCGACTGCGGCAGCTGTGTATGTTGATCACTGGCTAACTGCTAGAGCAGTCCGTGTATGGCCGCTCTAAGAGATAGCCTCGTCGGTCTCATGGCAGCGTATGGGCTATAGATCAGAAGATCCTGGGTTGATATCCCAGTCTATTCTAAGCTGTTTTTCTAAAACAATTTTTCAGGGACTGGATTCCTCAGCGGGGTTGGCATCAGACGTCATCAGTGCGCAGCGAACTCGAATACATTTACATTTACATTAGTTTTTCATTCACTGATGACGTTTGGTTAATATTTTATACAAATTTCATAGACGCGCATCGAATTCGAATACATTTACGGTTGTCAGAAATTTTCCTGCTCAGGCCGTAGATAGGCAACCGATGATTTAAACAAAAGTCGAGTTCTTTTTTACCCATATAGACAGTTAGCATCAGAACTTTAATGAAACTGCAATTATGTACCAATCGAGCAGCTCAAATAAAGTCTGTCTGTTTATGCTCTAAGCTACTACGCTTTCGTTTCGCCGTTTGTTTATCATTGGCATTGAGGATATTTTGAAACAATGAAAGGATTATAATATAAAGCCAAATTAAAATTTCCTATAGAAATTAATTGGGCGTTAAGGAGAACATGCTCAAAAAGAAAAGTTTGAAAGCAAAAGATAAAATAAGAGTAAAAAGTGAATTGAAATTTAATTTCCATCTGCTTAACTCAGAAAATTATGAAGTGCTTTTTGTTTTAACTCTTACAGCCGGTTTTAGACTATCATTTGAGACCATATCTTTGAGTTTAAAGTTTAAATTATTCTTTTTTAATTTAATAACTGCTTCACCTCGAACTTTATTCATATAACACATATAATGCTAAACTATTTTCGGGGAATCAAAGTAGCCAAAGGAATCTGGGGCTTAAAATAGTAATATGTTATACAAATAGGCAAAGATATAACCATTATAGAATCTATATACAAAGAATCAACTTTAGTGTTGAAAATACATCAGTTTCATTTTTGTATTACCTATGCTCTCCATGAACTTTTCTGCCCCATCGGCTATCAGTTCTACGAGCTATGTGACCTGCCCACTGCCATTTCAACTTGCTAATCCTCTGGGCTATGTCTGTGACTTTCGTACCGGCAAGCGCAGCGAAGGACGTCCACTTACAAGGTGGATCGACGGCCTGATAAAGGTTGCAGAAAGTCGCTGGATGCAGGCCGCTTCCAACAGGTCGATCTGGAAATCTTTGGGGGAGGCCTATGTTCAGCAGTGGACGTCCTATGGCTGATGATGATGATGATGATTACCTATGGTCGAATTTCAACAACTGGACGAAAACTAGTCAAATAGAATCTTTAATAGTTTTTCATCGCACATTAAATAATTCTGTGTAACACAAGAAATATTTCGAATTCGTATGGAGCTTAATTGGTGTCTATGACCTTTGTATGAAATATTAAGCAAACTTCATCAGTTTGCAGTGAATTCTGTTGTCAAAAATATTCCTGCTCTGGCCGCTGAAATTATATACATTTTACTACCTATTAAATACTTAAGGTTTAAGACATTTATTTCTCGGAAGAATTACAATACAATTCATTTGTATGAGAAATACAAGGTAGGTACTTAAAATAATGTTATAATCTATAATCTAGTTCGAGTACACATGCAATAAGTCTAAAGATCTAAAGTGAGGGTAGAATAAAAATCAATCAGTAGGTACCGCTGCACAGTGGCAAGCTCCGCTTCACAGACTGACTTATTACGTATTGACACCAAGCAATAGTAATTGCTATGGAGTAATAATAATTATTTTATGACTAAATATACCTATTTTACTAATGGTCACTAATATTCATTATAATAGATTAGCTTTATTAATTTGTGTAACAAAATCGTACTGTGTTGATTCAATGTGTTTAGGTTATTCTGTATATATAAATGTTTATTATGTCGGTGTATTGAAGGTGACAGACACGTTGTCACTTGTCCCTTGTGATATAACTTAATTAATAATGTCATAATGTCAACAACATTTAAATACATTATTTCGCAGAGGGACAATATTTGTAAATCCTTTTAATAACAGAAACTGGTATATGAGCTGGTGGGTTAGCTGGGTAAAGTGATCTCCACCGCCCGTAGACACCCAAGACATAAAAAGAATCATGGTGCGTTGCCAACCTTAGAAGAGAGGAACAGGGATTGGGAAGGGAGTGAGGGGGGGGGTTGCTGAATCGAACCACCGGAAATCTACTTACCCAGCTAAACATAACAGAAAACCGCCATTTTAATTCGGTTTTCTGTGAGACAGTGGTATCAAACAAGCCGATCCGGCCAATTCGTGCTGTAAACGTAACTGTCTAACAGCGTAGCTCTATCACTAAAAAAATAAAACAATTACTGTTTAAAAACTACAATATTAGTGATAATGAGAAGGTTTATCGCAAACGACGTAGCGTGTTGAGCTAGTGCGCAATAAACAAGCCCGCATTTTGGCGCGTTACCTTAATTAGCATTAATTTAATATCCATCGATGGCTGCCTATTTGCGATAATTGAACGAAATAGCCTCTGTTTATATATTTTATGTGAGTGGTAGAGCCATGTTATAGATGTACTACTGCTTTATATGTTACTATTTTGGTTTGCAGCAATGGCTGTATCCAATTCTTAATCCAATGGGCCAGCTCGACCGATTTGATACCACTGTCTCATAGAAGAGCGACGTAAAGCCACCTCGCTGTTGCGTTTCATTCGCTGAATGATATTTCCGATGGCTAAAAACCCCCCTACCCATTTTTTAAGGTTGGCAACACTTTCATGATATTAATGGTATTGTGGATGACTATGGACAGTGGAAATCCCTTACCAGATCGTTTGTCAGTAATCTCTCTCTGCAATAAAAAAGATACACATTCATGGCCTATCACGCGTTGTATTTAAAACTGCATTGCCTTTGATGAAGCACAGGTATCAATTCCCAACAGTCAAATTGGATACAGCCATCGCTGCAAACCGTACAGCCTTTGGTACCGTCAGCATGTTAACAAGTGGCCCTTTCTAAAGGCTGGAGTGGCACAGCCTTCGTTAATACGGAGCGTAGTGAATTTCACTTCAGTACAAAATAAAAGTGTTGCCATTTTACGCGGCGGCGCTTTGTGCTGGCCGCTCGTTATTTTGTTGGCCCGGTCATTTTTCGGGTACGGAGCGCTTTTTGCTTACTTCATCAGCGTTGTAGAATTTGCGACGGAATGTTTGGGTATATTTTGTCCTGCATGTCGTGAGAATGAAAGCTTTTTTTCAAAACAAGGGGAAAAAATAAGTTATTAATGTAGGTATAAAAATTGTTCTCATACCATAACCACGACCCATTTAAGTGGTAGAGCCACGCTGAAGGCAGTAACGTCTACAGCCCGAATCGGCTAGCTCGACCGGTTTAATACCATTGTCTTACAGAAAACCGACGTAAAGTGGCAGCTTGCTGTCTCGTTTCGTTCGGTGAGTGAGATTTCCGGTGGCCCATTTCCCCCCTCGCTTTCCAAATCCTTTTTCCTATCCTTCCATTCCCTCTTTTTAGGTTAGCAACGTGGTCCAGCGGGCGAGTGATCAGGTGCAAAACGAGAGGACGTGAGTTCGATTCCCTTACCAAGACAAATGTTTGTGCGATCCATAAATATTTGTTTCGGGTCTGGACTGTAAGACCTCGTTGTTCTCGAAACCCACGGTACAAGTTAAACCTAGTGTGGGGTGACTGTAAGGTGTATTTATTTATTTTTATTTTATTTGCATAATAAAACTCATATAAAGTGTTGCCTGGCCTATTATTCGAACCCAGGACGTCCCGAACCACAGCCCACACATAGAATAGACCGAGGAAGCAATAAATATAGATAGATACTCTTACCACTTTCTTTTTTTCTACCTGCCCTTATGCTATCCTAATGTGAGGCCCGCGCAACACATCTTTTCAAGCATGTTGCAAAATGGATCTGGCTTAGTTTTTATAACTGGCTGCCTGTCTGACATCAGTCATCTAAGGGAACCAGTCCCGTGAAAATGAGGAAACACCATGCCAGACTTGGGAATCGAACTCAGGACCTCCCGGGTCACAACCCATATACACTGCCACTAGACCAAGGAGGCGATTATACTCTTACCACATTCAAATAAAATTGCTGCTATTTTTGTATAAAACCTCTAGATTTTGCCTAAAATCCAACAATCATAAATTCGGAAATGTCGGAATGTGAGCCAGATTTGGCGGTTAGTTTGAGCAAAAAGGGTATTCAACGAAACTGATGTGGACGCAAGCGTGGCCCTGTGTGAATAATTAATAGTGCCCATTCAGCTCTTGGGCTATTCTCTTTCATAAATTAGGCGGCTACTGGCTTATAACGTACTGGCATTTTTAATTAGTCATGTGTATTTGGTAACAAATAAATAAGGCGGCAAAAATGAGAACTTTTAAAAAGTAAATTGTAATTAAAATTCCGCGTATTTTGCTCATTACTTTCTAAAATCAGTTAATGTAAATCTAGTCATTTTTATGAATTTAATATGGTCTATATTTATACCCGTCAGAGGCATCACATGTATATGTTACATAAGCGTATGGGACACTGGAGGCCGAGCCGCCCGTGACTATTTAATAGATAGCATTAACTTTCTAGAAAAGTGTAGAAATAAGGTGATATCGTGGTCGCCTGCACAGGGGACTAATTTCAAGGGTTCAGTGGGTGCTGTTACAAGGTATATCAGAGGCATTTTAAATACATATTTTTATAAACTTTAGAATTAAAAATATATTGAAAAAAAGGGAAAACAGAATTATATAACTAGTGCCCACAACGAAATCTCTACCCACCAAATTGGAATTCATCGATATCGTCGATATTTGACAGCCTCCTGGCGGAGGCTGTCGGAGAGTGTCGACCTAATGGAGATATCTTGCTATCCCTTGTTAACGCATGCACAGTGATGATAGTGACGTAATTATATGGATACATCTCTTTCCTGCAGTTTGAAGGTTACACCAAACTTCAAATATATTTTTATTTTTGAGAATATTTCACTATTTCTTTCAAGTCAAGTATCCAATTCACAGTTAATAATGAACCGTTTAGCTTAACATACGTCAACATAATAAACCTACCTAACTGCCAATTACTAAAGTAGTTGTAAATTACACTAACAATGTATTATAGTTATAAACTAGTCATTATGAACTATAAAACGAACATGTCGTTTGTACTACATTAGCACTAACCGGCTCGGTCACGAAGCTTGCATTAATTTCGATAGTACACTATCATACGGGACGAGTTTTAATATTTTAAAAGCACTACATCCATTTTATAGCAATACGATGCGAGGTTTTGGGTGGGACTTCGTTTAAAATTAGGCTTCAGAGACCAGACGGGTAGGTCATGCATTATGCTACATAACTTATAGTTACAAAGCTTTTTAAAAGAGATGGTAAACGGATGGTTAGGGATCGTCACCAACCATAGACAGTTAGATACCGATACGAAAATAATCATGGGTTATAATAGTTACTACGAATAAAAGGGACTGCCTCGGTGGCGTGGTGGTATTTCGGTACGACTACGGTTCTGAGGTCTCGGGTTCGATCCCCGGGTCGGGCAAAGTGATATTGGATTTTTCCATATCAGCCCGGAGTCTGGAATTTGTGCCCGATATGGCGATAGGCTCGTCCCCTATCACATCTGGGACGGAACTAAGCTCGGCGAAATGTGGGTGTTCTAGTTCGCTAGTGCACCTCTGCCTACCCCTCCGGGGATATAGGCGTGAGCTTTTGTTATGATTCAGTAGTAGAATGAATGTATAGCATACTTAAATGCTCATAAATCTGTTTTGTTCAGGTGACCAATTTGTTCGTTCGCACTTTGGGAATGTACTAAACCCATTGATTACATTAAGCCTGTATCCATCAGTCATGCGAAGATTTTTACAAAAGGACAAAGCCCTAATTTTGCTTAAATTAATCCCAATTGATCGGCGAAGCGTGGATACAATTGAAAATGTTCAAAGAAAAATAAGGCGTAGTATCATTTAAGGTGTTTTTCGTGTTATGTAACTGAAGACTGCGACACGCGACAATCATGAGTAGTAATACGTGAGTGGTAGAGCCACGCTGTAGACATTTACGTCTACAGCACGAATGGGTCGGGTTGATACGGCTCGACCGGGTTGATACCACTGTCTCAAAGAAAATCGTTGTCAAGTGGCAGCTCGCTGTTGCGTTTCGTTTAGTATGATTTCCTGTGGCCCAATTCCCCGCTCCTTTTCTCAATCCCTTTTTGCCCTCATTTTAGGTTAGCAACGTACACATTGTTATTTTTGTGTCTTGATAGTCTATGAGCGGTGGATATCACTTACCATCAGGTGACCCATCTGCTCGTTGGCAAATCTCTGCTGTATTGCAAGTATCTCCATTAAAAAAGTTCAGGCACCAGAAAGCCTTTATATGCATCAAGCAGACACAAAGACTTAAGTACTGTCACTCTATACCCTTCCAATCAACCATCAAGTTATGAGTCGTTATAAGCCACTCGGCAAAATCAGGCTATTTTAGCCAGTAGAACTTAAAGCAGACTGTGCGTTGTCCCTAAATGATAAATAAGCGGCCATTACACACCCCGTAATATACTTTCCTTTTGACTAACGGTCCGGAAATGAATAAATAAAGTTCAATGGTTAAGTTTAATTATGCATGCCCTTTAGCCTCCAGCGGGGCTTTTGATTTTATGTGAATGTATGAAATATTTATACTGTACTTTCGTGGTTTATTTTGCAACAAACAACTTAATCATAATTTATCTTGGTTGACAAAGCAAATATATATGGCAAGCGTGAATGGTAGAGTTGCAAGGGGAAGACCTCATCGAACTTTCTCTGACCAAGTCAGAGATATACTCGAGAAAGGTCAAGTTAAAAGTACCCTAAACCGACGTGCATGCATGAAGAATGTAATGAGACTGAATGAGGCGAAAGAGGTGTGTAAGGATCGTAGCCAGTAGAAATCCGATGTCTCTGCCTACCCCTATGGGAAAAAGGCGTGAGTCTATGTATGTATGTATGTATGTCTTTGATTTTCTATATTATGTCATGCAGCGTGTCTCGATGGCGTCATTATATCGCATTCATGGTACGACTACCGTCCTGATGTCTCGGGTTCGATCTCCGAGTCGGGTAAAGTGATATCAGGTTTTCTTCTCAGTACGTATCAGCTCAGAGTTTGTTGTTTATGTTCAGCAGTGGACATACTGCAGCTGATTATCATGATGAAGGGGCGATCTTTTTATATCGGTAAGATGAGATTCTAAGAATCCCTTTTACTGTATTACAATATAATTAGTCACTGCCCGAGTCGGGAATCGAACCCGAAACCTCAGGATGGTAGTCGTACCGAAATACAACCACGCCACCGAGGTAGTCGGTGCTGCCTCGGTGGCGTGATATTGGATTTTTCCGTATCAGCTCTGAGTCTGGAATTTGTGCCCGTTATGGCGATAGGCTCGCCCCCTTTCACATCTGGGATGAAACTAAGCTCAGCGAAATGTGGGTGGTACTATTTCGCTAATGCGCATCTGCCTACCCCTTCGAGGATACAGGCGTGGGCTTATGTTATGATATAATTAGTCATGCGCTGCAAGTAAAAGCTAGTGACTGATTAAAATTTCAACCCCAAAAATGCTAATTGCTCCATGAGTTTAATTACAATCAGACATGCCTTTAGTGTTGCGTATGCAAATACAGATATTATCAGTATGTCAACCGCGAAACGAGCTCGGTCACTGACCGGCTGACCGAATGGGTGAATGGATGAATGGTTAATCGTTAATTGAAACATGGCGGCATAATCCAGGCTGCGTTAAGTTTGACGTTTTGATGCAATTGGTTTAACGAAACAGCGTAAAGGTCATCGTTGATTATACCCCAGCATTAACACTCACCTCACGAATCACCAATGAAATAGGGATTTCAAATAGTACATTTTACGAAATAGCGAGTGGGTAGCGCGCCGTCTATTCTATTGATTAAAGAGCACTGTACTACAAGCATATTTTTTGTTGCAACGAAATCACGAGACGAGCTAGCTGTGTGTCTGATGGCAAGCGAGTCCGGAACATTATTTGTTGCAAGATATACATTGACGTGGTACCGACCCAGATAGACTCTCACATGTGAGACCCGTTCACCAGTAAGTTTTGTGGGTGCGCGGGTCGCTGGACATCGAGTGGACCACGAGAGGATACCGCAAGGACACCGTATGGGTGTCCAGTAGACATCGCGCAGACGGCTGGTAGACAGATCACTGGTCGTTGTTACGGTCGTTGTCCTTAATGCAATCCAGTATATGTAAAAATTCCTAACTGTTGTTACAGAAAGAGGTATACGTCATTTTAAATAAGCAACAACATACCCGTTGATGCAAAAATACCCACCATATTGTCTAGAGTTCATAGGTTTTTATAATACGGAATCAAATCCAAAACCTTATCGGTTATATAATCTAACCGGAACTCCATTAAAGCAATGAGCCAATATATTTATCTGCAATAATAGTGAAAAAACAAACGTACCATTATTTATCCCATACTAAGCCTAAATTTATTATCCTGAAGTAATTCAATTGTATAGGAAAAACGATGTTATGTCCATGGGCAATGTCCCATAGAATTAATGCGTGTGTTTTAATTCTACCCACAGACATATGAGATTATCCGACGCCACACGTTTTTTTATAGATCAGAGATAAAACATAAAAGATACGGAGTGGACTTGATTGATTTGCTCTGTGGTCGTAAGTTTTTGTGAGTGTTTTCGTTATTTTTTTTAACAATTTAACTGTTTATTCGCCTATGATTCTGGTCTATACCTATACAAGTAATTGCGTGTTGTAAGAATGTCTTGAAATCCTTGGGTTTACATTCCCTGATTTTGGAACGCAACTTGTCTTGACGTGTGGCTATGGTAGGTTATTGTACCAATAGTCTTTATGTGACTTCTTTGGTATATGGGTCTGTAATCCTAACATTTCGCTCTGGACTAATGCAAATGATTGCAAATACGATTCTACCGGGAATCCACACACGCTACAACTTTATCTGTAATCGTATACTTTATGGAAATCTACTGGATCTATAAATATACTCTTTATGAAAAATTCAATATACCATACAAAACAGACTATTAGATAGATAGATAGATAGATAGACAGATAGATAGATATATAGATAGATTACTCTTTATTGTACACCAATTACAAAAAACAAATTAGAAAAATGAATAAGCAATACAAAGTGTAAACAATAGGCGGTCTTATCGCTTAAAGCGATTTCTACCAGACAACCTTTACTATTACTTTATAACCAGACTAATATGTATATGGACAAATAAAATGTATTTCTTTCTTTCTTTCTATTAGGTATTTTTATGTACAAAATGATTTACTTTCTGCATCACCAACAAAGTAACTTAAAGAGTACCTATCTCTAATCTTTATTATTTTTGTGCGTAACAATGCAGATACGTTTCAGTTACGTATCAGTCAGATACAAATCTAAACCCCAAGAAACTCAATGACATTCGGTGATTTACCAAAACTTAAATTCAAGAATAATCATGCAACAAAAAAACAAGCTAATAACGAAACCATAAAACGACCATACATAACAAGTGGTGATATTTCCAAATTATAACTGTATATAATATATAATAATAATAATAATATAATACACACATACATAGACTCGCGGCTGTATCTCTGAAGGGGCAGGCAGAGGCGACCCAACGAATTCAAATTTCACCAACCTTATTACAACTAGTCCACATGAAAGTTTTAACTATCAACACAAAAAATGGAATAAAAATACCACTTACTCCAACAAACACCCAGAAAAAGGAAACCTAAACGCATAATCACGTTACAAACGCAAGCATCCTGCGCTTAGACTTAATGAAACATACTGGATACTGGATATGTACTAAGTTCGTTTATTTTCTGTCTGATGTTTTATTTCCACCAGGGAACTGGTGAACTGTGAAAGGAATCTTCGTCTAGAATTAAATTCTTGGGAACATGATGAAATTAAAGAAAATTGCACTAAATTGTAAAATTCCACGTTTTATCGCGATTTCTTTAGAAGTCTGCGGGTTTCTTAGGAACTGGCTTCATTGAGTTAAAGGAATTAGTATTCTACGTATAATGACTTAACACATACATACATACATAAGATCATGCTTGTGTCCCTGAGAGCGTAGGGAGAATTGAACTAGAGAACTAGAACACCCAAATTTCACCGACTTCGGGCTGATACTGAGCAGAAAATCTCAATATCACTTTAACCGACCCCAGAGATTGAACCCGCGACTTCAGACCTAGAACGGTAGTAGTACTGGCTATGCAAAATAACTATAATACCGAGACAGCTTTGTATCATGCTTAAAAATATATTTCGCCGACCTCGCTTTGAATGCGTTAGGAACAACATCTTCACCAATTATAGCATACAACAATATATAACTTAACGGACCGACTTCAAAACTTGTCCGATCGAGACCAAATTTATATGGGACCACTCTTGAAGAGAACAAACAGAAAAAAAATCTTGTAAATCGGTCCTCATTCGGACTAAGGACCTAAAGTTAGACTAAATTAATAATCAGCCCAACCTTCTCGAGATAAATTTTAGACAATACTTTCAAAGGTATGTGTTCATAGTAAAATTCCTTGTAATTTATACCTAGTAGTATATGAAATCTCTCGACTTGCTCCGTGTAAATATCCACATAAGGTAGGAACAGAGCCCACCGCGTCCTACATAATTATATTAGTGCTTGTTCGTCCAGTGTACATTCATTCCCAGCGGTGGACACAATTCACATAGTACAGAAGGACCGATTCTTATTTATCAAGTGTTATTTTTTTGGTATTTTAAACTATCCACATCTTCCTTTCTACCGCCCCAATCCCAACTTAATGTGGGGTCGGCGTAGGATTTGGCTCAGTTTTACGACTGGCTTCCTGCCTAACGTCAACCCCCCTCTGGGGAGTCTAGTCCCATTAAAGTAGAAAATTCTCTTTGCCCGACCTGGGAATCGAACCCATGACCGCCTGGTCCACAGCCTATATATGCTGCCACTAGACTAAGGAGGCGACGATTTTAAGGTATACACATACGGGACTATAAAGAGTTTTATATAATGATTACTATTGTAAGAACCTACATAATATATTACAAATATAATCATATAGATGCCGTTTAGTTTTGAATTGAGCCGATTTTTTTAGTAATTCACAAATTCTACAATGATAAAAACAAATCCACCTATTATTCTTGAAATACCAAAGAAGTCGGCAAAGGTTAAAAATTATAGAGTAGGGAAGCGATCTTCTCGCCACACGAGTTATAAATTCTAACCCTGAACCTTTGCCCAAGACATATTTAAAAATCTCATTTTTCCAAATTTAAAATTAATTTACAATTGCAATATTATATTGCAACCGAAATTCTATCATAGTTTTCGGATGTCTCTGACATAAAACTCGTATCTTAATAGGACAATGTATGTGTGTATTAATGTATTTAAATATTAAATTTTTACCTTTCTGTACAAATTTTTCTATGTACATTAACATGTCTTTGTACTACCTAAATTAAAGCAACGTTTAATGTTTTTTATCGCTCAAAGGAATGACATAGTTTATGTACTATGCTAATTACACAATTACCACGCCGACACGTCACAATAAACGGGTTTACTTAAGGCCTTGTGAGTTATGTGCTGTTTAGGGTACTATATAAGGCTGGAGGCACGAATGGTTGGAATAAACTGCTTTTTTACTTTGGTGCGTATTTTTATACCGAAAGAACTAAGTTACCTGATGGTAAGTGATCTCCTTGAAAGGAATAGGGATTTTATGAGGTGGTAATTGGTCAACCGAAATTAGTGTCAAGTAAACAAGTTTTATGACTTTGCATGTGTATGTTGCTGTGGACGGCCCAAAAAGCAGCTGGAGGTTTGAGGAAGATTTGAGAGGCAATGGTTTGACTGCCTCGGTGGCGTGGTTGTATTTCGTTATGACTACTGTTGTCTCGGGTCAATCTCCGGGTTGGGCAAAGTGAAATTGGATTTTTCCAAATCAACCCGGAGTTTGGAATTTGTGCCCGATATCGCGACAGGCTCGCCCCCCATCACATCTGGGACGGAACTAAGCTCGGCGAAATGTGGGTGTTCTAGTTCGCTAGTCCGCCTCTGCCTACCCCTTCGATACACTCGTGAGCTTATGTTATGTCCAACCCGTGACCACGAAGACTGCAAAGCCTTCGAAACGTCGGGAATAAAAATTAAAACCAAATCGTGATAAAATCCGTAAAAATAATTTTATTTCAATGAATAGCATTCGCGTAAACTTAAGAAATCATTATGTTATGTATTATGGTCTCACTATGGAAGATGCTCAAGATCAGGTGAAGTGGTAGCGTTTAAGTAGGAAAGCGAAACCTGGATACATTATGGCCTATTTTCAAATAATTGCAGCATCATTTAGAATGGCATTATTCATCGCAAAACAAAAACCTTTAATTTGCTACGCCGTCTATTTTTATATTCAAAAATGTATAACGAATCCTTTTAAATGACCGCTTCCTGATTATACTTACTTATATCGTAAGGAACCTTGTCCGTAATGGGGCTTAAGTATATTGGTGTATCCTGGGTTAGTTCTCCTAGTCCCTTGGGGATACAGATGTGAAGCTTATGTATATAAATTTTGCATGCCAGTGTTTATTTAGGTTAAGCTGGGGCCTGATTCTCTATGCTCACAGTTTCATGTGTAACACTCCCCATCGCCTTAATGAAGTCTAAATTTTAAGTGGATGGCATAGAATACTTTTTCATTTGAATTTAATTAAGTTGATCGCTTCCTTAGCCTAGTAGTGGTCTATAATCTGGGGACTGGTCGGTCTTAGGTTGGAACCTTATGAACATCAGTGACGTGAAGTCCATTCAGGCAAAGATATACTGTCATGAAAAATTGCTATTTACATAAATTATTCTATCTGCCCTTAACACACCTTAAAGTGGGGTCGGCGCAATACACCTTTTCAAGCATGTTGCAGAAAGGATTTGGCTTAGTTTTTACGACCGGCTGCCTGCCTGACGTCAACACTCTCTAAGGGGCATCTAGTCCCGGGCAAATTAAATTGGGTTTTTCAATTCAGTGTCAGCCCGGAGTCTGAAATTTGTGATCGATATGAGGATAGGTTCGTCCTCTATCTCATCTGGGACGGAAGTAAACCAGGCGAAATAGGTGTTCTAGTTCGTTAGTGCGCGTCTGTAGTAGACTACACCTCCGTGGCGCAGCGGACGAGTAACCGGCTGTGAAACGTGAGGTCGCGGGTTCGATTCCCGCACCGAGACAAATGTCTGTATGGCTCACAGATATTTGTTTCGGGTCTGGGTGTTGTGAGACCGAAAGTCTCTCTTAGTTCCTGAATCCCACGACACAAGACTCGATCTTGGTGTGGGCTCAGGACTATGTGTGTGACTGTTGGGTGTATTTATTTATTTACCTGTCGGTTAGCGCAGTGTACCCCAAAAATACTAGCGACGATAAACAATGAGACAATCGGTTGTCACAAGTATCATGTCGGCCTTTAAAGAGGTTTCTTCACATCGCTGACGGTCTTAAGTAAGCTGGGTGTCACGCGAGCAATGCATCATCCGTCGCAATCCGGACTCGTTTGTAAGATCCGAGCCTCGTTTGTATGACAAATCCTCATTTTATTGCAACGGGATATAGATCATTCTTGCGGGAACAAAGCGCCATAAACCAACATCATATAATTTAACATTTATGGATGGACCTAAATAACTTTTCTATACGTATACCGCGTATGTGATTATTCATTAAACTTCTTAGTGCGTACTTTTTTGGTTATTCTTTGTATATGGGCCTTACTTATAAAAACATTTTAGTTAATTTTTTCGGTAACACTAGCCTGGCACTGTTTTTCTTGCGTTATATTGTTTTAAAATGAAAGGGACAACCTATGGTTAAAGATAAGCTATATTAGATTCAGTAATAATGCGCCGATGATAAGTAAAGAAGTACCATTGATTTTGCCAATCCTAATCTATTTTATCCTAATTTGTTTTTATTTATAATCCCGTTACAAAGCGAGAATAAATCAACAAAACCAGTTTTTATGTGTAATATTCGCACAAACTGAAGAAAATTATTATTCCACGTCTATTATATTATCAGCGGCCCCAGCAGGAAAATTTCTGACAATCGTAAATGTATTCGAATTCGATGCGCGTCTATGAAATTTGTATGAAATATTAACCAAATATCATCAGTGCGCAACGAGCTCGAATACATTTACGAATGTCAAAAAAATTCCTGCCCGGGCCGCTGATAACGATGTTTGTCATCCAAACAGGCATGTTTTTAGAAAAAAGAATTTCGCTGAATAATAAAACGTGTTTTAAATATAAAATTAATCAAAAATTAACCAATGTAATCCATATCGCAGGCTGTACTCCTCAATATCCCATCTCTGAAGTTATAAACATAAATGTAAAGCGCTTCGGAATCCTTATTAGTTGGCAATAGCGTATAAAGAGCTCTGCCGCCGATCTGGAGTTTACATCCAAAGTTCTCGACCCACAGAATGTAGTTATGGAAATTTCCTGAGGCGAAGAACCGATCCCATAGACATAGAGCTAAGTAGACAACGTAGGAACTTCGTTCTTTATCAGCGAAAAAACAGAGGAGGTTTTTAATTAGACGCGCTGATTGTCGAATATACATATGTATATACTATTTTATTACGGTAGGGTATAAAACAGAAATATTGGTCGCATTCCAAAAACTAAACAAAAGACCAAATTTCACTCATAAATTTATTTAAAATACCCAACTCCGTGGTAAAAAATCAATGGTGTTTGTAAGTTTGATACAGTTACCCAAAATAGGTTAAATATCGGCGGCATGTGTAGTCATAATTTTACCCTGGCATTTGTGAAACTAGCTTGAAGTGATTTGGTTGCCTTACCTTTGCCAAATAAATGCCCACTAAGAAATAGGTGTTATTTTTTTATTTATTTCAAGCAACAAAGACTCATCACAAACTTTACAAGCATAATCATACATTAATCCATAAAATAATCCAATAAATCACATTAATAAATGGTTATGATTCAATTACCCTTAGTCACTACTAGTCCCATCTACTTCGATCTACGTCTGTATTCACCTCTCCCCACCCCTCGCCCCATGGACTACCCCCGGCTCGCCTACTATTAATAACTTGTACAATTACGGCTTTACAAGTTTTTATATCGTATTTAATAAGTTAGCCTTTGTTGTCAAAACTTTTGATAGGCACTATTTAGGTTATCGCTGGATTCTTTGAGAAGATTTTTAGGGTACGAAAATTTGATGAGGATTAAAGATTTTTGGCTTACCTTTTATGTTTATATGAACAATTATATCTGTTATAATTGTGCGTGAATTTATACTCAGATAATTCAAATTCACTGACTGCCTCGGTGGCGTGGTTGTATTTTGAAACGACTACAGTCCTGAGGCCTCGGGTTCGATCCCCGGGTCGGGCAAAGTGATATTGAATTTTTCCAAATCAGCTCGGAGTCTGGAATTTATGCCCGATATGGCGATAGGCTCGCCCCCTATCACATCTGGGACGGAACTAAGCTCGGCGAAATGTGGGTGTTCTAGTTCGCTAGTACGCCTCTGCCTACCCCTTCGGGGATACAGGCGTGAGCTTATGTATGTATGTATGTAATTGTGTTTGAATTTATACTCGGATAACCTAAATTCACAAAGTCAACTGAGTACGTAAGTAAACATGAATAAAAGTACACTAAGTAACTAAGTTAACTAAACTAACTCCAAATTGTAATTCAATTTACTATTCTCTACAACTATTTACAACGTTATTACAAGGTATAAAAAGTAAAAACAATCTATTTCAAAATCCGACTAGAGGTCCTTTAGTTTTAAGAAGTTTCGTTAACCTTTCACCTTAAGCAAATGGGATAAGATCTGAATTTCACATAACCATAGCTGGCCTAATCCCTTATACACAAAACAAATATCAATGTCATTCAGTATTTGGCCATTTACAGTGGCCCGAGCAAAAAAACATTTGACAATCGAATTCGAAGCTTGCTGGGCAGTGGACACTGATATTTGGTTTAATATTTCATACAGTGCCACATTGAGTGGTAGAGCCAGTTACGTCTACAGCACGAATGGGCCGGCTCGTTCAGTTTGATACCACTGACTCACAGAAAACCAACGTAAAGTGGCAGCTCGCTGTCGCGTTTCGTTCGGTGAGTGAGATTTCCGGTGGCCCAATTCCCCTCTCCCCTTCCATTCCCTCCCTTTAGGTTGGCAACGCACCCATAATTCTTTTTGTGTATTGGGTGTCTATGGGCGGTGGAGTCACTTACCATCAGGTGACTCATCTGCTCATTTACAAAAATACTCGCGCACTGAGATTGATACGATTACGATGTTCAAAATTATTCCTGTTAATGTCCAACAATTAACCTGTATCGTTGGTATCAGAAACTTACGGTCTCATAACAGTTAACCTGAAACAAATATCTGTGGATAACAAACATTTGTCTTAATTCGGGTTGGAACCTGTGGCTTCTCGTTTCATAGCCGACCACACGCCCGCTGTGCCACAGAGCCCACAGAGGCTGTCAACATTACGTCATTAAACATACAGATAAACAAGATGGAACTAGTGCCCGATATGGCGATAGGATCGCCTCCTATCACATCTAGGACGGAACTAAGCTCGGCGAAATGTGTTATAGTTCGCTAGTGCACCTTTTTTTTATAGAAGATGGGGCAAACGGGCAAGTGGGTCACCTACATTTTAGGGATACAAGCGTGAGCTCATGTTATGATGTTGGAGCCTGCTGTAAAGTAGGGAGAGAAGAATATCCTAGTTGTTACGTCATTTACATACATACATACATAAGCTCACGCCTGTATCCCCGAAGGGGTAGGCAGAAGCGCTCTAGCGAACTAGAACACCCACATTTCGCCGAGCTTAGTTCCGTCCCAGATGTGATAGGGGGCGAACCTATCGCCATATCGGGCACAAATTCCAGACTCCGGGCTGATATGGAAAAATCCAATATCACTTTGCCCGACCCGGGGATCGAACCATCGAAGACCTCAGAACCGTAGTCGTACCGAAATACCACCACGCCACCGAGGCAGTACGTCATTTAAAACCCACAAAACTGCGGCCAGAGCAAGAAAATTTCTGACAATCGTAAATGTGTTCAAGCTCGCTGAGCACCAATGACATTTGGTGTTTTTTTTTCTACCTGCCTTATTCCACCAATATGGGGTCTGCGAAACACTATTTTCAAGCATGTTGCAGATAGGATTTGGCTTAGTTTTTACGACCAGCCGCCTGCCTGACGTCAACCCCTTCTGAGGGATGCAGGCCCGGGCAAATTAAATTAGGAAATTTGCTTTTCCCGACCTGGGAATCGACTAACCCAAGACTTCCCAGTCCACAAATTTTGTTAGTATTTCATACAAATTTCATAGACGCGCATCGAGTTCGAATATATTTAAGATTGTCAGAAAGTTATCTGCTCGGGCCACTGTAGAGTCATGGCAACTTCTCGTATGTATCATTAAGTATTTTTCCTCTGGGCATAATAAACAACTACCGTGGTGTTCTACATCCAAACCGTAGTAACTTCCCTCCAACTACACTACGCTATATCTTACGTTTTGAATTTTTGATGGTAACGGGTGATATTTGCGTGGCTCGCTCGAAAAATGTCTGGTACGCTATATTTAAGATTTACAGCAAGCGCGAATAAGTTGGCAAATTAACTTGCGAAAGCTTGCGAAATTGAACAAAACTGGCATTATTGCCAAATCGATTATATTATTTAGTTGAGCAAAGTCTGATCAATGCTATCATGAACTAAACACATCAATCATTATCCGTGACTGCCTTGGTGGCGTAGTCATATTGCTTGCGCGGTACGACCGTCCTGATGTCTTGGGTTCGATCCCCGGGACCGGCAAAGTGATATTGAGTTTTTGTATCCAGTGTCAACCCTTAGTCTTGAACTTATGCCCGATGGTGAGATAAGCTTGCCTCATATGATATCTAAAACGGACATGAGCTCGGTGATATCGAAGTGTTTTAGTTCTCTAGTTCGTCTATGCTTACCCATTCGGAGATAAAGGCGTGAGTTTATGTATTCATTTATCGGTATTCGTACAGCCATATTCCATACCCAACAATAAAATTTAAGTCGTCTGGAAAATTACGTTGAAAGATTTCATTACATAGATACATATATTCATAGATACAAGCAAGTTAAGCTAATATAAAACATGTAAAAGTATTTGTCTGAAATTACCATAGCAATCCCGGTCATTAAACTGTACATACACTCGAAGTTTTATGTTTTTTTTTTAATTGCTACCTTATATCTCCTGTTCTTATTTTAATCTTCAGAAGTTAGACAGTACAAGTTGTATATTTAACTAGCTGACCCGCGCAACTTCGTCTGCGTATGAGAGAGAGGGTTAAAAGAGTGAGTCGTAGGCACCTATAGCACAATAATTCTAAAAGAGGTAATGGGATGATCTACTTCGGCCGTCAGTCACCTCGTCTCTCACACCGTCAGTCACACCGTCTGTCAAACCGTCTGTCACCCCGTCTCTTACCCCGTCAGTCACACCCTCTGTCACACCGTCTGTCACTTCGTCTTTCACCCCGCCTGTCACCCCGTCTGACACTTTGTCTGTCACCCAGTCGGTCACCCGTCTGTCACCACGTCCGTCACCCCGCCTGTCACCCCGTCTGTCACCTCGTCCGTCACCCAGTCGGTCACCCAGTCTGTCACCTCGTCTGTCACCCAGTCGGTCACCCCGTCTGTCACTCAGTCTATCACCCCGTCTGTCACCCCTTCTGTCACCCCGTCTGTCACCCAGTCGGTCACCCCGTCTGTCACCAGTCTGTCACCCCGTCTGTCACCACGTCCATCACCCCGTCTGTTACCCCGTCTGTCACCCTTCTGTCACCCGTCTGTCACCTCGTCTGTCACCCAGTCGGTCACCCCATCTGCCACCCCGGCTGTCACCCAGTCGGTCACCCCATCAGTCACCCCGTCTGTCACCCCGTCATTCACCTCGTCAGTCACTCCGTCCGCCACCCCATCAGTCAGCCTGTCAGTCACCCCGTCATTCCTCACGTCGGTCACCCCGTCAGTCATCCCATTAGTCACCCCATCAATCACCCCGTCAGTCACCCCTTAGTCACCCTACCATTCATCCCCTTGGTCAACACTAAAATATTTTTTCAAATCGAACCAGTAGTTTCTGAGATATAAAATTCCCCGCTAGCAGCATTTTTCATTTCTGCTCCGCTTCTATTGGTCATAGCGTGATGTAATATAGCCTATAGCCACCGTCGATAATTGGGCTATCCAACACAAAAATAATTTTTCAATTCGAACCAGTAGTTTCTGTCCGAGATATATATTTTCCCGATTTTGCAACATTTTTCATCGCTACTCCGCTCCTATTGGTCATAGCGTGATGTTATATAGCCTATAGCCATCCTCGATAATTGGGCTATCCAACACAAAAATAATTTTTCAATTCGAACCAGTAGTTTCTGTCCGAGATATAAATTTTCCCGATTTTGCAACATTTTTCATCTCTACTCCGCTCCTATTGGTCAAAGCGTGATGTTATATAGCCTATAGCCATCTTCAATAAATAGGCTATCCAACACAAAAATAATTTTTCAAATCGAACCAGTAGTTCCTGAGATTAGCGCGTTCAATCAAACAAACAAACAAACAAACAAACTCTTCAGCTTTATAATATTAGTATAGATTAGCATAAAACGTAGCGAACGAGTCTGTCAACTTCACTGACTCAACTATGTGGGAGATAAGGCGCGGTTACATTAGCGGTAGTATAACTATCGCAAGTATTTTCATCAAGATATATTAATAGATTCTAGGGCTTTACACATGTACAGTTTGTGGTCAAGCTTGATTTGGATAGCGCAAGATTTCTATGCTTTAGCCTCGGTGGCGTGGTTCTGAGGTCTCGGGTTCGATCCCCGGGTCGGGCAAAGTGATATTGGATTTTTCTATATCAGACCGGAGTCTGGAATTTGTGCCCGATATGGCGATAGCCTCGCCCCCTATCACATCTGGGACGGAACTAAGCTCGGCGAAATGTGGGTGTTCTAGTTCGCTAGTGCGCCTCTGCCTACCCCTTTGGGGATACAGGCGTGAGCTTATGTTATTATGCAATAATAATATTAAAAATACGAACCGGATTTGCAAAAAAAAACACACATGCTACACTTTGTCTCCAAAACCTGATAGGAATAAAAGAGTTGTCCAGAAGCGTTTGACAACACTTTATCCGCAATTACGCACTACGTATAAAAGGGTTCCCAGAAAAAACTCCCAATAACAAGTTAGTATATAAATAATATCGCATGTATTTAAGTCTAAGACTATCACCAAACAGCATGCGTAGCACACAAGCGAAGTTTACTCACTACACCATTAATTATGATACAGTGCATAAATTATCTGTTCAGTGAGAGCAAGTTCCGCCATTAATATCATCTCGCCGCCATGATTACTAGACAACACATTGTTCAACTATTTTGAGGAATATAAAGTCTTATCACACACATAACATAACATATCATGATTATAAAATGTCTTGATAGTAAATAATATCAAAGTTGTATAGCAGCAATATAGACATATCCTGTAATATGGAAGGACTGGCAGAACCGGAATATTACCACAGTCATAAATGACGTGAAGTAGTAACTTTTATATTTTTAGGGACCTAAATACGTTTTCACTAATTGATTTAACGGTGAAGGAAAAAATCGTGATAAAACCTAACAATAGTTTCGAAATTATGTGAAGTACCACCCAGCATTAGGCCAACAGTCGTCTGGTGGTGTTAGATCTAACTTCTCTCATTATCACTACCCATGCCTGATGGACAGAAATTTTACAGGCCTGAGGCCCGTATATGACATGATGAAATATTAATCAAATGTCATCGATTATTGAGGTCGCGCCCTCAATACGAATTCGATTGTCAGGCACGACTTTGCTTGCATATGTTTCAAATACGACTGAGTGACTTATGACCACGAGGTTACAATTTTTAGATCACAGGTTTCGCGCTGTTGTCCCGTCTATGTACTGTTGAATATCTCTGTGCTCGAGCCTCTGTTATTTTTTTATCATCCTGCCCTTATCCCACCTTAATGTGGGGTCGGCGCAACACACTATTTCAAGTATGTTGCAGAGATTATTTAGATTAGTTTTTACGACCGACCGCCTGCCTGAAGTCAACCCTCTATGAGGTATCCAGTCCCTGGCACATTACATTAGAAAATCAGCTTTGCCCGACCCCCAGGTCTATTCCCAAATCGAACCCAGGACCTGCCGATCCGCAGCCTATACATGCTGCCACTAGACCAAGGAGGCGACAATTATTTTTTAATATTTGTTTTATTTAAATTCAGTTCAGATGTAAGACAATGGTACGTCCTGTCTGTGGGTACGCCGCTGTTACCACCCATTCATCTATAACTGGCATCCACAGTAATTACCGTCGCAAGAAACGACATGAACAATACAAAACACAAATATAAACCAACAATAATACAGTAACATATCACAAACTCACACATTTTACAGTTGTTTGCGAGCACAGACTGTTTGGATGTGCCATTTTTGTATAATTTATCGCCTCCTCTTGTTTCGCCAAGTTTCATTTAGGTCAGCGCTAATTACCCTCGAAATTATCCGGAGAAAGCGCCGTTCCGAGATCTTAGGCCTCGGATATAAAAGTCTTTTTTGCGAAGTCATCGGGACGTGTAATGATGAGGCCACTCTTTTGCTGCAGTTTGCGGTGTGTGAACTGTAATAATACCGGGAACGTCGGTGTAAATATTTAGAAATGTTTCTGGTACTTTCGCAGTAAAAAATTGCTTTATTTTGACAGCCAATGTGACGCAACGGGTGGGTAGCAGGCTGGGAAATAAGAGGCTGTGGTTTGATTTCACCGAGATATATTTTTATGATCCACGGATTTTTTTCGGGTCTGGGTGTTGTGAGACCGTAAGTCCTACGTAGTTCTTGACATCCACGATACAGGTCAGTGTGTATGTTGGGTGTATTTTGTATTAAACGTTTGGAGAACGTTTCGCCTCTCGACAATTAATAGAATTGTACCGGACTGCAATAACTAGCTAAAGACCGACTGGGTTCGGAACGAATTATTACTGTGGAATTTCCATCGAATTTATGCAATCGCGTTGTGTAACAACAACAACGTTGTTTTAAGATTTTTTTGTGACAGTGAAGTAGTATTCACGAGTGAATTTAGTCTCTGTGACTATTTTCTCACTCTTGTCTAGTCTGGAGATGTCGTGAGGATTCCTATTCAAATTGTTAAAACTCGTTTTAGGAGGTAGATGTAATGTACGTGCATCTATGTACATATCCCCAGATAAGAGTGACAAAAATCACTAGCGCGGGCTGACGCTATCCCTTTCAACAACTCGGTCCCTACACTTCGAAGGCTCTTATTTGCTGGAGTTATGTCACATGATTCAGCTCTAAAATTAATATATTTGTAAGTCTATGGGATGGTATGTGAACCAATTTATTTTAAGAATCCACCGTCGGCTCCCACATAATCATTATAGTAACCACTACAAACCTTTTTCTTCCATTCTATCTGCCCTTATCCCACCTTGATGTGGGGTCGGCGCAACACACTTTTCAAGCATGTTGCAAAAAATTTAGCTCTGTTTTACGACCGGCTACCTGCCTGACGTCAATTTATTTGACACCTGGGAATCAAATCCAGGACGTCTCCTGCCACTAGACCAAGCAATATCCGCTTCATTAATAATTTATATATCATGTCGATTGTCAATATTTCCTTTGCTACCCTCCACATTTACAAATAAAAAGACATTGCTTATACTAACAAAATATATCCTTTATGTTCTACAGTATATCATCTATCTACAATACAAGGGGTTATACAATATTCTCGTAATAAAAAACATCGTAAGGAGATGTTCAGAATACATTCTATAGTTCCACGCGCCTATTGATTTATAGCTCTACCTCATGTCAAGAACCTAAAATTATATCGAAATATATGAACAGAATATTCTAGATCATTGAGCGTTGACCCTGAAACCTAAAGGTCGAGAATGAATAAAAATAAAAGTATAATATAAAAAAATGCGTGTCAATGAACTTTACGATTAGTTAATAACATTATTATGCTTTATAAAATAAGCTCAAGCCTGTATCCCCGAAAGGGTAGGCAGAGGCGCACTAGCGAACTAGAACACCTACATTTCGCTGAGCTCAGTTCCGTCCCAGATGTGATAGCGGGCGAGCCTATCGCCATATCGGGCACAAATTCCAGACTTGGGGCTGATATGGAAAATCCAATATCACCTTGCCCGACCATTGGGCATCGAACCCAAGAACTATGGATGGTAGGCGTACCGCGCACGCAATACCACTAAGCCACCGAGGCAGTCAGAGAAGAAGGTGCAGTACGTAGTACCTACGGTAATTATGAGCCACAGGACGTCCGTTGCTGAACATAGGCCTCCCCCAATTTTCAATATCTTTCCATAGTATAAAACAAAGTCACTTCCTGCTGTCTGTCTGTCCCTATGTCCCTATATCTGCTTAGATCTTTAAAACTACGCAACGGATTTTGGTGCGTTTTTTTAGAGTCATTCAAGAAGGAGATATGTATAATACATGCATAAATTCATCCCCTAAAGGGATGTAATGGAGGTGAATGTTTGTCGAGAGTCTCACGCAGGCGTAGCCGCGGACAAAAGCTAGGTGCCGTTAAGTTCAGTCTCAACTACTATAGCTCAGTTGCGAATGGAAGGACTGCCGAGACAAGTGTCGGAGGTTCGACACCAACCCCAAAATGGAGCATACACCTCTGAGTTTTCTATGTTAAGTGTATATTCATTGCGAAATATCGCTTGCTATAACGGTGAAGAAAAACATCGTGAAGAAACCTGCATATACCTGAGATCTTCACAGGAATTTCAAAGGTATGTGAAGTCTACCAACCCGCATTAGGCTAGCGTGGTAGACTAAGGTCTAACCCCTCTCATTAGTAAAGGAGGTCCGTGCCCAGCAGTGGGACAGTAATGTTACAGGGCTAATATTAGTATTATTATTAGTATGTACTCCAACTCGGTGTCGGTAGGACTGCCTCGGTGGCGTGGTTGTATTTCGGTACGACTACCGTCCTGAGGTCTCGGGTTCGATCCCCGGGTCGGGCAAAGTGATATATCAGCTCGGAGTCTGGAATTTGTGCCCGATATGGCGATAGGCTCGCCCCCTATCACATCTGGGACGGAACTAAGCTTAGCGAAATGTGGGTGTACTAGTTCGCTAGTGCACCTCTGCCTACCTCTTCGGGGATACAGGCGTGAGCTTATGTTATGTTATGTTATGTTTATGTACTCCAACTTAAAAACCTATTTTACCTTTAAAAATACAGCCCATTATTTTGACTATGCCTTGCACACACCTTGGCATATACATTTGGCAGCCAGCTGGTACACGAGGCAAGCAATTACCTTTAAGAGAGTTTTCAGAGCCAAGACTGTTGCTTAGCTTACTGCTTTGTGTCATAATTACATTCATTTACTGACGTATACACAGAAAAGGAAACAAGGCGCAACACACTTTGTTTGTTTATACGTATGTTGCACGACTGCTTCGGTGGCGTGGTTGTATTTCGGTACGACTACTGTCCTGAGGTCTCGAGTTCGATCCCTGGGTCGGGCAAAGTGATATTGGATTTTTCCATATCAGCCTGGAATCTGTCTGAATTTGTTCCCGATATGGCGATGGGGTCGCCCCCTATCACATCTGGGACGGAACTGAGCTCGGAGAAATG
Source organism: Clanis bilineata (assembly GCA_036417725.1). Classification (NCBI taxonomy): domain Eukaryota; kingdom Metazoa; phylum Arthropoda; class Insecta; order Lepidoptera; family Sphingidae; genus Clanis; species Clanis bilineata. Next base: position 15,864,286 of record CM071157.1, read on the forward strand.
TGGGTGTACTAGTTGGGTAGTGCGCCTCTGCCTACCGCTTCGGGGATATAGGCGTGAGCTTATGTTATATGTATGTTATGTTACACGATTAGAGAACTAAAAGCATCTACTGATCTAGTTCGCCTATCCCTTTTGGTATACCAAAAGGGATAGGCATAGGCGAACTATATAACATACGTTACATTATACATATATATCCACGACTGTATACAGTCGTGGATATATATGTATAATGTTTATGTTAATAGAGTTAACAAATAGCCAGAGGAGTTTGACGTCACGAGGTAGCCGGTCTTAAAAAGTAAAGCCGAATGATTTCTGCAATATACATAAAAAAATGTGTTTCGCCGACCCCATTTTTAAGTGTTCTAAGGAAAGAAGTAATGAAACAGTCAATTAGTGGTATACATTGGACAAGTGTGTGTTTGCATTCAACTTGTGTCTTTTTATACGAGAACATACATAAATTTTTGCCAACTCGGACAGATTTTAATAACTGAATACAATTTACAAATGAAATAAAATGAAGTAGAAAGTGTGATGGCAGATGGTAAATAAAGTTGGCATTACTACTGAGTGCTGCAATAAAAATGCAACGACTGCTGTGTAGAGAACTCTGTGTCTTAATTCTTTGCTGTGTCATGACACTTAGTATGCGACTCACGACTGAGCTACTTTATAAAAAGTTTAAAAAATATTTTGCTAAAATGTCACCCGAAAATGTGATGCACATTTTTAAATAAGATTGATAAAAATTTACAAAAAGAACTCGGCAAAGTAATAAACTAATTATGTCAGTCTTTGATAAAATATTACTTTTGAAGGGTAATATAATAAAGAAAATAAAATTACTTTTGCATTTTTGTTTTATAAAATACTTATTAACAAGACATGTCATGTAGTTATGCAGTTTCTATTATATTATTATTATATATATTAATTTAAAATTGAAAAGATCCAATAGGTTTGATGAAAAAGTATTTCGATCCGCCCACACGATTTCATCACGATATTGGTTTTATTCGAATGAGACGTAAATCCCATTTGTTTGTTTAAACAAAGGCGTGACGTGTTCACATTATTTGATATTTTACTATATAAATACAAAGCCAATGTCAATTCAGAGACAAGGTGCAGACGTGAACTGAATGTGTAAATGTTTGTTTTTGTATGAATGAGGTATGTCGGCGTGCTAAATCATTTTATATTACTTTTTGGAACAAAATTCAAAGGTCGTTCTGCAATATGAATATTAAATATTTTAGCTATTTTAATATGGAAATTGTTTTTCTATTTTATATATATTCCAATTAAGTAATTATTGCCGGTAAGCTGGTGCTTGGACTTTCATATTATGCTGCTATAATATGAAAGGCCAAGCACCAGCTTATCTTATGACCCTTAGAATGTGGTATAGACAGCCTCCGTGGCGTAGCGGGCGAGTAGCCGGTTGTGAAGCGAGAGGCCGCGGGTTCGATTCTCGCATTGAGACAAATGTTTGTGAGGCCCACAGATATTTGTTTCAAGTCTGGGTGTTGGAAGACCGAAAGTCTCTCATAGTCTCTGACACCCACGATACAGGTTATACCTAGTGTGGGGTCAGGATTAGGTGTGTGGCTATTGGGTATTTATTTATTGTTATTATTAAATACAGAGATGCTGGGACTAGCCAATGTGGAAACACAAGTAACGATACATTTATGTTGTAAAGTTGGGATATAAGAAATACAACAACCTGCACCCATATAATATATCATTCTGGGGTTTTAAAATAACCTACTTTAAGGATTTCCTTTAAATAACAATAACTTTAATGATTTACTCACTCTAATCCATATTTCATTTCCTATTTCAATATAAATCAAATAGCCGTCATCCCGACACAATTTGTACTAGATATTAGAGTATTGTCCCAGGCGACCGTTCCGATAAATTAATAATTCATATTCGGTCAGCTGCCAGGTGCCGGCTCAGTACAAGTGTTTTACAACTGTCCGTCGCTTAATTAAACTCACTGAACTAATTAAACGTTTATATTTTATACAATATTCGATAATGTAGAGATTTATGACGGTTACATTGTTTTGGTGATGTGTTTTGACATTATGTAATGATTTTGGTTGAAATGGTTAGATGCACCGACATATCGACACCAAAATTAACTTTGAAAAGAACCTTGAACTTTTCACATCATGTTACAGAAAACCAACGAAGTTCGCCAACAATTCGCTGATGCATTTCGGTTGCTGAGTGAGATTACCGAAAGCGCATATATCCCGCCCCTTCCTAATACCTATTCTCTTCCTTTAAAGTTAGCTATACAACCAAGATCATTTTGGTATTTCGAATGCCTCGGTGGCGTGGTTGTATATCGGTACGACTACCGTCCTAAGGTCTCGATCCCCGGGCCAGAAAAAGTGATGAGTTTGTTTATTCAGTACCACACCGAAGTCTGGAATTTGTGCCCGACCCCCATCACATGTGGGACGAAACTAAGCTCGGCGAAATGAAGGTATTCTAAGTCGCTAGTGCGCCTCTGCTTTCCTCTTCGGAGACACAGGAGTGAGCTTATGTTACAAATAATGAGTGGCATACATACAAAGAAAGATGACTTAGGTTTACATTCACATCCCCCGATCTTGGAGTCAAAGAAGCGTAATAAAGTATTGTCTGCATTCTATAATAATATTTAGTTTAAGCTCGTCTGAAAGCCAGGGTAGCCGGCGCGGCTCGCTGCACTCACAGCGGAGACGTTTTTAGAACCAATTTGAACAGTGGAATGCATTTAAGCCCTCCGACGTCGAAAGTGACTTAAAAAGACATCTTTGATATTGAAAGGCAGGGTTGTGATACGGGCGTTGTGGTATAGAATTTGTGATTTATATAAAAAAAATAAGCATCATGGAGCTTTATACCAAGAGTTCAAACTATAGTGACTACAACAACTATATTTAATTGATAGGAAAATGTCACGTCGTATTTCACATCTAAGGTCAACTATCAGGTCGTCACGACAACTCCAGTCTATTGTGAATAGTCCACGGGAATAAATAAATTAAAAAATAACACCCAACGGTCACACGCATAGTCCTGACTCCACACTAAGATCAAATCTTGTATCGTGGGTATCAGGAACTACGAGAGACTTTCGGTCACACTACACCCAGACTCGAAACAAACATATGTAGGTTATACAAACATTTGTCTCGGTGCGGAGATCTAACCCGCGGCCTCGCTTCACATCTAGCTACTCGCCCGTGGGGCTGTCAAAATAAAATATTCCCTCTCTGTTCTTATTTAACCAGGAAACCTACTTAAGCTCGAATAATAATGACTAAGCACAAAGCCTTTGAGAGCTAATTTTTATTGTGTAACTTTGAGCTTAGTTTTCTTTACGCTTTTGTTTTGTAACAGCCATGTTGTTGTATATCGCAGAAGTTTTGTTGACATTTCTCTACGTTAAGAAGTTATAGATGTTAAAGATTTTGTAATTTTTATTAGTTTCATACATACATACATAAGTTCACGCCTGTATCCCCGAAGGGGTAGGCAGAGGCGCACTAGCGAACTAGAACACCCACATTTTGCCGCATTTAGTTCCGTCCCATATGTGATAGGGGGCGAGCCTATCGCCATATCGGGCACAAATTCCAAACTCCGGGCTGATATGGAAATTCATAATATCCAATATCACTTTGCCCGACCCGGGGATCGAACCCGAGATCTCAGAACCGTAGTCGTACCGAAATACCACCACGCCACATCACTTAAAAACCAACTTTAAATAAAGAAACAAGTCATATTGGCCTTTTTACAATATTATATGTAATTACAAATATGCCATTCTTATATAATCACAAGTTTAAAAACTTAACAGACCGACTTTCAACTTATTGATCATGACCAAATTAATATGGTAATACCCTTGAAATAAGCTCAATCGAATGCAAAAAGAATTTTGAAAATCGGTCCATATTTGGCGGAGATATCGCGTAACATAGATAAAAAAATAGACGAATTGAGGACCTTCTCCTTTTTGGAAGTCTGTAGAAAGGCGGTGCTTAACAGCTCTAAATGTAGTTTTATTTTATCCTTAGTTTAACAAACACTAACTATATTAACTACCGCTTATTTTTTAATTAATTGATATAAAAATACAACAATATAAATAGTTTTAAATCTAACGAATAGCGTTTATCTACATAGCCACAAGTTTATAATTTCAATGTGAAATCAGAAGGGAGTTGGCTAATGTCCTATTCATGATGGAACGGAACAATGGGACCGGTATAATATTACGTAAATAAGGTTTCCTTGAGCAAATATTAAACCGGGAAATGGGTTGCGCATTAGTTATTCTAATTATAGTGTATAATAATAAACATCAAGGACTCTATTTTCAACCAAAGATAAAAATTTGGACATTGTTGATTTATCATATTTCTTTGTACTTATGGTAGCATCGGACCGATTTTCGTATCCTTATTACAATAATATATAGTAAGAGCTAATAACTGTAATAAAAAAAACTTAAAATAAACAGCGATTCAGTAAGTTTTTAAGTGAATTAGGACACTGTCTTTTGGTTTAAATAGATGATACATAGACATAATAAGCCGAAAGTAAGGATTTAAAAGCCTCCAATACACCGTATACACAATAGAATTAATCTTAGACTCAAACTCTAAATCACGCGCGATCTTAAACAATATATTAAAAATTTTTGAAAAATTTTCCAAAGCACGCCATGAGGGATGAATAAGGGTGTGAAAAAATCCAGGGGTGCAGTGATATTTCAAGAACAGCCGAGTGCGTTGGACGTCCACACAGCGGCGCGATGCGGTGCGGCGCGGCGCGTCGCTGGCTCTAACTTCGCCGTAACTTCCGCGGCAGTTTGTATGGGTAATATCTGAGTTTCTCAACTGGTTTTAACTAGATCCCAGCCGGTTTTAAGTTTTCCAACATATTGTTTTATTCGTAAAATTAAATTCGCCGGTTCTGTACGTTGTATTTTAATTTTTGGCTTTACCAATGTATTAAATGGATCGCTCTGAAAAAGTTTGTTACATTTTTATTCTTATTTTTATATAGAATGGTATTTAATTGAGTTAATTAATTATTTTGAATTTATTTATTTTATTTTATTTATTTATTTCACACAAAACAGGTTACAACCATTAATACACAATTATTCTTACAAAATATGCTTAGTTCTAGTTGTGACCCAAAATTTGTGTTTAAAGTAATGTTAATTATAGAGGACGAGTTGACAATATTACAAAGTAGGTAGTAATGTTACGTTATTAATTATTAAGTACATTGAAGTGACTTTAACTAAATAAACCAAATTTAAGCAATAGTAAATAGCCAATAGTTAACGGACTAAGTAATAAGTAAGATGATAAATAACTATGACGTATGATGATGTAACATAACATAAAGATATATAAAAAATCCCTCAGTTGATTAATTGAAGATATTTCGGATCTCTCTTTTGTAAGTAGTGATCGTATTTATATATATATCTACAGAAGAATTTTTAATATTAAGTTCATTATACTGCCGACACATTCGTACAATGGGATTATAGTAGGATGTATTATTGCGAAATATTAAAAGGGAAAATACGTTTGGTTTCCGACACCTGTAATTAATGTTGAAGTTAAGCCAAGATAACAACGATGGAGAATCCATAAGGGAATGAATAATATTAATAATAATATTTTATGACATATTATTATAAATAAAGATTAGTTGTGTAACCTTAAATGTTTTATCAGAATGCGATATCATAAATCATAATAAAATTACAGAAATCTCGTAATTTTAAAGGTCGTACTTAGACTGTGCATGTATGTCCTTTGTCCAGTATGGTCCATGATTTGAGTATGAGGCTAAATAATCAGAATAGTATTTACACATGTTTTTGGTATGAAAAATGTTGTGACTTGTTAAGATTGGAAAACGTAAGGAAGTAGTCAGACCACAAGATACCTCCTTGTGGAGACAGGTGTAATCTTACAAGCTCTTTACAATACAAACATGACACCAAAACAATTTCACACAAACCATAGCCTAAACAGCCGAAATCGCAAACAAAATAAAACCAGGCCAAGACAATCCAAACAACAAGCATTAAGCCTTAACAAACGATCCCTGTAAACACTCCCGTTACTGCATAAGTTTGGATTTGCAAACAATGTCGTATAAACTTACCAATTTAAGTTTGCAGCCTGCTTACTGGTTTCGCGGGAGGCTTTAATACTCGCTCTAGTTCCGCGATGGTTCCATTAAATTTGTTCGCATTGCTGTGCATTCACGGAGCTAGCTGCGCGCAGTCGCCGACACTATTTGCATTGTTAATAGAGTCCAGTGATTCAATATTACTAACGCGCTGGACTGTGAAACGTTTATTGTATAAGGTATCTACATAATCCGAGGTTTTGACTTAACCGAATATAAAAGAAAAATTACGATGTCGATGTTATTATTTGTTAAGGAGTTAATACTCCTTTGTCAGATCTTTATACGGCACCATCCTTGGAGTGGAAAGAAAGGAAAGAAAGAAAAACTTGATTTAGCTAATGTCTGATTGGAGCTTTATCTGACATAAAAAGAATCTTGAATAATTTATATGTATTTTATTTGACTCTCGGGGGTAATTTATTTAGAGGTATATATATTTATTTATAAAAAACAGGCGAGTTGAGAGCCTTCTTTTGAGTATCTGTATATGAAACACCCCAAAACAAATATATTTCCTAATTGCACTTCATTATTGCATTTGTATAAATTATTACATCAATGTCAATAATATCTCAATAATGGCTGTGACGCAGGGACGGACAGTCCGTCATAAAATTATAAGAGTTGCATTTCAGCTTTAACCACGGAACCCTAATTACAAGGACTCATCGACACATTAATTGCTCATGTCGATTTTTACAAAAACATTTCTAAGCACAAAACTTACGGCCAAAAGCCAAAATAATATTTTAAAATAAACTCACAATACTCTCCATATAGAGTCTTAGCCGGTATTTGGCAGCATGCCTCGACACCAGCATCTTAATTTTCACACCGTGCCAAAAACAAAAGATTGTGATGAAGAATTAACACGAAAGTATGGCACAACACTAAACTTGTATGTTTATAACACTATCTAGTAGTTACTGTGTGTGCTTCTAGTATATTAGGGATCAAAAGGAACCTATATCAGGATAGTGTCGGTTTCTAATAGTATAGCAATAAAGTTGTTATCAAAATCGGTTAAGCATTTCCACAGATTAGCGCAATCAAACAAATTTTTCACTTTTACTATTCTTTCTTTTTGCATGGCGTTATCCCGGCCTTCAGTCAGCGTCCGCCTTCCTTCTCAAACGTTTCCTCTTCGCCCGGTCTTGAGCATCCTCCATGGTGAGGCCATTGGCTCTTATATCTTCCTCCAAAACATCCAGCTAACGCTTTTTGGGCCATCCACGGGAACGCAACCTTGGCACGATCTGGGCCAGACACATGCGACCGACGTACTCCTGTAGTTTCCTCAAAACGTGGCCAAGCCATTTCAAGCGACATTTCTGAAGTTTATCTGCCCGATATGGCGATAAACTCGCTCCCTATCATATCTGTGATGGAACTAAGCTCGGTAAAATGTGGGTGTTCTAGTTCGCTGGTGCGTCTCTGCCTATCCCTTCAGGGATACAGGCGTGAGCTTATGTTATGTTATATTATCTGCTACGTCATGGACGCCAAGACCACCGCTGTTTACCTTGACAATTTTTGGTTAGGTGGTTCTATATAAATTTGGTCACGATTGGATGAATCTGGAATTCACAAACTCAAAACTTTCGGGGTGAGGATCGATGCTGCTTTTAACATCAACATTTTCTATTCCTTATCCTATCTATTTTTATATTCTACCAGTCACATAATCCTTACTCCGCACTATAGGACTATAAAGGACTTTCGGTCCCACAACACTTAGATCCGAAACAATATATAAATACATTCAACAGTCACACACACACACACAGTCCTGACCCCACACTAGGTTTAATCACTATCGTGGGTATCGGGAACTACGAAGGACTTTCGGTCCCACAACACAGAGCTAAAACAATGGATCATACAAACATTTGTCTTAATGTCTCTTGATTTGCACAGTTTATTTTCTAAAAAGAGTTTGAGCATAAATAGTCAAAGCCTTGCTACCTGCCGAAAGACTTTATACCCGTGTCACCCGAAAAGATCGCCCCCACACCACGACCCAACCAAGCGTTAAAAAACAATGCAGGTACAACATAAACCATGTTAACAATATTTTGTTCGGGCAATAAACGTCACATGCCAACCGTTTGTTTTCACTGGAGGTAAAGCTTTATGTTATTGCGTCGAAAAAAATCCAGCGTGACAAATATCATCCGTAAATTATGAAAGGAACATCCGCGGGGGAAGGAGGAGGAGAGTAGGGGGGATGAAAGGGACATTTTTGAATCATAATTTATGTGGAAACCTGTTTAGGATCGTGTATCAGTCCTCTTGTTTGTTTGATGTATTGAAGGAAAATACGTTGAAATTGTTTGCTAGTATTGATATTATTGTTTCCATGTTGTGTAAATGTTTAGATAAAGTGTTCCATTTCATAGGAAAGTTTGTGTTTATTATTATTTAGTGATATGAGTGGTAGAGCCGCGCTGTAGACAGTTACGTCTACAGCACGAATGGGCCGGCTCGACTGTACAACTGTCTCACAGAAAACCGACGTAAAGTGGCAGCTTGCTGTCGCGTTCCCCCTCTCCCTTTCCCAATCCCATTTTCCCTCTTTTTAGGCTGGCAACATACCTATCATTATTTTTGTGTCCTAGGTGTCTATGGGCAGTGGAGATAACTTACCTTCAGGTAACGCATTTGTTCGTTTGCCAGTCCCCGCTAAAAAAAAAGTCTCTTATACTAAAATTCACTTGTGTAGGCTGTGGGTATTATTTTTCATCTACACCAGTATTGTTGTAAATACATACATAAATCAACCGTAACGCCTGTCTCCCATTGGGGTAGGCAGAGACTATGGAGCAGCAACTACTTCTGTCAAACAAACTTCTTTTGTTGTTTCTTCCATACTCATCAATATTTTTATACACGCTCACCGTTTGCGAGTACCGATAACTTGCGCAACTTTCGGTGCTGTGCATACAAGGTCTATTGTTTTATCTGTGGTCTCTGAATATGAAGTGATATGGCAGTGTTGTGTGCAATAAATATGTTTTTATTTTTACGGAGAAGATATCACTTCAGCTAATGAAATGTATTCCGTCAAATTACATCTGAATTATTTTACAGTTACCAAAACGCATCCACACAACGCCACCACAATTCACTTTAACTAAACGTAACTAATCACGCTTTTTCACTAAAATTAAATCTACCATCTCTTTTTGGCATCACCTCTTTCGAAACAATGTATTTCGTGCCGGAGAGAGATGGAAAATCTTTTCTGAATGTTGCTTTAAACGCGGTTTCCGTTCCATCATACAAATAGCGCTGCCATCCAGCTATTTCATGGTCCATAAAAATGTGATTTTAAAAGTGAACCAAGCAGAAACTAAACAATTTGTCTTGGGTATTTTTGAGCTATATTCCCCTTTAGTTATTTGCCGTTATTTCACTGACAAATACATGCAATACTTTGGAGATTTTAGAAATGTTTGGGGATTTTTAAAATTTTTTATATTAAGTGTATAATAAGTACATATAATAAGTCGCCTTCTTGGACTAGTGGCAGCATATATGGGCTGTGGACTGGGAGGTCCTGGGTTCGATTCCCAGGTCGGGCAAAGAGAATTATCTAAATTAATTTGCCCCGGACTGGATCCTCCAGAGGGGGTTGACGTCAGGCAGACAGCAGGTCGTAAAAACTAAGCCAAATCCTTTCTGCAACATACTTGAAAAGGTATGTTGCCCGGACCCCACACTAAGTGGGATAAGGGCAGGTAGAAAGAACAATAAGTACATATACTAAACAGGTACATGTATGTATATTATGTGTATCTGTCCCCACATTATGACAAACATGGTAAAGCCACGCTGTAGACTGAAACGTCTACAGCACGAATGGGCCGGCTCGACCGGTTTGATACCACTGTCTCACAGAAAACCGACGTAAAGTGGCAGCTTGCTGTCGCGTTTCGTTCGGTGAGTGAGATTTCCGTTGGCCCATTTCCCCCCCTCCCTTTCCCAATCCCTTGTCCCTTCCATTCCCTCCTTTTAGGTTGACAACGCACCCACGATTTTTTTTGGGTCTTGGGTGTCTATGGGCAGTGGAGATCACTTACTATCAGGTGACCCATCTGCTCGTTTGTCAGTCTGTGCTATAAAAAAAATCATATTTTTGTATGAATTTGTCGCCTTGTTATAATAGCAACATCTATGGGCAATTAGCTGTAAGAGATTCTGTGTCCGAATACTAAGTTACACAACATTGTATTCTAAGGCAGTTTCTCCGCGATTAGATTCCTCAGACTGGGTTGACAGGCAGGCCGTAAAAATTAGGCAGAATTATTTTTGCAACAAGCTTATAAAGTGTGTTTGCTGACTCCATATTGAAATTGGATATAGGCAAGCGGAAAAACTTACCAAGTAGGTACGGAAAGTAAAAAAATATATTCTACTAAAAAGTACTCATATCTAACAAACAAATAGATTAATCCGGATAAAAGTTACATCTGGTATCATATGAACACATAATTAAATAGAAAGGTCGTTTTCAATTTAATCCGAGTTACATCCGGGTCCTTTTCGGGGGTCAAGGTCCGGTATTTGGGAACTTATCATAATCAATCCGGGTCTTTCGACCCTCCGCGTCCGCCCGGGATTACTCTAATTAATTTATCGCTATTTATAAATAAGGTATATTAGATGTAAATCCCGTCGATTTATGAATTATTTTACAATTAATTAATTAATGGGGACCATGGGATTAAGAGGTGAGTTTGGGTATCATCATCAATCATCATCAGCCACAGGACGTCCACTGCTGGACATAGGCCTTCCCCAATGATTTCCAGACCGACCTGTTGGAAGCGGCCTGCATCCAGCGACTTCCTGCGACCTTTATCAGGTGGTCCACCTTGTGGGTAGTTTAGGTATACTGTGTTTTAATTTCTGTTGTTATTCATTGAAATTAAACTATTTTTACGGATTCTATCACGATTTGGTTTTAATTTCTAATTTTTATGCCCGACGTTTCGAAAAGCTTTGCATCCTTCGTGGTCACGGGTCAGACTAAGGTGTCATTTTTCGGGCATAAAAATTGAAAATTAAAACCAATTAGTGATAGAATCCGTAAAAAAAAAGTTTAATTTCAATGAATAACATTCACGTAAACCTAAGAAATCATTCTGTTGTTATGATCAGAATCTTTGTTGATTTTTTCCATTTAGTTTTTAATTGTTCAATACTTTGTGAAGAAAGAAAGTACACATATAATGAATAAATAGGTAGTTTATTTATTGAGTCGATTATCGACATAATTAAAGTAATAGCGCCGCGCTGTAGACAATTTTGCACACAACATGAACCCGGCCCTATCGGTTTACTGCCATAGATAATTTTTTTCGAAAGTAGCGGATTGCTGTTGCATTTAGCATGTTGAGTAAGATATTTTTACATTGCTAAATACCCCTTTCCTTTCTCCATCTCAATTCTTTTTATTTCGACAGTAGTCTTGTAGCTACAAACTTGTAGACGGTAACCATTGTTTACCATCAGGGGGGTTACCACCACCTCTTATAGCAGTATTATTATAGTCTTACTTGTACCGATTCCCATACAAAACAAACGAAAAACTATTATAATATTACTGCTATAAGAGGTGGTAGTAACCCTGCAGGTTGGGCCGTCTGCTAATCTGCTTACGAAAGCAGACAAAACATTGATTATAATAATAATTCATCAATATTAATCAACTTTAGTCCCCTCCTTGGTCTAGTGACAGCGTGTATGGGCTGGGTTCGAGTCCCAGGTCGAGCAAAGCGATATTTCTAATTGGATTTGCCCGGGACTGGAACCTCCGGGGATCGACGTCAGGCAAATCATTTCTGCAATATGCTTGACAAAGTGTATTGCACCGATTCCACATTACAGTGGGGTAAGGGTAGTTAGAAACAAAGAATATTCAATAGATTTCGTAAACGATAAGAATTTCTAATTCCCGTACAAAATACAATATATCCCGGAATATTCAGCTCATACCGGATAAGAGCCGAAAACCGGGACAAAGCCAGTATTTCACAACCAGAAATAGTCTAATATTGTTAGGATCCAATACCGCGTTCCGATATTCTCGTAATTTTAAACCAACATCGAGTTAAGTTACAAAATTTAATATTATAACTATATCTCGGTTAGGGTTGCCAGGTGTTGTGAAATTCCAGAAAATATGTAATTATTTTTAATATAAAATTCGTATTATTTTATGTATCTTGGCGGCAAGGGATACCTACTGGTAACAAATTGATTACACGCTTAAGGATTGTCCCCATTTTTATGCTGAATAAACGTCTTTATGACAGATAACTTATAGAAGTCACTGATGTAGTATTTTTTTAATTACTTATTTAGTCATTTCCGGCTTACCCTATTGGTAAGCTGTAAATGACTAAAATGTCAATAAATAATAATGTCATTGAAATAAAATTACTTTTACGGATTTTATCACGATTTGGTTTTAATTTTTATTCCCGACGTTTCGAAGGCTTTGCAGTCTTCGTGGTCACGGGTTGGACTGAGCTGTCATTTGTCCAAGAATGTTAGTATTACAAAATCTACCTTCATTTTAGAATTATACAGATTTATTTTTTAAATCTACCTTCATTTTAGAATTATACAGATTTATTTTTTAAATCTGTATAATTCTAAAATGAAGGTAGATTTTGTAATACTAACATTCTTGGACAAATGACAGCTCAGTCCAACCCGTGACCACGAAGACTGCAAAGCCTTCGAAACGTCGGGAATAAAAATTAAAACCAAATCGTGATAAAATCCGTAAAAGTAATTTTATTTCAATGAATAGCATTCGCGTAAACTTAAGAAATCAGTAAATAATAATGTCAATAAAAAAATGACCTCTCAGTACTAGACGCTCATCAGTCATCACTCATCATGCGTGATGATGATAATATTATCATGATCGTTATCAACATCGTTCGGTGAGTAGTTTCTAGTGGCCTTAATTCACTCTTGTCTTGTCAATCCGTTTTCCTTTTCTTAAGGTTAGCAATGCACCCATGATAATTTTGCTATTTTGGCTACCTACCTCTATAGAGGTATAGCCCTATATCAGTTTACTGCTGGTAATTTTCAACTGCCGTAATAAATCGCCTACGTAATCTTCTTTCTTAGTTTTTTATTTTAAATTCTGGCAACACCACACTAAGGGTGAGGGTTCACAAGACGCCGAGTAGACATCGTTACCAACACCCTGCGCCATCTAAATAACAGCCGGATTGTCTGCACCGCCGCTTATGTATATTTCATTTTAACCACCATTGTATACCGACACGACGCGGCGTGGCGCGGCGCGGCGGTTTCCGAACAGACGAGCGGGAAACGGTTGTAATGTAGAGAAGTATAGTTGTATTTGTTTGTGAGGTAAAGTATATGTATGTACATATTATATTCATAGTTGTGACATACCTGAAGGCGTCGGTTACTTTATTTCTAAGGGAAAGACAGGTATTATACCGGACATAAACTCCAATCGTGGGATTTTTAGAATTTAAATATTAAATTCGACTGTTTCGTTGGCGTAGTGGTATTACGACATGACTACAATCCTAAGGTCTCGGGTTCAATCCCTGGGTCGGGAAAAGTGATATTGAATTTTTCAGTATCAGTCTGGAGTCTGAAATTTGTGCTCGAAATGGCGATAGGCTCGCCCCCTATCACATTTAGGACGTAAATGAGCGCAGCAAAATGTAGGCGGACTAGTTCTCTAGTTCATCTCTGCCTACCCCTTCGGAGATACAGGCGTGAGCTTATGTAGTGAAAAATCTACGGAACCATATCCCCACTGTCGCTGGATCCAACAGATCGATCTTGAAATCTTTGGGGGGAGGCCTTTGTCCAGAAGTTGACATTCTGAGGCTGATATCCTCACTCTCTAACTTATGTGAGCTTCTGTAGGTGTAATCAGAAATGCCAAGAATAATTACCATTTTTTTCCTATAAATATAAGGCCCAATTCGCACGAGAGCTTTTTCAACGCGCGTTAAAAAAGCATAGAAATGGAACAAATTAGTTCTAATATAGTTGTTCAAACGTCGGTGCTTTTAAAACGCGGCTATTTTTTTTGGGAGGTTTGTAGAATATACCTTATTAGAAAAACAAGAATGATATTTAAATACTCATATGAACAGACATGTTGAGACGCTTCTTTAACGCGCGTTAAAAAAAAGGTCTCGTGCGAATGAAGGCTAATACATACATAGTTAAAATCTTAAAATGCAATATCACTTACGAATTTCCTTAAAGCGAAAACAGAATATTATTTCAAAACAATATAGCGAGCGATCTATGTCCCCAATAACTGATTTAAACATAGAACGATCTGCGGTTATATCGGAGCTTAGATAACTATTTGTAATTGGCGTTAACTGCTTGTTATTTCGTGAGTTCAAGCTTCAACTCGACGTCGATAGCAGATGCTAAATCATGAATATCGAAGCTTGAAATTATAATCGAACATTTGTATGGACATTAAGTAGACTGTAGATTTGTTGTTTATCTAATAATCATATCGCAGGCATTTCGATTTGTTTTTTTTCTGTTCGGAGTGTTCAAATTCTTCTTCGTTTCTGCATGTAAGCATGATTATGCTGACCACAGGTAGAATAATTGTCGGTGACCGCTGTTTTGAGCTTATGCGCTTAATACCAGCCCCCTTACTCTTGACAGTCGATTCGATTGTGATTTCGATTTGGTTTCATTTAAAATTCCACTTTAAAAGTCTAGAAAAATCTAAAAGAAATCTACTTTAAAAGTGCGCTAATGTTGCATAATAATCGAGAATTTGTCATTTGGTTAATTTTAATGTACATTAATGCACTTTTTACTCATTTTTGGGTGGTACAGCCACGCTGTAGACAATTAAGTCTACAGCACGAATGGGCCGACTCGACCGGTTTGATACCACTGTCTCACAGAAAGCCGACGTAAAGTGGCAGCTCGCTGTCGCGTTTCGCTCGGTGAGTGAGATTTTCGGTAACCCCATACCCCCTTCTTTTCCCACAATCCTTTTCCCTCCCCTTCCATTCCATCCTTTTAGTTTGGCAACGCACCCAAGATTCTTTTTGAGTCTATGGGTGGTGGAGATCACTTACCATCAGGTAACCCATCTGCTCGTTTGCCAATCTCTGCTATAAAAAAAAGTATCGAATTCAAGTTCGAATCGAGCGTCAGGAGTCACCCCTCCTGGTCTCCCTTTTCGTTTTCAAGTCCGAATATCACCGTATCACTGGCTTCATATAACACACCTGTCATCCAAATTACATATATAATTTGTGACTAAAATAGCTGTAACATACGAAGAAACAGACATATTACGAAACTATAAAGGTTTGGTTTTTGCAATTTGGCTTTGAAGAACCCTTAATAGTATATTGGAATAGATAATAAATCTGTCAGATTACTTGGAAATAACATTTCTAAAACAAACATTTCTTTGATCATAATGTTGTTATCGAGATAGTTGTGAAATACTATTTTCTAGGAACATCAGAGGTGAAGTAAAATTGTATGAGTAATTTCTGGAACTGCTCATCTAATTCTTAAATTAATTGGAAGCATTATCCACAAGCGAATATTTTATTGTGATAAATATTAAGTTTGTAATAAGAGTTTCATGCGGATTAATACGGGTGCTCAAAATAATCAACATTTAAAAACTAAAAAAACTATTTCTAAATTGCGACGTCTATGCTATTAAGAAAACTCGGTACCTACTTGTCATCAGTATACTTAGTACGAGTTTTTCTCGATTCTCGAAATCGACGGTAGTTTACAGTTTCTCGATGCATTTTTTAGTACGCTGTAATTTCCGCAAAGCGACGCCGTTAGCCAAATGTATGGACAAAACGAAAATTAAGAACTGTTAAAATAAACTCGCACTAGGGGCTCAGATCTCAGAGCGACTTGCAGCGCTATTACTAATATATTACACCTTATTTAGATTTATCCCACATTTCACATCTTTAAATTAAGATTTGGGACAAATATAGATTTATTGCCGAACTGCAAATGACCCTTAACCAAAATGTATATAGGATTACCCTTAGAGTAAACTCTATAACAAAAATAAAACGGTGATATGTAATCTGTCTAAATCATTAATTCTAAATTAAAGTCAACATACATAAGCTCACGCCTGTATTCCCGAAGGGGTAGCAGAGGCGCACTATCCAACTAGTACACCTACATTCCGCCGAGCTTAGTTCCGTCCCAGATGTGATAGGAGGCGAGCCTATCGCCATATCAGGCACAAATTTCAGACCCCGGGCTGATATGGAAAAATTCAATATCACTTTGACCGACTCGGGGATCGAACCCGAGACCGCAGGACGGTATCCGTACCGAAATACAATCATGCCACCGAGGCAGTAAATTGAAGTCAGTTGCTAAATATAAGGTTAGATAAGCGAGTGCATGAGTTGCATGAAAAATCTAGTACAATATAATCCCCATAAGAATTATACAACACAAAGCAAAAACATCTTACAAAAAACCTGCATATTTATTTGATTAATAAACAGCGGCGAATGTAAACAAAACACCACTTCCGTGACATAACTCAACGTCATGTCTAAAGCATTTCTGTGGCATCCGCAAAAAATTATCATTAATCTTGCAAAATTTCCATCATCTACCACTTTTGGTTGCAAAATGAACGGCGCAGCACGACGCGACGGCGACCCGAAAACATTCTGCCGGGTCTTTATCAATATCATCTGCTGCGGAACGCCGGGAAAATGAAAGAATCTGTGTCATTTAGAAAAGGTCCCGGTATGAGAAACGGAATTTCTCAGAAAGGATCTTGAAGATGTTTATCTACGTTTCATGATTGTGCGACGTTGTGTATATTAAACACGCCTTTATCCATTGCTTGCTTTTTGAACATCAATGTGCATCGGTCTTAACGATCAATAGATTGATTATGGCGATAAATATCCTGTAATAGTTCGTGATAGAAGCTATTATTTTATTTAATAAATTGTAGCAGAGAGATAAACGCATTGAAAGTAAATAGCTCTAAATTTGAAGTCTTTGGAAAAATAAATACATTTAATATACAAGAGCAGCGCTTTTAATGTGCCCATTAATGTTTAGACATTTTGTTTCTCGCCCTAAGTGCGTGTAAGGGCTGCCGTACACATTTAACATTTTAAAATACAACATACAATGTACACACACACATCACACACACACATAAGCTCACGCCTGTATCCCCGAAGGGGTAGGCACAAGCGCACTAGCGAACTAGAACACCCACATTTCGCCGAACTTAGTTGCGTCCCAGATGTGATAGGGGGCGAGCCTATTGCCGTATCGGGCACAAATTTCAGACTCCGGGCTGATATGGAAAAATCCAATATCACTTTGCCCGACCAGGGGATCGAACCCGAGACCTCAGAACCGTAGTCGTACCGAAATACCACCACGACACCGAGGCAATCACAAACAATGTACGCTGTGTTAAATTATTACTGGGCCTTCCTTATAAAAACAGTTTAACTGAGCAAATGGTAAAGAATAGCCTGTCCCCATCAATATAATATAGGTACCCTAGATGCACAGTTCTTTGCAAATATCGTCCTAAAAAGTGGTCACATTCGATTGTGTGACAGTGGCTGAGTAACCGATTGTGAAATAAGAGGCCGTATGTTCGATTCCCGTACCGAAGTAAATGTTGATGTGATCCACAGATATTTATTTCCAATCTGAATATTCTAGGACCGTAAGTCCCTTGTAGTTCCTGATACCCATCTTACAGGTTGAGCCTAGTGGGGGATCGGGACTATGTGTGTGACTATTGGGTGTATTTATTTTGTTTGTTTTGGGTCTGGGTGTTGTAAGACCGTAAGTCTCCCCAAAGTTCCACATTCCCATTATGTAGGTTAAGCCTAGAATAAGGTAAGAACTATATATGTGAAAGTTGGGTGTATTTATTGATGGAAGCATCGTGTATGATTGCCCTAACCGGCGGGGTGTAATGCCTTTGCCGAGGTTATTTCGCGCGATTCTTAACAGCTTTCGGCGGTAATTTTTCAGCTTCATTCATGCAGAAATGATTTTATGATGTTGGAGCTATTTATGTGGCTAAAGTCGTTGAGTTGTAGCTGTAGGTCATTTAAAATGGGATTCTTGATACTACATAACCTGTGGCAACATTTATAATTATTCCTAAGAAGCAAACATGAAAAACATAACATAACATAAGCTCACGCCTGTATCCCCGAGGGGGTAGGCAGAGGCGCACTAGCGAACTAGAACACCCACATTTCTCCGAGCTTAGTTCCGTCCCAGATGTGATAGGGGGCGAGCCTATCGCCATGTCGGGCACAAATTCCAGACTCCGGGCTGATATGGAAAAATCCAATATCACTTTGCCCGACCCCGGGATCGAACCCGAGACATCAGAACCGTAGTCGTACCGAAATACCACCACGCCACCGAGGCAGTTAAACGAAAAAACATTACCAAATTATTCAAAGAATAATGCATATTATAATAATTAATAATAAATACACCCAACAGTCACACACATAGTCCTGACCCACATTAAGATCGAGTCTTGTGTTGTGGGTATCAGGAACTACGAGAGAATTTCGGTCTCACAACACCCAGACCCGAGACAAATATCTGTGGGCCACACATTTCCCTCGGTGCGGGAATCGTACCTGCAACCTCACATTTCACAGCTGGCTACTCGCCCGCTGCGCCACAGAGGCTGTCGAATTATTCCTAAGACGCAAAAACGAAAAAAACATTACGAAGTTATTGAAAACATAATGCATATTAGAGGTATAATAATAATTTGAATATGACTCGGTTGAACTGACAAATAAATATAGAATGCCTGGTCATTCTGATTATAAAGTTGTGTAATTTTGGTTAATTTTTTTATAAACCTAAATTCCTGGACTCGAGAGATTCCCCTACAGATGGGGGAAACGACAAGCAGTCGGCTGTTTGTAAAAACTAAGCCGTATTTTCTCTGAAACATGCTTGAAAAATTATCTTGCGCCAAACATTGGAGTGGAATAACAGCAGGTGGAAATAACAGCGATAAATTCCAAGTTAAACCGAATAAAAATATAACGATAAACAAACTTAAAATATACAATCTCACGCCTGTATTCCCTTAGGGAGAAAATATTGTATAGTCTTACTCAGAATAAGTATTGGTAACTTCAAGTAATGCGAAAAAGTTTGCGAAATAGCGATGTTCTAATGAGAAAGCAAAATAGAAGAGGTTAAAAACAGTATGAAATCTGTCTGTATTTAAAATTATATTTAAATATCATACAGTCAGAGTTCATTAAATGCTTGTTGTAATTATCCGCCTAATTATTTACGAATTAATTATTTTCCAGTCCAATTAGACGAGCACTTGTTGTATCAAAATTTTCTTAATAAAGGATCTGCGGAACGTTAATTACACGGAAAAATTCTTCGTTGCGCGTGGGACGTAATCAAGTGTGTTGGCGTGGGTACCAAAATAGATTCATAACATCTTAATTAAAAACCATATTATTTTTAAAAATATAATGTAAGAAGGCCCCTCAATTCATTTACACCTTATTATAAATATTAACAATATTCACAATAATTACTATATTGGTATATTAAGGTTCCCATTTAAAGCAAAATGTTGTGACAGGGGCGGCATGAGAAGTGAGCTATATATTACATCGTGCTTCTTAATATCATATTACCGTTATAAAATTACCATAGTTCAAAATCGCGAAAGGATTTTTTTGATATGTTTTAGTCACGTCTAATAAAACTGTTATATCATAAATAACAATGTAGCACCTTAATATTACATTACATAATAAATGTAGAAAACAAACATGTTATACTATAAAATCAAATATAAATAAATGTTCAAAAATTCACCGACACGTAGTCGACGACCCCCAACGTGTCTTGCGCCGCTCCTGTGCTGAAAATTTTGAATTTTCTAAATAAGTTGTTAGACACTCGAGGAGGGTTGACTCGCTCGTTCACAACTCGCCAACCGTTAACAAGTTCTTTGTTTATTAAAACTTGCCTGTCCCGAGGCCAGTTTTTTGTTAAACTCCATCAATTCACAGCACCAACTTTCCTATATTCAATTTACGTACATAAATATTAAGTTTTATATCCGTGTTGGACGGATTTTTTTTTTTTTTATAGCAGAGACTGGCAAACGAACAGATGGGTCACCTGATGGTAAGTGATCTCCACCGCCCATAGACACCCAAGACACGATAAGAATCATGGGTGCGTTGCCAACCTAAAAAGAGGACATGTAGGGGAGGGAATAGGGATTGGGAAAGAGGGGGGGGGGGGAATGGGCCACCGGAAATCTCAACGGTAGCGTTTAGGTATCAATAAATTTTAAGATAATATTATTAATCGGAAAAAATATATATTAATATTGATCTACTATAAAAGTATAGAAAAAATGAATATAATCAAATCCGTGGTCCTAAATTTGCTAGTGTAAATTACTACACAATAGTTTCCAAGTAGAGTGATTTAAATAATGATTTTGTAACAAATATAATTCAAAAACCCAATTGATTTATGAAGTAAGCATGGTCGTAATTGTAAGATAAGAAAAAAATAGCCAGTCGTAAAAAATAAAGCCGAATCGCTTCTGAAACGAGCTTGAATTTGTTGTGTTGAATTGAAATCACAAGTTTAAAAACTTCCTAGATCGACTTCAAAACTTATCCGATCGTGACCAAATTTGAAATACGGGATATGGGACCACCCTTGAAATAAGCTCTATCGAACCCAAAAGGAATTTTGAAAATCGGTCTACATTTGGCGGATATATCGCATAACATACATAAAAACAAATAAATACCTTCTCTTTTTTGGAAGTCGGTCGAAAATGTGTAACTCTGACCCCACATTGAAGTGGGATTAGGGCAGGTGAAATGAAATGAAGATATTGCAGCAGTTTCAACCCATAAAATAACTCTCTCGAAGTACACACACTGAGTGTTTTCAAAATTACTTCGAGCTTATATGTTGAAGAGCTAATCAGTAATTTACATTATACAACTTACGTTTTCTACTTTTTAATATAAAATCTTTAATATCAGCCTTATAGCTATGTATTTTAGCCCACTACTGAACAAGAACCTTCTGTACCAAGGAAATATCTAAGGCAATATCTGTAATTTTCTTTCTTTTTACTTGCCCTTATTAAAAATGTGCGGATGGTGCGACACACTTTTCAAGCATGTTGTAACCAAACTCTTTCTGTTTGGCTTTATTACGAACGGCTGCCTGCCTGACGTGAACCTCCTTCTGGGTCATCCAGTCCCAGCCAAATAGTGTTGGAAAAATGCCCCGCCCGACCTGGGAATTGAACGCAGGACCTTTCGGTTCAAACACGGAGGTGATAAAGCAATATGCAATACTGGTCAAAAGTATAAGAATTTTATATTATGCAAGTATTATTCATGAGGTTTCGAGACTCGGTTTTACCGAGCTAAGATGCGACCAAAAGCTAGTAAAAGATAAATCTATCAGTGCATTTATGTATAAGCTTTGTTCTATTTTGTTAATATCTGAAAAAAATAATTTAATGATATAAGAGTTAAAACACATAACGCTGGTAGGCTAATTACTGATTAAAAATTTTACCGTCCCTTTAATTGGAAAGGTAGTCTTTCAAAAAGCAAATATTTTGCTTTAACCTTTTAGTCCATTATTTTTATCAGAGAGCAGACTCTCGGTGAACCTTTTATGTTAAGTTTACTTTTTACCTGTTTTAAATACAAAGGAAATGTTTAAGTTATTATTACGATATCGTAAAGAGGTCAAATTTGTTTTGTGGACTTTTGAGTCTGTAATCTGTGTAATTGCTGATATTTTTTATAGTTAACAGGATATTAACAAATTTTGTCATTAAAAGATGATTATTCAGTTTAGTTAGATGATCCACACTGCAACAGAATCATCTATTTTAGACTGACCCATTAACTTGGTTGCATTGTGGACATGGTATTACTTCTCAGGTCTCAGGTTCAATAGCCGGGTCGGGTATAATTTTGCTGTAGGTTTGTTCTCTACATCATATAACCGAAATAATGTTGATGGTAAGTGGTTCTGGTGTAAGTGGTGTGTGGATAATAGGAGTGAGTGTGTGCGTGGGTTTTAACATCACATTGCTTCATCATCATCAGCCACTGGGCGCCCATTGCTGGACAAAGGCCTCCCCCAAACATTTTCAAATCCACTTGACAGAGGCTGCAGGATGTCACTGGATGCAGACCGCTTCCAAGATTGATTACTAAGTATAAAGTAGTTGTACTACATACTCGTACTTTGTTTTTTCAAACTCTTTATTTCTACCTGCGCTTATCCCACCTTAATGTGGGATCGGCGCAGCACACTTTTTCAAGCATGTTGAAGTAAGGATTTGGCTTAGTTTTTATGACTGGCTGCCTGCCTGACGTCTACCCCCTTTTGGGGGATCCAACCCCGGGCAAATTAAATTAGAAAATTCGCCTTGCGACATAATACCGAAGACCTAAGAAGAATCGAACCTAAGACCTCCCGAACCACAGCCCATAAATGCAGCCACTAGATCAAGAAAGCGACTCTTGTTTTTACAAACTATTTAATACAAATCGTCCGTTACCCTGTGGCCACTTTCCGTCCAAACCGTAAGAGA
The DNA here is from genome assembly GCA_036417725.1 of Clanis bilineata. Lineage (NCBI taxonomy): Eukaryota > Metazoa > Arthropoda > Insecta > Lepidoptera > Sphingidae > Clanis > Clanis bilineata. Next base: position 15,887,237 of record CM071157.1, read on the forward strand.
TAGAGCGGGTCCTGTCGTGGTGATTGATCGATGGTGTCTGCAACGGTCACCACACTCACTACCGAGTTGCTTTCATGGAGACTATACTTGTTTTCATTTCGCATTGAAAATGTATGTGGGTGTTTTTACCAACTTTTTACCCGTCTACGGCGAAACAAAAAGGAGGGTTATATTTTTGACCAGTATGTGAGTATGTATAATGTATGTAAGTTAATCTGTTCCCTCATATATTGGGATTTTCAATTTAGTACCAGCCTGAAGTCTGGGATTAATGTCCGATATTATGGCGATAAGCTCGCCCCCTGTCACATCTAGGACGGAACTAAACTCAGTGAAATGTGGTGTTTCCAGTTCGCTAGTGTACCTCTTCCTACCTTTGGGGATGCAAGCGTGAGCTTATGTTATGTTTTTTTAAATCATTTTTTGGTAGTGTATAAAAACTAAAATACCACAAAACTATAATTGCGATTGACAAATCTTACCTACAAATCCGTTATATACATATAAAATGAAACATATTACTCTTAATTATACGTGCAATTCCGGTCTAATATAATTAATACGAGATAATTGAACACAAATATCTACAGAAACACGATCCCATCTGCGGACGTAGCTGCGTAGCACTTACGTAGGTATGTACTACGGCTCTACGCCGTAGCCTGTGTAGGTGCGTTTACGACCGGTTGTATGCTCCGATGCTTCCTGTTATTGTGATACTATTACATTGTTTCATATTTTCATATCCGGTCATGACTGATGTTTACAGTGATTAGTACGAAAATAGGTTATCATATTTTACGCAATTAAACGATATCAATAGCTCCACTCTATGTCAAATTGTATATTAGTTTTCAATTGCAATGAGTATATAAATGGAATATATTAGATACCAAAAACCGAAGATTTCAACTAAAGGTTCCTTTGTACCCGAATCTCAGATTACTCATATCAATATGTCCATTGAAGATACCCTCCATTATAATACGTATTTGTTCAATGTACGGAACCCAAATAACGTCAGGTCGAGCATCTTGAAGGCGAACCCAACAATTAATTTGACTGACAAAAACCGACCGAATACAATAGGCCGTGTAGTGGGCACGTTCGCAAATGGGCCTGCCCCTCCCCCCCTCATTATCCGTATAAATTGTTTGGCAATCATCTTGTACGCCTTTGTGCCTATCTCCTCGCGACTGTCGGTCTTCATTAAGCTTATTACGTGGCCTATTGTGTTGCGACCTTTAAAAATTACGAGTGGCGTTCGACCCAACACGAAGATGAATCTGTTCTTTAAAGAAAAGTTCTTTTAAAACTACTTTCGAGTTTTAAAGTTCAACAAATAAACGAGTACTTTTTAATGTTATAAAACAGTTAAATTCATTATTATTTTACTATTTTCGTAGTATAACAACAATCATAGCATAATATTTGTGCAAGAAAAATAATATGAGTTCATGATTAACTATTTACACATTACATTAACACCACCCATTCACCCACACACCCACACACACACACACACACCCACACACCCACACACCCACACACACACACACACACACACACACACACACACACACACACACACACACACTCACACACACTCTCACACACACACACACACACACACACACACACACACACACACACTCACACTCACACACACACACATACACACACACACACATACACACACACAAACCTTTGCGTTTCTAATATAATTAGTAGGATATGGTTCAAATATGATTAAATATAGTATCCATATTAATACGATTTAAACATTTCCAATTCAATGGCAGCCAATTTGCTTATTACTCGTATCATCTAAATCACCGAAGCGATGTCTGCGTACCAAGTTTGAATGGAGCAGAGGTTTCAACTCGCATGAATATGCATGCGACACACGCTCCACGAGTAATGGTCGTGTAAGGAGAATCTAAGTTTGTTTAAATCTCTTACTGAATATAATTCCATACACGTGACACGCTAATGAAATAATTTTCTGCCGCGTTTGACGCAGAATCTGTTTTATGATTGTATTTAAATTGTTTGATAAACTCGGAAATTGGCGAGGCGTGGCTTTTGGAATTAGGGAGTTTGTGTAAGTGGTAAATACGACGGTTGTAAAATATTAGGTATGATTACCAAAGACACAGCAGTGAATTACTATAAAGTATCTCATCTAAACGCTACTTGACAAGTTTGCAAAGGTAATTTGAATCTTAGAAAAACCTAATTATTTATTATGGACGATCATCGTCATCACAGGCTAATTAAAGAAACAAAAGTTAATTGTCTTTATGAATGCAGACGAGCATACGGCCCCCTTGACGGCAAGTGGTACATCGGTAATACAAACAAGTTCATGCCTAACTTGAGAAAGGAAAGGAACCCAGATTACGTACCTACGTAAGCGGGTATTTGGGGTTCCGAATATCTCACTCACTGAAACGCCAAAACCTGAGGTCACTTTTTTTGAGATGGCCCATTCATGCTATAGACAAAAACTTAACGGACCAGCTTCAAATCCGATCGTAACCAAATTTATATGGGACCACCCTTGAAATAAGCTCTATCGAACACAAAAAGATTTTTGAAAATCGGTCCACATTTGGCGGAGATATCGCGTAACATACATAAAAAAAATACAGACGAATTGAGGACCTCCTCCTTTTTGGAAGACGGCCGAAAACTATAGTATCGTACTTCGAAATGAAAACATACCTAGTCCTAGATAGAATCTCAGACTATAAAAAAACTGAGAATAAAAGTTCAACATGTCAAAAGAATATTGAAACGTATTTCAAGCTTATAAATAATCCACATCGGTTCAAGTTCTCGGAAACGTATCGTGCACCGCTCAGGCTCCGCATTCCTAGAAATCAAACGTTTAACACATTTTTCAGCGATAGATATACAAGAATAGAACCTCTTTCCTGGATATTTTCAACTGGAGTTGTTATTTAAGTGGATCGTTGAAGATGTATAACGATGCAATAGTTGTGGTGCTACATCTTAAGTGCTTTTTGTTTGTATATGTATTTGCTTAGTCTTCGTGGCACTTTGAGTTACGAGTTGTGAAATGGACTGCTAGTTGAATTTTGATAAATAAATTAACAAAGTTAACAACACCAATAAATTTAATAACACACATAGTCAAAACACCACACTAAGATAGTAGCTTTGTGTCATGTGTACCAGAAACTATGAGAAAATGGTCTCATAAAACAAATACTTGTGATTTACACAAATATTTATCTCGATGCGGAATTGAACTCCCGGTCATTTGGTTTATATCCATTTACTTCTTGAACTTTTCTAATCTATATCAAGCCTCAGTCGTCTCTTTGGTCCAGTGACAGCGTATATGAGCTGTGAACCAGGAGGTCCTGGGTTCGATTCCCGGTCGGGCGGGGTATATTTCTTACATGATTTACCTGGAACTAGGTGGGGTTTACTACGCCAAATATTTTTTTCAACATGCTTAAAAAAGTGTGTTGCGCTGACCCCACATTAAAGTGGGATACGGCAGGTAGAGAAAGACAATGCTTTAGTTGATAATTCTACTTTATTGGTTCGAAAACAACCGTCGGAATATGAAGAAACAACATTCCTTAATAAAAAATACTATAAACTGCAATTTACTCACAATAAGTAATTTTTATTTTGCTTTTCAGTTAAAAATGCAAAATAACTGGGACCGGGGCCTTTAATCAAATCAGTGTTACGTTTCCAATTAGGGGCGGATGGCGAGAAGGGAAGCTTGAGGGAGGAAGGGGCTAAAGGAGGGTAGTTGCAACGCTAGTGCAGGGACATCCAAATCACTCAGAATAAATTACAGCGCCTTAGAAATAAGACGCTGTGACAACTTTAGAGAACGGTTTGACGTGCTTCTAGAAGTTATTTATGAATTTTATATTGAATCGTCATAATGATTTGGTGGTAGTAAATGTTGGTAAACGAGTTTCTGGGTTCAAAACAAATTTGGCTGTTATAATAAGTTCAAAATAAATCAAATCAAAATCAAAATATTTATTGAATCCATAAAATGTTCAAACATTATTTAGATTCCATCAAATTGTTAACTCTACCGCCTGTTCGGAAGGTTGTTTCGCCAGAAAAGAACGGGCAAGATACTCTGACGTTGCTCTTTTTAACACCAATTTACATTCAGTTACTAATACAGTACAGCACCAGATACAGAAAGACCTTAAATTAGAGCAGCTAAACCATGACAACGATAGATATTATTGGATATAGGACAAAGTAACATACAAGATACACTGAGTGACCCCCATAGCCACGGCAAGTTAAGCTGAAACAAACAAGCAAAGAGTCCAAGCAGACCAGTCTCCACAAGCAGCACCCGTTCACGAGTATGACGCACGTGCCAGCCATCGACCTACTCAACCATGTTGCAGGGAAGAGATCGACCCGGCATATGAAGCCGCCACAAGCATAATAAGTTAGTTTCTCTCTAGAGGGCTTTGACGTCAGGTAGTTTGTTAAATCTAAAGCCGAAGCTTGTCTGCAATGTGCTTGAGAATTGTGTTGCGTCCCGGTAGGAGTAAAAATAAAAACTAGATAGTTTTTGATTCCAAAAATCATATATAATTTATCTGAGATTGAATTTGTCCCAGAATAGCGGACGTTAAACAACATGACGCAGAAATAAGTAAGATTAATAATGGGTTCCAGTCATGATGAAGTCGTCTTCAGAGATGGAGTTGTAAATAAATTTTGAGAGTATTGCGAAAATACTCTGTCAATGCACATTAAGATCGCTATTCGTGGAACTGAAAGTCAATATTAATTTGTAGCGAGCCATTTCTAAAGTGAATTTAAAGAAGAGTGACGTTTTGCCAACTAAGCAACAGAAATATCTCTAGACTATTGGCCAGAGTAAGGCAGTTCGCGTCCGAGTGATAAAAATGACACATGTTTCTCAAAAAGCGAAATATATCAGTAGATAAATTAATGTAATAATATATTGACAGCCTCCGTGGGGCAGCGGGCGAGTAGCCGGCTGTGAAGTGAGAGACCGCGGGTTTGATTCCCGCATTAAAACAAATGTTTGTATGGCCAACAGATATTTGTCTGGGTGTTGTGAGACCGAAAGTCTCTCATAGTCTCGGGCACCTACGATACAGGTTATAGCTAGTGTGGGGTCAGGACTAGGTATGTGACTGTTGGGCGTATTTATTTATTACTAGATTTTGCCCTCGGCTTCACACGCGTATTTTGTAGGGCCAACGGTAAAAACATTTGATTTGTCGATCCACCCTGTTGATTTAGTCTAAATATTCTACAACGGGGCGACTCAGATATCGATTTTAAAGTTAATCGGACCAAAAACAAAGAAAAACAAAATGGCGGCCACTTTTGACATTTTTGACATCCATTCCGTCGTTTGGAACACCGGGGCGACCCAGATATCGATTTTGAAGTCAATCGGTCCAGAAACAAAGAAAAACAAAATGGCGGCCACTTTTGACAGTTTTGACATCCATTCCGTCGTTTGGAACCCCGGGGTGACCCAGATATCGATTTTGAAGTCAATCGGCCTAAAATATCCCTGAAGATGGTAAACGACAACGAGGCAGACACCGAATGAGGTGGCGCGACGATCTTAACCATTTCGAAAAAACTGTATGGCAATAGCGATGCTGGAGAAAATCAAGGCAGCCCTTTGCGCAGCAGTGAGAGTAGGGTTAAGAAAAATATGCATCACATAGCTCAATAGATCAGAGGGAGATACAAGCTTATAAATAACTTTAACAAAGAAAGAGACAAATTCGAAAAAGTTAATTAGCAATGATAAAGAATCAATTTAATAACTCTAAGCACACCTAGTCGACAAAAATATAATGATTTATCGACTGATAATTATAAAAAAGAGCGCAAAGCTGAAAATTTAGATCTATCTTTTCTATGGAATAATATATTTCGCCCAACTCTAGTAATGCCACTGTTGACTTACAATTATCGACACAGACAGAACTTATTAAAAAAAATCATTCGAGAGACGGTATTGACGTTTCTCTTCCAATTATTGGAACAGATAATACATTTTCGTCGCAGTCACGAGTTAAGTATCTGTGACAAGTAGGGATACAATTAAAACGAAATCTTCCAAACTCGTTCCCCTTCAGGCGTGTAGTGCTGGCTCGGGGTATTGGCATACCGATTTAATGATTTTAGTAATGAAATGCATGATATTTTGTGAGAATAAACAAAATTTATTGTAGGTTTTGCAAGCTAGTAAGTATGAATTTTTTAGTGACTTAATATTTTATGACTGGCTGTCTGCCAAACGTCAAGCTCTTTTAAGGATCAGATCTAATACGTATTAGAAAAATGTGAATTCGATCCCAGGACTTTACGGTTTATAGCCTATAAATCGGAGATACCTACGACCACCACTAACACCTAAGTCGCAACTAGATCAAGGAGGTACTTTATTATAATAGCCAGAGGCGAGCATTCTCAAAATCCGATGATGCTGCATGCCATCACCAAAAAGCCATCGCGAATTCCAAGACTTTTGGATCTGATTAAATTGAATTTAACCTACGTTATTAGGTAATGCTTTCATCAGATCTACCCTCAAAGTAAACGAAAATAAGGAAAGCTTTCATTAAATTAGATTACAGTACATCAACGAGACGATTTCCTTGAAAGTATTATTGGAATTATCAGTACAAAATAGATTGTGTAATTTCATTACGTTATCATTTTAATTTCAGTAATGATTTATTATTACCATGATTGATGAAGTTATATGAGAAAATGTTATTCTATTTTAAAACTGTTACTTTATTACTGCGTATTATTGGACTGATTTCGACAATTTTGTAATTACAAGCTTGTAAATAAATTTTCTATCGCTTAATGTTTACGATTAGGATGGATCGTTTATTGGGGTATTGAAGACGAGAGTCGAATAGAAAATACGCGTCAGCCTCTTTTGAAGTTATAGTGATGTGAAGTGACACCTTTCTATTAAATATGATACGTCGGGAAGTCTTAATATCAACCCCGTACTGCTCCTTTCCAATCTCCAATCCATTCCTCTAAGGTCCACCTTGCCCACATGATGATTCTGGTAAACTGTTTATGGTCTGGTGGTTTAATATCGTTTACCATTACAGCCTTACAGCCTACATTACCCCCAGTATTGACAGCCTCCGTGGCGCAGCGGGCGAGTGGCCGGCTGTGAAACGTGAGGTCGCGGGTTCGATTGCCCGTCGAGACAAATGTCTATGTAGCCAGTAGATATTGGTTTCGGGTCTGGGTGTTGTGAGACCGAAAGTCTCTTGTAGTTTCTGATACCCACGATATAAGTCACACCTAATGTGGGGTCAGGACTATGTGTGTGACTGTTGGGTGTATTTATTTATTTATTAGGTGACATACTTGCCTGTTTCCAAATCTTTGCTATAACAACTACACAATATTACACCCACAGATCGAGAACTATACCTAACACCTAAATCAAATTTAATTTTAGTAAACTGAGACCAAAGATGAGACTATTTTTAATGAATCCCCATTGTTCTATTGAATCGGCTGCGAGTGTAAGGTATCTTGGAAAGGCTATAAAGGCGTCACTATCAGATCCCTAATTGCATTCGCCGGCTATCCAGCTCAAGATTACTTCTGTTGCAATTTACACGCCGTGCCGTCTCACCCCGATCCCCTTTGACATTCCAAATTGGACTCCAAAAGGACTTTAGTGAATTTAGTGAACCAATTATACGACTAATGTTGGATTAAGATTTGCATAAACTTTGGTAGTGATTAGACGTGCATGCATAGAAATAAGGGTTTGAAATATAATTGGTACAAGTGAAGGGAAGCTTGTAAATGGCTCTAAAATCTACTCGACCTGAGAATCGAACCTAGGCCACCAACCAAGCGCTAAACGAAGGAGATGACTACTTTTACATAAAAAATATAAATCAAACATTATCGCGACGCAGTTTAAAAGCAGCCGACTAGCCACAAAATCATATTACGTCTATACGTCCCGAGAGCCTATTTCAAAGCCTCTGAAAAGTGCCTCTCAAATGAGCCGATGGCAAATAACGTTAAGTCTCCAAGTCCACACTTTATTACATTCGAGAGTCGCGATTCGCAATGGGACAATATTGCGGTTGTGAAAGTAATTCAATCTGGAGCTAAATAGAATCCTAATGGTTTTCTTTAGTGCAGGGTCATTGGGTGACTGAGTAGGTCGAATTTGATCGGTTTTGTGTCTTATGGGGTCAAATATATGTTTATTTCTTTCATTTAAAATTATGATCTCAATTTTATCCTACTAATATTAGAAATGAGAAAGTTTGTGAGAATGTGGGTGTGTGTGTTTATTATTCTTTCACACAAAAGCCACTGAATGGATTTTGATGAAACTTACGTACATACATACATACATACATAAGCTCACGCCTGTATCCCCGAAGGGGTAGGCAGACGTGCACTCGCTAGTGCACGTCTGCCTACCCCTTCGGGGATACAGTTCGCTGAACTAGAACACCCACATTTCGCCAAGCTTAGTTCCGTCCCAGATGTGATAGGGGGCGAGCCTATCGCCATATTGGGCACAAATTCCAGACTCCGGACTGATATGGAAAAATCCAATATCACTTTGCCCGACCCGGAGATCGAACCGGAGACCTCAGGACGGTAGTCATACCGAAATACAACTACGCCATTGAGGCAGATGAAACTTTACATTTAATACAAAGTTATTCTTTATCCCGGAACATAAATTTCCACGCAAACGCGGTCGTGGGCAATAGATAGTAAACACATAAATAAATACATTCAATCACACACAGTTACACTCAATCAATCACACACATAGTCCTTACTCCTCACCCTACACTGCATGTAACCCGTATCATGGGTATTAGGATCTACTAGACATTTTCGGCACCATAAAACCCAGACCTGGAAAAAATATCTGTGAGTCACACAAAACATTGCGTCGAAGCGGGAATTTAACCCGCGGCCTCTTGTTCGCTAGGCCATGGAGTTTGTTATTGTAAGTATGATTTCCCTACGAATAATTTAATGATATAAATTTTTTGAACCATGGGTCTAGTCCCGGATTCTAGAAGTCTAGACTAAGAAATACCTGAGATTTTAGTTTCAAAGGTCAGGGTCAGATAATGCCAACTATTTTTCTTCTTTCCCTTGTATCCTGTCAAAACAAAGTAAACATATTGCATGTATATAGTAAACATTACTGAGAAAATATTCCCTCAATTAATCCATATTTAACGAAGTCATCGCTTAAACAAGCTAATTAAAAATCCAATATTAAATTTTAAAACACAGCACTCAGATTACTAACACATGTCGATTTCAATAAAGCTTATTAACGCAATTAATTTAATAAAAGGCATAAAATGGTAAATATTTGAAAAGTCTCGACGATCTCGAGTGTCTGATGCAGTGGCGAGTGTTGCGGACAAGCCTCCCGCGGTGCGACGTCACCGGTATGGCTGGACGGATGCTCATTCAGCCGAGCTTTATGGAAAAACTGTAGCCTTTAAATATTGTAAAGTAAGTATGTGACGTAGGACGTCCACCTACAAGGTGGACCGACGACCTGATAAAGGTTGCATGAAGTCGCTGGATGCAGGCCGCTTCGAACAGGTCGATCTGCAGTGGACGTCCTATGGCTGATGATGATGATGCTGATGATGATGATGATGATGATGATGATGATGATGAAGTATGTGAATTTCAGGTTCATAACAGACTCGCACCTTTTTCCCATAGGGGTAGACAGAGGCAACGGATTTCCACTTGCTACGGTCCTCACATACCTCTTTCTCATCATTCAGTCTCCTTACATTCTTCATGCATGCACGTCGGTTTAGGATAAATGTAACTTGACCTTTCTCGAGTATATATATCTCTGACTTGGTCAGAGAAAGTTCGATGAGGTCTTTCCCTTCCAAATCTACCATTTTTATTACCAGGATCATAATTTGGTTCATTATTTTCCGAACGAAAGAAAGATATATAGAAGAAACAAAACAACTTAGTGGCAAGGACTTTCAAAATTCCTGAGATCAAGGCTGGAAATATATCCTTGAAGGCGAACTGATAACCCATTTACGCTGCTGAAGACGTCCCCACAAGCAATGGAAATGGAACGTCTCCCGAGACAAAAGTCGCAGATTCAAAACCACTCCCAAAACCTCACCTCTAGCTTCTCTAAGTTAAATTAATATGTATTCTTTATAAAACATAGCTTGCTTTAACTATGAAGAAAAATATTACGATGGGTCAAAGAGATTAAATAGTACTTACTATAGAGGAGCTCTCAAGCAAGTTTCCATACGATATAATACAAGTTTAAAAACTTAACGGAATGACTTCAAAACGATCTGACTGACGATCTTTGGAATAAGCTCTATTGAACGCAATAAGAATCTTGACAAACGGTCCACATTTGGCGGAGATATCGCGTGACATGCATAAAAAATACAGACGAATTGAAGACCTCCTCCTTTTTTTGGAGTTGGTCGAAAAATTTATCCCAAAGTCAGTAACGCCATCTACTACTTATAGAATGTGAAGGCGCTTAATATAATTTACACACTAGAATGTTATTTAAACCTTCAAGAATCACGTAAGACAAATTATCAAAATATTATTAGGCTAACACGACTGTTATGACCACGAGGTCACAACTTTTGGATCACAAGTTTCGTGCTGTTTTCCCGTCTATGTATTATTAAATGTCTTTGACGGGCCTACATTAGTAAGAATCTCGAAGGCATGTGATATCTATCAACACCTATTATGTCTGAGTAGTGCTATCCCCTCATTAGAGTTATTTCACTTTTCAGTTTATTCAATTTAATTTTGTCTTAAATCTTTTTGTTAATGACAAGAACGCCCAAAGAAATTATCTCAGAGCAAATCCCTTGTAAACACTTAAATTTCATTGCAATGCTCAAACAGAATTATTAATGTAGGTAGTTAATTGCATCTAGTCAGTGAAAGGAGCTAATTTTACTTAGAAGGAGCCTTCGTCTACGTCATTTGGTATAAATCTCATTAAACTTATTACGGGATAAAGTAAAGAACCTGGGTATCTAAAACTATCTTGATAAAAAATCTTGAAAGGTTTCTGTGATTAATATGACTGTGTATGATAAAAGTAAATAGGTATTAGTACCCTTAACCGACGCGAATGTATGAAGTGATTGATGGAAGTAAATGTAGCGAAACATAACACATAACATAAGCTCACGCCTGTATCCCCGAAGGGGTAGGCAGAGGTGCACTAGCGAACTAGAACACCCACATTTCGCCGAGCTTAGTTCCGTCCCAGATGTGATAGGGCGCGAGCCTATCGCCATATCAGGCACAAATTCCAGACTCCGAGCTGATATGGAAAAATCCAATATCACTTTGACCGACCCGGGGTTCGAACCCGAGACCTCAGGATGGTAGTCATACCGAAATACAACTACGCCACCAAGGCAGTCGAAAGTAGTGAGGCGAATGTAGTGTGTCAGAATCGGGCGAAGCGGAAATCCATAGTCTCTGCCTACCCCTATGGGATACAGGCGTGATATTATGTATGTATGTATGATAAAACTTTCTATAAGAGTCCTAAAAGCGATTCTTCTGTTCGTATTTTTTTTCTAAATATTACATAAAAACATCTACACAAAACAATGTTTCTTGTTATATACACGTAATTGTCTCCTGCTCATAAAACAATATAAATAAAAATGTGTAGCGAAACTCTGTTTTATGTAGGTGTTTTTGTGTAATGTTTCGAAAAAACATAAGCTGAAGACGCGTGTTTATAAAGGTCTAGATCTGATGAAGGAGTATGTGGTGAACTCTTGACAAAAACCAATATGGGTGTCCATATGTCGGAGTATCGGTAACATACACCAACAATACACAAGCTAATTTATAACCTTCCACTTTTGGGAGTCGGTTAAAAATCCAAAGACAACCATCTCTAAGCTAAGATCTTACGTAAATACGTTGATACATTATATAATAGGGTGCGTACAACGTCGCCTGGCCTCGTCAGCGTGTCAGTCTTGTCACTCGTGTGCACGCCGCGTGTGCATTATGCGTTACGTCGCGACTCACGACTTGATTGATTATGTGCTGAACGCCGCAGGCAATCGACTTTCCTGATATAATATCCTATATTATTATCGGGTAATGAAGTTGATTATACATTATCTGTTATGACGTAGATATCACACAGATAATTAATTAGCTTTGTTGTACACGTTATAATGATACAGTTAATAAGCTTAGCAAGGATTTTCGCTTCTTTGGGACTGAAATCACAAGAGAAGATTGATGTAAGGCAAGCAGCTGGTCGTAAAAACTACATGGAATCCTACCTAGAATCACTTTATTAATTATGATAAGCGCTCTTGGAAAATATTAATTCTCTATAACTATTAGGTATTGAGATAAAAGGTAGCCCGTGTCCTTCCCGGCGGTTCAAGATTTCGCCATACCTTTAATGAAAACTCATAAAGCATTATTTTATAGTATTTGGGAGTTTTTCCACTAACCCTCTTAAAATTGCTAGTAAGGGACAAAAAACTGTCTCGTTCGATCCCGCGTCGCGTGCGGCAGCGTGACGGGCCGGTACATTAATCAAGCTGGACTTTACGACGTCAGGATGTCGAGGCGTCATGGCGTCACGACGTCAGGACGTCACGACACGTGGATCGATCATGTGATGAACTCACGACGCGACGTGACGCTACGCCGGCCGTCGCCTCTGTATCCACTGATAGTTTTTAGTTTTTTTTTAATTATTGGCACGGTAAATTGACTACACTACATTGTAAGTGCAGTGTGTTCAAGTGATATGGAAGAGAGAGACTAGGTCTCTCGACGGTCGATAGATTTATACCGATCACGATTAATATACTGCCTCGGTGGCGTAGTTGTATCATGGTACGACTATTGCCGTGAAGTCTTGGGTTCGATCTCCGGGTCAGGTAAAGTGATATTGGGTTTTTTCAATATCCACCCAGATTCTGGAATTTGTGCCTGATATGGCGATAGGCTCGCCCATCTATTACATCTAGGACGGAACTAATCTCGGCGAAATTTGGGTGTTCTAGTTCGCTAGTGCGCCTCTGCCCATCCTTTCGATACAGGCGAGCTTATGTTGTGTGTGTTATGTTATAATTTATGTATCTGTGCAGAAAAACAAATGGTCTGAGTATCTTTCATCTCATTACAAAAACATGTAAATGTATTAATACACCAGGCATCATACCGACAAATGGAATTCACGAATCTCTCGCCTGGAGTAATCTAATTAAATATAAAGGTATTTCTCAATATTTAACGTTAATAAAACACCTGCCAAATTACGTGAATATTTATACAGGGAATTTGTAACGATTATATTCATTAACGTGCCTTCACTCGCGAGTCTACTCGCGTTAAATTAATTTACTTTCTATAGGTATTTTTAAAAGTGTCCTTGGAATCATCTCTTATAAGAGCGAGTTTACGCTAACCCGTTCTGGTAGCAATCCCTGAAAGTAAGCAACCCCGCAAATGGGTCACTTCATGGTAAGTGATCAGCATTGTCCATGGGGCAACGACCATGTATATTCTAGTATGAAATAAAGTAACGTCAGCCTGCTGGTAGCTGTACCACCCACACTTTTCAAACATGTTGCAAGGTTGAAAGTATTAAGCTTAATTTTTGTTATTACCTGCCTGCCTGACGTCAACCCCATCTGGAGGTTCCAGTCCCGGGCAATTCATGTTAGAAAAACTGCTTTGCCTCTTCCGAGAATTCGAACCCAAGACCTCCCGGTCTACAGCCCATATATAATAATATGCTGCCACTAGCAAGCTGCCAAGGAGGTGACCATTTATGTTGTGTTCAATTATTAATTGTCTACATACTATGTGGGATGGTAGGTCATCTTGCTGATACGTGATGAGGTCAAGACACATATTCTTAAAGTTAAGAAGCGCGTATATATTTATAAGTGGCTACTTGCCTTATTTGCTTTTTTGAAAATGAACAGGTGCTAAGAATTTAACAAGAGGTAGATTTGTTTATGTTTTTGGAACAAGGACAACAAATACGCTGTAGGCAAAACTGTCTACAGCAAAACTTTACAAATTATCCGGTTCCTGATATTTCCTGACAAGTCAGTGACTGCTTCTGTTCAGGCTAGAGATTGTTTTCATAATGATAAATTGTATTCATTAATTTGGATTCGTGCTAGCCAGCTCATTATGTGTTACATTTATTTCACTTTACTTTTGTCGTTTTCCTAATCTGTTGGTGACGTCACGACTTGAAATATACCGTCCTGTCTCTCTTATTTATTACGAAGAAAATAATCTTTAAATTTTCACGAGTAATAAATTACACTAATTGGTATTTGTTTTTCGTCGCCTTTTTGGTTTAGTGGTATAGTGTACAAGCTCTCAACTCCAAGGTCGTGAGTTCAGATCCCATGTCAAGCAACACCTTTTGTAGGAATCATAATATGATTTTTTCAGGAAAATCACGTCAGTCCCGGGTCTCGATCCCCCTTAAAAGGTTGATAATTTGGACAGCCAGTCGTAATAATTAAATACAATAATATGATGCTCCGACCCCATATTGCCGGTTAGTATAGGTAGCGGCGGAGAGTGAAAATTTATAAATGAGAAGCCGATGCAGTTCGGCGAGAGTAAGCCGGACGGAATCATGTTGTGTGGTATGGAATCTTCGCCACTGATATATATTTAAATATTTATAAAGTAATGTTTCATTCATACTCACCAAGCTATAGACGGGGGCACGACCCACAGTAGGCAGCTATCCACGTGGTAGCATTATCACAAAACAATTCATCACAACACTACACTATGCCCTATCATATTACACACATTCACCATATAACCAACAGACAACGAACACTATTAGAATTGTCTTGAGGAAACCAAACAATCTCCAATTTGATTGATTTGATTGTGATAAAGGCCAGCAACGCACCTACGATTTTGTCCGATATTGTGGGTGTTTATGGATAGCAGTAATCGCTTACGATCAACTAAATTGCGGACCTCCTACTCAAAAGATTGGATCACTAATATTACACCACTATAAGTCACACTTCACATTATGATTCACAAACACAGAACCCCAATTCCGCGGTTCTACGCACGAATTTCTCAACGCAGTGATTCATTCGGCTATGTTGCGGTGCAAAGTAAAAACTACCTTCGAAATTCAATTTTATAATATTTTACAGTAACATTTTTATTGCATTACCAAAAAATAAAACCATACTGCCGCAAGAATGTAATTTTTTTAATTATGTTTTTTAACGTTATGATTTCTTACGTTTTCGCGAATGTTATTCATTGTAATGAAATGAATTCGTCTCCAACCCGTGACCACGAATGCTGTAAAGTTTTAGAAATGTCAGGACTAAAAATAAAATAAATACCAAAGAAATCGCGATAAAATCCGTAACAACTTTTTTCATTTTTTTACGTTTTTTCCTTTTTTTTAATTAGCATTTTCGTTTATAACAATTTTTAAACTATTTATCTGTATTATAACAGTTTTTATTTTACTTTGACAGGCCAAGGTACAAAATCATACTGCCAGAATATTTAAAAGAGATTATTTTTTATTACAGGCGAAGATGCAAAGTTCACGCTGCCACGAAAATGTCAATATATTTTTTAATAATTTATGTACCTACTGTATTTCAAAGAAATGATTCCTCATTCATGAATAGCTTTTAGCTGTACTAGACTATCTTTTTATTTTGGACTCCAAGAAAGTTATTATTACAGTGCTCTATGTCAACTTCAACGGGCTTTAGCTCTAACTAAAGGCAAATCAATGGCGACCCAACACTTGACTTGGGCCATTATCTTTTTCCTTATGAGATGATAATTGTAGAGGATGAATGCTGTGCAGGGATTTGTCTAAATATGGAAATGGCGTATCAATTGCACCGTCATACTGATGAGAACATAAAAAAACTACACGAATCCTCTTTTGCAAAGACGGTTACCTTATCTCCTCTCTAAAAATAAAACCGTGCCAACATTTATATTTCGAAACACTTTATTAAATTATCCAAACACAGGTCCGACCCGTGCGACACGTACCAAAATCATATTCAGTTGTACACAGAAAGGCACAATTTGAGAAAATTTAAATATTACGTAAAAATGTAGGTTTTCTGCAGGTGCAGACGAGGAGACTGGGCGGTAGGTAGGTGGGGGGTGATGGGGGATGGAGGCAGTTGAACACCTGATCCAGGCTCGGATATTCACGGCGACACCCCGTTATAGTAGTCGCGAATGAACGCAAATCGTTGCAGAATCACCCGCACCAAGCGATGTCGGGCCAAGCAAATAGCGGCTCATATTCTACTGGAATTTAACGATGGGAAAGAGTATTTTTTGTGGAATATTTAATTTATTTATTGACTCATGTAAAATATTATTATATTTTGTACATATTTTTTGTATTTTGAACATTTCAATAATAATTATTATTATTATAATCGTAATTCTCTATACTTTGGTAAATTAATAATATTTTTATTTTATTATTATTGTTGTTATATTATATATGTCTCAATGTGAACGTTTTTGTGATCACTGTATAAATCTTTTTTGACATATCTTGCTAGCACTACAACTATTTTGTATGTAAACTGTATGCAATCGCTATACTGGAGACGTTCTGGTGTTTCTCATACAAATCGTTTATATAATCGGTAGCATGAAATGTAAAAAATCTCATGGTCGAGGGACAGATTGTTAGTTGTCAGATGTCAGATTAATAGTTATGCCTCTATGATAGTTTTTTACAAGTTTTAAGTGTGGTAAAGCATGGAGTCTATTGGTAGAGACAGGATGGTGGTCATTCTCGAAGCACCACTAGTGGATCGGGAGGAGGGTAATTTTTGTCAAGTGTTTGTGTTTTATAACCAACTTTCTTTCTTCCTTTCTACCTGCCCTTATCCCACCTTAATGTGGGGTCGGCGCAACACACTTTTCCAAGTATGTTTCAGAAAGGTTTTGGCTTAGTTTGACGACCAGCCGCCTCCCTGACGTAAACCCCCTCTGAAAGATCCAGTCCCGGCCCAACTAAATTAGGAAATTTACTTTAACCGAACAAGGAAACGAACCCAGGACCTCCCAGTTCACAGCCCATGTATGTTGCCACTAGACCAAGGAGGAGACTGTGTTTTATAACCAACATCTACACACAAACTACGGGGGACGTGCGATCAGCTTTGCTTTTATATCCATTGTTGCTTTTATTGATCCTCTATTTTATATCATCTTGGCCCGAGGAGCCAGAGTTCCGGATGACGATTTGTCGATACAATCAACGTCCATTGGCGTCGCGGCGCCGCCGACGCGACGTGACTGTGCTGACTGCTTACTGCTGCCACGTCGCGGCTCATAAAGTCCTATTGTGTGTCACGTCTTTACAACGCATGTTAATACGTTTAGGTGTCTTACGTCTGATTTTCTGAGAATTGTTATATTAAAATTCGAATCAAAACTTTTGGGTTCATTTAAAAAACTTATCAATGTAATCAATCAATGATAAAAAATAGCTTTTTCGCCGCTCTTTATCTTGTAAATGTTAAGATAGTTATTGAAAGCGATTTAGAAATAGTCGCTATTTTGTTTTTGTGAACTTTACTGGCACGATAAAAAAAACATTAATGGTTCTATATACTGACCATTGATTTAATATACCCTAGATGCACAGTTCTTTGCAAATATCCTTCTAAAAAGTGGTCTCAGGAACAATACAAAGAAAAAGATCACAAGTTCAAATTCAATCAACACAAATATAACCCTATGCACGTGTTATAAAGTAGCTTTTTTATTGACATGAGCAAGCGTTCTTAAATTTGAATTTTGAAATTTAGAATTCTATCGGCGTCCGACTGTATGCAAAAGAAGTGCTTAAGCACTCGTTTGCTGTCCCATTTTCAGAGCGTCAACTGTGCACCTAAGTATATAATATATCGATGATACTGACAGTAAAATAAAAATAATATAGAAGGAATATTTATTGAAAATCTGCGTTCTGTAATTCAAGCAATAAATATCTATTTCAAAGCAATAAGTAGGTACTATTGAAAGAAATGTTGATATCATGTTTGCGTGGACTATCAATAGCACAACCAACTGAGAACTGCAGTTTAAATGGAGCAGATCGAGTGCGATGCCGGTGAAACAATCTCACATTGTCTGCATTTTTATATAGAAAGATCTGTCTATGAAAAAACTCACTTTTTATGTGACGACATTTGATTAATAAGTATGTAGGGCTACTGTATGTAGTTTTTGAGACTGGCAATCGAGCAGATGGGTCACCTGATGGTAAGTAATCTCCACCGCGCATAGATACCCAAGACACAAAAAGATTCATGTGTGCCTTGGCAACCTAAAAGATAGAATGGAAGGGGGGAACTTGAAGGGGGGGAGTAATTGGATCACCGGAAATCTCACTCACTGAACGAAACGTCGTCTTTACGTCCACTTTCTGTGAGATAGTGGTATCAAACCGGTCGAGCCGGCCCATTCGTGCTGTAGACGTAATTTTCTACAGTGTGGCTCTCAAATGTTTTACTGATAAAAACATAAAGAAAATCAATTTAATTTAAATTTAAATGGTGTAGATAATGAATAAATATTTTAACCAGTGTAACCACTAAATAATAACGACGGTAGTCTGAATAAATAAAATTGCGTTAAAAAAATTTAAGGACATGAAAATTAACCAAAAATGCCTGTTGGATCTTATATCCCCGAACTAAAAATAGCTAAAACATAATATCACGCAGAAGGCTGTTTGAGCTTTATTCTTTTGCTCACTGACGCATTTTATCATGGCTGTATGTATAACTTTAATTTCTTTGTCCATCCAGAATCCATTTTACATTGTCTAAGCATTTTACATACGGTAGACAGTGGCAGACACCTGGCTGTATGAACTTTAATTTATTTGCTCATTTATCTGGAATATAAATATGTTTGATAACTATTTACCATAGACTACTAATATAAAACCCTGAAACAAAATTAATATGGGTTATTTTATTAAAAGTGTCTGTAAATATTTTATTATTATTTTATTGAACAGTTTTTTATAAAATCCAGATTTCTCTAACAATTTTAAAAATAGAATATTGTTAGCAACTATGGAGCTCTATTAGAATCTAGAAAAAAGTCACATTTGAAATTCGAATGTCATTTAAGCAAATGTGTGGATATGGTTGTATTATGTTGGTTTAAGTATGTTTAGTCCAGTCAGTAACTACATATATTGTGCCAATGTAATATTTGTGATGGGTTTTGTATAATTACATTCGTAATGATATAACTTTAACCGCGTGTGAGTGTGAATTTGCAATAGATTTCTTTTTGTTGAATGAAAAATATTACAGCAAATATGTGTGTGTGTGGGTCTGTGTGTGTTTTGTACTGGATAGCAAGATAAAGCAATTGCAGCAGTTTGGTAAGTAGTCTTTTGTTTTTAAAACGTTGTATTGTATTTATGTAAATAGAGGTATTATAACTGTCTTGACTAAGGCTTTTCTCGATATCCCGTTTCGACGATTCCAGACCGCCTATAGTAGGATTGCTAATTAAACGGAGTAAACTGACATTTCGAATGTTGCCACTTTTTCATGAAATTTAAATAGTGCTGCGGTAAAAAGATCAAGTTTATTTAAACATTTCAATTCAGTGAACCATTTCATTCTTTCTTTTTCTAAAGTCCAACTTAAATTCGTAATTCCTGCCTAATGTATGATTAGTACTGCATGTCTACTGATTTATACTCAAAATAAATCACTGCATGCTAAATTACGGCATGTTTACTGGAATTATAGTCATTCATATAGTCAGGTTCATAATAAACAAAACTTACAAAAGCTATGAATGTGCCGAACGTAATTTTTCTCAAATAATAAGTGATACTTGTAATTTTCATTGTTATTATTTCCGGTATCTGTTGTGATTATTTACGCAAAATTATTTACACAAACATTTAGTCGAAGGGTTAAGCTAAAATTTCTAAAAATACGCAATAAAATTCTAATTTTGCAAACTAGTGCTGAGTTATTGTTTCTTTGAATGATAAGTATTGAAATAGATCAATCACTACGTTTTAAAAGTAAGCAACATTATTTTGGAAAGTGACATTTCGATCTGTCAGTTTACTCCGTTTAATTAGCAATTGGACTATAGCATGCGCGCCACGAGAACATTTTCTCTACGCATTTTATCCTGTTATAACCTGTTTTCTCTATTTGTCTACGGACACTAACGTACGTTTTACGTACCTCGTTTAATCTATACAATATTGTAGACAACGCGTAGACAACATCTCGACAGTCGATTATCGGGATATCTCGTGACGCGCATGCTAGACGGGCAGGTAACGTGATGATATGATTCCAAAAGCCTGGAACGTAAATAAGCCAGGAAAATAAAATTTTAAGTTAGTACAAGCAATCTGAGGAACAACAAAACAATGCTTCGGTAAATTATTTACCGAAAACATGACATCTGTTAATTTATAACATCCTTAAACGTCAACATTCTCCCGCGGGAATTTAATTACAGATTATAAAATTACTTTCACCCCACTCCCCACTCCCCCCTCGCTAATCAATAAGCTACAGCGCCTCAAAGACCATCTTTCACCGCGTAATAACTCGCTAACTGAATTAAGCTAAGCAACGAGGGTAATGAACTTACCCTGACCAGATTAAAAAGACCCTTGCGATTATCCAGCTCTTTGCGGGGATGGTCGAAGTTGGGTTTTATAAGGGAAGGTAGGAGGTCACATTAAGTTTGGCGCGAGTTGCCGAACTTTGTACCTGAGACACAGTTTCCGTGAAGCAGTGAGGAAAATCGCGGAGGTTTTACGTTTTTGGGAACATTCAGATGTGCCTTTTGAATTATGGCCTTAAGTACTGCATTATTTCTAATCCTGTTAAATATTATGCTGCATTTTATTTCCTTTAACACTATCTACCTCTACAATTGACATAATCGATAAATACAAGAAAATGATTTTATTGATTTGATAAGACTTTTTCCATGAGCTAGGTTAGCTTTTAGCTATCTATATATTTACTTCTATATAATATTATGAAGATGTTTAAGTGTATGTATATAGTGGGTAAATATAGTACTTCCCAACCGATTTAATATTTTTACTAATAAGAGGCTATCTCCGAACGACGTTTTGATTTTTTTTTAATGAAAAGGCCCATTTATTTGGCAGTTTCCTTACTGTTTACCCCTTAACAGGTCTAACGACGCGCTCATTTAGTTCTAATATCTGGCCCATCAAGGCTTTTTGATGTGCTAAAGAGGTAAATCAAGTGCTTTTGATCCCAGATTGTATGCTAATGAGCCAGTGGCACCCGCTCCCGGCGCCATCTGGTGCACGAAAATATACGAGATTAGCCTGGCAGTGTGGTGCCTTACATCATGTATTTTCTAAAGCGTGATTACGCCCGGTTTTTAAATGAATCCCAAATGTAACTATTTGTCAAGTGCCATGTCAAGCCGAAAAGTTGTTAGATCTTTTAAATTTCGAATCCCGAAGTATATTGCAACGTCAAAACCAAATCAGTTGTTTTACATTTTTCATTATTCGACAGCCTCCGTGGCGCAGCGGGCGAGTATCCGGCTGTGAAGCGAGAAGCCGCGGGTTCGATTCCCGTAATGAAATAAATATTTGTGTGGCCCAAAGATATTTGTTTCAAGTCTGGGTGATGTGAGACCGAAAGTCTCTCATAGTCTCTGACATCCACGATGCAGGTTATACCTAGTATGGGGTCAGGCCTAGGTGTGTGACTGTTGGGTGTATTTATTGTTATCAAAGCTAATTTTATAATATAATTTTTATAAAATAATTGGTGGTACTAATTGTGATAGGTAATGAGTAATTCTTGCTACACAATAAATTGTAAATGGTATGCTGGCGGATACGCAAACCGCGTCTTGCCATAACCACAGTAATAGAAGTGTGTTTTCCATATAAATATTGTGTAGAATAATTCAGGCGGAGACATTTCTTCCAGCCGACATAAATGAAGTCACCTGTATAATGTATACGTACTTATTAGGAAAATAGTAATACATACATCACTGACGCCTCCGCAACACACTCAAATTAACATACAGAACACTTCTCATGCTCCAAACGAGATGTATCCAGTAATACAATTTAAAAGAAATGTAACCGCAGCCTGGGGTTACGTCATCTCTTTACTCTGGTCTGGTGCTGAGGTTTAGATATAAATTACAGACGACAATGCGTAGGCGGCGGTCACAGAAATTTGTAATTACTTTCTCGAATATATTACATACAGTACTCACGGATACATAAAAACATCATGAGATAAATAGAATGGCTCGGAGGCGATGTTTTGTTTCGGTACGACTACTATCCTGAGTTCGATCCCCGGGTCGGGCGAAGTTATATTGAGTTTTTTAAAATCAGTATCAGCCTAGAGTATCAGTATCAGTCGCTTCCTTGCTCTGGTAGCATCGTATAATATGGGCTCTGAGCCAGAAGGCCCTCTGTTTGATTCCTAGGTCGGGCGTGGTGTTTTCCTAACACTATTTGACCGGGATTGGTTCCCCCAGATTGGAGTTGGCGTCAGACAGGCAGCCGGTCGTAAAAAGTAAGCCAAATCCTTTCTGCAACTTAATTCAAAAAGTGTGTTGCGCCGACGCGACGCCATATTATGGTGGGATAAGGGCATGTAGAAAGAAAAAGTATCAGCCTGGAGTCTGTAATTTTTGCCCGACATGGCGATAGGCTCGCCCCCTATCAAATCTAGGACGAAAATAAGCTCGACGAAATGTGGGTGTCTTAGTTCGCTAGTGCGCCTCTGCCTACCCCTTCGGGCATACAGATAAAGTAAGCAGGTAGGGGAGCTTATGTATGTATGTATGTCCAAATATGTAGTATAAATAAACAGAATGTCTGAAACATAAGTAACACACATTGAATTAATTATACATTTAAAAACAACTATTACAGTATTTTAATGGAGGATTAATGTTCATGTGATTTACGCCTTAACATAGCATAGCCAATAACATTCTATAATTTTACCACATTTTACAATATACTCTAAACTTGATTTCATTCTTCTGATGCAGTTAACCCAAACCACTTTTGTTTGATTCATCTTTCGCAGAAACAGCGTTCCAGAAACGTTCGCTTAATTTACGTTCAAATAGAATTCGCAGACCGAAAACAAGACTAGAACGACGTCTGAGGTCCGCGATTCATGGTAATCTATCCCCACCTCCCCTCGCGACCACCCTCTAACCCCCAGGACGTTCCTTTAATTAAAAACTTTTCCTGCACATTTCCACTCTATTTTTCCTTTACGTCATAAGCATTCGGATTAACAAGCCCGGAATGTCTTGTTTTCGATTTAATTCTTCAAGTATTTGATGTGAACTTGGATAATTGAGTTGGTTGTTTATGAGGGCCTTTGTAATTCTTTAGTTGTTTATTGTTCGCGATTCGCGAATGGTTTTACTGTCGAGTTGAAGTGATTACATTTAAACAAAGAAGTAAAAACCATTTTAAGTTGACACTTTTATGTCTATGATGTATTATAATAATGATGTCCTTGTTGCCATGATTGTTCTCTTTCTAAATTACTGTTGTGAATCCCAGCGGTGTAAATGGGTTCGAATCTCAGGTAGGGCAAAGTAGTTTATCTAACCCGATTTGCCCAGGACTGGGAGATTGATGTCACACAGCTAGTAGTTCATAAAAACGTACCTGAATTTATCTGCAATATGTATATATAATAGCTTTGAGGGAGGCCTACGTCCAGCAGTGGACGTCCTGTGGTTTATGATGATGATGATAATACATAAAAGCGTATTGCGACGACCCCATAATGTGAGTGGAATAAAAGCATATGTAAGATAAAAATATACTCTTTAATCATAACATACTTTCTTTCTACCTGCCCTTTCACCTTGATGTGGGGTCGGCGCAACACACTTTTTCAAGCATGTTGCAGAAATGATTTGGCTAAGTTTTTACAACCGGCGGCCTGCTTGACGTCAACCCCCTATGAGGGATCGAGTCCAGATCCAGATCATCACATACTCTGAATCAATTATATAAATACAAGTTTCCACATGATTATTCATTTACATCGACTAGAAAACATTAATTAACAAATGTCTTGTCAATCCACACAATTCTCCTAAACGAATTGCAGTGAACTAAACAAAAATAGGACACCTAATTCAGTTAGTAACAGGTGTTGTTTAAAATGCAGATAGGTGCCGTGTGCACTGTGTATTGACTACGGCAGTGTGCAGCAAATACATGCAGTATAGCCACTGGTCGCACGGCACACCTGCTGCAAGCGGATTAATGTTAAGAGATGTGTTCACGTCGCGCGTCGGTCTGTTCATCTGTTGTGTTCACTGTTCAGCTGTATTTGAGTGTAGCGGTGTCGAAGGGTGAACAATGAACATTGTTATAAAGAAAGACGATGTTAGTTTATCTTTTAAGTACTTGAGTACGCAGAATAAGTTATAGTCATTATTTACTAGTGTAAAAGACTTGGTTAAAACGTGCCTCTTATATGCACTATATTCGCTACACAACTGTACTGTATATCTCAAACTAGTTGTGTACACTTCGAGCTCCAAAGCGAGACTAACTCAATAATGATAGCTCCCGCTCTTTTATACCTTTTGCTTTAGTTAATAAAGAAATACCTTCCATAAATATTATGAATTACTTGGAGGGTAGTTAATATAAATATAATTAACATACTACCCCTCAATATCGTGTACTAAATCACAACAATTATCCGAATTCGTAACATTCGGCCATCCGATACCGTGCTATCTCCGGAGCACGCACTACTATATTAGTAGTTACGTACACAATAAAGTAATCATAACACTCTTGGTTCTTGAAAAAGTTAAACATTTAGTAATTTTATATGGCCCAGTAAACTTGGGAAGTCATTTCTAACTTTTACCATCGTTATTAAAATTAGTCTTACGGCCAAATGTCTCTTCGCTATATCAACTTCTGAAATAGTTCGTGATTTAACTTCAACCACGTCTGCTTTTATTCAGGCCATAGGCTCTAGATATATCTAGACTAACCAAAGATCATAATTGAACACCCTACTAGTGTGTTCATTCGATTAAAGCCAAGCGCTAAGCACATAATATAACAAGTCAATCATCTAGATCGGACTTAATTCAAGTAAACCTAAAGAGCACACATACATGGCTCTTGAATAATTTCGAGCACGCCTGCATGGCTCTTAATTTTGAGCACATCCACATGGCTCTTCAATAATTTTGAGCACACCTTCACAGCTCTTCAATAACTCTGAGCACACCTGCATGGTTCTTGAATAAATCTGAGTACGCTTGCATGGCTCTTGAATAAATCTGAGCGCACCTACATGGCTCGTCCATAAATCTGATCACTACAAGACTCTTCAATAAATCAGAGCTCACCTACATGGCTCTTCTTTAAATCTGATCACACTACATGGCTCTTGAGCACACTTACATGGCTATTCAATAAATCTGAGCACATTTACATGGCTCTTCAATAAATCTGAGCACATCTACATGACTCTTCAATAAATCTGAGCACCACAAAGCTCTTCAATAAATCGGAGCACAACATGGCTCTTGAATAAATCTGAGCGCACCTACATGGCCCTTCTATAAATCTGATCACAACATGACTCTCCAATAAATCTGAGCTCACCTACATGGCTCTTCTTTAAATCTGATCACACTACATGGCTCTTGAGCACACTTTACATGGCTATTCAATAAATCTGAGCACATTTACATGGCTCTTCAATAAATCTGAGCACATCTACATGACTCTTCAATAAATCTGAGCACCACAAAGCTCTTCAATAAATCGGAGCACAACATGGCTCTTGAATAAATCTGAGCGCACCTACATGGCCCTTCTATAAATCTGATCACAACATGACTCTCCAATAAATCTGAGCTCACCTACATGGCTCTCCACTACCTGACTCTTCAATAAATCTGGAGCACACCTACATGGCTCATCACTATATGACTCTTGAATAAATCTGAGCACACCTACATGGCTCATCACTATATGACTCTTCAATAAATCCGAGCACACCTACATGGCTTTTCAATAAATCTGAGCACACCTACATGGCTCTTCACTACATGTCTCTTCAATAAATCTGAGCACACCTACATGGCTCTTCAATAACTCTGAGCACACCTACATGGCTCTTCACTACATAACTCTTCAATAAATCTGAGCACACCTACATGGCTCTTCAATAACTCTGAGCACACCTCCATGGCTCTTCACTACATAACTCTTCAATAAATCTGAGCACACCTACATGGCTCTTCACTACATAACTCTTCAATAAATCTGAGCACACCTACATGGCTCTTCACTACATAACTCTTCAATAAATCTGAGCACACCTACATGGCTCTGCACTACATGGCTCTTCTATTAATCTGAGCGCACCTACATGGCTCTTCAATAAATCTGAGCGCACCTACATGGCTCTTCAATAAATCTGAGCGCACCTACATGGCTCTTCAATAAATCTGAGCGCACCTACATGGCTCTTCAATAAATCTGAGCGCACCTACATGGCTCTTCTATAAAATCTGAGCGTACCTACATGGCTCTTCAATAAATCAGAGCATAACATGGCTCGTCAATAAATCGGAGCACAACCTGGCCCTTCAATTAATCAGAGCACACCATGGCTCTTCAATTAATCAGAGCACAACATGGCTCTTCAATCAATCAGAGCACAACATGGCTCTTCAATCAATCAGAGCACAACATGGCTCTTCGATTAATCAGAGCACAACATGGCTCTTCAATTAATCAGAGCACAACATGGCTCTTCAATTAATCAGAGCACTACATGGCTCTTCAATTAATCAGAGCACAACATGGCTCTTCAATTAATCAGAGCACAACATGGCTCTTCAATAAATCTGAGGACCTTCATCGTCGAAAAACACGGTAGCCATAATGTAGCACTACCACTAAATACTAAATATAAATCGATTGCCACAATTTCGGGGCACAGGGTAGCCACAATCTCGTGAAAACAAATCAACTGCCCCCATTTCGGGGCACACGGTAATTTTGTGGGCGATGATAGGCTTTTAAAGCCGATCCCGCTTCTGATATGTAAAAGACTTGGTTAAAACGTGCCTCTTATATGCACTATATTCGCTACACAACTGTACTGTATATCTCAAACTAGTTGTGTACACTTCGAGCTCCAAAGCGAGACTAACTCAATAATGATAGCTCCCGCTCTTTTATACCTTTTGCTTTAGTTAATAAAGAAATACCTTCCACAAATATTATGAATTACTTGGAGGGTAGTTAATATAAATATAATTAACATACTACCCCTCAATATCGTGTACTAAATCACAACAATTATCCGAATTCGTAACACTAGTTGAAAAGCCAGTAGGAACCCTTCGCCACTGGGCTTAGTATTGCTGTAATTTAAATTTAGTTTCATTCATAGATAATTTTTCTTTTAGAGATGGTACAGAGTTAGGATACAAGAGATTTTGTGGGGCTTTAACAAAATAAATTACGGTTACAATACAACATTATAACAGATAGTAGTGCACTATAAAGTTGTGTCTAAAATACCTATAGAATTTATATTTTTTTGTTATTTTTATTAACCACCGCTAACAAACAAGCTGTTTATTTTCTTTCAAATTCAATGTGAGGTGGGCGGAACACATTTTATCTCCAATTGTCGCGGAAAGAAGGATTCAGCTTAGTAAAAACCTTATTATAGACCGAAATTCGGCTGCTAGATCACTAATTTGTATGTACCTAGTCAAAATCAATTTTTTATGGATAATTATAAATAGAGTAATTTATTTCTGTGAATCATTTTCCCGCGAATATTCTTAATTAAAATAATATTGAAACAACAAGATTCCACATGAAGAAGTTATGGAGTTATGAAGTGAGGGTGTTACAATGTTAATTAAAAAGACTCTCGGGCAAATTTTGATTGGATCCTTGGCAAAAATAGATTAGAGCAAAAATAGAATAGAGAAATTAGATTTTAACTACATACATGATACTCCCGCTTCCAATCGAAAGGCGATCTAGAAATCTTTGGGGGAGGCCTATGTTCAGCAGTGGACGTCCTATGGCTGATAATAATGATGATGACATACATGATGAACGTAGTGATCTTGCAGCCGAATCTCGGCCAATTAGGTGAAATGTAATCCAATATTTCAAATAATTACATCTAACTTAACTAATAAAATAATATTCAATTATAATAATATTTATAAAACACTGGCTTTGGTTTTACATTCATTTATTAGGTAAAGAAAAGGAAAAAAACGGTACGTTACAATGAATTTTTGTAAATGTTAGGCACTATAATAACGCGCGCGGTCATCGCGGCCGCGCGATGAAAATCGACGTAAAGTCCCGAGTGAGTCCTAAAACGCAATGGCCGCCGGGACAACTCTGGAGGCCGAGACGCTATACGCGGGCTGCGGTGGCGTCACCGCGGCCGCGTCCAATCGCGACGGCTAGGAGTGTGGAGGTCACGCGCAGACGGCTAATAGCGCACGGCTGCGCGGGCTTTGGTTACGGCGCGCGATATTCAAAATCACCGGCCAGTGTTTTGTGCGGGCTCGCGTTACATATTCTATTTTTTATAAAAAAAAAACAAATATAGTTCTATTAGATTCAACCGCACAAATATTCCCCAAATACCACCAAACTAAAGCCACGTCTTTGATTTTATCACAAAGTTAAAAGTAAATAGGGTCATAAATTCCTTTTGATTGTTAAAACTTTGTCAAATCCACTTTAATATTAGAATAGTTTAAGTTTGTCCGCAATTGGTGTTCCCTCCGTGTTTGTTACGCGACTTTGTGAGATAAATAAAATTCTTTCCAGCTTTGTTAAAACTGGGCTGCGTTAAGGATGGAGTGTTCCAGAAAAAATACTTTTACGTTACGACTATAGTCTGACTGACTAGATTTAAAAGTACCAAAGAGAATGTATGAAAGTAGATGATGCGAAAGTAACCCGATCTGAGCTGTGAACCTGACAATTACTCATACCTACACTGGAAACGGATTAATGACAGAACAATGTGTTAGATCTTAAGTGGTAGAGCCACGTCGTGTAGACAGTTACGTCTACAGCACGAATGGGCTGGCTAGACCGGTTTGATACCATGTCTCACAAATTACTGACAGTAGCAGTTCGCCGTCGCGTTTCGTGAGTGAGATTTCCGGTGGCCTAATTCCCCCTCTCCCTTTACTAATCCCCATTTCATTACTTTTAGGTAGGTAACGCACCTATGATTCTTTTTGTGTCTATGGGCGGTGGAGATCGCTTACCATCAGATGACCCATCTACCCGTTTGCCAGTCTCTGCTCTAAAAAAAGTCGTACGACCCTACTAGGACAATCCAACCTAACAGTTTGTTCAAATCAGTTGTAAGATTGGTTTGCAACGTCTGTTGGGTGGGTACTGCTCAGTTTTTACTCAATAATTATGTACCTCCCATAAACGCTCACCATTTTCGTCTAGTGGTACCCTACATGGGCTGATTACGGGAAGTCCTGGATTTGAATCCCATCTTCGTTAATGCTTAAAAATGTTGTCATTAATCTCATATGTTACGTAAGAAATCATTCCAAGCATGACATAATAAACTATTCAGTATAGTCTTTCTCAAACAAATGATTCAAATGATTTCGAACACTGCTATTATTTACTTATTTAGACAAAATTGCTTGGCATTGAGCAGCACACTCCTGATATTTTATGGCTGTACCAACACAATTTTATGTTTTATAAAGTAGGTTAAATGAACCTTCTATGAGTTGTACAATTGGCACAGTGTATCCACCGCAACCTCGGTGTCGTGTCGTGCCCGTGTCGTGCCCGCGTCGGATTCACACACCACCGGCTCGTGGCCGCCGCGACGGAATGCCTGCGGTTCCGCTGCTCTGAGATTCGCTCACCTGAAATTCATTTGAAAGGTGTGGGCTTTCCATGTGAGGTGCACAGGTTAAATCTAAGGGATTTCTGTTTTACATTTTGTATGGATTTTATGAGCTTTTTTGACTTGGTTTGGTATTACCGCTGTACGATGTTTTACTATTTTCGACCGTTTTCAACTGACTGCCTCAGTGGCGTGGTGGTATTTCGGTACGACAACAGTTCTGAGGTCTCGGGTTCGATCGGTCGGTCGGTCGGGCAAAGTTATATTGGATTTTTCCATATCAGCCCGGAGTCTGAAATTTGTGCCCGATATGGCGATAGGCTCGCCCTCTATCACATCAGGGACGGAATTAAGCTCGGCGAAATGTGGGTGTTCTAGTTCGCTAGTGCGCCTCTGCTTACGCCTTCGGGGATACAGGCGTGAGCTTATGTTATGTTTTCAAAAAAGGAGATGGTCCTCAATTCATCCGTATGTTTTTTATGTATGTTAATCGATATCGCCTCCAAATATGGACCAATTTTCAAGATTATTTTTGTTGAAATAAAACTATTAAATAAATGAAATGAAATAAATGAAATAAAACTCACCACAAAGAAATGCTTAATGTTATACGAGATATTGATAACACTAGTTTACAGTGCATCTGTTGCCGGGAAAATTTTTGCTGTTGCTGACTACATATGGTATACTAAGTTCAGATATATAATCAGAATTTTTCGATCAGGTCTAGTTATTGACTTTCAGATATCTGCGTTTGAAACGTAAAAGCAGGTATATATTACTACGATTTTTTTAAACTTAGAATTCAATTAAACATTTTGTTCTAAAAAACTTCGTTTTAAAGCTCTCCTCTTATGTGTAGACTTTGGAAAATGGCGTATCAGAGACCAGCAATAGTCAGACATCACAAAAATCCTGATAGCGTTCTTCCATGACGCGTAAATCTTGATGCATACGCTCACCCTGCTCTGCGCTTAAATCTCCTAAATTTTCAGGAAATCTGTCCAGGTGACTATAGAGAAAGTGGAGTTTTATACTCATATTGCACCCTAAACTTTTAAATTGTAGAAGGAGATCTTCTACAAGCTCAATATAATTTTTATCTTTTCTATTTTCGATACATCTTCAAAACCAGTATCATTTTCTGATGAGTTTGGTTTATTTTCGGTTTGTACTGATGGTATAGATATATTTTTACGCACTGAAAATTGCACTGGACGCTGAACACAAGTGATATTTGGATACTGCCATTTAATTAGATTTTTAGAGTTCATGTCTTTTATGTTTGCACTACAAAAATAGCAATCATCGCGATGACTTTGTGGTTCTCGTCAAATGGTTGGTGTTTCAAATTTAAACGCATCTCTTTTACCACCTTTCCACAATCTTAAATATTCAACACATGACTTACACCCACAATTCGGTGCCCAAGACTTCTCATTTTTATCCAAGAGCACTCCAAAATAGATCAAATAGGTATTTTTGACGAACTCTGATATCGTTTTTCTGTAATTTTGAAACACATATTGTCCACATATGTAACAAAAATAATTCGTATTTTTTAAACAGGTTCTCCTTAATGTAGTCATGTCACAAAACTTTCAAACATTAATCTTCGCAAAGAAAAACAAACCTTTTTTAACTGACAATTACGCTTAAATTCTATGTTTAAAAAATAAAGTAATTAGAGCTATACAAAAAATTTTGGCAGTAATTTTGCAAATGTTATGCCCTATACTAACGATATCAACCATAGAGTTCGCGGCAACAGATAAAAAATATTTTTTTGTAAACTAGTGTAATTTTAATTCAGATTATTAAAATTCTGAAGCCTGATTTTCGCAGCTAATGTGAAGTCAGGTTGATAATTTAAATAATAAAATATCGGCTTTGTAATTTACTGTTCTTTTAACATAAATTTAAAAAGTTCAAATATGTTAATTTATTTTAATAAACTATGCCATAATGTTAAATTTACCAAAGGCAATCCGATTTATCAGCCATTTTAGTTTAAAAAAGCTGTAATAGAAATTGACGCTTGAAAGTAATTAAAAACTCAAGATCACTAGAACCATCGACAGTTGCATCGTTATCGACTATCGTTGTGTTGGCATGTACCTACAAATTCGCTCTAAAGGTCCGATACTGTCGGAACACATGAGCTGGGAAATAGCCACGGCTTATTGTCACAGTTACGAGATTGTAAATTTACTCGTGGCGAGTTGCGAATGGTTATAAAACTAGCAGCTAGTGCAGAGCTCGGTTCTCGGATAGGACTAAGTCTGAGTCAAAGAAACGAACTCAGTGAGGATTTGGAATAACTGATCGTTTCTTTGATTTCAACTTAGTTAAAGTTTGCATGAATTTTGGTTTTCGTTTTGTATGAATCTTTACAATAGACCAATTAGTCTTTCGATCACCTATCAAATCAAATAGTATCATTTATGGAATCCATAAAATGTTCAAACATTATTTAGATTCCGTACAACTCTACCGCCTATTTGGAAGTCTGTTTCGCCAGAGAAGAACGGGTAAGAAACTCTGATGTTGCTCTTTTAACACCAACTTTCAGTCGGCTACTAATACAGTACAGCACCAGATACAGAAAGACTTTAAATTAGAGCAGCTAAACCATGATAACAATAGATATCTAATAATATAGGATAAAGTAACATACAAGATATACTGAGCAACCCCCATAGCCACGGCAAGTTGAGCTGAAACAAAAAGCAAAACAGTCCAGGCAGACCAGTCTCCACAAGCAGCATTCACGAGTATGACGCATGTACCAGCCATCGACCTCCTCATCCATGTTGTAGGGAAGTGATCGACCCGGTACATGACGCCGCCACAAGCATATACCTTAAGTATCTATTCCATAATCCAAGATCCACTTCAAATATATCCACATCGCAACACTGGAGTTTCCACCCATCCCCAGTTCACCGAACTGAATGACCGCGGCCTGAATACCAAACTCTAGTCAAGTAAATAAAAACTTGTCCCCAATAAAGCTGTCCAGTTGTACACAGCAGATAAAGCCAGCATTAATCACTGGCTCTCGAGAGCGCAGTGAATTAGGCGAGCCCTTTGCCTAAACACGGGGATTCGCTTGACATTTTGTCAAGCGTTTCAGGTTAGGTCTGGGATGTAGCGAGTGGCAGGTAATGTGAATTATAAAAATGAAACAAGACAACTACTAATCATATTATAATCAAATAGATATTCAGTTAGCAGAAATTGCTTCTGACGATTGTTTAGAGTTAGACGAACTAAAAAGTATTATTTTATCCTAATAGTTATTTCATTGAAGAATCCATATAGACTTCATATGAATTATTTTTAAACTAGCTTTAGCCCACGGCTTCGCACGCGTATTTTGTAGAGCCAACGGTAAAACATTTGATTTGTCAATCAACCCTGTCATTTTAGTCTAAATATTCTACAACGGGGCGACTCAGATATCGATTTTGAAGTCAATCAGCACAAAAACAAAGAAAAAACAAAGTGGCGGCCAATTTTGACATCAGTTCCGTCGTTTAAAACCATGGGGTGACCCAGATATCGAACTTGAATTCAATCGGCCCAGAAACAAAGACAAACAAATGGCGGCCACTTTGACAGTTTTGACATCGATTCCGTCGTTTGGAACCACAGGGCGACCTAGATATCGATTTTGAAGTAGATCGGTCCAAAAACAAAGAAAAACAAAATGGCGGCCACTTTTGACAGTATTGACATTGGTTCTGTCGTTTGGAAGCACGGGGCGATCCAGATATAGATTTTGAAGTAAATCGGCCCAGAAACAAATAAAAACAAAATGGCGGCCAATTTTAACAGCTTTGACACCGGTTCCGTCGTTTGGAACCACGGGGAGACCCAGAGTCAGACAGACAGAGAGAAAAAAAATCTAAAAATGACAAAAAATTTGTTCTATTACTATTTATAAACCCCCCAATTCGTTTTTTTTTTTCAAATCTAAGCAATGTACAGACACGCGAAATTTACATTCTTATTATATGTATTGATGATGATGAGTTTATTTATCAATAAACTATAGCATAAGATAGCATTTGATGTTTACAAAAAATAATAATATTTTAGCCTCATCATAATATCCCAACAAACTAAGCTAATATAGTTATAAACAAAACGGGTTTCTGAAACAATAGCCGACCCACTATGCCCCGAACTTTACTGAGTGGACGTGTATAAAGACAAACTGACTGGGTCCCGAGATACGAGCTGGCCGAGCGCTAATGTCTGTTTGTGCTGCCCCCTCCCCCCTCCGCCTATCCTCATAAACCTCATAGCCGTAGGTCCTTGCACAACTTTGTCCTATTGATATTGTTCTAATTTTAGTGGCCTTTGGGATTAGTAATATTGTTGTTGAAATAACGAGAGATCGAATTGGCCATCTCATGATGAGAAAAAAGTCCTGACCCACACTAAGTATAACCTGTATCGTATGTATCAGAAACTACGAGAGACTTTCGGTCTCATAACACCCAGACCCGAAACAAATATCTGCGGTTCACATAATCATTTGTCTCGGTGCGGGAATCGAAACCGTGGTCTCATGCTTTACAGCCAGCTCGTCTACTGCGCCACGGGAGTTGTCAAATGATTCTTCAACGTTGTGATCACCGTAATCCACTATTAAATGTAACGTCGGGCTGCTCTATTGACAACTAAACATACCAGGCTTAGGCAACCCTATGTAGAAGTACCTTCATGACCATACTTTCAAGAAGCTACCAGCGAATTTAAGTTACGTAAATAATTGCAATAGTCTCGACCCGTCTTTTTCTCATGACTTAGTTTATATACTGAGAAAATAAAATAAACCCAACTTAGTATATTATTTTCATATGCAAGGCAGTCCATAAAAAGGCTATAACATACACTTGAACATGATTCACATACCACGCAATAAATATCAGACAATATTTACTGCCTCATAAAAACTTATCTAAAATGAACGCTGTATTATTTCAACAAAGACGACATGTAAAATGTTCCATAATTTGATGGAGATGCCTTTGATTTTGTACACGTCTAGATACTACTTTATACTTTTATTTTTCACTCTATACTTTATAAAGCAGTTACGTTAAATATACTAAGCTTTTTCTCGCAGCTTCGTCCTCGTGAGAGGTTTTCTGTAATCACTTGGAAACTGCCTCGGTGGCGTAATGGTATTTCGGTATGACTACCGTCCTGAGGTCTCGGTTCGATCCCCGAGTCGGGCAAAGTGATATTGGATTTTTCCATATCAGCCCGGAGCCTGGAATTTGTGCCCGATAATGCGATAGGCTCGCCCCCTATCACATCTGGGAAGGAACAAAGCTCGGCGAAATGTACCCACATTTAGCGGTGTTCTAGTTCGCTAGGGCGCCTCTGCCTACCCCTTCAGGTATACAGGCGTGAGCTTATGTTACTTGGAAATTAATATTAATCACTTCCACTGATTAAGATGATTTGCGTTATTACGCACAAAATGATGTTAGGCACGTCTGAAGAACTTTCACTCCTTATATCATCCCTGTCCCGTTTTGTGACGCTATGTCCACTCCTAGGGTTCAAAGTTTTTACATATTTTTTTTCCAAATGCGCCTCTGCTCACCTTTTCCTCATATAGGAATTATTCCTTTTTATTTTTCACTTTCACATAGGAGTATAATTATATTCAATATTTTTTCATTTTTCTTTTGTTATTCTATCAATCCCCTTATCATCTAGACGTGCACAAAATAAATAATAGGGCAAATAAATCCTTCTGAAAGAAACAAAATTAATAAACTCTTGTTAGTTTGTATTATACCTGTTGATATTATGATTGAAAAAGTAATCATTGATATTGATAAAGTATTAGAACAATATTGGCAATTTAATAAGCAGATCTCCACATTGGTCTAGTAATAACCTTTGCTATGTAGCAGTAGAGTTTGATTCTCAACTTTCCAAAATAGAGAAAATTTTAAGAATATTTGTGTATTGTTTAAAAATAAACACAACTTTTTTGGGATTAAAATTTTCGCCTGAAGGCGTCAGAATCTACAGTCAGATCATGTGTCGGTTATATTGAATGGTGATGAAGTTAGTTTTAAAGGTTTATTTTTCTATAGCAGAGCTGGTTAACGAGCAGATTGTTCAACTGGTGGTAAGTGATAACCACCGTCCATAGACACCCAAGACACAAAAAGAATCATGGGTGCGTTGCCGACCTAAAAGGAAGGGAATAGGGATTGGGAAAGGGAAGGGGAATTGGGCCATCGGAAATCCCGTTCGCGCTGTACACGTAACTGTCTACAGCGTGGCTCTACCGCTTTAAGAGTAACTAATATTCAGAAGAATTATAATACTATTACTTTTCCGACCAATTCTCAGTCCATAAACTTTTGTATTAAATATACAAAAAGCATGAACTTATAAAAATACTAGCCAAGAAACATAAACATAGAATACCAATAACGCCGTGAAGATACAAGATTCATTACAACCTACTCCCGATAAAAATGTCTGGAACACCAATAAATTGCTACTTTTTTCCAATACGAATATGCGTAATACTTTCCTTAGCTAGTGTTCGTAAAACAAAACACCAACTTTATGATCCATTCATAAACAAGCCCCGGGTGGTAGTTACCCATTTGGCAACACTCCAGTTCTGTTTCGGCAGAATCGCCACCTATCACGAATCCAACTATATATCACGCCGAGTGATCGATTTTAATTGCGTTTAGAAAATAGCTCCCGGATTGCGAAGACTCCAAGAATTATGTCGAATGGTCAATTCCAGTCCGAGTTCCTTATTAACGGTTTTAGTTTATAGATTTTGTTTTGGGAAATGGGTTTAATAAATAAAGCTAGTGATAGATCCACGCTGTCAACAATTGTCTACAGCACGAATGGGCCGGCTACCGGTTTGATACCACTGTCTTACAGAAAACCGACGTAAACTGTAAAGTAGCAGCTCGCTGTCGCGTTTCGATCGGTGAGTGAGATTTCCTGTGGCCCAATTCTCATACCTCGGCCTCCTTTCTCAATCCCTTTTTCCTTCCATTTAGGTTGGCAACGCGCCCATGATTATTTTTGTGTTTTGGGTATCTTTGGACGGTGGAGATCACTTACCATCAGGTGACTCATCTGCTCGTTTGTCAGTCTCTGTTATAAAAAAAATGCTGTCAACAATTGTATACCACTATCTCACAAAACACCGACGTCAATTAGCAATTTGGTGTTGTATATTTCTTTCGGTATAAGATTTCCGGTATCCCAAATGCCCCGCTTTTCCCAGTCCCAATTACCATCCATTAAGTTTGGTATCATTATTTTAATACCGTGGGTGTGTATGAGTGGTGAAGACTACGTACTATCGTGTGACCCAACTCCTCGTTTGTTATGGTGTAATACCCTTCTCAAAACCAACATGGGATCTTACAGGAATAAATCTTAGGACTAGTGGTCACTGTAACTTAGAATTTTGGAGCTCCGTGCCGCGCGGCTAAACGATTACATCCATTTGACAACGACTTAAGTCGGCTTAACTTGCTCTCCAAGGAGTAGAAATAGGCGATAAATTGCTGGCTAATAACGGTGTGTTTTGTGCCATTGAATCAATGTTATAAGTTTAAGTAAAACCTTAAAATCGAATATACAGAAATTAAAAATCTCAAAAAATCTAATTATCTCCATCATTTTGACAGCCTCCGCGGCGCGGCGTAGTGGGCGACTAGCCGGCTGTGAAACGAGAGGCCGCGAGTTCGGTTCCTGTACCGAGACACTATGTGTGTTGGGTTTATTTGTTTGTTTGTATCTTAATGTTATAATAATGAACAATATTGGCATATTTATTTTTGCTAAATTCTGTCTCGCCTTAAGAGGGTT
Organism: Clanis bilineata; assembly: GCA_036417725.1. Classification (NCBI taxonomy): domain Eukaryota; kingdom Metazoa; phylum Arthropoda; class Insecta; order Lepidoptera; family Sphingidae; genus Clanis; species Clanis bilineata. The sequence continues at coordinate 15,925,249 of CM071157.1, forward strand.
ATGCATTGAATTTTATTATAGAAATATGGTTATTTTTATTTTTTCTATAAATATTATTAGTTATTATTCGTTATATTAATAGTAACATCTGCGAAAGTGCATCTAACTTCATAATTATCAGCATAAGATTCAATATTAGTATTCGGTGATTATATCAATAACATAATTAATTAATTAATTAACGAGATCCGTATCAATCCGTATCAAATCCCAAAACGCAATACTACTTGTACTTGAAGCAATGCGTTTAATGTAATTACATACATAGATCGCATGATACTCGTTTATTTCTACGAAATAGTTTCAATCCTAACAGCACACGGGTTATCTCTTCCTTCATAACATAACATACATAACATAAGCTCACGCCTGTATCCCCGAAGGGGTAGACAGAGGCGCACTAGCGAACTTGTACACCCACGTTTCGCCGAGCTTAGTTCCGTTCCCGATGTGATAGAGCCTATCGCCATATCGGGCACAAATTCCAGACTACGGGCTGATATGGAAAAATCCAATATCACTTTGCCCGACCCGGGGATCGAACCCGGGACCTCAGAACCGTAGTCGTACCGGAATACCACCACGCCACCGAGGCAGTCTATATAATATGCTATTATATGTAGGATGGAAGTATGAGTGCAAAGGAACGTAAGGTTTAATGATGGATGTGGAATGTGACTGAGTGAAAGAGATGAAGTATGAACACGGATGAGAGGGAAAGAGATAGCGAGTGAATGGATGCTTGAGGTATGATTACGAAAATTAGGGAATATATTAGTTAGTGTGAATGGCGACAGGACGGAAGTGTTTTAGGTACGACGTAAGAAGTGTTAAAAATAATAAAAGCAAGATTTAGAGAAGAAATCATTTGTTTAATTCGGCCTATATCGAACATTTCCCACAAATATTTGGGGGCTCGTCCGGGATTGTTCGATATTTCCGGATTATAGGCCAACCGCCGAAACGACGAACACGCCACACGACGCGAGCGAAAAACCGGCACGGAGCACCAACGACGTGGAGCAGCCGGCGCTTTTGTTCACATATTTTACGACGTAAAGACGTATAAAACATGGTTGGACGTAGCAAGGATCGCCGACAAAGCCGACAGAACGATTACGACGAAGACGACTACGCGGCAACTTCATCGGTGAGGGCCAGAGACCAGACCCAAGCTATGTTTCACGCGGAGCACCTAATATCCAAATTTAACGGCCAAGACAAGACATGTTCGGTAACTAAATGGGCGCAAGATATTGACGATAACGCCGCGATTTTTCAATGGACGCCCCTGCAGACGTTAATCATCGCCCGAAGATCCCTGACGGGAACCGCAGATTTGTGGTTAAAATCTGAAAAACCATATAAAAGTTGGGATGACCTTAAAACGGCATTGTTAAAGGAATTCCCGGATACCATTGATAGCAAAACGGCACACGAAATGATGGCCGCCAGAAGAAAAAAGAAAGATGAAAAATGTTTAGATTATATGCTAATAATGAAAGAAATGGGAAAGCGCGGTAAGATGCCCGATTACGTCGCAATTAAATACATTATAGACGGCATAGTTGACTCAGAGATAAATAAGACGGTGTTATACGGCGCTACTACCTATTCGGAGCTCAAAGAAAAAATTAAAATTTACGAAACAATAAAAGAAAAGATGGCTGCAAGTTATACGCGAGATAAGAAGCCGGAATACAATAGTACAAGTTACAGGAAGCGGTGCTATAGCTGTGGTGAATGGAATCATCAATCATCGCAGTGTCCTAATAAGGAAAAGGGTTTAAAATGTTTCAGATGTGACCAATTTGGGCACATATCTACGGAGTGTAAACAGTACAGTGATAATAGAAACATCCGATCGAGGCCGAATCAAATACCTAAGGAGTGGCGGGAACGACGAAGTGATAAGGAAAAACCGAACTTTCACGAAGATAAACGAGCGATGTGTGTAGCTGACTTCACTCCGAGCGCTTGCGACGACACCGGCCGTCATGATGGCAGCACTGACAACCTTGACAGGTGTGCCAACCTCAGCGACCCCGGCAAGATGGCGTATGCAGCGGCGAACGACGCTAGCTTCATGGATATTTACAACAATGGAAAAAATGACAGACCACCGGTTCAGCCGCGTTTCAGAAACGCCTGCAAGAATATTTTTGTGAATAAATGTGAAGTGATCGCGTTAATAGACTCGGGTAGCGAACTTAATTTGATGTGCAACGAGTTTTACGTTAATATCGGATCTCCGGAGTGTATAAAGACGGCCACAAACCTCGTAGGTTTAGGAGGCAGTATATTGTCCACGGTAAAATTTACGGCAATGGTGTTAATAGACGGTCACGAATATGATATTTGTTTTTATGTTGTTCCTAGCGAGGCTATGCCATGTAGTGTTATATTGGGTCAAGACTTCCTCAAGGACGTGTTTACGATAATGTCTAAGGGATCTATTCTAATCGCACCAAATGTAAATAATTGGATGTCAAAACTTTCTTGTGTAGTTAGCCATGATGAACAGTTTGTTTTAGGTGACATTCAAAATAAGCAGGTACAGCACGAAGTTATTGAATGTGTGAAGAATTACAACCCTGTGCAAGTCAAAGAGGCACCCATAATGTTGCGTATCGTTCTCAAGGACGACATACCAGTGGCACAGCGACCAAGACGACTATCTTTAGCCGAACAACAAATAGTTGAAAAACAGGTAGCAGAGTGGCTTAACGATGGCATCATTCGGGACCTTATAGCAAAAGGAATTTTAGTAATATTCTTCGACGATTTGTTGATACCCGCTGTTGATGAGCAACACGCATTGCAGAGGTTAAAGGAGGTATTATCTGTTGCATCAGAGTATGGCCTACAAGTAAATTGGAAAAAAGCTCAACTTCTATGCCGGCGAATAGAGTACTTGGGACATATTATAGAAGACGGTAAAGTTCAACCCTCCCAGGAGAAAACAGACGCTGTAACCAGGTACCCTGAACCAAAGACTTTAAAACAACTTCAGAGTTTCATAGGGTTAACTTCATATTTTAGAAAATACATTAAAGATTTTGCATTAATAGCTAAACCCTTAACTGATTTGTTGCGAAAAGAGGTACACTTTGAGTTTAATGATGTTCACAAAAATGCATTTAATATTTTGAAGAATGTGCTAGCAAGTAGCCCTGTGTTAAGAATTTATGACCCGCAGTTGTTAACTGAACTGCATACAGATGCCTCCGCTATAGCGTACAGTGCTATATTGCTACAAAGAGACTGTGCAGGTGAGTTACATCCTGTTCATTACTACAGTAGAAAGACTAGTGAAGCCGAGACAAAATATACCAGTTATGAACTAGAAGCATTGGCTATCATTGAAGGTGTGAAGAAGTTCAGGCACTACTTGTTCGGTAAGCATTTTAAAATTGTCACAGACTGCCAAGCCTTCCAGAAAACCTTGAACAAGAAGGACCTATCAACTAGAGTTGCTAGATGGGTGTTACTACTCGAAGAATATGATTACGTCATTGAGCATCGTCCAGGAGGTAAGATGAAGCATGCCGATGCTTTAAGTCGAAACCCATTTATTGGTACTATTGAATTAAGCTTACATGAGCAGATCAAGCAAGCACAGATGTTGGACGACAGTTTAATGGCGATTATAGAAATTCTAAAACTTCAGCCGTACGGAGACTACTTCTACAGTGATGGTTTATTGTATAAAGGCCCAGAGAGAAGGTTAGTTGTACCTAAAAATTTAGAATTGGAGATACTAAGAAGAATTCATCAAAAAGGACATTTTGGGAAAAGAAAAATGATGCAATTAATTGAGCAGAACTACTTTTTGAAAAATTTGGGTAAGAAAATTGATGAGTTTTTGCCGTCATGCATACCATGCTTATTAGCCACCAAGAAGGAAGGAAAGCAAGAGGGATTTCTGAACTGTATCGACAAAGGAAGCATTCCTTTACACACAATACATTGTGATCACATTGGACCCTTCTCAGAGACAAGGAAAATGTATAATTACATTTTAACAGTGGTAGATGCATTTACAAAGTTTGTGTGGTTATTTCCTGTAAAAGGAACAACGAGTAAAGAGACCATAGATAAATTGATGATACATCAGCAAACATTTGGTAATCCGTCACGAATAATTTCAGATCGGGGTACTGCGTTTACTAGTAACGAATTTAAGGAGTATTGCGAAAATGAAAACATTCAACACATCACCATAACAACAGGAGTGCCCAGAGGTAATGGCCAGGTGGAGCGGGTACACAGAACAATTATATCAATTTTAACGAAGCTATGTATCGAAGAACCATCTCAATGGTACAAGCAGGTCAGTCGGGTGCAAAGAGCACTAAATAGCACATACCAAAGAAGTATTGATACCACTCCATTTGAACTCATGATGGGTACTAAAATGAAGACTAAAGAAGACATAGAAATTTATGAATTTCTTGAACAAGAACACAGGAGCACTTTTTTCAAAAATAGAGAAGACTTGAAAATTAAAGCGAAAGAACAAATAAGAAAAATTCAAGATGAGAATTGTAGAACTTATAACAAGAAAAGAAAGGAGAGTCAAAAGTATGTTGTAGGAGACATTGTAGCCTTGAAGCGAACACAGTTTGGCAGTGGGTTGAAGATTAAGCCTAAATTTTTGGGACCATATAGAGTCACTAAAGTCAAACGGAATGACCGATACGATCTTATGAAGATAGATTCTATGACAGAGGGTTCTCGAGTAACATCTTCGTCCGCAGACAATATGAAGCCATGGCCATTGTCAGGAAATACGGTCGAGTTAGGTGAGTAGGTTTGTCTATCAGCTGTCGGGGTAGACTAGGAAATATAGGTACCTTGTGATTGACTTTGACCTAATATTTCACTATGATGATTTAACATCACATGTGTTAAGTATTTTTTTTATCATGTAGAATTTTTGTATAACATTTCATGTGAAATTGTGTACCAGTAAAAACTAATTCATGTTCTGTTTCACTCTGTAAGTAGTTACATGGTTATTGTAGAATAATGTTGTATGATGTAATACATTGTTGCTATTTTCAAGTTAACACTACTTATGTTAAATATTGTAATTCTGTATAAATTCTTTGAATTAAGATTGTAAGAAAAGTTTTGTAGTTAAGATGTAAGTTGTACTTAGTGGTTTAAGTATATTTAAAGAATGAAAGGTTTAATATTGTACTTAATTAAAGATGTGAAAGGTCGTGTAGTAAATTAGTTTAGATCTGACTAGGGACAGTCAGAAGTCAGGACAGCCGAGTTGTAGGATGGAAGTATGAGTGCAAAGGAACGTAAGGTTTAATGATGGATGTGGAATGTGACTGAGTGAAAGAGATGAAGTATGAACACGGATGAGAGGGAAAGAGATAGCGAGTGAATGGATGCTTGAGGTATGATTACGAAAATTAGGGAATATATTAGTTAGTGTGAATGGCGACAGGACGGAAGTGTTTTAGGTACGACGTAAGAAGTGTTAAAAATAATAAAAGCAAGATTTAGAGAAGAAATCATTTGTTTAATTCGGCCTATATCGAACATTTCCCACATATATAATATATATAATATGCTTTTGCTATTAAGTGATTCGCTTTTTACAAAGTATCTAACAAAATCGCTGCTACACTAACTTTACATCCAATTTGCTGAAAACTTTAAGTTCCATCACATAGCGGACATATTTTATCAGGGGCCGTTCACCCGAGTCTATTGCACCGTAATGAGTCAGTTTCTATTCGGGCCGGGTTCGAATCCGGCTCGCTTATCACAATGTGTTACGATGTACGGCAGCCGGATAATTTGTTGTTATGTCTGCTTTTATTCCTGTACATGTTGTTTTATTCAGGTTTAAACATTCCGATGGGTTATTGGATTGGTCAGGTCATTTAGAGTTATAGTTGTGTTTCATGATGTATTCCAGACAGTCGCCTCCTTGGTCTAGTGGCAGTATGTATGGGCTGTGAGCCGGGAGGTCCTGGGTTCGATTCCCAGGTCGGGCAAAGCAAATTTTCTAATTCAATTTGCCCGGGACTGGATCCCTCATACGAAGTTGGCATCAGGCAGGCGGCAGGTCGTAAAAACTAAGCCAAATTCTCTCTGCAACATGCTTGAAAAAGTGTGTAGCGCCGGCCCCACATTAAGGTGGGATACGCCCGTATCTATATATATATATAGAAAGAATCTATGTATATATGTAAATCTATATATATATTTAAATTAAGAATTGCTAAGGATTGTTCTTTCTTTCCACCTGTACTTGTCCTACCTTAATGTGAGGTCGATAGATGCGCCATTCATTTTTCAAGCATGTTGCAGATAGGTTGTGGCTTGATTTTTACGACCACCTGCGTATTTTATGTCAACTCTCTACGATCGACATACTCCTGTCGATTCCTCAAGTAACTTTGTATTCTATTTGTTCAATTAATCCACGACGAGGATGAGGTTAGTCGCCTAAAAATAAATTCGGTAGTAGAACGCCACCGAAGTGCTGAGAGTGGGCGTAAGTGTGTACTACAGTGAGTTCTATCGCAGTTACCGTTGATTTATCAACGCCACCACAAACCTATAATGTGGGTGGTATTCGACAATTTGTTCCTCTATTTTTGGACCTCTTGGTTTATTTACTCAATTATTTACCGAACCTTGAACGTGCGAAGAATTCAAATATTCTTGAAGGATTTTATCATAGTAGAATATAATTTGCAACGGCTTGCCGGCTGTAATACGAGAGACCGTGGATTCGATTCGCGTAACGAGACAAATGTTTATGTAGCATATATATGTTTCGGATATGGATGTTGTGAGACCGTAACTCTAGTAGTTCCTGATACGATCAGGTTAAACTTAGTGACTATTGGGTGTATTTTTTTATTTCTTAAATGAGCAGAGAGACATAATATAACATAAGCTCCACTCCTGTATCCCCGAAGGAGTAGGCAGAGGCGCACTAGCGAATTAGGACACCCATATTTCGCCGAGCTTAGTTTTTTATTTATTTATTTTATTTATTTATAACATTACAACTATTTTTACAGGTGTCATACCTAATACAATAGCGTAGCACTATAACACTAAACATAATATTATCTATATTATATTATTATCTACTACTATGATATAAGCCATTAGTGTGAATTCAGTCAGTGAACAGGAGAACAAATCAACATGATGAGACATATCATTGAGCGTACGCAACGCGCGTGTGAGCGGTGCGTGCAGTAATAAATTGGTGCGCTCTCGCGGCACCGAGAACAATGGCGGTAAGCGCCGTCGACCCATGTAACCATCAGGAACACACAGCCCAACTGCTAGCAGGACACTCGGATTATGTATTTTACCACGAATCACTTTAAATAAGTATATGGCTATAGCTACTTCCCTTCTTACTTCTAGTTTGTAATAACCTACCATTCCCAGAACAAATAATGTATCCTACATAGCAGTGGGAATCCTGGATACACACCAAACTGCTTCCAATATAAAAATCTAACAAATTTGTTCTGGATACGTTCTAACATTAAACTATACTTAACTTCATGCGGCGACCAAATTATTGCGTTCGATTCCAAGTGACTTCTGACGAGGGCGTCGTACAAAGCTCTCAAAGCAGCAATATTTGTAAATTGGTTAGCCTGACGCAGAACCAATCCTAAATTACGGTATGCTTTTTTAACGACATCAATTATATGTTTCCTAAAATTCATATCCGCGGAAAAGCGAACACCTAAGTCCTTAACCTCAGTGACGCGCCGCAGAGGCACCCCATCCATGAATTATTGATAATGACTCGGAGCGCGTGCGCGACTAAATGACAAGACCGAACATTTATCTACATTAAAATAAAGTTTATTTTTTATACTCCACTCTACAACCCTACTAAAACAGCAGGAAGAAATAAACGCGCTGACACTTTGCGAATAATCAAACTTATTTATTTTACAATAAGGCAAACGGACAGAGTTTCCACTTAGGCTAATGCACACAACAGAATGAATCTCCAAAATGAGCGCACCGGGTATTTATACCCTTTCGGCATGACAGTTTGACGGGACGTCACAACGTTCACTTATTTTTATACTTCTACCCTTTACATTTGCCAGTCGGTTGTGACGTCACGACAACCATAGATTTAATTAGAGGCTTGGTAGACAGGGCCAGCACGGCATGTGGCATGGCCGCATGCGGCATGGCGTAACAATCGGCCATCCTGTAACAATTGCTCCCGCAATTCAGCACATGATTCAATCGCTGGGCAGCAGATTGTTGGGCACCGTCATAGCATGCCTTATTTTCTGCGAGAAGTCAGCGTAGCTCGGCTTGGCTCAGCTTGGCTTGGCTCAGCTTGGCTTGGCTCAGCTTGGCTTGGCTCAGCTTGGCTTGGCTCAGCTTGGCTTGGCTCAGCTTGGCTTGGCTCGGCTTGGCTTGGCTCGGCTTGGCTTGGCTCGGCTTGGCTTGGCTCGGCTTGGCTTGGCTCGGCTTGGCTTGGCTCGGCTTGGCTTGGCTCGGCTTGGCTTGGCTTGGCTCGGCTTGGCTTGGCTCGGCTTGGCTTGGCTCGGCTTGGCTTGGCTCAGCTTGGCTTGGCTCAGCTTGGCTTGGCTCAGCTTGGCTTGGCTCAGCTTGGCTTGGCTCAGCTTGGCTTGGCTCAGCTTGGCTTGGCTCAGCTTGGCTTGGCTCAGCTTGGCTTGGCTCAGCTTGGCTTGGCTCAGCTTGGCTTGGCTCAGCTTGGCTTGGCTCAGCTTGGCTTTTTTTTTTTTTTTTTTTTTTTTATTTGTGGGGCGCTATGCCCCACTCTCGTTCCCCCTATCCAGGACAAGGGATATTTTTTAGGTTTCCTTTATTTGCAACTTTACAATTTTCTTACAGTATTAACTTAATCTATTTATCTATAAACATTTACTTACAGTACAATATCTAACATAAATCTATTTATCCTAATCCTTATTTCTATCTAATTCTTATTGCTACACTTATATAATATTAATTATAAAGCTAACAACAATTTTTACTTATTCCTATTTATACTTTTAACTGCTATGATTTTACAATATTTAATAAATTTATGTCTAGTATTTTTATCTTTAATTATCTTATTAATGTTTCCTATCGTTATGTCCATACCTATTTCTTCTTCCATATCATGTCGATCTTTGGCGTGGATGGGACACTCGGTGAGGAGGTGTGGGACCGTCTCCCGCAAATCAGGATCACATGGGCACGCCGGGCTCTCCTTGCACTTGAATCGGTTCAAGTACTCGGAGAACCCCCCGTGCCCCGTGAAGATTTGCGTGAGTAATGGGTCCAGGGCGATCTGCCTGACCACTCTGTGCGCATCGACTGCGTCGGGGAAAAACAGCTTCGTTATCGAAGCCGTCTCCCCTTCCGCGTATCTCCGGCTCCATTCGTCAATCGACTCCTGTCGGATCTGTCGTTTGACGAACGAAGCCGGACACCTGTCGTAGTGCGCACGAGTTTTCAGATGCAGTGCGGCCTCCTTAGCGAGCACGTCGGCCCTCTCGTTCCCCTCCAGCCCCACGTGTGCCTTCACCCAGAAAAGTTTAATTTTCTGGGTGCGTTCCTCGGCTTGTTTAAGCAACTTATTAATTTCGAACGCTAAGGGGTGGAGGGACTCGCCGTTTGTGACGACTTCGAGGGCCGACCTGGCATCGCTAAAGATGCCGCACTCAGGAAGCCCGCGTCGGAGCGCCTCCTCGACAGCCTTTTTGAGGGCAAGAAGTTCCGCCTGGTAGACCGAGCAGTACGACTCCAGCTTCAGTTTTCTGGTACTCGTCTCGGCGGCGCCATTCCATATGGATAACGCCGCTCCGACTTTCCCATCAATCTTACTACCGTCGGTGAAGATGCTTAGACCTTCACCGACGTGCTGGGCCAGTTCTGCTCCGTCCACCAGGCATTGGAACGTCTCGCACCTCCGCTCCGCAGGATGTTGCAGGTCGACGAAGGCCACAGGCCTCTCCACCTCCCGATCACCCACCACCCGCTGAGAGTACCCCCTCTTGACCTCATAGAGTAGGGCGTTTTCCCTGACTCTTATATCAAGGGGGAGTATTCCCGCGAGCAGTAGGGTCGAGTGGAGGGAGACGGTCCTGTATGCCTTCGTCAACTTCTGCGCGAAGCTTCGCTGGATCGCTCCGAGCTGCTTCCTGATTCCCAATTTTTGGCTGGCGGGAGCCCACGCACTAGCCGCGTAGAGGATAACGGGCTCAACCGCCGCCGTGTAGATCGTCCTGATAACCTCTGGCCCCAACCCCCACTGGACTTTGGCTGACCTCGCGAGCTTCTTGTAGAGGCCAATGGCCTTGCCACAAGCCTGCGTCACGTGACTGTTAAAGGTCAGTTTCCGGTCTATTGTCAGGCCAAGCATCTTGATTTCGTTTGACAGACCAATGTCGACTCCGCCCATGTGCAGGATTGGGGTATCGTACTTTAATTTGTTGGTGATGACCATTGCCTTGGTCTTGTTAGGCGCAAATTTTAGTTTGTTTCGGATACCCCAATCCCGAACATAGGCTAGTGCCGCATTGGCCTGTCTTTGTGCTTCTCCCGTGGAATCCCCATCAAACACCAGGACGACATCATCGGCAAATGCCTGACAATAATCGCCCCGGCGCTCCAATCCCTGTAATAAGGGATCGAGAAGAAGATTCCACAGGATTGGCCCACCAACAGACCCCTGAACACAACCCTTAACAGTCCGTTTCGCACATTCGGCTCCCGCATATCGGACCCTGACCATCCGATCATCCAGATAGCTGGCGACCACCCTTCTGATGTTTGGTGGGCAGAGCTCCTCCGCCAATCGGACCTTTATTGCTGGCCACCAGGCGGCATCGAAGGCTCCCTCTATGTCTAGTGATATCAATATTATCACTTTCTTTTCTTTAAGTTTTGTTCTAATATGATTTATCAGGACATAGAGGGAGTCCTCGGTGCCCCTTTGTGGCATGAATCCGTATTGGCGGTTGCTCATCCTCGGGAGGATGTGCCATTTGAGTCTGCCCACCAGCATCTTCTCCAGTATCTTTCCCATCACTGGTAACAGTCCTATCGGTCGATGCGCTTTCGGAGCCGTGTAATCGTCTTTACCCGGCTTCCGAAGCACAACGACCGTGGCCTCTTTCCAAATTTTTGGAAAGTAGGCCAACTCTAGGCATTTGTTAGCCAGCGATAGGAAAGACGCCGGATCCTGGGCGATCGCCCGCGAACAGATATCGGACGTCAGGCCATCCGACCCGGGTGCCTTCTTTGGATTGAAGGCCGCCGCCGCCGCCGAGAGCTCCCGCATTGTGAATGGTGGGTCATGTACCTCACCATGAACCCAGTCATTCGCACGCGTGGCTAGCTCTCTGGTGCGCCGGTGGTCCTCGTTATCTTCCTTGTGAGGGTCGTCCGGGTAGAAGGTCTCCGCAAGTAATCTTGCGGATTCCTCCGGACCCAATGTTTTGCCGTCCCTGACAAGGGGCTCGTCCTCGTGCCGCTTGGTCAGCCTGCCCAGTACGCGATATATCCCATCCCACACCCCTTCCTTGTCTTGTTTTCCACAAAACTCCTTCCAACTTTTGATTTGAGCTTTCTTGCTGGGCTCAGCTTGGCTTGGCTCCGCTTGGCTTGGCTCAGCTTGGCTTGGCTCAGCTTGGCTTGGCTCAGCTTGGCTTGGCTCAGCTTGGCTTGGCTCAGCTTGGCTTGGCTCAGCTTGGCTTGGCTCAGCTTGGCTTGGCTCAGCTTGGCTCGGCTCAGCTTGGCTCGGCTCAGCTTGGCTCGGCTCAGCTTGGCTCGGCTCAGCTTGGCTCGGCTCAGCTTGGCTCGGCTCAGCTTGGCTCGGCTCAGCTTGGCTCAGCTCGGCTTGGCTCAGCTCGGCTTGGCTCAGCTCGGCTTGGCTCAGCTCGGCTTGGCTCAGCTCGGCTTGGCTCAGCTTGGCTTGGCTCAGCTTGGCTTGGCTCAGCTTGGCTTGGCTCAGCTTGGCTTGGCTCAGCTTGGCTTGGCTCAGCTTGGCTTGGCTCAGCTTGGCTTGGCTCAGCTTGGCTTGGCTCAGCTTGGCTTGGCTCAGCTTGGCTTGGCTCAGCTTGGCTTGGCTCAGCTTGACTTGGCTCAGCTTGGCTTTGGCTTTGGCTTTGGCTTTCGCACGTTGCACGGTGCGGCGTTACGCGGCGGGTAATCTGTAACAATGGCTCCCCAAAATGGGACACACGATTTTGATTAGTTTCGTAGCCAAATAAGGTTACGGCTTAGATTTGTAGTCAGAGCTGCTAGCACTATCAATAGAACCACCTGTAGTAAGGTCTTAAGTCAACAAAGGCTAGTCTTGTAAAGTAAATGCAGATGCGTAAACAGTTTATGCATTAATCTATTTATGGTGGAAATGATGTAGAGGGCTGAATATGATTCATACAGGTTAGCTTAATTAGGACTACTAATATGTCCCTGCCTATTTGGAACAAATCTTTTAAGATTGCTTCTTCGCAGCTTATGGTCGCTGGCGACGACTGACCCTATAAGCACCAACTCTATAGTGCCAATACTAGGTAGAGTTACGCTCAGCAATCTAACTATCGCTACTATCGCATAAATAAATCGTACAGGTTGATTAAACAACAATAAAGAAAATTATTAAACTCCAGAAAAAATGAAAAATATGTATAAAATGTCAAAAGTAATTTCATGAACTCCTTTAATAGGGTCGGTCGGGTGTAGAGCATGTGTAACGTACTATAAACTCGCAGGCATTCAGTTTTGTTCAATTACCGTATACGGATACTATAAATACGCACTAATATGAACCTATCCATAATCAGCTACTCATCCGTAAAACAAATTGCAACATTTATCATTTTCTAAAGTTTGTTTGGCCTTGGTATCTGTTGTGATAATGCTATAAAATGAATAAAATCACAAAATTAGATCTGTAAAGGTTCTAATCCAAAGACATAACTTTGAAAACTTGTGATCCACAAGTTGTGACCTCGCGGTCATAAGTCGCTCAGTCTTATTTGAAACATACCGCGTGCAAAGTTGTGCAACAATGCCCACAATAGACAACATTTTGTCATGATTCTTGAACAATAAGCGTCCTCGTATTGTAATAAGTGGCAAATGGCGTTACTGAAGTTAAATTTTTTTTTTTTTATTTTATGGTATCTGGTTTGATAGCCCCATACAATCTATTACCTAAAAGCACAAATATTTACTAAAACATAAATTCTTAAATAGACCGATTTTAATGTATCGCCCAGATGTGAAATATGAAAAGGCAAGCAGTGAATAATGTAGCTGATCTATTGATGGTTCAATTGAAATCTTACTTCACGGGTTTCCCTACTAATTATCATACGACCTACCAGTGGAAAAAGCTCCAACTTGATTTCTACCGGCTTCCCTTAGTCAGATTCTAGGTTAATAAATAATATAAGTATTACCTAGGTAATATAATATAGAAGAGAAAGAAGCATTGGCTTCCCTTTTGAAACTTTCCCCCTTCGCCACTGCGACCTACCCCTTAGCGACAAAAATCTCTAACGACGAGTTTTGCGAACGGCGCTGACAGCAATGCAATTCGTTGGGCACAGATTGTATTTTATTGTTACGCAATGAATCTATTACCTACCGCAAGTATTTCAACTATTCCAAGCTATAACCATACAAGAATACTACAACTTGTAGCGGTCACTCTACTAAAAAAAACACAATGAAGACAAATCCAACTATTCAAATTACATTTATTGCACTTCACGATTGTTTACCAAGGTGTTCAGGTACATAATCATGGATTCCGTTGGTCACGGTAAAGTACGAGGAAGGATCTGTATTGTCTTAAAGTCCGTCGGTCAAAATATTCTTGTAAGCCCCTTTGACAGACCTTCGTATCTACTTATATGCATAACCCTCGTCAATATTCTACAAATATTTCTAAAATGAATCAAAACGAACATCGAACTATCTAATCTACGTTCCAATTGATTACAAGTTTTAAGCGAGTTTTATGTTATACTTTCACGCAAAACGACTAAATGGATTTTGATGAAACTTTATTGATATGTATATGACACAGGCTATCATTCCGGAAAAATGTACGGTTCCCGCGGAATATTTCTACGCAGAAGAAGTCGCGGGCAACGGCTAGTCTTTGTATCCTTAGCGCGTTTTGAAATTGTTTCTTACCACTTTTTTTTTTGTTGCCGATTTCGAATCGGTTCACGGGTAATAAAATTACGGACGTAATACGATGGAGGGATTAGGGTTACCGACAACAAATATGATGGCTGATTACTGCTGGAGCATGTAGACTTAAAAATGTAGAGCTCATGAAAATCGACTAATATCTCAAAGACCTAGAACTACTACAAAAATGGAGACTTCAAATTTGAAATCAGCGAGGAAAATACATTCAGAACGGAGTATCCAACTTCAGGCAACAACAGCTGTTGATCAGTGTTATTTATTTATGCAACACACAAAACAGGTTACGATCGTATATAGGGACAATTAGCTACGAATAGTTATTGTATGACTCATGTTGCTACAAGTATAGTCAGCTACTCCCGATTTGCAATATCAGTACTACTCATATTTATGTGGTATTTCTTTATAAGTTTTAGTGCCGTATAAAACTAAAGCACCGATATTTATACACCTGTTTACTAGCTCACATCCACAGCATAGTTAATTTGAATCACCGAGAATTTGTTTTCGAATTTTGTGAAATTAACTGCAAAGGACCACCAATTATCGCATTATATGCACATTCCTAGGTGAAACGATCGTTAACTATCGACTTCCATGAATTTGTAATGATACTCAAATTCCAACATTTTTATGCAGCGACCGGAGGTAGCAATAATAAAATTTACTCGTTAATAGAAATGCAAGGATTTCGGTCTGACCAGTTGTATAAGTCAACTGCTGTACAGACTCAAAACACAATTCTGTTTACCCAAGCAGATTGCGCAAATATTCATAAAGTCTGTGAGGCGTAGTAAAAGCATTCTTATGCCTTATTCTAAGGGTGCAGTAGATAACTGGTAGATTTTCTGAGCCACATCAGTGACTCGAAAGCTATATGCGGCAGCTTTTTTAATTTTACAGCTATTGATTTCAACGATTGATAATTTAGCACAAAAATTATACTTCAACAATCTCTGTGTCAGACAACTCAGAAAATATATACATTTTACCTTCATACACGGAACTTTTACCAAAATATAACAAAATGTATTATGATCACTGGAGAGAGTATTTTGATGAAAGATCGAGAACAAAGGGGATCTGGTACAAAATTATCCAAAGTCAACCACCTCGTCTGCCGTGGTTCATGGGAGACATATGTAGAAAACATGTTGTTATTGCACACAGACTTCGTTCCGGACATATGCCACTGAAGAAATTTGCATTCTGTATGGGAAAAGTACCGTCACCGAATTGTGAAACGTGTAATAAACCGGAAGATGTATACCATGTCTTAATGGAATGTGTCCGGAACCAAACTGAGCGGCAAAACATTCTAAGGAAGTTGGATGCTAATATTGAAGACATTGGAATGTTTCAGTCTATATTATGCAACCCGAATTCAAAGGAAGCCCTAATGGTGTATAAATTAGTCGATACAGATAATTAGTGTTTATGATAATTTTACTTATAAATATGTGGGGGGTGCGGGTGCGCATCGAGGTGGACAGGCGTCCACGGGTGCGCATGTGCACTGACCACTATTTCTTTATTTAGAGGTGTATATTTTAAGTTGGTTGTTTATATGTCAGAGAATATTTCTTTTGTTTACAGTATAGGGCTGTCATAAACTGTGTTTAAAAGCCTTTTAAATAAATGAAAAAAAAAAAAAAAAAAAAACAATCTCGGAATCTTAAGCGAAAAGTAGTCCGGCATCTAATGCATAGTACCTACCTATGTCGCCCATGATAACTAATTGTACAGTGTGCGATAACCTAACTCTTTCTATCCCAGTAGTAATAAACGTTGCAATATTACGCTCTCATTATTTAGTTAGGCCTATGTTCATGCTGAGAACAGAATAAGTTACAATAATAAATTTTGGCTTATTTTGCCAAATAGACAATTACAATAATAATGGCTTGGCTTGAGTTACCTGGCTCGGCTTGCTGACAGACTCGTTATAGATGTCTGGCCGCGTTAGAATCTCATCGGCTCCAATGTTGACAACATTTATGTAGGCCCTCAGACCTCGAAGCAATTTTGTAACGCCGTGCTGTTCGTGTATCGCCATGGCAACTTTATGAAGGCGATTACTATTCAGATCCCGCTTCTGATTAAAACAGCAGGAAGAAATAAACGCGCTGACACTTTGCGAATAATCAAACTTATTTATTTTACAATAAGGCAAACGGACAGAGTTTCCACTTAGGCTAATGCACACAACAGAATGAATCTCCAAAATGAGCGCACCGGGTATTTATACCCTTTCGGCATGACAGTTTGACGGGACGTCACAATGTTCACTTATTTTTATACTTCTACCCTTTACATTTGCCAGTCGGTTGTGACGTCACGACAACCATAGATTTAATTAGAGGCTTGGTAGACAGGGCCAGCACGGCATGTGGCATGGCCGCATGCGGCATGGCGTAACACTACTTATATCCCGCTGTAGGATATCGTGATCCGCACTCTGCTTTACTTCAAGAACTAATTTTAGATCATCAGCAAATAGTAAAGGGGTGGACTTACTGATTACTTTTGGTAAGTCATTTATCATAAGGATGAAGAGTAACGGCCCCAAAGTGCTGCCTTGACTAACACCGGATCTTGTAGTGTAGGGTTCGGACAAATGACCGCTGCAATCGACATATTGACATCTCTCTCGTAGATAGCTGGTAAAGAATGTTAACGTGCGTGGTGTGCACCCTACGCTGGCTAATTTAGACAGAAGAATATCATTATCCACCGTGTCAAAGGCCTTCCGGAAATCAAAGTAGGCGACATCCACCTGCTGGCCGTCATCTACCCCTGGTACTAAGTGCGTCATCAGATCCAGCAAATTACCCGCTGTCCCCCGTCCGGGGCGGAAACCATGTTGCGCGTCAGATAACTGAGCGCTTACCTGTGCGTAAAGGGAACTGTGAATGACAGTCTCAAACACTTTGGCGGGAGTGCATAGGACAGCTACAGGTCTGTAATCACTGGGCGCCGGGCCTCCGCTACCCTTCGGTACAGGTACAACTCGGGTGAGTTTCCAGCGATCAGGAAATGTTGCGGTTTCGATGCAGGTGTTGAATATATGCAGCAGGGGGTCCACCAACACCATTCGACAATCCCTAAAAATATGTGATTGGGGGCGAGCTTGTCATCATATCGGGCGCAAATTCCAGACTCCGGGCCGATATGGAAAAATCCAATATCGCTTTGCTCGACCCGGGGATCGAACCCGAGACCTCACGACGGTAGTCGTACCGAAATACAACCACGCCACCGAGGCAGTCAGGCAGTGTTATGTTATGTTAGGGACTACTTGATGGTAAGTGATCACCTCCGCCTATGACCTCCCAAGATATCAGAGAGGCAAATACAGATACCGCCAACAAAAGCGATTGACTAGTCTGTAAAATACAACACTACTGCGAACAAAGTAGGTTTAAATTTTAAACTATCCAGAGTGCAAAGATCTAAACTGGATGCATGTAGTTCCTTTTGTTCGGTGTAATCCCGATTCATCCCGACTCTCCCTCTGGATCCAGTGTTGTAAATCACACGGCGTAAGACGCTCTGAAAGTACACGGGAAGTAAAAGTATTATCAATGGAGTATGCTGTGTTTAGATTGTAATCATTTGTATGTTAAAGGAGTCGTTTAGTTGATTCTTTTTCGTTTTTCACTTGACTTGGTGTAGGTCTGTAAATACGTACATCAAAAATTTTCAGAAAAATCTTATCAATATTTTTTTACATAATATATTTTTAGTTTCAATGAAAAGTTCTGATTTAACATTAACGCTTAACATCACGCTTTGAATAGTTATTTTAACGTGGAATAATTTATTGATACCGACTTTTTAACCCCCGATATTTGAACATGTACAATTACCTCTACTTATTTGTATTATACTGTAGCAACAAAATTAATATTAAATATGGTTACTGACGTCATGTTTACAGATTTGTACTTCCTACAAGGTTATACATAATTATTTTAATCGATATTAGTATTTTGATCATATGTTAAAAGTGTTTGTCGGTTTGTTATTCTTTTACACTGCACAAAATCAAGATTTTTGCAAGATTGGTTTTGCTTTGTAATATCGTCACTACATAGTATAAAACAAAGTCGTTTTCCGCTGTCTGTCCGTCCATATTGTAGGCTTAGATCTTCAAAACTACGCAACGTATTTTGATGTGTTTCTTTTAAAGAGATTCAAGAGGAAGGTTTATATGTATAAAACATGCATAATATTTTGAGAGCTTCCATTGCGTGCGCGTCTGCGTGTTATGCATATGTAACGCAGACGATGTTGCGCGGGTCAGCTAGTTAACTATAATAAGTCTTAAAGCTTCTAATTCGGCAATACATTAAGTCTTTGCTTTACTGTTACTTTTATATTGTTTGTTAATCAACTATTGGAACGATACACGCTAAGCAAGAGTTACATCATACGACAGACGTTAGTTTAAGTTTTAGTAACAAGCAGTGGTTTATGAAATCTATATATTTGTAATTTTAACAATATTAACAGTACATTTTGTATTTCGGTACAATCACCGTCCTGAGGTCTCGGGTTCGATCCCCGGGTCGGGCATTGTGATATTGGATTTTTCCATATCAGCCCGGAGTTTGGAGTTTGTGCCCGATATGGCGATAGGCTCGCCCCCTATCACATCTGGGACGGAACTAAGCTTGGCGAAATGTGGGTGTTATTTTGCTAGTGCGTCCCTACCCCTTCGGGGATACAGGCGTGAGCTTATGTGTGACAGTTCATTTTGTGTGCAAATCATACGAAATGTCTATAAATCATCTCGTCGTCTGCTTGTTAAATTAAATATCTATAGACAGTTAGTGTAACCCACACTAGTGTATGAAATAAACATAACATTTGTGAATAAATATCGCATTAGGAATGATTCTATATGGGTACGTTCTTAGAATTTGAGCGATACTAACACTCATTATTATTGAACGCGACCTTGGTCTGGATATTTTGCTAAGGGCGACTTGCACCACTATTACTAACCTACAGTTTGTCCTAACCTCAAGTTAAAAAGAAAAATAAATATATGAAGGACATGTAATTCATTACATGTAATCAATTAAATGTCATCATATATTATCTGTAATTACATGTAGTACATTACTTGTAATAAATAATAAAATAAAAGAAATAACACCCAACAGTCACATACATAGTCCTGACCCCACACTAAGATCGAGTCTTGTATCGTGGGTATCAGGAACTACGAGAGACGCACGGTCTCACAACACCCAGACCAGAAACAAATATCTGTAGGCCATACAAACATTTGTCTCGGTGCGGGAATCGAACCCGCGGCCTCTCGCTTCACAGCCGGCTACTCGCCCGCTGCGCTACGGAGGCTGTCATGAATTACATGTCCTTCGTATATTTCTTTTTCAATTTAACTTGAGGTTAGGACTAACTGTAGGTTAGTAATAGTGGTGCAAGTCGCCCTAAGATCTATAACATGTTTACCAAGGACGTATTAAAAATGTATACGTTTGTTAGGCAATTCATTTGCTAAGTTTAGGCGTTGGCTTCAGAAGATACCTCCTCCTTTTTTCAAAGTCACTCGATAAGGTTCTTGAATGGTAGAATCACACTGTAGACAGTTACGTCTACAGCACGAATGTGCCGGCTCGACCGGTTTGATACCACTCTCACAGAAAACCGACGTAAAATGATAGCTCGCTGTCGCGTTTCGTTTGGTGAGTGCGATTTCCGGTGGCCCAAATCCCCCCTCCCTTTCCCAATACCTATTTCCCTCCTTTTAGGTTGGAAACGCACCCATAATTTTCTTGTCTTGGGTGTCTATGGGCGATGGAGATCACTTACCATCAGGTGACTCATCTGCTCGTTTGCCAGTCTCTGTTATAAAAAAAGAAAAGTTTGAACGCCCCAGTTAATAAGGCTGTCATTACAAAACTAAAAGACTAGATGCAAATGAATAACACGTAATAGATCGGTGCCAGTGTAAATCAAACGCACACAATGGCTTCAATATAGAAGTGTTCGTGAGCACAAAGGGTGGTTGTTAATCATCGCGACGGTGAAAAATAGTCGCAACTTAATTGAAACATCGACGTGACATCGGCTTGCTTGTTACTGTACTCTGCCTTATGCGGGTTAATTTAAGAAATACTTTTAAAGATGTCGGTAATCACAAGTTTTAAAAACTTAACTGACCGACTTCCAATTTACCGATCGTAATCAAATTTATATGGGACCACCCTTGAAATAAGCTCTATTGAACACATAAAAGAATTTTGAAAATCGGTCCACATTTGGCAGAGATATCGAGTGACATACCTCTACATAAAAAAATACAGACGAATTGAGGACCTCCTTCTTTTGTGGAATCGGTCGAAAATAAGTCATCAGACTCTATGATAAAATTCTGATGAAATAACAAATAAAAACTCGACAAACAATATAACACGTAAGGATGGTCCCATTGTCAAGACCCAATGAATTTCTAAGTTAATATTCAATGTTATTTTGTAATTATATACTTTCTAATTAAACTCGTAGTTATATATAGTAGTATGTGTGTACTAGTAAAGAACAATTTTAGATGAAAACAGATTATTTCTAACTTTCATAAATTTATTCAGAAATGAAGTGGTGGAACATTTTTTATCCCGGAATATGAATTAGTTCCCGGGACAACGCTCTCGGGAACATCGCCCGGGGATACAAAACTCCATCATGATATTACTGGAGGAATATCTTTCATTCATAATTTAACGATAATGAACAAATCTTTATTTTAAAACCAAATATTATTTACATCCTGATTTTAGAATAAGTCGTGTATTACGTGTTTTATAAATAACCATGACATCATATGTATAAAAAATTTCAAATGCGATAGTGACCAAATTTAAATGGGACCACCCTTGAAAGAAGCTCTATCGAACACAAAAAGAATTTTGAAGATCGGTCCACATTCGGCGAAGATATCACGTAACATAATTTTTTTTTAAATACAGACGAATTGAGGACCTTCTCCTTTTTGGAAGTCGGTCGAAAACGACGCGAAATCGCAGCTAGCTGTTGTGTTTTGTTCGATAAGTGAGATTTTCGGTGAGCCTAATTTCTCTACTCTTCTTATAAGGTTGGCCACTGAGTCATTTGCGAGTTTCTAGACAAAACTAAAAACCGACTTCAAAATTGAGCATTCAAAAGCCGAAAATATCAATTTCATACTCTTTGTAGTCGATGCCTAAAAAAATATTTTTTTTCAGCCTGTTAAAATCGTAATTATAAGTAGCATACAACACTATTACAAACGTGTGCAACTTTAAATATCAGCATTCAGTAAGTTCTATGTGCTAATAATAAAATAATGTAATGACTACCTCGGTGGCGTGGTTGTATTTCGGTACGACTACCGTCCTGAGGTCTCTGGTTCGATCCCCGGGTCCGGCAAAGTGACGTTGGATTTTTCCATATCAGCCCGGAGTCTGGAATTTGTGCCCGATATGGCGATAGAATCGCCCCCTATCGCATCTGGGACGGAACTAAGTTTGGCGAAATGTGGGTGTTCTAGTTCGCTAGTGCGCCTCTGCCTACCCCTTCGGGCACATGCGTGAACTTAAGTGTAATCTTTCTTTCTAGCTGCCCTTATCCCACCTTAATGTGGAGTCGGCGCAACAAACTTTTTTAAGCATGTTGCAGAAAGGATTTGGATAGTTTTTATTAATAAAATAATGTAATTAAAACAATATCCCTCATACTGCACTGATATTAATGAAGACATCTTTTTATTTTCATAACGTGTTATGCTACAAATTAACTATTTTATGTTCTTGAAGTTTCCGTCGTGCGTTATTTATACACTGCACGGTTATAAACTTGTCAAATTGTTTTGAAAATAAAGTCGTGTGTGGCGTCAAAACATGCCTGATTAATGGAAACGGACGCCGCGTCACATACTGAAGTACAGGCTGTTTTTTTTAAAGCATCGAAGACAGGATTTGGGCTATTCCAAAATACTTTAAATAATCTTAAGACAACCTGATCTTGTTTCAGGAGTTTTATAATATATTTCTATAATACTCCATAATTAATTACTTTATAATCAAAATTATATTAAAAAGCCATCTACTATACTTGTAGATTATCCTATACTACCCTACATTTTTTTATAGAAAAAAAAATAAAAAGCTAAAATTTTTATTATTCCAGTTAAACAAAACACACTGTATCATCATTTACTTAATTTATGGTTCACCTGCAAATGCGTTAGTCAGTGGCAAAAGCTATTTAAATACACGTATTAATTTTTGTTCGGCTCTATTGAATAGTTACGAAGTATGTCGATTATAAATTAATAAATGAATTACTCATAATTATAACATACTCGTAGTGGCTTGCTTTCCATATATACAAAAATACACTGTCTACCCTGACAATTTACTGTTTACATAAATCATAACGAGAAAAAATTCCAAATTCAAATTGTTTAAGTAGCAAGCAGTACCCTGGTTATATTTGTAACAGTAATTATAATAATGTTGACAGTAATAATAATGTAAGAGTTGAAGAAAATAATTTTGCAAGTTTTTTGTCTACCCTGATCGGAACGTCTGTGCACGTCACTGCATACTCGCTTGTTGTACGTTTTATAACGTCCGAAGGATGATTATCGTCTCTGGTTAGCTCCCCGGAACGGGTGCAGTGTTATTGGGTTTTCTACTCAGTATCAGCGCCGAGACTGAAAGTTGGACATTTGGGAAGGAAATAAGCTCGGCAAAATGTGGGATCTAGTTCGCTAGTGCGCCTCTACCTACTCCTTCGGGATATAGACGTGAGCTTATGTATTTATTTACGTAAGTATGTAGTTTTGTTTAAAACTACATTTCCTTCGACCGTTGCACTTCAGTACTGAACCATATTTGGCGGTAAAGTTACGAGCACGACACTGACACCCTTTGATGGCGACTATTTTGGGAACAGTGTGTGTCGAACAAAGAACACTCGAACAACCGACGCGACGCACATCTTTGATCTTGAGTAAATAAGAGAGTGAAGCGTTGATTTACGTTTAACAGCTCTTTATTATCCTTGATGTCACTCGAGGCCGCTTCGTTCGACTTATTTCTATTGGGTCCGGGAATACACGTTCCGTTTAATGCTTTCTTAGAATTATTGAATATAAACTCTCACTCGCAAGTATCAATACTTTTAGTCGCCTCTTTTGGCACCATTATATATGGGCTATAGTCCCGGGTTCGATTCCCAGGTCGGGAAAAGCGAATTTTCTAATTTACATTTGTCCGGGACTGGATCCCAAAAAGGGATTGACATCAGGCAGGCAACCGGTCGTAAAAACGAAGCCAAATCCTTTCTGCAACATGCTTGAAAAAGTGAGTTGCGCCGAGCCCACATTAAGGTGGGATAAGGGCAGGTAAAACGAAAAGACTCGCAAGTAGAAGCACTTTGTGACATGACAAACATAACTTTCCTGGGTCCCCGGACTGTATCCCCAAGAGGGAGCTTACGATAGCCTGGTAGCTAGTCGAAAAACTAAATCAAAGGTCATCTTATTTTATAATAAGTTTTAGACATTATTTTTATCAAAAAACTTTTCCTTTAACTGTTTCATGTCTTTGTAAAATAATCCCTTTAAGATCTCATCCAGATCCATTTGAACACAAAAACGTAACGCAATTAAGGCTTTCTCTGCGGAACGACGAAAAATCTTACAAATAATCCTTATTATTTGGCTTGTTTCAACGACAACATTAGAGAAAAGTCCTAGATTTAGTCTCAGCCTGCTTTTTAAGTACGCATTCAACCTGCCTTAAGCTGGATATAATATTAACCAACTTAGATTAGGCGCAATCTTCTGTTCCTATAATGGTAAGAAAATACTTTTAAGCGTTTAATTTGGAAAGGCAAATGTTATTTGATAAAGAAGTTAGGAACTTTTAATTAATAATTTCTATAATAAACCCACATCATTTCCTGGATATTCAATGTTGCTTTCAAGGATTTCGTCTTAAATAGCTCGATTCAGAGGGAGTAGGTTTTTTAATACTATATACAAAAGGTAATAGAAAAATGTATTTTACAATACCACCACTACATTTTCATATAATAGTATTTCCACGATTTTTATCCTTCTGTTGTGTGGTTAGCGCAACATGACGTTTCAGAAAAGACTCGGCATAGTTTACAACTCCCCCTCCGGGAGATCCAAACTCGGGAAAATTGTATTGGAAAGTCTGCGATGATCAACCTGGAATTCGAACCTAAGACCACTTATCCACAGCTCATTATATACCACAAGAACAAGGATACGATATTCTAATTCGAATAAAATGTCTGCTTGAATAAATATTTGTTTTACTTCAGCGATGCGGTAAATCGTCTTCATCTAATGAGGCAAAAAAATATTATAATAATATAGTGTTCTATTATTAATAATATTAACTGATAGCAATTCTTTTAACCGAATAAGGTATTAAAGGAAATTATGAAAAGTTATTCATTTTGTTCCCATAATATAAAATAATAATATTAGCCCTGTAATATTACTGTCTCTCTACTGGGCACGGCCTCCTCTACTAATGAGAGGGGTTAGACCTTAGTCTACCAAGCTGGCCTAATGCGGTTTGGTAGACTTCACATACCTTCGAAATTCTGTGAAGAAATTCTCGGAAAAAAAAAGAAATTTGCTCACGATGTTTTCCTTCACCGTTATAGCAAGCGATATTTCACAATGAAAATACAATTAACATAGAAAACTCAGAGCTGTATGCTGTACCTTATTTGGTAAGTACTTGATCCGGTGTCGAGAGTATTGTATTAAGTAACAGAGATAATTACGACACGTCTGTTTAATATGAATTCTCTACAATACTAAAGATTACATTAAAGACATTAGCATATAATAATGTCGGCACAGTGCTCCATTTGGGATTGGTCTCGAACCTTCGACACTTGTCACGGCAGTCCGTACCATTTCCAACAGAGTTATAGCTGCTATTCCCATACTATAATACTGTTTAAATACTTAAATGTTTCAAAATCATGTTCCAACTCAAATGAACATAAGGATATAAATCATCCTGGCGTGTAATACTAGAAACTTGTACGTTCTGGTTATAAATTACACATGTGCATACAAGAGCGGCGGCTGCTTGGTGCCTACTGTAGCCATTTGAATAAGTCTCATGAAACGATTACATCCGAGCACAGTCAATGCCAACTCCGCACGAATTTTATTAGCCCTCGTAAAACCTTAATTTGAATTAATTGAAAAAGTCCTCCGAGCCGGATTAGAACTCGCGACAATTTTACATCAGTTTGTTTAGCAACTTTGGGTCGGCAAAATTTTTAATTACTCCCGCAAAAATTACATGTTTTCGGATCGGGTTAATAGCTCAGGTATTTAGAGGGGAATTAATATGAATCAGGAGGTAAAAAGGCAAGAAATACTGATTGTGTGTTCGCGTGACCACAATGCTTTGTTATGTCGATATTTTTGGGTTTGTATCACACCGCAGCGTTTTAATATTAAACGTGTGTTCTTTTGAAAGGTTGTGTTGAAAGTGGAAAAGGAATACAGTAATACAAAGGCCATCTAGGGCAGACGTGTGTTTTCTTTGTTTCTTGACGCATTGTTTTCTTTGACCGTGGCCTATTTGTATATAGCCGAAAAAGATTGTAAATTATTTGTATTTATGTAGTCGTTCCACTTTACTATATTATGAAAATGGATATTTCTATATTCAGACTAGTTTTGGATCGTGACGCTACTCCAGTGATATAAATGTCTTTTTTTAGAATGAAAAATAGTATGCTATTCAGCATTATATCTTCTTGTTAGATCGTTTTATTACCGAATTTAGGACTCATTCTCACGATTGTTAAAAAAACGTTATGTTAAACCCAACGTTGACGGTTTTAACTTGACCGTTTTATGACTACTTTAAAATAATTCTTGTCTTGTTTCCAATAAGATATGTTCGACATAACGCCCAATATCCGAAGTTTAAAAAACACCGCGTTTTGAAAGCGCTACTAAAACTCATTTATTCCGTTTCAACATTTTTTTTTCACGAACGTTGAAAAGGCTCTTGTGCGAATGTGGTCTTAGTCTTACTCTACATAATTTGTTTACTTATAAAACAACATTAAGAAGATAATATAGCATCAACATAAATACGTATTAAAATGGTACTGAATTCAAACATTCCTAAGAAATACACACGATTGTTTGTACTTAAAACTTTTGAGAAACACAAATAGCTCTCGATATCCGTTGAATTGTGCCGAATTCACGAACACAACAAACTCTCAAAACTTCGCCACAAATATTCATAATTGTATCCTTTCTAACGTTTCACAAATTGCTTGAATACGAGTTTGTTACAGTACCAACTTAGACAACGTTTTAATTATCAAACATAAAGAAATAAAACACAAACGTAATTGGAGCCAGCGTTAAATGAAAAAGTACAAGTCTTTGGTAATTAGAATTATTTTAGACCGCGCTGGAGTGCCTTTAAGTAAGAATTTACTTGTGTTTAGAATGTAAGAAATGTTTTAATGTTCATAAGAAGATAAATTAAGCGTAGGTTGTTGTATGTACATAGTTTATTTTAAATATTACATTGAATTAGAACTTACAGAAAACCGACGTAAAGTGACAGCTTGTTGTCGCGCTTCGTTCGGTGAGTGAGATTTCCGGTGGCCCCTTTTCCCCCCTCCGTTTCCCATTCTCTTTTCCCTCCCCTCCCATTCCCTCCTTTTAAGTTGGCAACGCACCCATGATTGTTTTTGTGTCTTGGGTGTCTATGGGCGGTGGAGATCACTTACCATCAGGTGACCCATCTGTTCGTTTGCCAGTCTCTGCTATAGAAAAAAAAGTCACAATTATTCCACACGACCTTAGCTCACTTCTATCCACATAGCATAAAGAAATCCCACGATCGCGCGATTGGTGCAACACATTTTTAAGCACGTTTCAGAAAACGGTTTAACTTACACGACCGTTCTCAATCTGAGGTCAACACCTTCCCAGGAATCGAATCACATAACATAAGCTCACGACTCATGCCTGTATCCTCGAAGGTAGACAGAGGCGCACTTGAGAACTAGAACACCCACATTTCGACGAGCTTAGTTCCGTCAAATGCGAGCATATCGCACAAATTCCAGACTCTGGGCTGATACTGAAACATCCAATATCACTTTGCCCGAATCGGATATCGAATCCAAGATCTCAGGATGATAGTCGTACCAGGCACGCAATACCACTACGCTACCGAGGCAATTACCGAATCGTGTTAGAAAAACACGATTTTCCCGAGACTTGATCCCGCAGAGTCAAAAGTTTTTGTTGTTAAATAAATATCTGACTTATTCTATTCATACGATAAAAGAGAGTCGGAGAGTCATAAAACTACTAAGCAAATATATATCTTTCTTTTAGGACTACAAGTCTACCTACGATTCTTCTAATGTTCCGTTAGTTTATACTTCTAATTAGTTAACTATCATTATAAAATCTATTAATTAGCCTTTGATAGGTAACAATGTTTACATTAGTAGAACAAAACCAGTTAACTCCGCTGGACCTGAAGTCTCATAAATTCGGAATGTGACGTACGGTAAATTTCATAACGTAAGTCATATATAGTGGCAGAATTAGTCACCAACCAATGATAGCTAGTCAAGTTTTTATTCCAATCTTCATTGGCTAGAGGAAACTCCGGAAAATACTACGTAAATAGTCTTTAATAAGTGGCTCATTATAATAAGCCTGCTTGTGATTTATTCCACTTAAAACAAGGTTCAACTTGTTATTTAACACTTGAAAATATTGTATTTTCTTTGTACCTAGTTTGTACAATGTTCGAAGCTTTGTAGATGAATTATAAAATAACGGTATATGAGAGTTTAAAGCTTTACAATTTGTAAGAATGATGAATGTAACCTACGCGAATGAAGAGATTGATGAAAGTAGATGAAGCGAAATAGTATGTCAGAATCAGTGAAAGTGTAAATCCATAGTCTCTGTCTACCTCTATGAGATACAGAGGTGATATTATACCGCTCTTCAATTTAATAACTGAGATTCATATCAAACGAAAGAAAGTAGACACAAACACCACATTTTCCTAAAAAAAGAAAAGCGACGGGACTTCCAGTTGCTGTCCGTTTGTTGCCGTTTGCTGTTGCGTTCTGTGCGATGTACCTAATTTACAAAGGCCGACTTTGTGTACCTGAACTAGTGTGGCTTAAGAGACATTTCAGACTATGGCGTCAGGATTATAAGTATGACTTTGGTTCCTATTTATTTATTAAACTTTTTCATTGAATTTTTGGACTCTATTATTTTAAAAGTGTTTTTATTTTTTTAAATGTCGGTGTAAAAGTAGCCCCATCAGCCAATGATTATCTTAATCATTTGTATTCGCAGCGGTGGCGGCGGGGTCGTGCGGCGTGCCTCGACAGGCCGGCCCTAGTGACAAATAAGCCAGTTTCCGCTCTCCCGTTGACCTCCATCAAAACTTTTACAATAATCAAATTTATTTGCTTCCTCCCGCGTGAACTGGAACGATCCCTTTTTTACATCGCCCACACTGGCGTATAAAAGTTTTATTCGATAATAACCAACAATGTAGTTGACGCAACTTAGTTATAGTGCCAGTTATGCTGTAGCGTGTTTATGTATATTATGAGTCGGATTTGTGTTGATGACACTCTTCTTCCAGCTGCGTTTATTCCACTCTAATATGGGATCGGAGCAACATACGTTAACTATATTGCATAACGTATCCGGCTTGGTTTTTACGTATGGTTGCCAGCTTAACGTCATTCGTCTCTAAGGAATCAGTCTTGCGCAAATCGTGTTTTAAAATCCGGATTACGCAACGATGGATTGGAACCCAAGACCTCCTGGTCCACAATCCATATACCCTGCCATTACGCAAAGAAGGCGATATGCGATGATTTAAAATTATAAAATATACCTATCACTAAGCACAGAACTTATTATTAATATCTACAATTTATACAAAGTACGGCTACGCAGTAGACACTTTTGTCTACTGCATGATTGGGCAAATGAATGAGATTACCGAAGGTTCAAATTCACAAACCGCGCCTTTGATGTACTCGCCGAAACAAATAATTGTTTGATCACTTCACCCACAAAAAAAAGATTCTGGTGCGAATGAAGTGAGACCAAAATATTTTGGTTATAATATTCAAAACATTCCAGAATATACTCACGACACAAGACTCGAAATTTACAGCAAGGACACAATAATGTTGCCAGTTAATTATCATTAATTTTCTATATGGGACTGTTTCTGTCCACGATTGCTTTTACGTGAATATGATTTTATTTTAGTATATTTAAATATTTTCCGCCACTTTGGTCTAATGTATAGGTTGTGGACCGGGAGGTCCTGGGTTCGATTCCCAGGTTGGGCAAAGCAAATTTTTTAATTTTATTTGCCTGGGACTGGATCCCTCATAGGGGGTTGACGTCAGGCAGATGGCCGGTCGTAAAAACTAAGCCAAATCCTCTCTGCAATATGCTTGAAAAAGTGTGGTACGCCGACCTCACATTAAGTTGGGATAAGGGCAACTAGACAAAAATAAAATTAAATATTTTACTATTTAGAATTTAGATGTGTTTTCGAGTAATAAGAAAATCCTTTGATATTCTTTTCGATTTATTCTCTATAGATAATCTTAAATTACGGTATTATATTTCGAACTATCTTTATATAAATATAGAATCTTCAATTCGTTTTTCTACGAAATACTTTTAAATTGAACGTAATCTAATTACATTATAGTTTCACTAATTGTGTAGTCTGCGTGATTTTTTGCTCTGACAATTCTTGATTTACTTGTATTCCTAAAAAAAATATGTAGGTATACAAAGGAAAATCAAAAATACATGTTCTAAAATTATATGCGAATAAGCAAATTACATATGTATTTATGTATGTATGTGGCTGAGGTGTCGATCTTTCTAACCAACATCAAAAATGATATTTTGTGAACTTGGCTGTAACACTTCCGTGTCTAAAACTTTTGTCAGTAGTGGTAGTAGTAGTAATGGATGTTGGAAAAAAATAAACAGCTGCCACAGAGCGGAATACCATTCTAAAACAAAATTAAGAACTATAGCTTTGATATTCAGGCAGATACAAAACACAGTTGTCCACTTGTGTGGCGCATACAAATTTAGACACTTTCTAATTGAGTATCACAAATATGTGGATTCATCGTCCGACAAATCCGTCGATTAGTCTCGCTAGTCGGGCCATTTGTTCTAAAATTATACGCGGAGTAGTGAATAGCTGCTTTGATCTGCTCATTAGTTCGTAAGGACCGACTTATATGAGTTGAGAGTGTAGCGCCGACTGACTGTCAGTCTTTTTGTAGTTTGTCATGATTCAGAAATTTCGTTTATAAATAATCTCTTTGTGAGTATATTTTTTGCTTGTTTCTGATTGGAATGTCGATACATACGAGTTGACGTTCCTGAATATACTGCATTTTATTTAAATGACATGTCGTGGGTGTTAGCCACTGGAGTCATATTGCTCCGAAGGTTTGACAGTCCCATTAATAAAACAATATACATTAAGTACTATACAATACATAATATGGATTGGTTAGGTTTTCGTGCTAAGCTTCTTTACCCAAAGTGCTTTGTTACAAGCTCGATACGCCTTTATTTGAACTCCACAGTTTCTTCACGTTGTTTGAAGTTCTAATTGATTTCGCGCAAAAGATACAATAAAAAAAAAACAGCAATTACCGACAAACAATAAGTTCATCGATCGTCACCAGAAACATGCTGGCCTGCGTAAATTGTAAATGCTTCATCAAACTGACGGGGGAGGAGGAGGGGGAGAAGCAAATCGAGGAGCCTGTGATAGGAGAGGTGGATGATCCATACTGACACAGAGATACATGTAATCGTGGAACGTGACTCAAGATGTGTATGTGATGTAGCAGTTTTTAACACCATGTTTACGGTGGCCATATCAGAGCGAATACGAATATCCTACCACGTTTATAACCTTGGAAAACAAAATATATTTCCCCTCCCCTGACATAGCGTCACACTTGACCGTGGCGCGTGGCGCGCGGCGCGGGCGGCAGTAATTTAATTTCTGGATAACAGTCCCCGACATGCCCGCGGGACCACATCTTATTAACTTAAACAATTCTGTTGTCTTATATCATTAGTTTTGAATACATATAATACTAGCTTTTACCCGCGGCTACACCCGCGTAAGAGTCTGTCCCGTCGTATATCCATTTTCTCTATACAAACTTTTATCCCCTCGCTCGCCTACGTCATTAATAGTTTCGACTACAAGTTGATACGTCAGTAATTCTCAGTCAGTTTATATATATGTAGATGATTGTATGAAGTATTCTCCTATTCTCGGATATAGTAATTTAAAATAAACGCTAAATGGAATAGTCAATAGGGTATATGAAAACAATTCCCAGAATAACAATTTTATAATCTAACTTAATTGATTACCAAATGTACGAGCTTTACTCAGTCAATATTAACAATGTTCAGACAGTGTAGAGCTACCAATTACAAACTGTTTCAACTCGAAACAAATTGACGGCAGACAAAGTCAAATTTTACAAATACCTAACAGTTACTACTGCTGTTTAAAATTCAGATAAAGATTAATGTTATTAACTCTCTATAATTTTAGTGAAATGTTTATAAATTTGGTAAGGTGAACGACTGCCTCGGTGGCGTAGTTGTACTTCGGACGACTGCCGTCCTGAGGTCTCGGGTTCGATCCCCGAGTCGGGCAAAGTGATATTGGATTTTTCCATATCAGCGCGACTCTGGAATTTGTGCCCGATATGGCGATAGGCTCGCACCCTATCGCATGTGGTACGGAACTACTCTCGGCGAAATGTGGGTGTACTGGTTGGCTAGTGCGCCTTTGCCTACCCCTTCGGGGATACAGGCGAGAGCTTATTTGTCAGTGCTATGAGATCCAATGAGTTTGATTTGTGAAGTAACACATCGAACATAAATAAAATTTATAGATTTATGTGGTTATACTTATTGCATTTTTGTTATTGTAGACTAAAGTAGATAATTTATATTATTCTTTATTTTAACACAAAAATAAAATATAACAATTATCTAGAATGTCTAGACGAGTGTCCAAAAGTTACTCAGTCCAACCCTTAGCTTTTTGGCAAATGTGACCTGTCGGCTGTTATTTATAGTTGTTAATTTGTTCAGACTTTGTGTAGATTACGACCTCATGAGTCACGACCCAGTTGGTAACATGTGGAGTATTCGAATTCTTTAAGTAATAAGGTCACAATATTTTTCCATTTTTAGGGTTCCGAAGCCAAATGGGAAAAAAGGAACCCTTATAGTTTCGCCATCTCCGTCTGTATGTCTGTCTGATCACTGTTTATCTCAAAGACTATAAGTACTAGAGTGCTGTAATTTGGCACGAGTATACATATCTATCCAACTCAGAAACTCGTGAAATAAAATCCAGATTTTTTTTTGTGTCCGTCCCCTGCATGTAAAGTGGGGGTGAATTTGTTTTTTCTGACCTATCCTGGTGTGGGGTATCGTTGGATTGGTCGTTCAAAAACAATGAGGGTTTGGTAAAACTATTTTTTGATTAGAAGGTCTGTTTCCGAAATATTAAGCTTTAAAGTCAACATTTTTTGGTAGAGTAGGGAGTCCCCCCCCCTCTATTTCCGCAACGGTTGGTTTTGGATACGTGAAAAAATTCAGAGTAGTAGTAAAATCATGAATTTCAAAGGAAATCTATAGCGGCTAACCAGGCTTTACAAGTTAATGAGTAATAGACGACCAAAGTAAAAAGAAAAAAAAACGTACAAGTTATTTTCAATATCACTTATATGAAGTTGTTAGTTATGTAAAACAGGTAGTAAATATGAGTTTATGGACCATACACTTAAAATGATGTCTAAAAAAATAAGTAACATAGCAATAAGTAACAATTAGTAACGGTCGCCTCCTTGGTCTAGTGGAAGCATGTATGGGCTATGAACCGCGAGGTTCGATTTCCAGGTCGGGCAAAGCAAATTTTCTAATTTAATTTGGACTAGATCCCTCAAAGGGTATTGACATCAGGTAGGTGGCCGGTCGTAAAAAGTAAGTCAAATCCTCTCGGCAATATGCTTGAAAAAGTGTGTTGCGCCG
The DNA here is from genome assembly GCA_036417725.1 of Clanis bilineata. NCBI lineage: Eukaryota > Metazoa > Arthropoda > Insecta > Lepidoptera > Sphingidae > Clanis > Clanis bilineata. The sequence goes on from CM071157.1 coordinate 15,958,694, forward strand.
ACCCCACATTAAGATGGGATAAGGGCAATTAGAATAATCACAAGTTTAAAAACTTAACTGACCAACTTCCAATTTACCGATCGGGACCAAATTTATATGGGACCACCTTTGAAATAAGCTCTATCGAACACAAAGATTGTTGCAAATCGGTCCACATTTGGCGGAGATATCGAGTAACATAAAAAAAAACCGAAGAATTGAGGACCTCCTCCTTTTTGAGAAGTCGGCCGAAAAAGAAACAGTTACCCTTACTTCGGAACCCTGTACTGTGTGTGATCAGATATGTAGCATGCACATGCCCGGTTTTATTCAATGTTAATATCAGTCTATATAAGCACTTAATATCTGTACTCGACTTTAGCAATAAATAAAAATCAAATTATTTTGTTACATAATTTATACCCTTATTAAGAAAGCTTTTTTCGACGTAATATAAGAAAGAGGCGGTGACATATTTAGGTCGATAATATTTCATGATCCAATAATATCCATAAATATTCAATAGCCCTCGTCACCTGACCCCGTTGTCTCACCTCCCGAATGTATCAATTCCAAGTGGCGTTAAAATAAGTAGGGAATCCGTAGCGATGAAAAATTAACATTATTTATCAAAGAGTTCGCATTCGAAGCACACCGTCAGTTATTAACGGGGCTCCCCCGGGAGTCAGGGCTCCGCGACGGTTCCCGCCAGCTTTTTCACGGATATAAAAATTCTCAAAACGGCCGCATTCCGCTCGGATGATCGTTGATTTTTTGTCTTTATTTGGTTCTTTCATTAGCATTTTCATTAATCCAATTGCGATTTGGTACGTGACGCTCCGGTGCTCACTCCGCTTTGATGAAGTGTGCGTGTTGTGGGATTTGAATTTTATCACAGGATACATTTTTGTTCTTTTTCATGTCCTTATTCTTTTGATAATGTTTAACCCCTATTTAGAATGATGCTCAGGCATTAATTTAAAACGAGATTTTAGTATGTAAAAACTGACTTCATATATAGATAGTTAATGGTTACACTAGACGCCACGCGTTGGTTATTTCCGTTTATTGCCAGTTTCTTACATTAGGTTTAGCAGTTTGATCATTAAGACTACACTTAATGATCAAACTGCTCGTCTCTTCAGCTCATAAAAGTTCATTCTTATTGGATTTTTTTTATTGCTTTTTAATAATTTTCTCAAAGATTAGGTATCTTTAATCTGTTTGTTCGTTTATATTCATTCGATTGCTATTCACTCTCCAACACCGCCGCGTCACCAAACACAAGCTTAATCTGGTTGCCGAATTTCGGATTTGTCGCGGCAAACGTTGATTTTTTTTCACAAAATCCGTCATACATTCCAGCCAATACAGTAATCCATTGATCGATCGAAGCGACGCGTCTGTCTCCGTCGCCGTGATATATTGCGGACAACATTTTTTCGTTTTCGAAATTGCTGTATTTTACGAAGAGTTAACGAAGTTACCTGGGTGGAGTGCTTGTAAAGGTAAAAATATATCTGGCTTTACCAGGCTTTTTTGTAGACCATGTAATAGTTGCCCTTTTGGCCTAATAGCAGCGTATGTGGAGCGGTTAGTGTTCATTTTGAATCCCAGGTCGGGATGCGCACGCATGTTTTTCTAACATGAATTGCTTGTCGCTGGATCGCCAAACCCTTTCTACAAAATGGTACAAGTGTGTTGCGCCGACCCCTACACTGGATAAGAGATATGTATAATAAAAAGGTCGCAGGAAGTCGCTGGATGAAGGTCGCTTCCAACAGATCGATCTGAAAATCTTTACGGGAGGCCTATGTTCAGCAGTGGACGTTCTATGGCTGATATTGATGATGATAATAAAAAAAAAAATTCAATGTTTCACGTTTTAGGTAAATTTAATATTTAAAAAAGTCACCATTACACAGTCAATAACTCACACTAAGATACCTTATGTAATCTAATATCTTATGTAATCGCTATCAGGAACTATGAGAAACGCACGATCAACATCAACAGCACTTTTCATCACATGTGCCATCTATTCGCGTCCCTTCATTATCAAATAAAAAATAAACTATTTTTAACTTAAAAAAAAATGGCAAAAGGGTACATAACCAGTCGCACGTATTTCAACGCTGGCTAGTATAAACCTTAACTCGTGGAAATAGCAGAATAAGTGCAATAAATAACCACACTCGAATATTTAACTCAATTCCACCTGGGGTAATACATTTAACACTTTAAAATCCTGTATCGTTCCGAAGCTAAAAGCGCGAAATTCTCCACAAAGCCCGTTGGGCGTACATTCTACTGACAGACGAAAAATTATAACGTGAAATTTAAAAACGGTCGTCATACGGCCAAGTAAAATATGCACCCTCCACTTTATAAGGCCTGGAGTACCGGCCCGGGCTGGCCCGTGAGTTATGTCCCTGGGAACGAATTGGTCCCAGTGGTAGCTATGACATAATTCATTGTAGACTCAACTTTAATTTAGGATTTTGCGTGTTATAAGTTTTTTCTGATATTTCATATTAATCTTTTGTTATGTCTTGAAAGATGAGTTTGAAGTTGGTAATTCTACTAACTATAAGAAAGCTAATACTGATGCTTGTCTTTCACTGTTTTTCATGGAATCCTCTAATCAACACTGGCTAAATCTATAGTGGAATGACGTGACGTATCGTGTTTCGCCCATTAATAACTTTAAGATAATTTCGATGTATATTTAATCAGTCATAATAATATTTTATAAATATCGTAACTTTCTTCTCCTATAATATTCAAATAACATGCACAGTAAATGTAATACAAACTGAAGTCACATTCCTTCTGCGTTATTACTTAACACATTATTTGCTTATTTACTTCTGTAGATATTTAAATAACACGATTATGAGTAGAAGGGTCTCGTTGTAGACTGTAACGTCGCCAGCACGAATGGGCCGGCTCGACCGGTTTGATACCACTGTCTCACAGAAAACCGACGTAAAGTGGCAGCTCCCTGTCGAATTTTGTTCGGTGAGTGAGATTCCCAGTGGCCCATTTCCCCTCCCTCTCCTTTCCCAATCCCGTTTCCCTTTTTCCCTCCTCTCCCATTTCCTCCCTATAGGTTGGCAACGCAACCATAATTTTTTTTGGGTCTTGGGTGTCTATGGGCGGTGCAGATCACTTACCATCAGGTGACCCATCTGCTTGTTTTCCAGTATCTGCTATAAAAAAACGAATGATTGTTTCTCTTTCTTATAATTGTCTGTAACACCGCAAGCATTCGCAAGCCATCGCATTTTTATCGCCAGCACTGTGACATCCTCCGTAGCGTGTGACACTGACGCGTCCAATTATGAAAGCCATGGGGACCGGGAGACACATTGAGGTGAGCGGCCCTTAAGCGAACCTTAATTGTGTTCAATTTGAACAAAATTAATAACGTTTGCACAGGATCGAGCCTATTTGATACTGCACGCGTTGGGATGAAGGTAAACAATCTGATGAATTACCTTGTGATGGAGTTAATTTGATTGTTATAATTGTGAATGTGTGTTTAATACTACCTACTAATATTCTTAGTTTACAATTAATTATGGTTGTGATGACCTTAGAGGTAAAGATTAGAGGTAATATATATCAGTATTGGGGGAGACCTATATCCAGCAGTGGACGTTCTGTGGCTGATGATGATGATGATATAGATTACAATGCATGACCAAGTCAGTGAATGATTGTATTTGTTCTACATTTAAATTTCATTCAACAAATCCCGGGCGTTCTTTTCTTCACATGTCAGGTTTGTATTGCGTACGACGTATACATGAATAATTGAATCATCATTATATATATCATCATGATTATAATGCCTCAAGACAAGACCAACACTGACTCACTTTACACTAGCCTTAGCATACTGAGGGAATAGTTCAATCATTGTCGGTATTAGGCAGAATATACAACTCTTTTCTTGTTCGATTTTCGCCACAACGACGCGGCGCGGCGTCCCGAGGTCAATGGTGATCAAAAGTCGTTTTATTCACGGTGTCTCAACTCCGATAAATTTTAGTTATTAAAAAATTTGAATAAATTCCTTTTTGCTTTCGAAAACGATTCAAAATTACCTCCCAGTTTATTCCATCTCAATATTAATGACCGACACTTTCTCAATTTCCAAATTTCACGTTTCATTTATTTAAGAAACTCTTTTGAATTGTTAAACAGTTATGTTTATTAAAGAGCTCCAGCGGCCGGTAATTTCGGTGGAAGCTCCCCATGCACCACCCTTGTTATAAAATTTTAAATCTTGTTTTATTGGAATTATCGTAGAATATAATAAACTATTTTCTTAGTAACTGTTTAGATGAACATCTTTTTTATTAATGATCGTCTTAATACTTCTTCAAAGAGTTTCTATTTTATCTCTTGAGGCTTCTCCAGCAAAAATATTATTTAAAAACCTTCATGACGCAGCGATCAAGTATTGACTGACTGCGACATTTTAAATCCATATCTGTGATTTTAAGTCTGATAAGTCGTCAGACCAGAGTTTAGGGTTCCTTCGTCTTGGGTGTTTGTCTTCCATTTTCCCGGTTATGATGAGTTTGTCCATATTGCCAGTAGTTCTTCGCGCGACATGTCCGAAGTATCGGAGTACTCGTTGTAGGCAGATAGAAGACAGGCGTTTGGTGCGCTCTAGCTTAATTTCTTTCAGTATTGAGACATTCGTTCTTTTGGCTGTCCACGGGATTCTGAGCTAACGTCTCCAACACCACATTTCGAAGGCGTTTTCTATCAGCGGCTTTCACAGTCCATGTTTCTGAGCCGTCCAAGAAAATTGAGAAAACTAGCGTGCGAACTACATGTACTTTGGTCTTCAGAGACATACTTCACACCATATATATTGATGAGTTTTATGTTTGATTGGTGAGTGTTATAATATAGCTTCATATTCAATACGAGTAACACTTCATACAGCGCTACTTTCTCAGCGGCCCCCTGTCCCTCCCACACTGAACGGTGGCATATAATCTAGATTTGGTGAAAAGCTGTCGACAATACTCCCTAACGAACATCGCGCAGGAAATTCCTTCAAAAGCGTTGCTTCGGTTATATTTCCATTAGGTGTTATCCAATATTGAGAGTGTAATATGGCGTGGATACTACCAACTCTTTAACGTTGCACTATTTTTGATGTTTTTCATTGATATTTGATATTCTGTGTAGATTCATTAGTCTAGCGGTTGCATCATGGCCACAAGCATCATGACAAGAACGTCCTGAGGCCAAATACTAGATCAGACATGCGGTTTTTCTAACATAATCTCTCTGCGACTGGATCTCCAGAGGGAGTTGTCGCAAAACAAGCAGCTGATCATCAGAACTAAACGGAATCCCTTCTGCAACATACTTGATCAAGTGTTTTGCGCTGAAATCACTTTGGGAGTGAGATAAGTGGAGGTAAAAGATTAATAATTTTCTTGTAACGTAATAAGACTCGGGTATGGTGTATCAACACTGTATCATATCTGTAAAAACAGAAGGCATCGCCAATGGAATGGCCCATTTGTGCAAGATTGGAGGTTTCTCAGCGGGACCTCTTACCGTTTCGGTCACTACGAGGAGGGTAAAGTCGATTTTAAAAGGATTCAAAGAAAAAGATTATTTCCAAAAGTAAAATTGCTTCTTCCCTTTACTCTTTACTTAATTAATTTTATGTGATCTTTAGAATACATAAAATTGGCAAGTTACCTAGTTACTTAATGGTAAGTGCCTCGGTGGCGTGGTTGTATTTCGGTACGACTACCGTCCTGAGGTATCGGGTTCGATGTCCGGGTCGGGCAAAGTGATATTGGATTTCTCCATATCAGCCCGGACTCTGGAATTTGCCCGATATTCCGAAGCCCGATGTGGCGATAGACTCGCCCCTTATTATGCTAAAGTAATTGTGAATATATTGTCGACTTCCAAAAATTAAATTAATTTTGAGGAGTGAGAGTTTATTACACCTCAATATTTATTTTTTTATTTAAAAAAACATATCCTAACATGAATTATTTTGCACCTTTCAATATCCAACCTCAGTATTGGGTCGTCACAACGCACTTAATTAAGTACTTTGTAGAAACATGGTGTTTAGTTGCTACAGCCTGACATCAACCCCCTCTGGAAAATATAGTCCCGAGCTAATCATGTTAAAATAACATATGTTTACTGACAAGGGAACTGAAATAAGGTCTGAAGATCTACAGCCCAAAGAGGGGGGCCTATGTTCAGCAGTGGACGTCCTATGGCTGATGATGATGATGATGATCTACAGCCCATATACGGTGGCCACAGACCAAAGAATAAGCGACATTATGTATATGAACACATTGTATACAATGCAGTAATAGCGAATGTAAAACGAAAAAAAAAAGAACTGACGTTGGCTTTTATTCAGAAAATAGCCCTTTACTTTAATAGGTATGGGTAGTCAATATCGAGATTATTCCAACAAATCATCTGGAGACAGCCGTCAGCGTCAGGAGCACAGCCCGGCATGTCACGATGACGTCTCGGTGACGCCACGCGGTGACACTAATGTACACCCCGGTAAATATTATACTATCCTTGCACAGTACAGGGAAAACAGAAGGACTACTGTAAGGGACAGAATGAAATTAAGGAAGACGTAGGGCTTTCAAGTCTCACTCCCTGTAAGAAACCTAATGCTGGTAACTGTCACTTCGCTTTTCTGTAAAGGTCAATAATATTGACGCATCATTTGTAGAGTCAAGTTTATAAAGGGTTGCTGACATCTCCTAATCTTAGAATTAAATCCGAGTGACAATTATGGTTTTCAAAATGATATGCAATGCAATCGAAATATTTGGTATAAAAAGTCAAATATGAAATAGCAAAATAAATCCATAGAAATTATCATTTAAACATTATGTACAGATTGAATTGAAAGCACATAAATATGCCTTTTGAATATTTTGATAAGAAAATTAAATTAATCGTCGAAGCTAGTTATTTCTGAGAACCACTCACTTTCCAGTTTTTGATCATAAGTTAAAAGCCTTGCGAGGGCGAACGCTTCTTCGAATGATTAGGAATTTCAGTAGAAAAATAATATTTAATAATATTTATTCATGCTCTGTCTGAGATGAAAGTACATTTTATTCGACTCTAAAGGAAGGATGTTATTGATTCATTCCTCTTTATATTTTTATGTATTACAGGTCGATGTCTACTACAGATGTGGATCAATTTAAAAACCAACCTGACCTAAAAAATAAAGATACATAAAATTAGTTGTTATGACAGATGATATTATATAACAGATACAATTAGTAGAGTGCTATTTCTTAATTGCTTCGTTAGTCTAGTGATAGTGCGTATATGGGCTGTAAAGCGGGTTTGATTCCCAGGTCTTGGGTTTAACACGATTTTCCCGCGACTGTATCCATCTAAGCAGGTTGTAAAAACTAAGTCGGAATCTTTTTGACTGGGATAAAAGCAGGTGGAAAGTAGAATCCCGGATATCTCACCTGATGTTTTCGAATAGAAATCTCAAACGAAAATTAATTAATCACCATTTACTCCGCTTAATTAGTAATTTCCTAATACACCTTTTCTTTCTTTCTACTTGCCCTTTTCCCACATCAATATAAAATACCCTAGATGCACAGTTCTTTGCAAATATCCTCCTAAAAGCGGTCTCGGGAATAAAACAAAGAAAAATATCACAAGCTCTAATTAAATAAACACAAATATACCGCTATGCACCTGGTATAAAGTAGCTTTTTAAACGAAATGAGCAATCGTTTTTAAATTTGAATTTTGAAATTTATCATTTTATCGGCGTCTGATTGTAGGCAAAAGGAGTGCTTAAGCACTCCTTTGCTGTCCCATTTTCCGAGCGTCAACTGTGCATCTAGATGCATAATATATCGATGTTATCCCACCTTAATGTGGGGTCGGCGCAACACACTTTTTCAAGCATGTTGCAGAAAGGATTTGGCTAAGTTTTAACGACCAGCTGCTGCAGCGTCGTCAACCCCTCTGAGGGATCAAGTCACAGGCAAATTAAACTAGAAAATTAGCTTTGCCGGACCTGGGAATCAAACCCAGGACCTCCCGGTCTACAGCCCATATATGCTGCCACTAGACCAAGGAGGCGAGTAATTTTTTAATACACCAAGAAAGTGAATTCACCAAACTTCTTCCGCCTGCCAAGGTTTGATATATCTTAATGTATTTAGCTGTGTGGCCGCATCCAAACGTCGGAAATATTGGAAGCAACGTGTACAAAACGACGCCACAGCAAATAACTTTCGCTCAGTCCATTTAGCACTGCCCCGGAACCGAGGCGTAGCCCACCCCAACAGAAACCGGGTCTAGTTCGCAAAACACTTTTTTGTTGAATAGTCTACAGAACAACAATTGGCCGAGTTGTTGTTTTGTCTCGGCTTAATGTTGTTTTTTTATAATTAAATCTTCTCATACTATATTTTTATTCGATATAGCTAAACGTGATAAATTATTTAAAAATTTACGTATGTTACACGGATGTTGCGTCTAGTGGAAAGAAAATTTTATTACTAATCTCTCGGCATTTTTTTCTATTTTGTAGCCAACTGCAGCTATTTGCTGAACTTTTTTTTTTTTATTTATGCTTTATATACAAACCGTGTATAAAGTCGAACTTCTGATGAGTCATGAACGATTAAGATCGACTTTTTGAGGAACTAAAATTTTCCCATTTCTCTTAGTGAGGAATCCAGTTGCATTATCCTCCACCTAAACAAAAAAGTACAGGGTTCCTAAGTTATTTGAAGTATATTACGTTAAGGCCAGCCTGGTAGACTAAAGCCTAAACCTTCTGATTAGTAGAGAAAGCTTGTACCTACAATGGCACCGTAATTTATAGGTACGATAATAATTGTATAAACACAATTAAGTTCAACGAACTAAGTAAAAAGCGTCTGCGCCAAACTCAACAGCAACAGAACAACTCTTAAGATCCATATTGATCGTAAACCGTTTCCCGGAGGTCCAGCCAACCTCCGCATTGAATTATTGTTTAATAATTTCCCCTCACAAACGTTCGACTTGGACCCAATTTACCCCTCGTGGGAGTCTTGGAACATAAAGCGGGAAGACATTGCACAATTTTAAATTAGTTTTGGAAATGTTTAGCAAACTTTTACACCGTTGATATAAAGTTTATTTTCGTTTGTAAATCTTCAGAATCACATGCAATATGACGGTTGTTTAAGGCACAGACGACAAGATCACGTCTCGACATCGTTAACGCATATTTATTGATTTTGAACGAAAACGTTTATAATATGGTTGGTTGTTAAAGATTTGTGGATAGAAATTGGGCGCGCCGCCTTTGTTGTGAATAATTGGAGGTTTTGTTTACTCCTGATACGTATTTTTGTATTATAATAATAGGTTTTATGGCACGGACGGTAATATTTCTAGAATTTCGAATGCTTTCAGGAGAATGTAATCAAAAATTAAATTGAAATAAGATTCCTGAAGATACTAAAGCTGCAAAGGGGATATATGGGTCAACGTACATTGAATATTTAGGGATCTTGATTAATCTTGACAACCTAATTTCGTATTTTTCTTGGTATTTGTCTTACAAAAGGTGACCTTCAAATTATTACTTACGGAAGACTACGAACACGAGTATCCTTGAAGGAATCGTCAAAATAGTCATTCATTTGATATCAATTACTTCCCCGCTGTGCCAAGGACGACCTATTTATTGGATTTGCTTCAAATATTCAGATTTTTGTAGTAGGATGTAAACAAACGAAAAAGTATGTCACCTTATTGTAGATGAACACCGTCGCTTAGACATAATTAGGTACCGAAAATTACAAAAAAAATGAGGAAAAATTTCCGATCTCTTTGAAAATGTTCATTAGATTTTTATTGGCATTGGCACCAACTTATAATTATTATCAACCTTTATTTATTTTGTAGCTATTTCACTGAGTTAAAAAAGAACGACGATCCCCAGTCGGTAATTTGTTTGCTTTTTTTAGTGTTAGATAGAACAATAACATTTAAATTTAATCACATTAACCCAATTGCCACGTCATTGCCAGTTTGTGGCCGATATGTCGACAGGCTTTCTTATGATATTTCACGGGACGAAAATAAGCTATCGTATCGCGCCTTACATAGACGCTTAAGCCGTTGATAGCGTTTTAATGCTGTTAAGCCTGATAATGTAATTCTGCTGCTTATAAAATAACTATTTGCCGGCGACTATAAAACAAAATGAACGAGCTCCTCTCGCCGCTGCGTGCGCTATAATATTTATCCCTCGGGCACTTTTAATTCTACTGGGATGAAATTTCTTATACAAGCTCGCTAGGTGGTAGGGTTCTTACGTTTTAATAGCGGCTATTTAATTAAGGGTTAAACCTCATCACAATAGATTGTTTAGGCCAAACTCTTTTGTTTCTGCGTGGTTTGTTTTGGTTTAAAGTCATGTCCATTGTCCATCTTCCTACTTAGATGACTTTACTTTGCCAGGTCTAAAGCGTCTTCTTTAGTTAGTCTATTAGTCATAACGAATTAGTTTAGAAAGAAAATAAGGACTGACTGAATCGGTCACGTGGCGGTATTGCATGCGCGGTGCGACTATCTTTCTGATATCTCGGGTTCGATCTCTGGGTCGGGAAAAGTGATATTGCGTTTTTCATTATCAGCCCTGGTCTGGAATTTGTGCCCGATATGACGATAGGCTCGCCCCCTATCACATCTGGGATGGAACTAAGCTCGGCGAAATGTGGGTGTTCTAGTTCGCTAGTGCACCTCTGCCTACCCCTTCGGGGATACAGGTGTGAGCTTATGTATGTATGTATGTAGCCCCGAGTCTGGAATTTGTGCCCCATATGGCGATAGGCTTGTCCCTTCTCACATCTGCGACAGAACTAAGTTCGGCGAAATGTGGGGGTTCTAGGTTGCTAGTGCGCCTCGGCGTACTCCTTCAGGAGTAAGCTTATGTTATGTAGAAAATAGGGATTAAGAAGGGAAAGATGAATCCTACTAATCAAAAGGATAAGAAACAGCGAGCTGTCACTTTATGAAGGCTTTTGTGTGACAGTCGTATCAAACCGTTCAAGCTAGTTTCCAGACAATTTATTTTCATTGACATCATTTTTAATCATAAAGTTCATACTAATATAGTCGTTAAATGAAGTATCGAACGAGAGCTATTAGCGTAGTGAGAGCGAACATTACCCACGACACGTGAGCTCATTGAACAGAGTCATTAATCGTGATCGAGCAATAACACTGCGGTACTTACAACACGTTGATAAATGGTTGCGCGAGCTTGTGAACTGATGATGCAGTTACTTGATAGTTTAGGAAACGTACCCATATTACCTGACCCATTTTTTTACAATTTTTATACCCTCCCCCTCCCCCTGCCCCGTCCCCGTTCTCTGCTCGTTTGCCAATCTCTGCTATAAAAAAAAAAAAAATATCGGACTCACCGATCCTAAAGCTGTCCTATCGACTAAACCCCGCGGTGTTCCTCTCTCTCCCTATTACAAAGAACGCGGGTTACGCAGTTGCAAGCAGCCCTAAGCTCCGCGGATTAGAGTTTAGCTTCTCTAACTTAAGTAATTTTTAGGGTTCCGTACCTCAAAAGGTAAAAACGGAACCCTTATAGGATCACTTTGTTGTGTGTCTGTCTGTCCGTCACGAATTTTTTTCTCAGGAACGCGTGGAGGTATCAAGCCGTAATTCATATCAAATAGTCAGGTCTACTATCCCTTGGAGCTGTGAAAATCAAACTTCTAAGCCAACGCAATCAAAAGATATGCCGCAAACTCAGTAATATTTATTATTTTATGCCACTATTTTAAACAATGTCATGCAAACCTTAAGTGTTCATATATAACAGACTATATTATATTTCTATATACTAAGCTGAATTGTAACTATTCTAATATATATGATGTGGTTCTGCTTAATAAATAAATAAATAAACTCAGAATCTTGAAATTTGATACGAAGCAACGTCTTATAGAACAGATAAAGAAAAATTGCGAAATTATACCTACATACCTTACCTTATACCTACAGGTTTGTACGGAACCCTCGGTGCGGTAGTCCGACTAGCACTTGGCAGGTTTTTTAAACTGATAAGCTTACACAAAGAGTCACTATCTCAATATGGATTTGAAACCAGAATCTCAGGGTTCTAAACCCACTGCCACTAAATGAATAAAGCGGCTCCAAACTACTAGCCTACAACAAATAGTCTCCCTTCGCGCTCTAAGAGCATTTCGGTGAAGAAAATAAGACATTACAAGAATAAATGGCTTCCTTTTGTAGACACACTATGTTTTATTCTACACAGGTTAGATTTATCCTATTCACAATTTTTGCATACTGTCAGTGGCTGAACTAAAACGTACACATTTTCTTCTGTCGTGTACAATTGGAATACCGAACAGTCGATCCGTAAGTAAGGCGCTATTGTTTTTTTACGTGCTTTAACGACGTTACCAGAGTAAATAAGATTGTTTTTTTATTCCCTCTTGAATTTCTTATTTTCGCCGTAGGTATTTGATATGTTACTCGTAATAGGTTATTTGTGGAGGTTTGTAATAACAATGTCTTTGAACTGAGTATTGCTAAAGGAAAAGTAGTTACAATAGTTTTTCTAGCGTTTAAAAACACCTGGATGAAAAGTAACTACAATCAAGTTAAACAAAATCTTCAAAATGGAATCAGAGACAAGGTTCGGCCTGAGGTTCTTATTAATCATAATATGAGGTTTTTAGACTCCATAGTATGGAGTATGTAGGAATAGTATGGAGGACAGCCTCCGTGGCGCAGCGGGTGAGTAGCCGGCAGTGAAGCGAGAGGCCGCGGGTTCCCCGCATCAAGACAAATATTATAACATATATAACAGATATTTGTTTCGGGTCTGGGTGTTGTGAGACCGAAAGTCTCTCTTGTAGTTCCTGATATCTACGACACCAGACTCGATCTTAGTGTGGGGTCAAGACTATGTGTGTGACTGTTGGGTGTTATTTATTTATCATTATTATTTATTACTAGATTAACATCTTTGTTCAACACACTTAAATGCGTATAGCACCATCCCGTTTCTTCAATATGTCAGTGAGGATAGTCCAGTCTATATTTAGTCTAAGGTAAATTCAGATTAAATTGAGCTATTTGGTATAAAACAAATATGGTGGTTTGACAGTCAGTAAATGTATAACGTTGAAGTATGAATGAAATTATTTTCTTTCGAAAGAATTAGTAAATGATCATAATCGTATTACGATTACGCTTAAGATTAAATCTTAAGCATGTACAATCTGGATTAAATGGACCAAAATAGTATAATTTTTTTTGTTTCAATCAGAAAAAAAAATGCGTGATATTTGCTGAGACCCCCCCTCTCTCCAACGTAAGATTAGATGAGATTTGACTCGACCCCCTCCCCCCCTTAAACAACTCACGTAATTTATGGACGCCCCCTAACCAACACAAAAATATTTTTTCAATTCGAACCAGTAGTTTCTGAGATACCAACTTCCCCGGCTTTAAACATTTTTCATTTCTGCTCCGCTCCTATTGGTCATAGCGTGATGTTATATAGCCTATAGCCACCGTCGATAATTGGGCTATCCAACACAAAAAGAATTTTTCAAATCGAACCAGTAGATACTAACGACACTCAATTGTTTTGCCTTCCCGGAACCTCTCCACTAATACTTGAACTTTATGGTATGGTATTAATGTTCAAATTGACTTTTAAGTATTATTACGAATCGATTGTATGGGAGTACAGAAAAGTGTTGTTTTTAGACTTTTTCAGACAATTTTCATTTTTTTCTCTCCGTAAGAACCATCCTCGTATTTCGAGGAATATTCTAAAAAAAGAATTAGCGAAATCGGTCCAGCCGTTCACGCGTGATGGCGTGACAACGGAAAACGGGTTTCATTTTTATATATATAGATTTATTTTTTTCATATACGCGTTATCAGATTTTACGAAACCAGCCTATAAGATTCAGCAACACCTAAAAAATCATGTAATATAATGCGTTAGTAGACAGTCAGGTCACACTATACTTTCAATCAATCTAGACACAAGCTTAATAACTGCTTCTGAAAATAATTATTTGAAAAAATCATTTTACACGGTCTGCAAATGCTGCAGTTGAGAGTTGTAATGGTCGTAACAAGATTAGTGACAATTCCGTTTACTCGTCGTTGACTCACTGTAATGTATGAATACAGTACCCATCCAATGACGTGGCTGTACCAACGCAAAGTCATTGAACCTTCACGGAAATTTCTAAAGGCTGTCTACACATTCCGCAACATAAATATTCCATCCTAATTTATTTTTTTGTCCATCCCTTAAAATATGCCAAAACCAAACTTAGTCAACCCCCAGCAAGCGATCAAAGCCCAATGCCGAAACTTCACGCGGCGTCGCTCGAAGACTACCAGAAAGATTAATGACTTATCCCCCCTCTCCACACCCCTACCCTTGTAACCCCATCGCTCCCGCATCAATCACTTAGCCCTTTGATGTATTATTTACTCAAAGAAAAAAAGTTACTTTTCGTGTGTGCTTTTGACGCGGGAGCAAATATTTTGAAAGACAATCTGTCATTACAAATCAGAAGGGGTTTGCTGGCTGGCTGTGTTTTTCTAGGGACCCCTTAGATATTCAAATTGTTACACAGTTTTTTTATAGCTACAAATATAAATCTATTCGATAATGTGTCTAGAGTGGGTTATTTTTCTATGCATTGGGTCCCGTTAACATTGAAAGGAAATTGTATGAAATAAATATGACCGAACTGACAAAAAAGTCACACTAGACGTGGTCTTGACTCACACTAGACTTCACCTCCATGGTTTAGTAGCAGTGTATATGAAGTGAACCAGAAGTTCCTGGGTTTGATTCCCAGGTCGGGCGTGGTGTTTCTCTAACACTATTTTCCCGGAACTGGATTCCCCAAATAGGGGTTGAAGTCAAGCAAGCAATTGGTCTTAAAAGATAAGCTACATCATTTCTGCAATATACTTAAAAAGAAAAGAAAGACTAGACGTGTGTCTGATCTTTCTTTCCTTTCTACCTGCCCTTATCCCACCTTAATATAGCGTCGGCGCAACATATTTCCTTAAGAGTTTTCCTATACCAGTATAAACGAGCCGCCATGGTGAGCTTTTACCGTGCATAAGGAACAAAACTACAAAACATACTAGAAGAATTATTAAATTACCCGAACGTTGATCTTGTTTGGAAATCAATAATACGGCCTCTTGTTTCATGGACATCGATTCTTTCGTTATTTGAATTTTAATAAAGTAATTTTATTTAAATATTTAACTAGCATTTTAAATATTAAAATCAACTAAGGCATTACGATGTGGTCCTTCGAGCAGGATAGTTACAAAACATACAGAACCCAATCCTATCTCTGCACGTTTTACAATTTATAATTTTCTCTTGAGAGTGATAAGGGTTCCGTTGAAAGATGATTTGATCCCCTCGTGTGATCGAGCTTACTATTTCGACAACTGATGAATTATTGCACGTAATTTTATTGATCTCGTTGGTGTAGTTGGTTAGTGTAGTTTGGCATTGGAAGTTCTAGATTCAATATGTTTTTTTTTTATTTTGAGTTTGTAACCAAAATTATGAATGGCTTGCTTTCACATTATAAAATGAAAATAAGCGATATTTTAAAATAAATATACTCACTACTAACTTTCCTGATTATCCTTATGCGATACAAGCTAAGTAGTAGTTATACCTAAAGCTAGTAAAATATGTAGTCTTATCCTCTCGAACATAGATCCAAGCTTTGTCTTAAAAAAACCGAGTCCCGAGTAGCACACGTAAGGGCGAGTTTGTTAGCAAAGCCCCCGCAGACCGCACGTTCCAGACGCGTCCAATTTCTTTCCTAGATAAGCACCACTCGCGACCTAGTCTCGGAGCTCACTTTAATATTCTTGCTTTAATCCGGATTATTTTTTGCACAGGTACAGGTGTAGTCTAGAGTTAGGTTAGATTGTGTACTATAGTATCGTGCACATCTCCTTTCCAGGATTGTATACTGTTTTTTTATGATAGGAGGCAAACGTGTATGGTAATCTACCACGCGCCGCCGCCCGTAGACACCGTAGTTGTCGGCCTGCAGGAAGATCACCTGTTGTGTGGTTAAAAGATTCCATAAAATCCGAGATATCAGCTACCTCTCTAACCTTTATGGCTTACTTTGAAAATTGCGGACACTTTTGTTAAATAACTGCTCTACTGCCTCGGTAGCGTAGTTGTATTTCGGTATAACTACCATCCTGAGGTCTCGGCTTCGATCCCGGGTCGGGCAAAGTGATGTTGGATTTTTCCATATCAGCTCGGAGTCGGAATTTGTGCACGATATGGCGATAGGCTCGCCTCCTATCACATCTGGGACGGAACTAAGCTCGGCGAAATGTGGGTGTTCTAGTTCGCTAGTGCACCTCTGCCTACCCCTTCGGGGATACAGGCGTGAGCTTATGTTATGTTTGTTAAATAATATACGTAATTAAATTGACATTTCCAAATCATAATAGTGCTGTATTTCAAAATATTTTCACAATCTGAATATCATAAACTCGAAATAAATTATTTTGGTATTTGAATTAAAGCAATTGTGTTTAGAAAAATAAATTCACAGAGATATTCTGAATGTTTCTGTATTTTTCTAGGACTCATTTCCAAATATCCTACAGCAAGATAAATGTTTATAAAGCGTTCCCAAATATCAAATTTCTTAGAAATCGGTTCAGCAATTTATTCAATGAACGCAAAAACCCAACGATTATATTTGGTTCAAATTAACTTCGTTTATAAACTACATATTTTGTTTTTTTACACATTTTATGTTGACTGAAACGATATTGGGTAGCAATACAGTGTTTGTGTTCGCAATCACCGGAAAAGGCAATATTAAAGTCACATGCCAATCTAGTTAAATTTCAGAAAAAATAGGTATACATACACAAGCTCACGCCTGTATCCCCGAAGTGGTAGGCGGAGGTGTGATAGCGAACTACATTCACATTTCGCCAATCTTAGTTCCATCCCAGATGGGATAGAGGCGAGCCAATCGCTATCAGGCACAAATTCCAGACTCCGGGTTGATACTGAAAAAATCAATATCAATTTGCCCGACCCGGGGATCGAACGCGAGACCTCAGGACGACGATCGTACCGCTAACACAATACCATGACACCACCGAGGCACTCAAAAATAGATTACGACGCGTATATATTTACAGTCATAGTCGTTGACAGTTGGTGGTAAAAATATACCATCAATCTCCATAAGTTCGCACATCTAGTTCCAGCCAGCCAAATAAAAACTACCATCATGATGAAACAGTTAAAAATTCAGACCAATCCAACGCCTATTAAACATTTATACGGACCGAAAATAAAACGCAAATAATGCGTTGTCATAAAGTGCTGACTGCTGACTGCGGCGCACGCGTAAATTAGGATTGGGATCTGAATAATGTTACAAATGTATAGTATTTTTATGATTCCCATAATTTCTATGATTTCCAGGTCGGGCAAAGCCAATTTTTTTATTTAATTTGCCTGGCACTGGTTCCCTCAGAGGGGTTGACGTCAAGCAGGCAGCCGATCGTAAAAACTAAGCCAAATTATTTCTGCAATTTGCTTGAAAAAGTGTGTTGCGCCGACCCCATACTAAGGTGGAATAAGGACAGGTAGAAAGAAATAAAACAAATGTATAGTATTTTTATGGTAAATGGTTGGTAACATTGTTATGTTGGTAACATATTACCTCGCCACCATTACCATGTGTCGCCTCCTTGGTCTAGTGACAGCATATATGGGCTGTGGACCGGGAGGTTCGATTCCCAGGTCGGGCAAAGCGAATTTTCTAATTTAATTTGCCCAGGACTGGATCCCTCAGAAAACGTTGGTAACATAAGTGTAAGACCAGCGTTTGTTCTTTGACCAGACATGTTGAGTTGTCGCCGTTTTGTATCAAGCCCAATTTAGTCAAAATCAGACTGCCTCGGTGGCGTAGTGGTATTGCGTACGCTATAAACTGCCCTGAGGTCTCGGATATTGGATTCTACTATTCAGTATCACTCGGGGGTCTCAAATTTGTGCCCTATATGGCGATAGGCGAGTATATGTATGTATGTTTGATCAAAGTTTTAGTATATTTTAACCATTGTAGGTACTAGTCTAGTCACAATTAAACAATCTCTCTTATGGTGTAGTTTTACCGCAAGATTATTAGATTCTTACATTGTCTTGTATAAATAGCACAAAAAACAACCAAGAATATTACAAGCCTCTTCAATAATATTAGTTAAATACAGATTTTTCTGTATAAATAAGCATTGTTAAAATTTTGATAAAACGCAAAAATCTAAGATAACACTTAAATCTCTACGGAGAACACTCATAAATTGGGTAGAGTTATCGAAAATGTCGGATTAAATAAAACGGTATAGCTGAATGGCCTTGTAACTTTTATTCTCGGTTTTGTCTGCGTCAGATAGATTTGTTGTTACTGGAATTAAGTACCTTTGTTCTATTTCGTTCTATGTCATGGGCCTAAATACAAAAGTAGTCATTCCGATGGGTCTATTTTAAACGCGTGAGAAAAACTGTTTTACCCGACTACCCAGGAAGGAGGGTAATGTTTTAAACCTGACAATCAAATCCAGTTCCTGTGTATAGATAAAAATATTAAAAAATTAAACTGTTTCTTCTAAAGTGTAATATTTTTCCAAATGAAGTTATGAAATTCAATAATTAGGCCGTCCGTGTATACTTGCGCACTTTCAAATATTATTTGCATAACATAAACCTGAACTTAAAGATTATCCTAATATATTTTTACAGCAAAATTGTTTTTCCTCGTTACTGACGGCTGAGCCCAATTTTTCAAGTTTATTCTCTTAGTATTACCTACCTAAACCCCACAAAAGAGCAATCAATCACCCACACCATGGACTAATACGCAATAATTAATTCATCGCAGAGATCCATCGATAAATAATTGAATCGTTTCGAAGCGTTTAGAATACATTAACGATTCGAGCTCCCGAACCATCTTGTACACGGCTGCATCGCGTAATCGGTTTACGCGGCACGCGCGAGCTCCGCATCTCTCCTTTTCTCTCCTCTCCGCAACTCTCCGCACAACTCCGCACAACACCGCTCCTCCGCGCCTCTCCACCGGACTCCGCCGATAGATTTACTCGCCTCATTTTACTCAACTCCACTGCCGCTCTATTTGCGATGAAATTTCTTTGGATAAGTTCATTCGTATAGTGAATTACGAGTACGTGCATGCGGTTTTATTTAAATAAAGTAATGTCCACGTTGAGTTTGAACTACTCGTTTCAATATGGTATACGTAATTATCGTTCGGTATACAGGTCTCCTTTATGCAGTTGTTTAATCGAAATGTTTAGATGAATGGATTCAGATGTTTGTTTACTCAAAACACTTGTACGGTGAATACTGTACTGTTTTACTTTTAATTACTAATTGTTATACCATACACTTTTGAGTGGTAGAGCTAGGGCTAGAGTAGTGCTACAGCACGAATGGGTCCGCTCGACCGGTTTGATACCACTGTCTCACAGAAAACTGATTTAAAGTGGCAGTTCGCTGCCGCGTTTCGTTCCGTGAGTGAGATTTCCGGTGGCCCAATTCCCCCCTTCTTTTTCCAATCCTTATATCCCTCCTTTTAGATTGCCAACGTACCCGTGATTTTTTTTATTTTTGAGTGTCTATGGGTAGTGGAGATCACTTACCATTATCTGCTACTTTGCCAGTATCTGCTATAAAAAAGTCCTTCCTTTGGCATGGTGCAGGAAAATCTCATCACTTCATCAGATATAAAACAAGTGACTACATATAACTGATCTTTAGATGAAGGACGAGGGCAGACTGTCGTAAATGGTCGTATGCAAGTTTTATAACAACCAAAAAATTTTTATGTTCCTATTAAATCTTCTTTTATTTTTTGTACTCACTCCGGAGATTGAAAGTGAGACCTGTAGGCCAACCATGAGTTTTTTTGACATAACTCGCTAGCGACTCCGTAAAATATTTGTAGGACAAACATCCAAAAGCCTCTAGCGGTAACGCGGGGAACTGACATTTTCCGTACAAATATACAGTCGTACTGCAGTAGTATTGTATAAAAATACAGCTAATAACTACCTATATTGTGAATTCAGTTTTACACTACGTTCGGAGGCACACAGGAGAGGCAATAACCGATAAATTCTAGTAAAATAACCTAAAAATAAAACGCTAAGTGTATGTTTAGCAGCTAGTCACAGGTGCTGATGATATCCTACCTATGGAGTACATGCAGGAACGTTTAGCTACACAACACTTATATTATTTACGACAACGGTAGTGGTTACATAATAGCCTCCTTGGTTTATTAGCAACGTATGTGGGCTATGCACCATAGAGGTCCTTAGTTCGAATACTACGTCAGGCAAAGAGGTTTTCGAACACGATTTGTCTGCGGAGAAGATCTACTAGGTGTTGAAGTTAAAGCGCGGCTATTGCACCTGTTTTTCTCATCTACTAGGTGTTGAAGTTAAAGCGCGGCTCTTGTACCTGTTTTTCTCATCTACTAGGTGTTGAAGTTAAAGCGCGGCTCTTGTACCTGTTTTTCTCATCTACTAGGTGTTGAAGTTAAAGCGCGGCTCTTGCACCTGTTTTTCTCATCTACTAAGTGTTGGAGTTAAAGCGCGGCTCTTGCACCTGTTTTTCTCATCTACTAGGTGTTGAAGTTAAAGCGCGGCTCTTGCACCTGTTTTTCTCATCTACTAGGTGTTGAAGTTAAAGCGCGGCTCTTGCACCTGTTTTTCTCATCTACTAGGTGTTGAAGTTAAAGCGCGGCTCTTGCACCTGTTTTTCTCATCTACTAGGTGTTGAAGTTAAAGCGCGGCTCTTGCACCTGTTTTTCTCATCTACTAGGTGTTGAAGTTAAAGCGCGGCTCTTGCACCTGTTTTTCTCATCTACTAGGTGTTGAAGTTAAAGCGCGGCGCTTGCATCTGTTTTTCTCATCTACTAGGTGTTGAAGTTAAAGCGCGGCTCTTGCACCTGTTTTTCTCATCTACTAGGTGTTGAAGTTAAAGCGCGGCTCTTGTACCTGTTTTTCTCATCTACTAGGTGTTGAAGTTAAAGCGCGGCTCTTGCACCTGTTTTTCTCATCTACTAGGTGTTGAAGTTAAAGCGCGGCTCTTGCACCTGTTTTTCTCATCTACTAGGTGTTGAAGTTAAAGCGCGGCGCTTGCATCTGTTTTTCTCATTTACTAGGTGTTGAAGTTAAAGCGCGGCTCTTGCACCTGTTTTTCTCATCTACTAGGTGTTGAAGTTAAGGCGCGGCTCTTGCACCTGTTTTTCTCATCTACTAGGTGTTGAAGTTAAAGCGCGGCTCTTGCACCTGTTTTCCTCATCTACTAGGTGTTGAAGTTAAAGCGCGGCTCTTGCACCTGTTTTTCTCATCTACTAGGTGTTGAAGTTAAAGCGCGGCTCTTGCACCTGTTTTTCTCATCTACTAGGTGTTGAAGTTAAAGCGCGGCTCTTGCACCTGTTTTTCTCATCTACTAGGTGTTGAAGTTAAAGCGCGGCTCTTGCACCTGTTTTTCTCATCTACTAGGTGTTGAAGTTAAAGCGCGGCGCTTGCATCTGTTTTTCTCGTCTACTAGGTGTTGAAGTTAAAGCGCGGCTCTTGCACCTGTTTTTCTCATCTACTAGGTGGTGAAGTTAAAGCGCGGCTCTTGCACCTGTTTTTCTCATCTACTAGGTGTTGAAGTTAAAGCGCGGCTCTTGTACCTGTTTTTCTCATCTACTAGGTGTTGAAGTTAAAGCGCGGCTCTTGCACCTGTTTTTCTCATCTACTAGGTGTTGAAGTTAAAGCGCGGCTCTTGCACCTGTTTTTCTAGAAACAAAACACATACGCAAAACAATGATTTCAGCTGTCTCCTTCTCATAGAACAATGGATCATACATAAAATGTATGATATGTACATAATATGTAGCGAAACCATGTTTTGTGTAATGTTTTAGTGCAGTAGACGCTGCTTAAGTCAGACAACAATAAAAGCTAAGCAGATTTATTTCTGAAGCACACTTGAAAATTGAGAAAATGCGCCGAGTTTAATTCTGCTCTTTCAATGATAGGTGGGGACTGGTGACTGATACCGGACACCAATTGCGAGAGCAATCATTTAGATTTTAGTGCTTATGTTTATGTATGGATCTATGGATACGGCCAGCCGTTACAGCGTGTTACCAACATCACATGAATGATTTTATATACGAGGTGCAACGCTCTCCTTTTTATGAAATTTTATATTAAACTTTGAATAAGGTCGATTTACAAAAAGGTGTATTTGATTAATGTTCGTAGTTTTTATTTTCTCATTATCGGCGGGGTTAAAGTTGGCACGTCTCGCGAGAATAACAGTTTATCGATCCTTTCATTAATCATTAGCCTTTAAAGGTTAAGTTTCTTTGTCTTGACGCTCGGCCGCGCCGCGCCGGACTGACCTTAAAATCTGACATTTACAAATTGTAAACTAATGGTTCTTATTTTACGGTAAAAGTATTATTGTGATAAATAATTGTATCGGTTTCGATATCAAACTCGAGTTTATTTGGTTTGTATTGAGATTTGTGGATTTAATAGATTAGTCTGTGACACGCGGCTTTCAGTAGAATTGATGCGTGTCAGACTAGTGTCGATTTTATTTCGTTTGTTTATTTTAATCACAAGGTTAAAGAATTGAATAAGTAAATACAAACAACACACACCCAGGTGCTGACTTCAAGCTTAGTGTGAAATAAAATTAAAATGTTTATTGATCACGTAGGCATAGAAAGGTGCCTTGGATAGGTCAAAACATAAAGTACATACATACATAAGCTCATGCATGCGTTTACCCCGAAGGGGTAGGCGAAAACGGACTAGCGAACTAGAACATCCACTTTTGCCGAGATTAGTTCACCTTTAGCACAAATTCCAAACTCCGAGCTGATACTGGAAAATTGAATCGCACTCTGGACCTCAGGACCGTACGCGCACGCAAGACCGCTACGCCACCAATGCAAGCAAATTATAGATTGATATATTTATGTAATTAATTAATATTATGGAAAATGGTAATCAGGTAAAACATAACATCAGGATGAAGCTTGGGTATGATGATATGGGGAGATGGGAATTGAACCGCTTCTCACACCAAACCGGCGCTGTTGTCGGAGAGCTGAGTGCGGTTCCGTGCATTGTACTATGAACACACATATTTGTAGCACATTAACTACGCATCTAAGTGCGCTGTCTACCCGACGCAAGTGGTGTTCCGCCACATCACACCGCACCTTGTTTTATTGTTCTAAGAAACTATAATAAAAATACGGTAGTATAGCCTGAAATATAATATGCATCATACAATAAATCTGCATCCCGGTATATAGAGATTACACTTTTCCTCCCGTTTCTCACTTAGCTGCTGGCAGTACTCGCCCATTGTTCTAAGAGCTGTGAAAATAATGTCATTGTAACTCAACATTCATGTACTAAACTTTTATACACTTATACGTATATATATTGTTACAGATCCTGTCTAGTGTCCACACCAGGCCATCTTGTACAAGGTATGTCACTTCATCATGCTTTGCATGCTATTTCATATTATTGACTGGTTACCGTTGTATTGTTAAAAATGTATTGGAGTGGTGTTTTCAGCATTTTACGAAACTTGTGCTACGTTATCTATATCATAAAAAGGTCATATTTGTATAGAGTTACTAAAAAATACTGTTTCTTTTGAGCGTTGTTAAACGTTCGTGGTAACGAACTTAGTTTTACTACATTTTAAATACAATTTACATTAATATATTTTAGAAAAAATAAATCGTACACTCATTTTAAATTGAATAACGCTTTAAGGTTACAACAGTCTTAACAGTGATATAATCATTATTATAATAATATAATGGAAACAATTCCTCAAAGCTCAACGCATGTGCGTGTAACTGCTTCGCTCCCGTATAACGTTATAGGTATTATAGGTTGATATTATATAAATTATTTGTGTTGACGTTGATATTATAGGTATGGACTATCCTTTCGACAATATAAATTGGATAAAGATTTTTTAATGCATAAAGGTAGACAAGTAATGATACCACCTGATGATAAGTGGTTACCGTCGCCTCGCACATGATAATAACAGAGACTTGGACCTACCATGGAAAGAAGTGGGGATTGGGATAGTCATGAGATATTTCTACCCCTAAATTATAAAAAAAAATCTTTAATAGTTAAATCCATAAGTAACACGAAACTAAGACGTAACATAACATAAGGACACGCCTGTATCTCCGAAGAGGTAGGTAGAGGCGCACTAGCGAATTAGTACACTCAAACTTCGCCGAGCTTAGTTCCATGCCATGTGATAGGGGGCGAGACTATTGCTATATCGGGCACAAATTCCAGACTCCAAGCTCATATGGAAAAATCCAATATCACTTTGCCCAACCCAGGGATCGAACCCGAGACCTCGGGACGGTAGTCGTACCGAAATACAACCACGCCACCGAAGCAGTTAGGTACGTAAGACGTACTAACGACGAAATATATAGATTTATTTACACATAAAGTTATCAAACACCTCCCTAGTATACCGACGAGCTCAAAGAATAAAGTCAAACACGCGTACAATACAGCTCGCACCTAACTCTAACAAACTTTGATGGGGAACACAAACAATTCAATTTTAAACATTTTTGCGGGAGCTCTCCCCTCTCCCCCCACCACTCCTGATGATGTACGTCCATGGGGGATACGCGTCGACGTGTCGGCGAGATGAATCGGTTAATTCCAACGATGGTATCTGTTTACACCATAATATATTGTTCTGCAATTGATTTATATTAATTTGTCCGTGCTTTAGATTTATTTCGTGTTTGCATTTGATTTTGGTGTTGAATTGCTTTGTTAGTAATTGTGTCGGTGTAGAATGTAATTAATTGCCTACAATCTCTGGAGAATGGGATACTATGATTGCATCGAGGAGCTGTGGTTGTAGGTTACATACCGCGTTTAGGTTATTAGACGTTCGACGTGTATAATTTAGAGAAACATTGAAACTTTGAATGGTAAAGCCACGCTGTAGACAGTAACGTCTACAGCTCGAATGGGCCGGCTCGACCGGTTTTGATACCATTGACTCACAGAAAACCGACGTAAAGTGGCAGCTTGCTGTCGTGTTTCATTCGGAGAGTAAGATTTCCGGTGGCCCATTTCCCCCCTTCCTTTCCCAATCCCTTTTTCTCTCACCTTCCATTTCCTCATTTTAGGTTGGCAACGCACCCATGATTATTTTTATCTTGGGTGTCTATGGGCGGTGGAGATCACTTACCATCAAGTGACCCATCTGCTCGTTTGCCAGTCAATTGCTTAAACGAAATTTTGTCTGTGCTAAGCGAGCTTGTTTAGCAGTTGACAAAAATATAAAACCAATTGAAAAAGGATAAGGCCTTTTTTGAAGTCTGTAAATAGCAGTTTATCCAGGCTAAGAAGGATAGAATGATGTGAATATTTTCTCATCTAAGGAGTCGACACATTTTGTATAACGTAATTAATTTACAATCAACTCTATAGTTGTATATTGTTTATACTCTTTAATTATTTTGTTTATATTCTTTAAAAGTTAATTATCACGACAAAAAGCCTAATTAAAGAGTTGCGGTGTTAAACATCTATTTTCGTGCCCCGTTTATTCTATTTTTGTTCAACCGAGCTTCGATATTACTTATTTATAAGACTTCATTTCATAGCGGTCAATGGCCATTGATGAAGCGTGGCAAATGTGCCATTAATCAGAGACAGCTTGGCTCCTGACATGATTAACAATAGATGCAACTTGATAACATTGTGTGAGGTAGTGATTGCACGAGAATATCATATTATTATAGTTCAATTATTTTTAGGATAGTGTGTATAATTTTGAGTCTTGTGGAAAGGTAATACACGTTTGTACCTAAATGAGATGAATGTAGGAAAACATAAACCCACTGTGGGTCAACAATAAAGTCGACAACGACCATCCTCTTAAACACCACAACAAACAAAAATTAACATCAAAATGCTGAATGTCATCTCTTAATTCCAAATTATCCTCAAAATAATTCCCAAAATTCGTCTGTAAGTAAAGTAAACAGTACGGCCCGGACTGAAGTTAAACTCCAGCACACGAGAGCATTATCAGCTGAGACAGAGCCAAGTGTCTGTTTGCAGAGGATCCGGCTCGAAGGACCGCGTGTTTGACCCCCGAATTATTAGCCAGCCCAGACTTTATTTGGGATCGTGTGGATTAATGAATTTGTGTTTTTGTATAAGATTTATATGGGCGCATCTGCATTACACCCTCAATTAAGAAACAAAAATATAAAGTTGTTACTATCTGAAAAACTAAGATCATTGTAATTTTATAGATATGGCGCCGACATTTACGTTTAAGTTTTGTGTGTGTTAGGTTTTGTTGCTGCGTGTGGGAAACTTTGTTTTGTGTATAAACTCTTCAATGGCAATGTTTGTTTAAAAAGTTTTAATTTTAACACCAAACACTCATTAGATTCAAAAAATCACACATCAATTCCACAGAATTGTAATATATCATTATTTTTATTATGACTAGTGTAATTTGGAATTTGTGCCCGATATGACGATAGGCTCGCCCCCTGTCACATCTGGGACAGAACAAAGCTCGGAGAAATGTGGGTGGCTAGTGCGCCTCTGCTTACTCCTTCGGGGATACAGGCGTGAGCTTATGTTATGTTATGACTAGTGTAAAGGGATAAGTTCCCTTGCTGTTTATTACAGGTCAGACATAATCTTGACCAGCCATGCAGGCGCTAGTTGCACCTTGGCCAACCCTTCCAAGCGTGAGAGAAGACCGGCGTGCAGTTACCTTTATATAATAATTAGGACCAATCTCAATTACGATGATACACTAAAATGCCTTCATCAAATACAAATAACGATAAAACGTTAGTCTATATGCCATAGATAAATACAGCGACGCAAACATATTCCTTTGGTCAGTAAACGTAGAGAAAGCCATTGAATGGCTCACAAAAGATATGACAAACAGTATAGTGGGATGTGTGTTCGCAACTGTTTGAGTGCAAACAAAGTGAGATCGTCGATCGGTCCCGTCCTACTAATCACTATCTATATTGTCAGTGGATGAGGAATTATTCCTCAGGTGTTAATGGGATCGGATTGTATGGTTATACTTATAGCGTTTAACAAAATTTCATTATTTCCCTTTTTATTGGTGGGAAAGTACCTACCTGGAATATTATAACGGATCTTAATCAAGACAAATATTTATTAAATCCATATTATGTTAATTAATGCTGATATAATTAGTAATTTCATATATAATTAACAATTAACACATTAGTGGTAAACAGAGATATGTGAAATCAAACACAGTCGAGGGAGTAGGAACTGTCAAAAATATTTTTTTTTAAATGCGCCAAAGACAATGTCGGTGTGCCGTAGACAATATAATCATATTTACTGTTGTGCGATTAACATTTTTTCATCACCATGAAATGTTTTTTTTATTGAATTATGATTCCCTAAAAAATATACATTAATACAAATTTAAAGTAAGTCATCTATTACAATACTACTGTCGTGTCGTGTGCTAGAAACATATGAAATAGATTACTGAAGGACCTTCATAAAGTCGATGAATAAATTATGTCAATAAATTAGATCCATCTAAATAGACATAGTAAAGATCCTGCCACAGTGATTTCTTCAGGAGTTCACTTTTCATGGTCAACCGATGTGTATCCAGTAAAATCACATACTGCATCCGCATAACACTGCCGTCCGTGACCGAAGAGATGTAATGTGGTTCCACAGATATTATATTACATCTTTAGATACGTGCTAACAGTACCAAGTGTAGGGTGATGAAAGGATTACTATTTTTTCAACATAGAAAAGTTATATAATTTCAGTGGCCTTTTATATTTCTAACTGGCAAACTAAAATACAATAGATAAGTGATAAAAGACAAAGTTTAGTCGACTTTCACACCGAAGCAAAAACAATCGTTTCACAAGAGTTGTCTCCAATCAGTGGATACATACAAGTGAAACAAGCGTGAAAACTGTGTGTATTGTCTGACAAGTTTGCGAGTCGCGTCCGCTCGCAGTCGCACCGCTCGAACAATGTGACGATTGTGTGGCCGACTCTTTAGTCTCGGGTCATTAGGGTATAATAGAGGATGAACTGGCGCTCAAGATATGAATAGACTTTCTAGAAAAATACGCTTCAGTGTAATTAGAATATAATGGATAAAATTAGTAAATAATTCATAGTTTCTGCATTTAATGTTATGTCAATATTTCCATAACTCGCAGACGGCTTTTCAGATGATTCATGTTAAAATTAACAGCACTCTTGTCAAAATCCATGTCAAGGCAAAATCACAAAAAATATAAAATTTGAATCTTATTACAAACAATTAAAATAATTTGTCATAGGATTTAAAATCAATGTGAATTGAGAAGTACTTTCATCACCCTTTCAGAAAACCGGCCATTAACAATCGAATTCGGTTCGAGCTCGATGCGTGTCTATGACATTTGTATGAAATATTAACCAAATGTCATCAGTGCGCAGCGGGCTCTATACGAATTCGACTGTCAATATTCCTGCTAGGAGCGCAGTACTTACTTACCTACTATAGTAAACAAACAATCAGGACTATGAATTCCATTAAAATAATTTAAAAACTTCCAATAAAACTGCTACTCACTCCGCAGTCAATCCCCATTTAATTATAATGAGTCCTGGCTTAAATTCTCAACGACAAACAAGTATAAACATCCCACACACGCCTCTAAAGATATTACTCCGAACTTCGTTAAAGTTAATGGCGATACAGTTTTTCAAACAAAAGCACTCAAAATAGCCTTTTATAAAGAGCTTGTTTAGTAGATGCGAGCGTTCAATTAAGACGATCCATAAAACGTAAGCTAAACTAGATGAATTCCACTAAATGTTTATACATAATGTAGTGTACATGCGTCTTTGTCTAAGAGCTGGTCATCGTCTCTTGATTCGGAACGTAGTTACGTAGTTTCAAAAAGTTTATACTGAGACTATTATTAACAAGCTTGCTTTCTACCCGCCATTATCCTACCTTAATGTGGGATCGGCACAACACACTTTTTCAAGCATGTTGCAGAAGATATTTGGATTACTTTTTACGACCGGCTGCCTGCCTGACGTCAACCCCTGTGACATCAATCCTCTCTACAATATGCTTGAAAAAAGTGTGTTGCGCCAACTCCATATTAAGGTGGGATAAGGGCAGGTAGAAAGAAAGAAAGTTATATGAGGTAGGGTTTTCTGAATATAACCTAATCTTTCCAGCAAGGATCAACAATTTTTCAGGCCATTCGTTTTTACATTGGGTCAAAGATTTCCCCAACTCTAATTAGTAATCTTTTCATCGACTTGTTATTCCATCTTTACACACTTCTCGACTAAATCCTCATTGAGTTCTAAAGGGACGGAGTGTTGACTCTAAACAATCTCTTTGAAATTTTTAATTTGTATCAACAACGATTGTTGTCGAGTTGGTTTACGAGTAACCGGTGCAGTTCCCGAAACAAACGGTTAAACGTTAACCCAATCTTGTTAACGAGGGCTATTAACCCTGTGGGGATCATAACATTTCGTATTATGTGTTCAAAAGAGGTTTATTTTGAGTGAGCGCTAGGTTATATCTATTTTTATCGTAGCGTTAACTCTTTTCTTTTGTAAAGACGAATATTTTGAATTATCTGCTGCGCGTATGTTCTTGTAACTGCAATTAATAATTAACTGCCGCATAATTATGATAAAATTATAGTGCCATATTCTAGTGAATAATTTCTTTAACAGTATGTTTATAAAAATATTTGTAAAAGATGTTAAGCGGCGCTTAACTCATACAGTGTTTTGTCTCTGTAGGCGACTTGTAGCACTTAGATAAATCTCGATTTAGCTTAAATTTCGATTCAAATATACGAATGACTTACAAGTTAAATCTGAGTGGTAGAACCACGCTGTAGATAGTAACGTCTACAGCACGAATGGGCCGGCTCGACCGGTTCGATACCATTGTCTCACAGAAAACCGACGTAAATTAGCAGCTTGCTGTCGCGTTTCCTTTGGTGACTGAGATTTCCGATAGCCCATTCCCCCCTCCCTTGCCCAATCCCTTTCATTCCCTCCTTTTAGGTTGGCAACGCACCCATGATTCTTTGTATCTTGGGTGTCTATGGGCGATGGAGATCACTTATCATCAGGTGACCCATCTTCTCGTTTGCCAGTCTCTGATATAAAAAAATCTAATCAGGACAGATTCTAGATTAGTAATGGTGCTACATGTCGCTTTTAGTCTTCAACTATGCTTACTATAGAGAAGAAACAGGTAGAGATCTCACGTTATGGAGGCCAATACTCATTTTGTATTGCTGAGTCAGTGGAGTATTACATGAGGAAAAATATGGACAAATTATTGAAATAAAACTATTTTATACGGATTCTATCACGATTTGTTTCTATTTTTAGGCCCAACGTTTCGAAGGCTTTGCAGCCTTCGTGGTATAAAATTGTTTTATTTCAATGTTTAACATTCGCATAAACGTAATAAATCATTATGGTCAAATTAGTTTTAAATGACAAATGGACGAAATAATTGTAATGTAAAGCATGTATGTTTGTTACCCTGTAGACACGCACTGTAACACAAAGACACTGTTTACACTCGTATATTGTTGTTATGTGTCTTGTAGGCAGTGTTTATTCTCGTTCAACACCACAACTCCTGAACTCATCAAACTTCGTGAGCTTATTAATCGTTATCATATCAAACCCGGCGTGAATATTCACTTAGGATTCTGTTTTCTTTGACCAACATTAATAACGAGGAGGCGTTGGTTTGTAATTTTAATGTTCACGCAATATAGTGTTAGTTTTACATTAATTGGGTTAAAATCTTCCATAATAATTAACACCGCACTCATTATTTCGGGCCGATCGTTTATGGGCCGTGAAAATCACTTATCAACACATATATACTAGTTTATAGACAAGAAATATATTAATTATATAAGAAAAATCATGATATAACAAAAATAATTTGTGACGAAGCATATTAAGCAAGCAAGTTACACAGGGACTAATACATATTTGATTTCAAACGGAGCAAGTTTTTCTTAATAAATCTTTAAAACTTGTCGCGACTCGCGGTGGAAAGATTTAAAATATATAAACAGCTCGCTATGTGAATATGCGATGTAATGAGAGTTAAAAACTTGGTACGGAACCACCCTCCCCTCCCCGGAGGAACATAAGTTCCACGGAGCGACATCACGTATAGAGATGCGGTGGAGTTGTATGAGACAGGATAACGATTTTACACCGAAAATATCAGTCATATGCATCAATGTTGTACACCATTCTTCTTTGATGATAATGAGAAGGGTTAGTTTGTCTACCGCACTTTTATCATAAAAAATCACTCCATATTTTCCAAATATCTTCGCTGCCTATCAGTTTTTAGAATTTCATTTTATATGTTGCGAAGGATTTGGCTTGGTTTTTACGACTTGCTACCTATCTGACGGTAACCCCTCCAGGAGAATTCGATATCAGACAAATTGTATTACAAAAACGCCGACTCCGACTTAGGACTCCTCGATCCAATGTCCATATTCACTACCCCTAGACTAAGGAGGCAACATTGTGCAAAATTATGCAATAAAATGAGACTCCTCCATATTTATATTTAGAAAAAAGAGTGTGAATCCTGTTTAATTTCTGTTACAATGAACAATTGGTAGTCTTCCTCAAATTCTTGAAACTGTGAGATATGTTTCAATTGTTCCATCTGGAGCGACTCTACTCTCGACCGCGCGCACCTCACTACGCGAACATTCACACGCCACTTGGATTTATAGCGCCTCTGATAGAGCCGCGCTTTATGTCTCCAACAGAAGTGTTTTTAGCAATCCCCTGTATATTTTTAAACGTTATTTATATGGCTGCCGATAGGATACCAGATACCGATTTTATTGGCAGTGGAAATTGGGTCCGCGGGCGGCGGGTGACGGGGAGCGGGGGTATCCCAGCTCGCAATTTTCTGTTTATTGTGTATGTCTAAACGTTTGTAATCGGATTGTGTTTTATTAGTTCCTTTGTATTTTGATAGGCTGTTTCTTTGTCACGTTTATCATTCATCTCATTTACTGCCTAGATATTGTTATGGTAATGAAATTCTCCGAAGAATTGATCAAACACAGGTGGACAGATTAATATTTTTTACCATTTCATTGACCACTTATCGTGACTCTTGTAGAATTTGACACTTGGCCGTTTTTGCAAAAAAACCGAAATAATTGGAATATAAAATAAAATAAATGAAAATTAGTTTTTTGCATTATGACACTAACAATAATAACATAGAGATTCTTATACTTAACTATAATAAAGACAAAAGTAGGCGGCTCAGCGCGTGCTGACCGGGACATTAGTTCCGAACAGCGCTGGTTTTCAGCTTCTCCTTACTTCCTAAGGTGTTATGCGGAAAGTTTATACCGTTGGCCTACCAAGCAACATAATATAACATTTATGTTTTAATAAATTAAACTACCTGGTAAAGGTCAAGAAAGTCGCTGGATGCAGGCCGCTTCCAACAGGTCGATCTAGAAATCTTTGGGGAAGCCTATGTCCAGTAGTGGACGTCCTGTCGCTGATGATGATGATGATGATGAACTATATGAAGAATATGCCGCATTTATTTAAAAATTTTAATTTTCACTGATTATTACCTCATCACATTATTGTTTCTACCTGCCCTTATCCCACCACAGCGTAGGGTGGGTGCAACTTAATTTCCAAGCATGTTCCAAAATGAATTTGGCTTACTTTTTACGACCGGCTGCGTGCCTGACGAAGATAAAATTGCAATTTTTGAGAAATATTTGATGTGCTAGAGACAAAATTACTTAAACATACTCACGCTTGACGAATTTTGTATGAAGTACATTATTGTACCAGAAAAATAATATGAACACCGATTAAAAATCACAATAAAATATTTTAAAGAAACTGGGACAGACTGATGACATGTGATTAAAGGGATGAGTCTCCAAAGGGACCTAGTGCCGGCGGTATCACTGATTCAGTAAGGACCCTGGGGACCCCACGATCCCTTTTCCATAACGAAGGGAGTTGAATAATGCTGAGGAATAAATCATTCGTGCTCAAGGGGCAACGGGACAACGATACTTGTGAATTTGTTGGCAGGTGTTGTTTGTATTACGCACTGTCTTTATTATATTGGGATGAAATAAGGGGTATTACGGTACACTTTTATTGTATGGGATTTAAACTATTGTAATAAAACTATTCTTACGGATTCTATCATGATTAGGTTTTAATTATTATTCCCGACGTTTCGAAGGCTTTGCAGTCTTCTTTTGCAGAATCCGTAAGAATAGTTTTATTTCAATGTATAATATTCGCGTAAACTTAAGTGTTTGGTTGTGAATAATTAACGCACTGACTTCAAAACTTACCCGATCGTGACCTTATTTTTATGAGAGCATTCTTGAAATAAGGTCTATCAACAACAAAAATAATTTTGGAAATCGATCCATATTTGACGGAGATATCGGGTAACAAACATAAAAAATACAAACCAATTGAGGAGCTTCTCCTCTTTTTTGAAGTGGGTCGAAAATTCTTGGGTTCGAAGGTTAGATTAGGCAATAGTATGTCGAATTTGGTCATCAGACCTCTTATTTACGGTCGCATAATAATAACAAGAAATATTTGTATGTCATTCTAATTAAGCCCATATCATAAACGTGTTGAGCTGTGAATAAAGGTTGTTAGACCTCGGGTGGAGCCTTTAAGATTTCCGACAAAGGTATGTACATATACGTTCTGAGTTTAGATTCGTGTTAAATACTAAAATAAGCTCGCTATCTAAAGCATAGTGGGATAAAACAACCTCGGTGAATACAATATGCCCTAGTGGCTTTAACTCACCCTTCTAAGTCGACAGCATGAGCCAGAGTTACATTATTTATTTATGTATATTGTTATTAATATATATTAGTACTAACAACACAATATTATTTAGAAATTCTTTCTAAATCTAAACTCTTCAGTACGAAATTGAAAAATTATTTTCACTCAACTTTTATAAAGTAAGACTTGCAAACTTGCAGACGAAGTCAAACCACAGTAAATACTGCAGCCATTAGACATAACGACCACTCGAAGCTAAAAAAATACTCAACAAACTCATAACTGGAAACTCAACGTCGAAGTTTTCACTTACTCTTTCAACAAATCTGAAGAGAATGTACGAAACATTATCAATTCAGTTTGTAGTGAGGCGACGCGAGGCGACGCGACGATGAGGCGAGCACGCGACGCGCACGTGACGCGGGCGACAAGTGCCCGCGACATTGTCATGCGGCTCACGGGACATCTACTTGTACCACTAATGTACAACTTAAACACTACTCCTGCCTTCCTCGCTACTCAATTATTTAGATTTTTTCTTACGAGTCTTGGGTAAAGGTTAACTTCAATGCTTGAGTTAGGTGGAAGATTTTATTACAAGTAGACTATAGTTATAGCAAATACTGCGCCTACAAACTATTATTTCATAAAAATTAAATTAATTTTTGAGTGGTAGGGTCACGCAGTAGATGTTTATGTCTACAGCACGAATGGGCTGACTCGACCAGTTTGATTCTATGCCTCATAGATAACCGACGTAAAGGTATGTTATGTTTTTATAACTCGTCGTCAGATTTCATCCAATCAAAAAGCCCACGTTTCTTTAATGGAACAAATTATTAATCCAACTTAAAACAATATTATAGCAGTCGTATTGCGGCCGACGATCTTATTAGTACATAGTCCTTAATGTCATCTACATTCTGTCCAAATTAATTTCATAAAAATGTCTTCAATAATGCGATGTCTGCAAAAGCCATTATCTCATAACAACCCTGACAATATACATAAATTATCTTTTTTTGTTTAAAAGATCATTTATTTTAAAAGGTAATTATCATAAATAAACGGCAATAAGGTTTTCAAAAGAAAATTAATCACATGAGCGACAATACGCGGCGATTGCACCATAATGGCGTAAACACATTAATCGCGCGTCGTGCCGCGGAGTACCGCGCTACATCGCTACACTCCGCCACTCCGAGCACCTCCCCGCGCCGCCCCGCACCGCCCCGTATCACTCTGCCAGCCACGCCACGCCACGTGCCCTAGCCACGCCACTGTCGCGCGGCTCAGCGCAATTAACAGGATTCGACGATTAATGTTGTTTTGTCGCGGTGCGGTCCGGAGCGATGTGATAATTTACGTGTTGCGTGCACACAACTGTTTACAATTAGGTAGGCAATTGTTTTTTTAAGAAGAAAATTACATAAATACAGGCTGCTATGCCATTACTTGTAATGGTATAACGAGATCGCTTAGTTAAACTACTCAATATTTTACTTTTACTATTTTTTTTTAACCCGATGGAGGCGGCAGATATATATGTTACACCGGTGGCCGAAACGCCCGTCACTATTTAATGCCAACAAGACAGGTATGTTATAATGAGTAAATGTGAAGTATATTATTACTATGATGTATGTATTTATTTATAGTAAGGGAATATATCGAGTATCATTGTGATTATAATGTACCATTCCAATGTTACAATTTAAACAGTATTAATTAATTTCGTACATTCTTCCGTAAAATATCAGTTCCCAATAGTGTAAACAAACACGCTAACGTTTTGAACGCGAATTCATCGGCGGTTTCCAGTTAGAAACAGTCGGATTTGTGGTTAGAATATTAGACCAAATAAAATAGAACACTAAGCTAACATTATTGTATAAATGGACGAATAAACAACATAAATAAACGAACTGTACTAAAAAGTAACATAGCCAGCATGTGTGCCTAGCTCGACTTACCTACCAACTTGAGCTCAGTAATATGACGTATCTGTAATTTAAAAAGAAAGGAATTGCGCCATCTTACGATAAAAATGTAAAATTGTATTAATTCCATACAACTATAATGTGATCAAATACGTAAAACCTAAAACAATTCACAGTAAGCATACCTACTGAAGTTTACACCTTACACCTTTTTATACACTTTACAACCAAACAATGGTTGTGACGCTTTTCTCTTTGCCTATGAGATCCCACGTTTATTCTCAAAAGTGTTCATTAGATTTACAGCTCAAATGTACACGCATCTTTAACCGCGTAAAAACTTACCACATTTTATTCGTATTTCTTTTCCGGCGACATTTTTCTTTGAAACAACACAAAGAAGATAAAACGATTTAGTTTTTTCGCCATTCTTTTACGTCGGAAGCTGTGTGATTATTGTAAATGTCCTTATAGTGTGCGCGAGCCCAATTTGTTTGAGTATCAAATGGTACTACTTTATGTGATTTTAGCAAGTATTTTTTATTGTTTCTTTACTGAAGTAAACAGTCATACTATTATTTGTTTGTTCCACTCTTTACGGATGCCTCCTCTGTCTCAAAGAGTGTTATGCCAGCCTCTTTGGCCTTCCCTCGGGCCAGTACCCTAACCAAGTGACCTAAGCTATCACTATCAATTAAAAATCGTACCCCTGAATACTGAGACGTTACTCAAGTTTATAAGCTACTTGTAAGTAAAAGATATATCGTTTTGCGCCATACAATTGACTATCTGTCTCAAAGGGCAGGCTCAAATGACATAACATGACCTCAAGTATTTAAGTTGCGTTTCAGTATACGGGAGGAAAAACCTTTTTCAGCGTATATGACGAGATCCCAAGGATCCTAATACGCTCTGGTGTATTGCGGGAATCGCCTTCGAGTAGAACCTTAAGATTTGTCTCTTTGGCGTTAGTGGTGGCGGAAGCCCCAGGTTTTTGTACTATAACCGAGGGCCGCTTGCAGTACATCTGAGTGTCCGCAACTTAGATACTTGAATGAATCGCCTCTTACAACTTGGAATATCTTGGTGGAATTATTTTCTTCTTCTTCTGAATTCTCCTTCCCAAAAACAGGGAATGTTATGCCGACAGCCAGGTGTTAGGTAGTTCGACAAATAGAACATCAGGCTTATAGAAATAATATTTATCTGACAGTAGATGTTCGTAATGATGTCAATTTATTTCGCAAATCCGTCGCTATTATACGCATAAAACCGCCCATAAACAATTCTAAAGGGTAAAGTTAAAAGGCAAACTAACAAATAATCTGTTCACGGGCCACTGAGCTCGGCGTGGCGCGGCGTGCCACCGCGACTTCACATGCCTTCCATTACAACTTAAAACCGCTCTGTATCTCAATTCTGTGTCTCAACTCACGTGGAATATGTATGGTTTCGAAGCAAATTTTGATCGTAGTCAAATACAGCTTGGTCCTTAAAACGTAATTTGAATGCGACCAAGTATAGATTTTTTATATAAATTCCTAATAGTATGTCTATTTTATGGAATAGTCAAATTCTGCAGATATACCTAGGTGATGGAACTCTGTCACCCACCATCAAGTAATGTTTGTTGGATTTTTTACGGGGTGGGCGTCGCTTCTTAAAATTATTGCATATTATTACCTAGAGCTGTGTTTGTTGGTTTTAAGTGATGTGGTTTAATGCATCAAACTCCATTTAAGATGGACAGTATAATGTGGAAACTTTTTAACCGGTGATCTTCGATAAGTTTTTTGATTGATGAGATTGTGGTGCGTTGGATGGCTTTGTTCGGTCGATTCGCTGAGTGAAGGTCATCTGAGGAGCACCGCACTGGAAGGAATTACCGCCATAATCTCAGCAGGGCCTTGAGATCATCTACATCTGGATCTCATAGTCATTGTGAAAACATAATTGCTCTATTTACCTTGACATTGGCTAAACCATCGCATATGTGTGGAAGCCATTATTTTTAAAAGAAGAAGAAGTAATGCTTGTTGTCGGCCATCGTGATACTCGAAAAAAGGCGTAGATGGTCTTTCGAAGTAAAGTAGCAGCTCGCTGGTACATTTCGATCGATATTCAAGCTCTATTCCCTTCGTATAACGTTAACAATATACCTGTTATAGGTAGTCTTTTCGTATCATATATGGGTGGTAGAAATAATTTACCATCAGGTGACCTGCTTACTCGTTTGGCTGTGTGTTATAAAACTGAATCATATCTTGATATGAATTATATGTGGTGACTCGTGAAATGCAGATTCTCACACAGAATAGAAGCCCTAATGTTTATATCAATTTCAACCGTGATTTACTATCGAAATTATGTTCTCCGTTCACAAACACACCATTACGCATCAAAACTTTGTTTTTATTGTGTTTCAGTAATAAAAACAACAAGTAAATTCTTTTAAATGACTCTTAAGGTTGTTACCTCTTTATTTATCGCTCTTTGTCGATTTGTGGAATTATACACATAAATCGATGAAGTTTTATGCATATATAAAGTCCTTGTATCTATTAGATTAGATAGAGAAAATATATTTCCATTGTTTTGAATGCAATGAATATTAATGTCATGCAAAATCGAATAAAAGTTACTCGCATTTATTTAGTTATATTATGTATGTGTATAGTCAACTATACACATACAATACTCAAGTATTGCTCTATACCTCTAGATTATCTTTACCAAGGTACTTCGTTTAGAAATGGTACTTTATGTAAATTACTTATTCAAATTCAGCAGCTTTTAATATATTTTTATTTCATTAGGTTGAAGTTCTCTTTGACGATGCATTAATAAATTATTAAAGGAAAGTTTTGTTTAGAAACATTTTAAAAATAATTTGCTTGTATGAAAGTTAAAAGTAGCTATAAAATATATCTTATTTTTAAGTTTATTTTTGTGAATACTATAAATTCTAACATGTTAATGCATTTTGGTATTTTAGACATCTAAAACTATTATTTGATGCCAGTATATATTTCTTACAAAGGAGATAAAAATAAAACGCATTTAAGAGATATTTTGCATAAAGTAATCGTGGATCTAAACAATATAAAATATTACACCAACGCATGCGTTATCAATGTATTTTATAAATGTGCGAATAAAATCTAAAAACATCTGCCGAGGATTCCACATTTTATGGATAAAATAAAATGAAACGATCGTGACGAGTGTTATTTGCTATGCGTATTGTAGACAAGCACACATTTTGTGTTCCAAACGCAATACGCGTGCACAGAATACATATCAGACAGAGCATCTCTCTATCTAGTTTTTTGAGGTGTACTGAACTTATCATTGGTGATCGGGTGTCGTGTAATCTTCCTTGCTTCCTTGCTTTGCCGGTTTTGTTTAAATATTTCCATCTACACTAAACCAAGTAATCATTCAATTATACACTTCATTTAGAAACGTCAGAGTCACATGATCTTTTGGCTGGCTGTCCGTTCTGACAGTCCGTACTACACAGTCTCATTGAGATATCAGCAGTTGATTACAAAAATAATAGCTTTTATAGCTCCAATGTTGTTTGTTTTATGAAATGTGAATCTTATATGTTTATGTTAGATATCTCTCAGAATATCATTTTTAGACTAAACAAAGCGTGGAACATAATTTCTTAAACTAAATATTCTTATCATTAAATTCTGTGGTCAGTATCAGCTATTTCATATGTAGTAATTTCATGGTGGCATAATTCTCTCCGCGGTCCAAAATAATTATTATCCTGCTATGTTGTTACCATCGGAGCAGAGCCATCTTTATCACTTGCTAGCAGTGAAGTCAGTATTAATATGCCAGGATCACTCAAAATCCCCTTTTCCCATTCTTTAAACCGTCGGAGGCGGCACATATATACATATGTTACATAAGCGTATGGGCCATCGGAGGCCGAGCCACCCGTGACTATCTCCGGTTAGAAATGTAGTCATGATGCTTTTGGTATCGTAGATGTCTATGAGTGACGAAGTTCACTAAATGGTACTCGTTTGCCGATTTCTA
The DNA here is from genome assembly GCA_036417725.1 of Clanis bilineata. Lineage (NCBI taxonomy): Eukaryota > Metazoa > Arthropoda > Insecta > Lepidoptera > Sphingidae > Clanis > Clanis bilineata. The sequence continues at coordinate 15,998,854 of CM071157.1, forward strand.
ATAATAAAACCTCATTTATACAATTAATTCACATAGTTTCGGGTTATTTTTAAATAGGCATTAATGAACTCTGTATCTTATCTCTATACATTCTTAATCTATGGCTCAATGGTTATATCGTTGTAATTCCACGTGGTGATGAATTATTCACGGTAGTGAAGGGCGATTGTTTACCACCGGAGGGGGTGCGGTGGAGGGGAGAGGTACTGGTGGGGATGAGTTAGAGGTGCCAGCCTCACCACACTACACTATCTGCATTTATATTAAACGCTCGTACACACGCGTATTTTTTTTGCCCACCGTCTGGTTGGACGTGCTTGTATTTCTTCAGCACATTTCGGTTTCCGTAGGATGTTGTTTTTTTTATTCCTGAAACTTTAGCATACTAGCAAAGAAGATGCTACATAATGTTCATATAGTAGTTTAGTTTATATTTTTTGTTATTTATGTAGTCGTCTTGGTCTAGGGGTAGTATAGATCGTTAATTGGGAAGTCTTGGGTTTGGAGCTCATCCCAGGAAGGGCAACGATAAGTCTTGGGTTCGAATCCCATCCTAGGAATGGCAAAGCGGTTTTCTAACACTGTTTCCCAGGATTAGATATTCCATATTAAAAAAAATGTGTTGCGCTGACTTCGCATAGTTATGGTAGTTGTAGATTTACGCAATTAGATCAACATTGAAATCAATATGTTTTGTAAACATTAAAATGAAAGTAAACAAAGTGAAACATCATCAACATTGACTTATCAATACACCGTCAAGAAGTATTTTTAGTTATAAAATATAATATTACCTTTACGGATACTTCTATACAGCCCGTGACCATGAACACTGAAATATAAACATTACTTTTATTTCAACATAGCACTAAATTTACCTTGAAACATAACCTTCCCATAACATCAAATACAAAGCATTATTCAAAACCCTTTGTACAGAGCAGCAGCAGCTGACAACCTTGAACTAAATCCCGCAATCTGCACAAAACGACGTAAAGTACCACCGACAGCGGATCATATCTAGCGCCGCTGGATCTGGCCGCGAGCCACAATGCCCACCAGATAACAATGAGGGGTGCGAGGGTAGACGGCGGCGGCGGGGAGGGGGGATACGGTTGTACGGCTCGGCTCCTATCACCTGTATTTATTGTCCTAGATACAACTATCGCCAAGATTTATCTGCGTCGCTTTAACGCTCGGGGGTAGAGCGAACGTTTCGAATCGCGTCCACGATCGTTCGTGAGCGATATGAGGATTGTTAGTGAGTTGGTTGTGTCGTGATTTTTGGATGTGTTTAATGAAATATGTTGGTGACTATATAATTTTGTGATATGTACATACATACATACAAAGACTCACGCCTTTTTTCCTATAGGGGTATTAGAGACAACGGATTTCCACTTGCTACGATCCTTACATACTTTTTCGCCTCATTCAATTTCTTTACATTCTTCATGCATGCACGTCGGTTTAGGGTACTTTTAACTTGACCTTTCTCTAGTATATCCCTGACTTGGTCAAAGAAAGTTTGATAAGGTCTTTCCCTTCCAACTCTACTATTTTGTGATAATAATAATAAAATAGGCCTGCAACTGTACCTATAAAGTGATATACACTGTACAGCATCCACCTAACACGACTGAATACACTTTCCACCGCCGTTATTACGGTTTTTTTCTTATGGTGGAATAAGCCTAGCGTTGTAAGGCACATATCTCGAGTACTTTATGTGTATATTTTCAAATAATTTAATGAAGATAATTTAGAATTGTAATTCAAAATCAATGTGAACATTTTTAATTTGTTTATTTATTTAGAACTTCGACATATCCATAGTAGAAACAACAGATGTTAAAATGTATAATTATAAAACTCTCAATATTTAACACTAAACAGATTTTTACATTCTGTCATTAAGTTATATATGCGGTGAGAGTTGAGAACTTGAGACACGATGCTTTACCAACATGCTGTAGTTTTGAAACTCATACCCTAGATGTAATTCCAGTATACAAGGAATGTATTTCGTATTGCCAACCATGAGAGCTCTATTTGATTTATTAAGAAAAGTAATTTAACTAAACAATAAAGCTATATCATAAATATGTGTAAGTGTAGACACACTTGTTGCTTTTAAAACTGTTTCATCACGAAAATAACGTAATTAATATATTCTAATATATTTCTTGTGGTTGAAAGTATAGCAGTATTACTTTCAAACATATTTTGAAATTCCACAAATAAAAATATTGTTAAATATTCTCTTGCAAAGAAACTTTATTTTGAAGCCATGCAAACAATAAAGTAAAAAGAAATCTAAAAAAATCTTTTGTTGTGATTTTAGGCATAAATGTATTTTACTTTTTTCAACTGTAACACGCTTCAGTTAGCAAATTGTACACCTGTGGTCAGGTCATCTTTAGGATTTTTGTTTTGTTCTTACTTGGAATGGTAATTCAGCTGAATGTCCATTTTGTAAAGCGGCACGGTATGTTTTTTTTATATAATTAAACAAATGACGTAGAGTTATAATTGATAACACCATTCTACAAAGACACGGTTGCAACACCCAATATACCTACTTATTAAATTCTTATGTTGTAACTTGTATCACGGTATGGTCGTCTTACTCATTTATATGTATCAGTGGATAGACGTCATTATGTGAAATAAACGATGATTTCCAAAGCATATGTTTCTTATTATAATATTTCCATAATTTGTTTGTTGTTTGACTGCCTCGGTGGCGTGGTGGTATTTCGGTACGACTACGGTTCTGAGGTCTCGGGTTCGATCCCCGGGTCGGGCAAAGTGATATTGGATTTTTCCATATCAGCCCGGAGTCTGGAATTTGTGCCCGATATGGCGATAGGCTCGCCCCCTATCACATCTGGGACGGAACTAAGTTCTAGTTCGCTAGTGCGCCTCTGCCTACCCCTTCGGGGATACAGGCGTGAGCTTATGTTATGTTATGTCCATAATTTGTTACGGTATCGCAATAAATTCCCATAGTTAGCATTCTAACTCCGTATAACGGTGTGCCCGCATAAAGTGTATGCAAGGCGGTTGTCGGGCGCACCGGGCCGGGCCGGGAGTCGGGACTTGGCTCAAAGACGCGCTATCCGCCCCAAGATCCACTTCTGACGATGTCAACCGCATCGATCGCTATCTTCACTGTCTTACTCATTCAATTCAATTTCAATGGAAGCGCCATGGTTTCGATATTAATAAATATTTATATTTGAATAATCTAAAAACGCACAACTTACTTTGAAAGGCGAAACGGTCCAAAGTAGATCCTGGCCTCCGAACCAAAAAAGACAATATCGGCATGTCGAGGTCACAGTCTTTTCTGCAGTATCTCAGCCATCTCTTAGGCCGCCGGCCGCCCGGAACTCCTGAACAGTAGCCCGAGCACGAAAAACTAATGTAAATGTAAATGTATTCGAGTTCGCTGCGCACTGATGACGTTTGGTTAATATTCCATACAAATTTCATAGACGCGCATCGAGTTCGAATACATTTACGGTTGTCAGAAATTTTCCTGCTCAGGCCGCAGGTGTGCTTGGCAGCTCGAACCTCATCCATTGTTGTAATATAGTCTAACCAATGAAAAAAACATAGATAAAATTATTTATGTGACTCTCCTGTATCCAGGCTTCATCATTATATTGTTATCTAAATGCGCCATCAATATAATATACCCTAGATGCACAGTTCTTTGATACCCTAGATGCAAATATCGTCCTAAAAAGTGGTCTCGGGAATACAACATAGAAAAAGATCACAAGTTCTAATTAAATCAAACACCAATATAACCCTATGCACGTGTTATAAAGTAGCTTTTTAAACGAAATGATCAAGCGTTTTTAAATTTGAATTTTCAAATTTAGAATTCTATCGGCGTCCAACTGTAGGGAAAAGGAGTGCTTAAGCACTTCTTTGCTGTCCCATTTTCCGAGCATCAACTGTGTATCTAAGTATTTTTTTTTCATATTCATTAGTTTATATAATATTGAAAGTGCAAGTTCCTCATTCACACTAGATACATAAAAATGCGATTAATACCAAGTAGTTGTAAATTAAGATCAAATAACAGCTCTGGAATGCCTTTATTGAGAGCTGATTCAGATGTACCGGTCTCAGGTAGATTTCACACCTTCATTGCGTCGACTAGCTCGTAAGGGCTAGTTGTTGTAAAGGCTATCTGATATACAATTCAACACCTATGTATATATATAACAGCTGTTACCCGTGACTTTGTTCTAGTAGACGTTGGGTACACGCGTCGCGGATGACAATTGATTGCGTACTAATTACATGAAATGCTAATCATCGACGCGGTACCTAAAAACGCTGACAAGTTAAATGTATGGCGCTAGCCCGTACACAATCTGTCCCACAGGAATAGGTGATTACTATTTCTATTGGTCTATTCATAACAAACCAACATTAATTGACAGCCTCCGTGGCGCAGCCGGCGGGTAGCCAGCTATGAAGCGCGAGGCCGCGGGTTCGATTCCCGCACCGAGGCAAATGTTTATGTGACCCACAGATATTTGTTTCGGGTCTGGGTGTTGTGAGACCGAAAGTCTCTCGTAGTTCATGATGCCCACGACACAGGACTCGATCTTAGTGTGGGACTGCTGGACATTATTTATTTATTTATTAAAAAAACTATTTATGATGATGGTAGCCGAGCCGCGCGCTACTATTTATATCGTAATCGTTAGACAGCTAATTTAGTGTTGGCAAAAACAAAAGATACGAGCATCAAAACTACAGAAACAGATATGCTTATTTTCTGAAAAATAACTATAAACTAGATTCAAAAATCAAAACTTACGGTTGACGCTGAATACTTATATAATCGACTTAACATATTCAGAACGAACGTAGCTTTATGACTTCAATATGTACAAGAATGAACCCACGACCCTTCGGTATCCGCTTGACGTTAATTGACGAAGGTAACAAAGCGAACAGAATGAGGGCACAGCTTACAATAGGAGTTCTTATTAATCAAAACGATATGAAATCAATAATATCCGTATGTCTTCACAGCTTACTGATATAAATATTTTTTATAGCCGAACTGGTAAACGAGGAGATGAGTCGCCTGATGGTAAGTACGCTACACCGCCCATAGACGCCCAAGACTCAAAAAGAATCATGGGTGCGTTGCCAACCTAAAAGGAGGAAATAGAAGGGGAGGGGAAAAGGGATTGGGAAAGGAAGGGTGGAAATGGGCCACCGGAAATCTCACTCACCCAACGAAACGCGACAGCAAGCTGCCACTTTACGTCGGTTTTCTGTGAGACAGTGGTATCACACCGGTCGAGCCGGCCCATTCGTGCTGTAGACGTTACTGTCTACAGCATGACTCTACCACTCAAACTCAAGTTGTTATATAATAGAATTATACATTTTATTTATAAATTTTAGGACTCCTTTGGTTTTCCATAGAGGTAAGCTTATGTATCAGTATGTAAAAAAATATTCACAATATTTACATCCAAATCTATTTACTTATATCAAATCCAAAAGATAGAGGCAAAGTAACAGAAAAAGCAAAAGTTAATATTATCAAGTAAAACCATTGCTTTATTTATTTATCACTACTTACTCTGACGTGCTTTCAACGAAGAAACTGAGGATTAACGATAATAAAGCTAAGAACCTTATTTGCCACCTACGTCATTATTTCTATAAGAATAAATTCGCAGCAGTGTAGATTAGGTTCATTTCTCTGGAGACTAATGATGCCAACAGTCGGCGCTCGGCATGACTCGAGGTATAATGAATATACGCGTCGCGCGTCCTCTGTCGACTAATTGTTTTACAGTTGTTGGTGAATTTACTGGTTTGCGACACTTTTAGAAATTATAAATGCATGTTTTCCCCGACTTCCACAAAAGGAGGAGGTCCTCAATTCGTCTGGATTTTTTTGTATGTATGTTACTCGATATCTCCACCAAATGTGGCCTTTTTTTTTTAATTAGGTGGAATTTTTAGTCACTAAAAAAAATTTAATTTAATTCAAATTTGAATCGAAGATCAAGAGTCAGCCCCCAGGCCCTAGGATCGAAATCAGAGGACGGGGGACGCGGTTTTCCTCTGAAGGCATCCAATCACCTAGTCGACATCAGGTACATTTGAAACATGCCAAAAGAATACATTATTTAATACTACAATTTTCTTCTAATATGCCCTCAGACGGGGTTGACGTCAGGCAGGCAGCTGGTCGTAAAAACTTAGCCAGATCCTTTCCGCAACATACTTGAAAAACTGTCTTGCACTGACCTCACATTAAAAAGAAAAAGGCAGATAGAAAAAAGACTACAATTTTAACGATAATACATACGTATAGTTATAACATGACAATGATATAAGAAAATTATTGAAGCAAAAATCACATAGCGACTTATTATCGGAAACGTCCAATATATTGACAATTCCACTCAAATTATTACACCCGTATATTATTCTCGTATACGAGTATATACTCGTACTACAGTATTCGATTAATAAATAAGGAAGGACGGTAACGTATTTACGGATGAACAAATTAATTTCGGCAGAGCGATGTTCCGAAACAATTAATGAGATATCATTCTGCTAACATCGTATTCGTAGTTTGGTAATTGTTTCCTGCAACGCCTGGCGCGGCAGGATACCGATTTCGAGGTAAAAGACATTGATTGGTTCGAAATCAAACACTACGGCACTTAACTCGTTTTTGGAAAAAAGAACTTCCGATAATTAAACCGTACTTCGAATGCAATTTGGTTTGAAAATGCTGTGTTGTCTAGTTTTTGAGAAGATGGGATTTTAGTAAGAGCGATACTTGGATATTTTTACAGCTAAAGGCTGGATAATCATCTGCTAGTATATAAATGATTTCCACCGCCATGGTAATGAACATGTAAAATAGTCAAGGAATTATGATACCGTAGGTGAATTTGAAGGAAAGTAATAAGAACATAGAAATAACGGAGACTGCGTAAAAAATCTCGAAATAAACTAAAGTATGTATCGTATCCCAATTCAAAGTAGTAACTAACCACTCTTATCAGAGTTTGTATGTTCATACCAAACCATTGAACAGTATAATACGCATATCACTATCACAGTACGAAATTCGCAAAAGTTCTATGAAATAAAATCAGCAAGAACCCCGTCTTAGCGCGCTATTCAATTGTAGCATAATCCTATCGTCCTTCCAAACAATCTCACAACTTAAACAGATTGTACAGACTACAGACTAGAGATGTTGTGTAACATTGCAGCAGGGTTGGCTCATACACGCTTTGTTTCATTTCACGTTCCGATTTGTGGTTTTGATGCTAACTTAGCTGGTTTAGATAAATGTGTAGCGAGTGAAGGGTTAAATAAAATACAATGTTACTGCATATTATGTATAAACATTGCATTGACATTTGAAAATAAAATAATTTTAGATCATCAGTAATTGGATGATATTTATAAGATTTATACGTCTTTTTAAATTTGTCAATCTTAATAAGAATGACAATAGGATTAAAAACAAGAGGGCTGGAGTCAAAAATATCTCCTCTCCTTCAAATATTATCAAGAAGGCTCCCATAATATTCATTGTTGTACATGAATGATCATCAGATGGCACGCTTTTGGCAAAAATTTATTCTGGAATGAGAGTAGTAGGATTTTGACAGGAAGTCTTGACAGTGAGCGTCGCTTGTTAAAATTAATTCATATTATTCTCTAGAGCTGTGTTTGTTGTTTTTAAGTGTGGTTTAATGCATCAAACTTCAATGAAGATGGACAGTATAATGTTAAAACTTTTTAACCAGTGATCTTTGATGAGTTTTCTTGGTGCGTTAGCTGGCTTTGTTAGGTCGATTCGCCATGTGAAGGTCATCTGAGGGGCATAGCACTAGAAGGAATTACCGCCATGATCCCAGCAGGACCTTGAGATCATCCACATCTGGGTCTCATGGATGACCACAATGGTATGAAAACATAATTGCTCTATTTCCCTTGACATTGGCTAAATCATTGCAAATGCGTGGAAGCCATTATTTTTAAAAGAAGAAGAAGAAGACTGTAATTGGTTTTAAAATGAAAATCAGCCAAGTGTAGGTTCAGAGGACTTTAACCGCAACGAAGTTCTCTATTATGCCTTATTTCCCAAAAATGTGTACCATATAAATAAGACTTTGAACATCCCTCAGACCAAGATCTTTGCAGCGCCATCATAATAACAAATGAATAAATGAAGGAACATTTTATCCTACATAATTTTCACCTTAATCACATTTACATTATCCTCATGTATGAGGCCACATGAGATGTGGCCGCAGTAGATCAACTCGGGGTAACAGAGACCCGTGCTGTACGAAATATCACCAATACAATAAACGGCGATATTGGAAACCGGCGGGTATAAACGCATTTTGCTAGGCACAGTGTATTTTATAGCAGAAGGATAAGATACTTTGAAGTATAAGATGCTATACGCTAATCTTTCCGAGACATCACATGTATGTAATATATATTGTATAATAATTAATTAAAACTCGCTGCCTCATTTGGTCTAATATCAGAGTCCTTGAGCAAAGAGTCGCAAGGGTTTCAAGGGTTTAAATCCTACGACAGCCAATCACAATTGTGTCAGTTTTCAAAAAGAAAAATCACGTATGAGTTGTCCAGGATATGGCGATAGGTTCGCCCCCATTCATCTCTAGCTCACGTTACCCTAATCAGATCAAATCCTACAAGAATACAGAAGTGATCTTACAGCTTTATGTACTTCTAATAATTTTAAAAGCTTCATTTAAAGGTTTGATCTTTGGCTAAATCATTAACAAAGCAGTAGATCTTAAATAATAAATCAGTTAATGAGGGTTTCATTGTTGGGCATGGGGCCTTTGATAAGCTTACCTTACTCACTACTTCCCATGCCCTGTATCCACGTGCAAGGAAAGAACGGGAGCGTAAGGGGAATGCGAATAAGACAATATTGTCTGGCGTACGTTTGACCCGCGATAAATATCACTTCCACACCTCTCTCTCGCTCTCATCGCCTTACCATATCTACCATTCTCCTCCCTCATTCACCTTATCCGCCGTCTAATGGAGAGGAATGTAGTGTTCTTCGGAGTTACTTAACCGAAGTAAATATGTGTTGACAGCTAACTCCCATGAGTGTTTAAGGAGAGTATTCTCGTACTCAATTGCAATGCTTTTTATTATTTTATGCTCGATAAAATTTATATTCTTAAAGCCCTACATGTATCAGAGAATGTTTACCGTTCAAGATAAAGCGAGCGAGTATGTGCTAAGAATAATCTCACTTGACCTTAGTTTGGAACACTAAGTTTAGTGTAAGCTTGTTGTCTTTGACTGTAGTTGGGTCTTCAGTGATCGGTGTTGAGCATTGGTTTAAACTTCTTTATACTTTATAGATAATAACAGAATAAATTATAGCAAGCATTTAATAGCAAATTAATAAACTGTCCTTTGGGCCTAAATACAGAATTGTTATCTTAATTAGAGGAATTTCAAGAGAGAGAGAGAGAGAGAGAGAGCTGTATTTAATTTTATATGACATCTATAGTAATCCATCAGCCCGGAGGGTCTGTTACTTTTCTGCAATACGATCAAGTCAAAAACCGGTACATTCCTCATACACGTGAACGGGTGCTAGACGGGTCTGCCTGAAACCAGGACCATTTTTAAAGCTACTAAATACTCTAAGGATCATATAAATTACGTATCCTATTGTGTTATGACGTCATTACAATGGCGATTCTATTTGTGGAATTAAAACAAGGTGTTACGTGTGCAGGTGTTGTGAAAGGATTTGGACATAAACAGCCATTGTCAATTCTTAACAAAAACTTGTAAACACGTTCACACAAAGGTTGTCCACATCGACATAAGCGGGACCGTAAACAATATTATGTTACTTAAACTGCAATATTTTCTAAATAATAAATGTCACTCGATTTTATATTTGATGCACATGCATAATCAGCTTGTTTCCCCAAAGGGGTAGGCTTAGTTAAACTACCGAACTTGAAAAGCCACATTTCAGCAAGCTTGTTTCCGTCCCAGATGTGATGCGAGTTTCCCATATATTTGGTATACCTATTTGTCGACCGACTTCAAAAAAATAAAATCTTGTAAAAGGAGAAGGTCCCCAATTCGTCTGTTTTTTTATGTAACGCGATATCTCCGCCAAATGTGGACCGATTGTCAAGATTCTTCCAGCGTGATCCCATATAAATTTGGACGCGATCGGATGAATTTTAAAGTCGGTCGGTTAAGTTTTTAGTAAACTTATAATCTGTCTCACAACTCTTAACTCATGTCTCTAACCAAGCACTACTTTTCAACCAACTTCATAAGAGGAGGTTCTGAATTGGTCGGTATATTTGTATATAATATAATACGCGATATCTTCATTGACAAATATGGACAATGTAAGCCGAGAATCGAGATGTGATGGGTTTATCAACATTCTTTTTGTATTTAATAGAACATATTCTTATGGTTTCGTATTTTGGCCAAAATGTGATGAAGTTTGAAATCGGTTTTTAAGTTTTCATACATACGTCATGTACACTTCTAGCTCTTAGTACATTATTCTCACGGTTTCCTACCACCAACATGGCGAACCGAATACCGAAGAAAGCACACACTGCCCAAAAGGTCAATACCTCCTCAATGTTCAATACACTTTATTCTTTTTCAAGTATATAGATTTTTCTGCCAACAAAGAAAACTACTGTAATGGACTTAAGTAACAAAATACAAATGTCTGCCATTTGTAGAGGTATAAACAAAGTGTCCCCTACACATAAGATTATTTATGTAGTTTTAGGGTTCCTTACACCTGACGTCTAAACTTACGATCATTGTTTAATTTCAACATTCATTTGTGTAGGACATTTGTGGATGCAAGTAACACCACACAATAACGGAATCTGCCTGACAGTTCTACATTAAGTGTAATACATAACGATCGAGGTTGTTTTCTTGTGCACTATTCTCGGAGATTACTGTGATCCTAGGTCAAAAATATTACTATTTCAAAATCTATTTAGTTTTTAATATGACTCCTCGGAAAAAAGGGTAATATTTTTAGTCCCCCTTTTCTAATATTAATGGTTTAGTGACTTCATCGCAATAACCCTCAGAGGCATCGGGCAGTCACGTCAGTCGGTCTTAAAAATAAATCCAAAATTACAACATGAAAGACAGATGATAAAAAATAACCTTTTTATATTAAGCAATCGTCGTACACGGAACCCTATACCGCCAACACGCTTGTCTTGCTCTCGCGCCCCCGCGGCCCTGTATTGTAGTTTGAGATCAAATAATAAGGGTCCGAAAATGTCTGCAAATACACAAAAATTATATTGCCAATACACACTAGGGTAAGGGAACTGGATTTTTCTGTTTTCTTTCACGAGTGACGCTGACGTGTATTTTATTTTAAGAAATTATTGGATGAGTGGTTATTGGTTAACATCGTTCATGGCCATCGGCAATGCCAGGGGCATAAACATGCCGCTGTCTAGCGTAGAAGGGTAAGGAATGGTGATTGCGTTGGATTATTTACCTACTTTTGGGTATCTTTGTTTTAAGTATTATCAGTGCTTCGCCACTTTACCCTATACAAAAATAAGTGATACAGTGTCACAACCGATCTATATTTATTTCTTTTCATTTATTTATTCATGCGTAAGGTTTTCCCTCGCATTAATAGAGGGCCCGTGCCCAGCAGTGGGACAGGGCTAATATTATTATACGTAAGGTTATGCTGAAAGGTGATAATTATTCGTCTCGAGCAAACCATGTCAAAAAATTACGACACTAGTACTAGATCAAGAAGGTTACAAATGAATATGGTGTAGATTAGTGACGCTAATAATTATAACCATACTACTATTTATTGAATGAACTTGAGTGTCATGACAACCAATGAAAGTTATTATGGAAATGTCTTGATCTAAGTGGGATCAGAATATAATTATTCAACATATTGTTCAATGGAATGACCGAAATAAACATCGAACATCTCGTATAAAAATATCTTCGAACTAATGGTTTATTTTTCAAATCATCCATTACAGAGTAGTGAACAAAGGTGAGGTGAGCACACCTGTCTGTGCCTCCCGCCGCTCGCCGCCGCGCGGGCACAAAGCGCGTCACTGCGGCTTGTTTTTAGCGCGCTATTTTGCGGTCGATTAGCTAAATGCCCGTCAAGCCTGTATATTTAGCACCCGAAATTGTCCCGACTCGCTTCATTCATTCATTTTCGTAGTTGATGTAAACGCATTTGCAGATGAAATAGCTTGATAGCTTTATTGTGTTAAATATTGGAACTGTCAACATTTTAAAAGCCTTTTGTTTGGATAGTGCGCGTTGATAGAGCATATTAATAGCATTTGGTTATTGTTTGCATCCGAAATTATATTTTGGTTAATTTCGGATGTGATTGTTTGTCCAAAAAACTGTAATCTAATAGTCAGGCAATTTTAATATTCATTCAATATTAAACTGTTGACAAACACATACCAACTATGTCTAGCAATCCTTTACGAAATACATAACATTCTATAGCGTTTGAATGCCTCGTCCCAAAATAACAATGAAACATTAGACAGAGCCCGATATTACAACGAATGTCCCTCGACCAATTTCTGCCAGATTCTTCGGTATAAATAAGCCTCTTTCTATAGCCGAATGGACGGATAAAAATGCTTTGTACGCGTAATCAAACCTCCCATCTACACACATTGAACTCATAAATTATTCCCCGCACTAGTGAAATAGTCAAATAAATTTAGTTACTTTTGTAACAGCGTCCCATCAACGAGCGCTAACCTTTTTTTTGAAATGGCAACATCGATCAAACAGGCCCGATGACCCCCTCCCCCCGCTACCCGCGCTCGATCCCCCCCTCGCGTCATCGCCTCTCAAATAGCTACACACATCACGCACAATGCCGGACATTTATTATTTAGGATCGGGGGCCGATAATCAGTGCCGTTACCCGATTTCCTTCACCAAGGGTGTCACCCTGGAAGTCCGCGACAATATTTACTTTACTCAAATGTTTAAGAACAATGAACCTTATTGTTTAAAGAGGAAGGTCTGTGTTAGTTTGTTCGGATTACGGCGCAGTGTAAAATCGAAATGGTGTGTGCTTTTGTCAAAGCGATGGCGCGTTAAGGTGCGTTTGAGTAGGGTTGTCAATCGACGCTTTACTCGTGTTGTTTCGTTACAACATCGCGTTGGGTCAATATACATACGGCGGTAGGCTAATAGTTGCTTCTAGCACTGTCGCAATGAGCCAAGTGTAAATTTTCCTACCAATTCGATTGCATGACTACTTGTCATATTTGTACGAATAGTTGCTATATTTGTCCAATCCAAAACCAAAGAAATTTCATGTGATATATGCAACTTTATTTTACATTGCTTAAATATTCACAAGAAATTAAATTGGTGCTTTTGGTAACTAGTATGAGTAAACATAACATAACATAAGCTCACGCCTGTATCCCCGAAGGGTAGTAGGGTAGAGGCGTACTAGCCAACTAGTACACCCACATTTGGCCGAGCTTAGTTCCGTCCCATATGTGGTAAGGGGCGAGCCTATCGCCATATCGGGCACAAATTCCAGACTCCGGGCTGATATGGAAAAATCCAATATCAATTTGCCCGACCCGGGGATCGAACCCGAGACCTCAGGACAGTAGTCGTACCGAAATACAAACACGCCACCGAGGCCGTCTAGTATGTACTAGTATGAATAAAAAACTTATATTATGAATATTTTACTTTGCATGTCAATTTTGAAACTTATTCCATAAAATATAAAGACGTTTGAGCATGGACCCATTCACTCTGTGTATATAATAATCGAGGCACTGAATTTCCAAGATCTCTATTGACCGGTTCCAGTTTCCAATTCTTGGAACACTAACTAATGCTGTCTAACTAATGTTACGACGAAGTTTTATTTATTCAAGCAAAATATTTCACTACTCGAAATCAAGTTAACCAAAATGTATCACTAAGGACATTGTAAACCTGTTCAAGAATTAGGATTATAACATTTTCTTAGATGAACTCAAAGTAAATAATAAACTGTATACATTTATACAGCCAATAAATAAATAAATAATAAACAAGCCTCACTATGGAGAACACTCAAGATCGGGCAAAGTGGAAGCGTTTAAGTAGGAAGGCGTACCCTGGCAGAAGGCCGGGATAACGCCAGGCAGAAAGAAAGAAAGAAAGAATACATTTATAAAGCAAATCTGTTGTTATGGTGTTTATGTGAATATATTAGTAATACCAAGAGCAGGGGCAAATGTGGCGTCCCGTGAAGAAGGACATAACGCAAAGGAAACACCGATAAAGAATTTCGTTGAAGGGTTTACAAATGGTTGGGAAAAATAACCTCTAGAATAGCATTGTACTGGTAGTAAAGGAGGTTCTAGGAAGAATACAATATGAACTTTTCAGTTACTGTAGTGAATTACAGTTACTGAAAAATGCATGTATTCTATTAGGAGTGCGACATTAAAAAATTTTTTAATAATGAATATACTCTGTATACAGTGGAAATCTTCGGTGGAGGCCTATGTTCAGTAGTGGACGTCCTGTGGCCGATGATGATGAGTACACACTAAGTAAAGCTAAAGATGCACGGTCTTTGATATGAAAATTTTCATCTTGGCATATAACATAGAAAAATGTTTTTAAAAGCCCTTTGTACCATCACAAAATTATCTCGTAAACATTACCTTCCGGTACAGAGTTTCATCCACGGGGAATATACATTTCCATACATGAATAATACAAAAAGTCCCGTGGCATCCCTGTGAAGCGCATAGCGTCGTGTCCTGTGGGAACGCCGCATCTGGTACTGCGCGTACATCCAGACAGGGGCTGGGGAGGGGGTTCAAATTGGATCGCTGTTTTCCCGAATTGGTACAACTTTGAGATATGTAGAAAAAATGTATCCCACTGGAATTGATATTGATCGTGGGACCAGTCCCACATTCCCAAATACCATATAACCAGTTGTATGGAGTTCGACATTTATAGTCTTGTAGGATTGGGTGGTGTTAACAAAATAACGATAATTGGGTACTTGACTAATTTGTTTTTATTAATTTTATTTGAAATTTACGCCATCTAAAATATAGAACTGAAAGAATTTTAAGCTATTGCATAGCTTCTATCGCGGGCCTGAGCGTGGAGACCGAATCCAGAAATTCCGTAACGAAAATAACCAAACACCCCCCACTCCGATCGGCACAGCGGTGATACTTTTTAGTTTTGCCATCTATCTATGAATAGCAGAATTTTTAATGACTTTTTTGAAATATCACGCTTGTCTCTTTAGTTGAGCAACTCGCCTCTAGGTGGCATTGGTTGTATCGGCGTTACTGCACATGCGTAATCCCCCCTTCGCCCCGCAATCTGGTAAGTCATGCCTGCTTAGAGTTTCGGCGTTAGGGCACCTCCTCTTTATATTTACTTCATGGTACGACTCTACGAAGCTCGCACGAATCGAGACGAGCTGTTTCGAAATCGGACGAATACGTAATCAGCTGTTTGTGAGAAAGGTATATAGGCGTTTAAATTCTTTGGTATAGGTAATAATAATAATAATAAATACACCCAACAGTCACATACATAGTCCTGACCCCACACTAGGTGTAACCTGTATCGCGGGTATCAGAAACTACGAGAGACTTCCGGTCTCACAACACCCAGACCCGAAACAAATATCTATGGGCCACACAGACATTTGTCTCGGTGCGGGAATCGAACCTGCGACCTCACGTTTCACAGCCGGCTACTCGCCCACTGCGCCACGGAGGCTGTCAAAGGTCAAAGGTGTATTGATTTTGGATGCTATGCAATAGTTTTACCGCGGCAGTCCCCGAGTGCCACACGTTTGCTTTTTTAAAATATTCTCAAAAATAAAAAGTTATAAGCATTTGAAATTTGGTGTAACCTTCAAACTGCGGAAAAGAGAAGTATCAGTAAAATCACGTCAGGGCCATAACGGTACGTGCGTTAGAAAGGGATAACACTACGTCACCACTCTTGCTCATTGCAGAATTTAAAATATGAATTAGTGACTCATTTTTCAACCAATTTCGATGCAGATTTTACTGAAGAGTTTCTTTTTTGTTTTATTTGCTAGTACATATAAAAATGTGTACAAAATCAAACAAATTGTATTATGTCCTGTGTATGGGATTTGATTTGAAATATTATTATACATACTATTACACCAAAAAATGTATCCATCCATAAATGACAAACCTTTTTATATTTAAACTTAATTTAACTCAGTGCGAAATATTCTATTACATGGAACCAACATTGCGGCTATAAACTTATATCGAACAAAGAAAGAATAATTTAAATCTTTCCATTGTCTAAGGTGACATACTGATATGCAAAGTTGTACATAACAATATTTTAGCAGAGGCTTGCAAATGATCAGGTGGGTCACCTGATAGCTTGTGATCTATACCGACTTAGATACGATACTAAAAGAAGCATTGGTGTTATATCAACGTCAGAAGTAGGGGATTGGCAAAGAGAGGCGGATACAGATATGCATATTTAATGAAAAATATCATGATTTTTTCGTATTCGTTAAAAAATAAAGAATACAAAGATGACACGTGAGAAAACTAGTATGTACTAATATCAAAGAAGTGGTGCAATTTACGTAAGAATATGCCCGCATTCACACAGACGTGGTTCAGATCAGATCATATCCACTGTGCTAGCAGGCTGCGGATACAGTACGTTGTGACAAAATTAAATATTTGTGGCTCAGAAATATTTTTTCGAGGGCCGAGACTGATTGTTGTACGTCTCCCGTGGTTTCTGATGCCTTCCCACAAAACAAAACTCGTATCGTACTGTAAGGTCGGGACTATGTAATTGTTATGTGTTAGTTATTTATTTCGAATTCAGTGCCAGAGGTAGTAACTATGAAGTTTTAAGCATATCTAGTACGATAAGGTCTTATTCCGTGACTAAGGCTGAGATCTATAGAGCGAACTTCGACTAAGTCTAAGTCAAAGTAACGAACTCAGTGAGGATTTGGAATTGTTTAATCGGACTTTTACTTAGTCCGAGTCATTTTTTACAAGAAAAACAGACTGACTAAGCTAAGATTTTCTTGTAAAAAATGACTCGGGCTAAGTCAAATTCCTCACTAAGTTCGTTTCTTTGACTTAGACTTAGTCGAAGTTCGCTCTTAATGCCAAAGTCCGATTTAATAAAATCGCTACCCGCTTCTCCCATGCCGTGTACAGCAATCCAACCCGCGGCTTATTGAAAGCATTAATATTAAATGCAGATATCATTTAGTTATTTACTATAATACGAAATCGACAACGCGTTTAGTGTTATCGACAAAGTTTAGTGTTGTGCCCGATGGTTGTGCATCGTTTATCGACATTCTGTATAGTGCATAGCGAATGTGTCGCATTTCAGTTTTAGTTGTTTGTACGGTCTACAGTTATCAGATAGTTTTATGTGAATGTATGTTTGAAGTTAGTTTATAGACATTGACCACTGCTAGAATAATGCATGAGTAGTTATAGATACGTTTTGTGGTCTACTTAACTATTAAAATAAAGCTTAGTTTTTCAAAAGAGTCTTTTTTTTATTTTATCCGAGCACGGCAAAGTGACTACACTGCACCTGATGGTAAGCGTAGTGCAGTCCAAAAAAACCAACGACCATCGATAAACATAGTTTATGAATAGTCGCCAGAGTTATGCCGGCCTGCATAAATGCTTCTTCACGCTTCGCTTAAAGGACCCAATGTCATAGGAGGGAGGGAACACGTGAGCCGGCAGACTATTCCACAGCTTAACGGTACGGCAAAAGTAGGTAGAAGAGAACTTTTTTGGTTCGTACCGCGATGGAAGAGACCACCAAGCTGTGGTTTCGTAAGCCGGCCCGCGTGGTTCTGGCTAGTAAAGGAGAAGCTGGGATCAGTAGCCCGAGCACGAAAAACTAATGTAAATGTAAATATATTCGAGTTCGCTGCGCACTGATGACGTTTGGTTAATATTTCATACAAATTTCATAGACGCGCATCGAGCTGAAATACATTTACGGTTGTCAGAAATTTTCCTGCTCAGGCCGCTGGTCAAACAACTCTTCGGAACACTCACCATGATACAGACGATAGAACATGATATAGTCTTACAGTATTTCGGGGGCCTAAGTAGGAAGTAATCACTTTTCTTCCTAATTTCATACTTATTTTTGACAGTTTCGTGGCGCAGCGGGCGAGTAGCCGGCTGTGAAGCGAGAGGCCGTAGGTTCGGTCTCCGCAGGGAGATAAATGTTTGTGTGGTCCACTAATATTTGTTTCAAGTCTCGGTGATGTGAGACCGAACGTCTCTCATCGTTCCTGATACCTGATAATGAGCTAAAAAAATCCTTATGGTACTACACTAGGTCATCCTAAAACATAAGATGTAAAGTTTTATTCACAGCCGAAATTTATTAAACTTTTATTAAACTTTAATATCGTTTGGTACTAGAGAAACAGATACTTGGTAAGATATAAAGTTAAAATAAGGTATCTACCCAGAGGGATTTGACCCAAGACGTCCGATAATTAGAATTACCTCTATATTAGCAAAATTCATTAGACACTATAACAAAAGTAATGAAAACTAATGAATATCCTAAAATAACTATTTCATTTAATTACCGAACTTCAAGAGTATTCATTAAAGTTCTGCCTCTCTTTAGTTATTTGATAGTTTGAGTCCTAATTAACGCTTCATTGGTTTGGTGGCAGCCTGTGTGTTAACTTCACGGATCTCGGTTATATGCTTAGGTAATAAAATATCTAATTAACCGGTAAGTAATTATTAATAATTAAATTAAGAAGAGGGTTTTATCAGGTCGTCGGTCCACCTTATAGGTGGACGTCCTACGCTGCACTGCCAGTACGTGGTCTCCACTCGAGAACTTTTCTGCCCCATCGACTATCAGTTCTACGAGCTATGTGCCCTGCCCACTGCCACTTCACCTTGCTAATCCTCTGTGCTATGTCTGTGACTTTCGTTCTTCTAGGGATCTCCTCATTTATGATTTGATCACGTAGAGAAATACCGAGCATAGCCCTCTCCATAGCTTGATAGAGGTCGCAGGAAGTTGCTGGATGCAGGCCGCTTCCAACAGGTCGATCTGGAAATCTTTCGGGGAGGCCTATGTTTAGCAGTGGACGTCCTATGGCTGATGATAATGATGATGAAGAGGGTTTTGAATTCAACTTTTATGTATTTTTGACAAGACGTCCACTGCTGGACATAGGCCTCTCCAAAAATGTTGTTGTATGTGTATATAAAAATAAATAGTTTAAAATATGTACGAATTTCTGCGATTTTTTTATATTTGTGATCCCTAATAATTAAACTTTTTTTGATATCTAAGATCTTAATTCACATAATTTTCGACTACGCATTCTATTGTGAGGTCACTGTGTATTGATAATAATTGTTTTTTTTACAGGTGTCATGAGAGCGCAGTAATCGATATTTAAATTTATAACAGAAAATTATTTCCGGTGAGTGCTTTGGTCCTCTGAAGTTATAATCTGACTATAAGTAAAACTAAAGATATATTATTTAAGTGTGAACTCAGACTATACAATTTCAACAATCCTAGATCTATGTACATAAACCTCTATCTTAGAAAGTTTTATCTGCGCTATAAAACCATCGACAAGTGCGGTCGCCCCTAGGCGCGTCATTCGCGGCGACCTCCAGACGTCTTCGCTTGTATAGCCTACACGGTACACTATTTGCATTCGCTCTACTATCATAATAAAATAATATAAGTTCCCCCTTGTACCCCCAAAGGGATAGACAGAGGCACACTGGCGAACTAGAATACCTTCATTTCGCGGAGCTTAGTTCCATTCCAGATGTAATAGGGGGCGAGCTATCGCCATAACGGACACAAATCCCAAACTCCGGGCTGATATTAAAAAATCCAATACCACTTTGCCCGACCCATGGTTTTAACCCGAGACCTCAGGACGAAAGTAGTACCGCAATATAACTATGTCACCGAAGCAGTCAGTACTTTTAAGATCA
Organism: Clanis bilineata; assembly: GCA_036417725.1. NCBI lineage: Eukaryota > Metazoa > Arthropoda > Insecta > Lepidoptera > Sphingidae > Clanis > Clanis bilineata. Next base: position 16,019,019 of record CM071157.1, read on the forward strand.
AATATACCAAAGATAGTCCGTTTCATCGAATAAAACGTTCGTTTTCTATAAAAAATAAACGCGGGCGGGAGCCAAAGTAATCATAATAATATGATACGATATATAATATACTATGTACGATCACCCAGAGTGAGTTATCAGGCAGACAGCTCTTTGTAGAAATGAACTGATTCTTTTCTGAAAGCTTCAGAAAGCATGTTACGCCGAACCCACAGTTGAGTAAGATAAACATAACTATTAACATAACAGGTTTTACCTCTCAAAGATAATTATAAAAGTATGCAATTTTCAATACTAGTCTCTTTGTTTGGCATAAAACAGACCCATTACAATCTAGTAACCTGTTTTGTTACTGAACAAAACCCTGAAATTGAGTTCAAAAATATATTTCAAGGAAAAATGGCGTAATAAAATTCACGAAGAACGTTATTAAAGTGTAAGAAATATTTCCTACAATAGAGACGCGGTGGTCGTGAAAATGCAATCAGTGCGTCACGTAAAAGCTTCGTAGAACCAGATAGAGCACTCTCAAATATTGATAAAATCTAATTCGAGGTTTTATCGCGGTCGGCGCGACTGTTACGGCCAGTAATAATGTTACACTTTGTAACGCTCCCAGCGCTGGGACAAATGGCGCCCACCGTGGGATTACTGCCGCTTCACCAACCGAGCCTCGTAAATATTTTATTTTATGTTCAATGCAAATATTCTTATTGGCGTGTGATTTTATAACTCGGTTCATTTATTACCGGACACCACGTATTTTTACAAGTCGTTTTACGAGATAATAAGTTTTCTCCGTGTTATTAGTTTCACGATATTGTTAGAATTTGCTCTTAAATTATTATTCTTACACATAAACTTATCCTCTTCCATTTTTTATTTGAAATACTACAAAAAACGATTTTAAACAAAGTTTTTAAACGCCCCATAAAGTCCAACTCATTATTTTTAAACAATTTACGTAAATACCGTCCAGTAGCGGTTCTGGTCTGTACATTGTATTTAGTTTACGAGCGCACGCGACGAGTGGCGGCGTGGTCACCGCAGCCACTAAACTCGCCTCCTCTCTACAAATTTTACTGCGAAAGTGTAAATTTTTTACTACACTCGGCTATCGTCCGCTCTACATAACCGTGGCTTCGTCGTAATGACTAATAAGTAAGTCCATCAGGAATATACGACGGATGAAATTGTGGTCCCTTCTTGAATGAAATGAGTTGAAAAACGTGCCATACATTTTGATCTGAAGCTTACCTTTTTATCACGGTTCCGTAGACGGAGAATGCTAATTAATATAAAACGTACAAAACTACATCCTCTGAGTGTATATCTGGTATAACGTGAAATTACGGACGTTCTAGTTCTAATAGTTCGCCTCTATTATTACTAAAAAAATACATTAATTTGACGAATTTTTTATCTTAAAAGTTTCTATATTCAATACTCTTGAAGTCCAAGAAATTTTACACCTACAAAATGGTCTTTCAAACGGATTATCAACTAGATAAGTAATGAAACCATTCAGCACCAACAGGCTGGAACGAACCTGTCAATTTGTTTAAACAAGATACCTACAACCTTCACACGTCACATAATCTCGAATGAATGAATACATCTCGCAGATCATATGCGTGCACCAAAGATGTCACTTTGGGCGGGTCATCGACCTGAATGTCACAGAGATAATGTAGAGGTCACAGGTGGTGACAGTTCTTTAGCTTTTATTTCAGAACTCCAGCCGTGCATTAACAAAAACTTTATGTAAAAAGTTAAACACATCCACTTCATAGTTTCTAATAAAAATGGCTACGAGAAATTTTTAACAGGTGCGCTTTATATTTTTTTGGGTAATTTTATTAACGGACGCTTTTTGTACTGTTTCGTGCGAGGAGACTGACTTTAAAATGAATAAAATTAAAAAGTTCCTCCGCCGGTGTTGAAAAAACATTAATTGAAGTACTAAACGTACACAAGCGTAAAAAAATCTTTTAAATATATCAAATTTTGAATCTCAATAATTCACGTCGCTCTTTACAACGAAGGTTGTAATGCATTGCTTAAGCCTGATTCCTCGAAAGCTTATAATAAACTAAATTAACTAAAGTCCTGTCAAATTCAAGCTTAAATTTCTAAAATCATGATTAACCTGCTTTAAATTAAGATTTCTGCAGTATTTTATAGCGATCAAAACCATTGATCTGTCAATTGCACGATAATCACTCATTAAGGATTAGTCTAACAAACTGAATTAGGTTTATGTAAGTGGTATAAATAATACGTACAACACTTGTCATAAACATCCAGAGCCGAGGACAAACACTTGACTTTTTTGTTTTTCCAGCGGGAATCAAAGAAGTCGTTCCGAACAATGTCTGTTCCGAACAATACACGCTGCATCGCACGTACTACGAAAATTGGTTTAATTTGGGATATTGTACCTCTATTATATAGAGTGCTACAATAAGATTGTCTTTTTTATAATAATAAAAAAAAATAAGCGTGGTATATCTATAGGCTTACTCCCTATCGCATAGACGGAAATAAATTCACTGAAAAAGGGGTTCACTCGTTCTCTGTTTCACCTGTGTCCACCCCTTTAGGGATACAGTAATTAGTTTATAAATGTACTCTGATAACAATATTAATTTATGTCATTTGAGCTAAACAAAATTTGAATACTAATAAGAACAAAATATTTGACAGGAATATCCTGACAGTCTTGACGTCACTTGTTCAAATTATTTCATATTATTGTCTGAAGTTGTGTTTGTTGTTTTAAAGTTATGTAGTTTTATACACCAAACTTCAGTGAAGATTGACAGTTTAATGTTGAAAATTTTCAACCGGTGAACTTTGACGAGTTTTGCTTGGTGCGTTGGCTGGCTTTGTTGGTATTGCACTGGAAGGAATTGCCGCCATAATCCCAGCAGGACCTTGAGATCGTGAAAGTTTTAAATGTTATTCATTATTTCCATATCATATTTTCACAATAAACGTAATTGTTTTGTACATGTACTTTTAGCCACATCCTGTAGCAGAGGAAACTTTTAATCAGACACAGCTGGCAGCAATTTAAGAAAGTACCGGTGGATTCAACTAATTCCCGATTCACAATAAAGAAAAACTTTTATTTATGAACAAAATTAGACACGCATGATCTACGAGCTCTGGAAAACTTTCATACAATTTGTTCAAATAAAACAAAACGAGGAACGTCAATGAGTGCCGTAAATTCTATGCGGGCGAGGGAGGGGGCGTCGCGGGGGTACGGAGGGGGAGGGGTTTCCAACCCGGACCGACCCATGAGACCCGGGACAGTGGAACTTTGGACAGTAGCAAAAGTTACCTACAACACTAATGCGTACTACAATGAGTTGCAATTAACTGTGCGGATTATAAACTGAGTAGATTCTATCTCTATATTAGTTGTAGGGAAGTTATTGGGAGTTGGGATGTCAATCACAATGATGCAGTATATTTTTTATTGTTTCTTTCTAGAAAAAAATACTTTATGGGCGTATTAAAGCGACACATAACTTTCATTTCGCCCGGTCTTAAGCAACCTCCACAGCGATATCATAGGTTCTCATAATATTTCCTTCAACTTTTTCTATATTTTACTATATGTATTGTATATTATTATAGTTTTCTTAATGTAACTATTCTTAATGGGAATTGTGCACATAATTAATACAAATGTAGCATAACGTCTCTTAATTTACTCGCCAGTTTTATACTTCCACTCCCTAATCTAAGAACCTTTACCTCCTGTCAGACTGTCCTACTCAGTATCCACAAATATAATCAAAACAAAGGCCCTGAGTGTTGTAAGAATGTCGAAAGTCACCGTAAACGTCACAATAGTGTGCACACTTTTTATTCTGTTACGAGAATTTGACTAGATGTAATGGTGTAAATGTCGAATATATTGGATTACAACGATGTTTTTATATATTATACGTAGTCGTTAGCCAGAAATATTTTTAAAAAATCCTCCACAAGAGGCTTTGTGCGTCAACTATCTCTATATGGAGATTGTAGGAGAGTAAAACTATGTCGCTCGCCTCGCCCCCCATCACATCTGGGACGGAACTAAGCTCGGCGAAATGTGGGTGTACTAGTTCACTAGTGCGCCTCTGCCTATCCCTTCGGGGATACAGGCGTGAGCTTATGTTAAAACTATGTATTATAGTTTTTGCAATTGTAGTTATATTAACGCTATCGATTTGGCAGAGAAGTCACACTTGGCGCCCAGATGACCCACTTATCCCTTACCTTTACTATAAAAATGTGTGCTCACAAAACCACTAGATTAATAGCGCACTTCGTAAATCAGTTTCAATCGCAGCTCGTCGGCACTCGCAGCCGGCAGTCGGCAGGCGGTACGGACGCCCGTGGAATTGGATTCAATAATGTACTGTGAATTCAGACTGTATGGAGATTTATGGTAGATCCCGATGTCGATGCAAAACACCCCCTTTTTTTTTATCTACTTGTGCGAGTATTTTTTTTTGTTATTCAAACATGGTAAACTGTACCACTTGTACCACGGGGAATGTTCCGAGGAATGTTCACTTAACCCATTGGAGTCGGCACATATATATGTTACACAAGCGTCTCTGCCACCTGTGGCATCAAGTGACCCACTTGATCGATTGCCCCCTCGTCTATAAAAAAAAGTGAGTACACCGCATCTTACTCGATTGTCTGGCATTGCTAAAGTCTATGGTCAATGTTAATTTTCTTTATCAACTACTTAAGTATCTAACTATTTTATTACCTCTATAACGAAGATCGGCTACCACTCAGATGGGTCACTCTCACACCCATAAATAGCAAAAGAACTATGGGTGCGTTGCTAACCTTAATGCAAGGGAATAGGGATTGTGGAGTGAAGTTATGTTGGGCTACCAGAAATCGCTCTTAATGAACTCAATGTAAGAGCGTGCAAGAGCGGAGTGGGATCAAACCGGTCGAGCCAATTCATTAACATTACTGTTGCAGCGTATAGTGCTCAAACTATATTTCAACATACCTTACTTACGAACGAATTACGGCCCATTTCAAAATCAATTCACTCCGGAAAAAATATAACTGTAAAAAGGAAACACAGTTCAGGGATTAACGCTGGAAAGAGGTTATAATCATACCTTACCACATCACGCTACAATCCAATTTTCGTGGATGTGCGCGGGGTGCGGAGTGCGGGTTGATCTAGGCTGCAGGGGCACACGACTTCATACGAGGCCCGCAGGGAGTAGGGACCGTAGGCGCCGCGTCGAGTCAGCAAAATAACGACCAACATAAACACTGCTCGATTACAAGCTTGTATTGTACACGTCTAGGTGCCGCCTGCACTCTGTTCCTTTTATAATCAAATAAGCCCTCCAATGTTCACGTACAGTCAAGGGTTCCGTAGCAAAACCATTGAACTTTGCTAAAATCCCCTTTTCTCAACTTAAAACACCCTTATCAAAACAATTTTCATTGAAAGAAGCTAAACTTTGCATATTTTTATTGTTTTCCCATGATTTAAAAGTAAGGGTGGAAAAAATATATTTTGCAAAACTAGAAACACCGATATCATTTGACATAATTGGTGTATAGTGATTTGTATAGCTTTGTTTTTGTATCACCGTATGTTCCCTGAAAATAAATAAATAAATATAGCGCTATCATCTTATTTTCCGCCGGCGGCTGTCCATCTAGACATGTGTAATCAAGATCACCCACAGATGGGCCGACGTGGGATATAGTGTTTTAATTACCTCCACTAGCCCGGTGAGAAGGGGGGTTAGGGATATTAATCTGTTTCTTTAGAGGGCCAATGCCAAGATCGCAACTGTCTTTCATATAACATTTGTATTATACATATACGGAATTTGAGAAGCATTCCAATGGTTGTCTAGATATTTTTCCAAAGACCTTTTTTCTTCAGAATATTAAATTTGGAAATTCTGATTGTAACATGGGACGGAGATCACTCACGCTTTTATTAAATTTTTCGGATACTTAGATAAATGGATAAAACTATATTTAGATTCCTTGAAATAGTAATAAGCTAGAGTCTAGTCTGGAAAGGGTGCGATACCATTTATCTAGAAATATCTACGCATTCAAGGGTATCTCAAGGGAACATAGTCTATAACATAATTCCTGGAAGTGTTAGAATAGTTATAAAAGCGGTAATTTTGAAACTAATTACTCGAACTCATTTACGCTCACTGCCTTAATATAACGCAAAGTATTTATTAAAACCGTTCAACTAAAAGTGGGGTGAAATAATTTCGTAAAGTTCATGATTTATTCTAAATCGAAATCCCAAAATGGCGCACTAGAAACAAAACAGTCGGGTCGAGTTGAGATCGAATGAATCTCGGAATGAACTAATATCGTTTGTTAGGGGCCAACGAGGCCGAACGGACGAGGCCCTAAACGGGACCCTAATGCCACATTATTGCGAATGTACCGACCGCACGTACCCACGCTCGCACCGAGGGTACTCCACGTTTACGGTAAAAGGTACAAAAATACGAGCTGCCTGTTAATTGTGCGCCGTTTCGATTGTCCGACAAGAGCTTTGTTGACTGCTTACATGTTTAACATCACACAATACTTATATTGTTCTGTATTTCAGACTGGAGATAATTCTAACGTTGTATGTCCATTAGGATTGTGCTGTTGTTAATAAATGAAAAACTATTTAGCGCAAACATAAATAGTGTCTAATATAATTAAACAAGATAACAGATATCATATTATTTTTTTATGCTACCTTTGTGACTGCCTCGGTGGCGTGGTGGTATTTCGGTACGACTACTGTCCTGAGGTCTCGGGTTCGATCCCCGGGTCGGGCAAAGTGATGTTGGATTTTTCCATATCAGCCCGGAGTCTGGAATTTGTGCCCGATATGTTGATAGACTCGCCCCCTACCACATCTGGGACGGAACTAAGCTCGGCGAACTAGTTAGCTAGTGTGCCTCTGCCTTCGGGGATACAGGCGTGAGCTTACGTTTTTATGCTACATGGTTATAACAATTAAGTAGCACAATGCGGAAGTCTGAACTGTACCGTAATCAAAAATATACACTGCTGATTTTCAGAGGACACCTTACGTGACGTACGGACACAATACAGCCAGAGGCCAGACCACAAACAACTAGAAAACCGAGCAATAACAAGCTCGATTTAAATTCGCTACGCACTATCCGTCAGGGTAGTCGACTGATATACGGTAGAGCCACGTTGTGGACAGTTATGTCTACGTCTACAGCACAACCAGTTTGAAACTAAAACCGTCGTAAAGTGGCAGCTCTCTGTTACGTTACGTTCCATCCAAAAATGTTCCCTTTCTTTCTCAATCTTTCTTCCGTTCTAGTGAGATTAGTATTGTAGATCCAGAGGTAGCTCTGGGTGGTGAAGATCACTTAGCACAAGTGACCCACTTTTTTATAGCAGTCTGGCAAACGAGTAGATGGGTCACCTGATGGTAAGTAATATCCACCGCCCATAGACATTCAAGACACAAAAAAAATCATGGGTGCGGTGCCAACCTAAAAGGAGGGAATGGAAGGGGAGGGAAAAGGGATTGGGAAAGGGAAGGGGAAAATAGGTCCTCGGAAATCTCACTCACCGAAAATTGATTGTTTGCCATTTTGTACTAAAAATCCAGGGAATAACCACTATTACTAGTAAGGAAAGTACAAAGCAGTCAAATAGGCGTGACTATTATCATTTTCTAACAAACAGTTTCTAAATATTAACATAATAAAATTACCACATGATGAAATTGAGAAAGTTTTGCTCAATGAACCAGGTCGATAACACTCACTCTAAGCCTTTGATGTTTACTACTAAATAAGAATATTTCACCGCAAGAACAAAACAAACAATGTGGTTTAACTGTCACTATAACAAAAATATATTAATAAAACAATTAGCGTCATATGTTATGTGATATAATTTTCATAAATTATAACATATTACTACTAGCTTTTCAACACTGTTCCGCGCCGGCGTAGATGTATTTCCGAACATAAAAAGTAGCCTGTGTTAGTACCTCTATTATCCGCCCTTTAAAGTATATTTACGACAAAACAAATGTCAATCTATGTATTAGACTATATTAGATAAAATATACACATTTTAAGAGACTTGAGCCACTTTGATTTCCGTTGATGTCCGTTCGAAAATAATACCCACCATTGTTGTTTACGAGTTGTATAAAATATTTTCAGTAGTCTCTGGATTTTTCTTACCCGAGATAATAAATAATGGGAGCGACTCCAATAGATTATGTCCCGTCTCGAATATCTTGTATGTAGTTGATTCCTAATGTTTATTCGATGGTATCAGACGACACAAATCAATACAAGAGTACTACAGCTTGGATTCTTGTAGTTCGATTTGTCAAAAGATAAGAGAATCGCAGCACCGGTTATTACAGGTTTTCAACCTTGAGTACTAGACATTTGCTATTAAATTCTATCTGCCCTTATACCACCTATACAGTGTCGATGCAACACACTTTTCAAGAACGTTGCAGGAAGGATTCGGTTTAGTTTTCAGGACTGGCTTCAGACGTCAAACCCTTCCTGGGCATCCAGTCCCACAATTGTTTTTTTTTTATTCTTTCGTTAAAGTAGACAGAGTCTCTGAAGGCGGCGACACGTGACGCATATTAGATAAGAACCACACGTTCATTTCGTATGTAAAGAAAGAAAGAAAGAAAGAAAGAATTATTTGTAATTGTATAAACAGTCGCGGTTGTCCTGTCTCTATCGTTTGGTTCAAATCATACCTTTAGAACCAAATAGCACTTTAGAAAAATAGCCTCTGTTATATATATATATATATATATATATATATCAAAATGAAGGCTCAGCATTTCATTTTTCCAAATGTCTAATACTTCATTTAGGACTAAAATCTTTTAGAATATTATTCATTCGAAGAGAAGTGAAGCCAACTAAAATATAAGAGCCATTGTTCAAAAAATAGGTCGTGGTATTCATTATAGATTCTTTCCTTCACATGATTTGATTAATCACGGCCGTATTGGCTTCAATTGGCTTCGCGCGACAATTCGCCCATACGTTATGTGCGTTTGTAGGGCTTCGTGATACACTGCGTCTCACACACACACTGTATGAGAGAGCAGGACAGAGCAGACGGTATATTAGATTGATAATTCGATTTAGATTACTAATGGAAATAGGAAATACGTTTCATGATGCCATAGAAGTGATCAGTTTGATGGATTTGTATTGGGTGTATGGGATTTGGAATTGGAATCAGATTTTTAGTGTATTTACTGAATCGTGTAATCTAAACCATTGTATCATAGAACTTAATTAAGTACAGTGAATTTTATACGATTTCTTTTCACGCCGTTAGTCTAACAGACTAAGTACCTCGTTTATTTTAAAGTGATAAATTATATAAACTGAATATATTGAATCTAATATATATAGTTCAAACTAATATCTTCTCGAGATATTTATTTCTAACTTTTTATCGAACACGGCGAAATCGTGTTTTAAAAAATAATTAAGCTTGTGCAGTTTTTTTTATAGCAAAGACTGGCAAATGAGCAGATGGGTAACCTGATGGTAAGTGATCTCCACCGCCCATAGACACCCAAGACACAAAAAAAATCATGGGTGCGTTGCCAACCTAAAAGGAGGGAATGGAAGAGGGGAAAAAGGGATCGGGAAAGGGGGAGGGGATATAGGCCACCGGAAATCTCACTCACCGAACGAAAAGCGACAGCAAGCTGCCACTTTACGTCGGTTTTCTATGAGACAGTGGTATCAAACCAGTCGAGCCGGCCCATTCGCGCTGTAGACGTAACTGTCTACAGCGTGGCTCTACCACTCACAGCTAAAGTTATTCTTGTTAAAAGGTCTTGTTTCTTTAAACAATTATTAGAATTAGATACCTTCAAGTTATACGTGGATTGACCTTGGAACTTCATTAAGATTTGCTCATTATATTGAATCTGTTATTAACAGCTATAAACTGAACTTGAAACTGAATTCCATTAAAGTTAATAAAATGTAATAAATTCCATCGCGTTTGACTACTATAAGATAACGATCTTATAACAGAACCTCACCATCGACGTCGATTATAATATCCTTCATCGCATCCACAGTGTTCACATCAAATCTAATCACATCGGTGATCCGAGGTAATCAACTCAAGATCAACCACACTGCAGCACCGCAGACTAACAAATTAAATATGCTGCATAGATCAATTAATTCAAATTTAAATTATATTGAGTGGTAGAGCCAAGATGTTGCTATAGATGTTACTGAATACATCTAGCCTACGCTCGATCGGTTTGATAACACTATCTCACAGAATATCGTAGTTAAGTGGCAGATTGCTGTTACATTGCGTCCGGTGAGTAAGATTTCCGGTGGTCTAAATTCTCCAACCCATACCAATTCCTATTCCCGCCCTGTAAGGCTAGCAATGCACCCATGATTTTTTTGATAGATGTATAAATTTATATTATATCATCCTTAGCTCATTAGTGCAGCGTAGGACGTCCACCTACAAGGTGGACCGACGACCTGATAAAGGTTGCAGGAAGTCGCTGGATGCAGGCCGCTTCCAACAGGTCGATCTGGAAATCTTTGGGGGAGGCCTATGTTCAGCAGTGGACGTCCTATGGCTGATGATGATGATTATGATGATGATGATATCATTCTTGAAATAAACTCTGACGAACACAAAGACAATTTTGAAAATCGGTCCACATTTGGCGGAGCTATCGCGTAATATACATTAAAAATACAGACGAATTGAGGACCGAGACTTTTTGGAAGTCGGTCGAAAATGAGTTAATAATATCAAGAAGTAGTTTCATCTCTATCTACTTTTTCGTGGTTGAGAGTACCCTATAATTTGGCGTGTTGTATTTTCATAAGTCTGTGTGTACCGGTAACTGTGGCACAACACGCGGGTCGTCTGGTGTGGCGTAGCTCCTAAGACGTTGCGGTAATCTGTGCAAAGGAACGCATAACGGCCTGAAACTACATCGTATCCAGTGGAATAACAGTAATAAATAAATACACCTAACACTGGGAGTGTTAGGCCATGTATAATTTGTCAATCGAGTGATTTTAAGATGTTGCATTTGCATTTTGTATGTCGCTTAGTTCCCAGATATGAAGAAATGCTAATTTTATAGCGTTGGTGTCGAGAACTTTGGGAGTCATTATTTCTTTGAATTAAAATCCATCTTTATCGTCAGATCATTTTGAGATAGATATGAAAATGTTAATACTATGCTTGTGCGTTCGGTTCGACCCTTAATTCAATATGGCGAATGATTTGCTACAGATTCGATCGGCTTTACAAATTTAATAATCGGGACGTATTACGCGCGTTTCATTTTGTGTGTCGAGTACATTCCTCACTGATCGCAATATTGCTAACTTAATATATGTATACAAGTATTGATTTAAATTCTTTTAACTATTTTATTTATGTTAAATTATATCAAAAATACATTTCACTGAATTATATCCAACAATCATACGATTCGAGATCAACAAAAAAAACGAATATTGTAGTGGACGTTATATTCTTCTATAGTTCCTAATAAAGTAATTTACTATTTATAATAATAAATATAATTATATGTACATATATATATATATATATATATATATATATATATATATATATATATATATATATATATATATAGGGAGTCGAATATCCCAGTTGAGTACGAACGATACTGGATCCGGAGTCTGGAAGCAGAACACAATACTTTTTATCCTGTTCGCAAAGTTTCAAGAAACCCGGGCTTTCTCGGAGTCGGAACATCTAGTTTAATACAACATCTATTGTCTGAGCGTTCTATTGAATAATCAAAGAAGCTCCATACGGAACAAACTTCTGTGATAAAATTATTTAGGGCGAGTTCTGCTTAACAGAGTTTACACTTATTGAGGTTTAAATGAATTTGTTATTGTGACTTAACTTTAGACCCAAGCACAAGTAACTTTGACAATCGAAATCGAATCGAGCTTACGCATCAAGCTTTTTATAATGTATATGCCTCCGCAGTGGATGAGTATCCGGTTGCGAAGCGAGAGGCCGCGGGTTCGATTCCCGCATGGAGACAAATGTTTGTGTGGCCCACAGATATTTGTTTCAAGTCTGGGTGTTGTGAGACTGAAAGTCTCTCATAGTTTCTGACACCCACGATACAGGTTATACCTAGTGTGGAGACAGGACTAGTTGTGTGACTGTTGGGTGTATTTATTTATTCACGAAATGACGTATCCAGTACGTTGTTTGTTTGTTAGTTATGTTAAATACAAATATCGCCTTCTTGGTCTAAGTGCAACGTATATGGGCTGGGAACCGAGAGGTCTTGGTTCGATTCCGAGGTAGGGCAAAGTACTGATACTGACACGATTTTCCCGGGATCGTATCTCACAAAGGAGGTTGGCGGTAATTCAGACGATCATAAAAACTAATCCAAATCCTGTCTGTTACATGTTTAAAAAATATATTACGCCGATCCCAAGGAGGATAAGGGCAGGTGGAAAGAAAAAATATATAAAGTAATGATTCCTGTAATAATTTCGATAAACTTCCAAGTTGCTCGCTCCTCCGCTAATGTAATTAAGGTACACACGTCGGCAGTCGGCGCGCACATCGGGGCCACATCTCTAATCTATGATATTCCAAGATTCTCATCAAGATCAGCTAAATACGTCGTTTATGCCACGCTTTCTGTTTAAGGAATTGTTAAGTATTTATAGACGGGACGGGATTAGATTTCGTGGTTGTATTTAATATTTAAGTTGTTTCCGAATTTTGGCATCTTTAATCGTGAATAATTGAGATTCGCTAAAATCAATAATCATATTGAAAGTAAATAATACTTCATTTACAATCATTAGCTTAGAATGGATAGAATACATGAAAATCCTGCCATGTCGGCTCATTCGTGCAAATTTTGTTTCGTTGTCAACCAATCATATTTATTTGATTCATGATAAAGGAAAATGGTATATAGGTACTATTCCGTTCGAGTCGTTTTATTTAATCTATACACAAAATTGCCTATACCGTGAGTCGTGACTCTATTGAAAAAAAAAAAAATATAAACACATCCATAATTCAACGTATCGTGTCTTTGCGTGATGGAGATACTTACCATCAGGTGACCCACCTACTAGTTTCTCAGTCTCTGTTAAAAAATAAATGTAAATCCGCACTCATCACTTAGTTATGTAAACTCATAATCTATTACGGCCTCATCAAGTCATTAGAGGGAATTAATCCGTGCAATTTCGGTGTCATTAATAATTAATTTAGTTATTATCGAGGTTAAGTAGCATATGTCTGACTTTTCCCATTGGTGTGGTGACAATGTTTTTAAATTTATTTCAACCAAAGGATTTGAATTTAATTCAGCGGTTACACAGTTAAAATGTTTTTATCCGAGGACGATAAAGTGACTACATTACATCAGATGCATAAAACTAATTTATACGGATACGAAGGCTGCAAAATCTTCGAAACGTCAGACCTAAACATAAAGCAATATAATCTATATAAACTAGTTTTATTTAAAACTGTACCACATTTGCGTAAATCTAAGAAATCAGTATACTGACAATTCATTAGATTATTTGTGGTCACTAAAATCATAGTCATCAGCATGTTTATATGAATCCTGACATTCCTAAACGAGAAGAGAAGGAAATAGAGGATCCTACAATACGACAAGCGGATGACCGATGCAACCTCAGGGACATAAGAATTCCCTTATCAACCATCACGTTATATCGGATTGATGTAAAATCTTCGTAGGATATAAACTTGTACATAAAGCTACTGGTTCCGTACATACACGTGTTGTGATTGGAGAAGCAATAAAAGCGGTTCTTTCAACAAAATCGGTGCACGGCGAGCGCCTCGGCCAAATGAGATTAGCTCGCGAGTGCTTCTACCGATCGGGAAGGGGGATAGGGGCCAGGGGAGGGATCATGTGTATCCACTTGCACAACAGCTATGTGTGATGTAATAGATGAACTTCTGTAAATGTGATCTGTCTTATTAATCTTATAAATGGAGTATATTGTCTTTTATGGTGTCTATAGATGTCTTTCCAGCTTGATTACAAAACAAAACAAAACGGAAATATAAAATATAATTTGTCTAAGTGAATTCCATATTATTGGACTTCCTTTGCATTATATTTTTCGTTTAAATATATGAAGCATCGTTTTAAAATCAATATGATTTTCGTTAAAGTCCAAATATAGCCCGCGACAATTTAATATTATTAAGCTTCGTGAATTATCGAATCTGACAATAACTTAAGGGATTTCGAAGTTTACATTAAAAGTTGAAATTTCAAAACATCTATAATAGACTATGAACACTTTACATCTCAGATTGCGACAGCAAAATAGGAAATCACATTTTAATTCCGTTTTCTTGTTTATACCTTAGCAAAGTTCTTTATATTATCCAAATAAAATTGTCTATTTAAATAAAGAAGGAAAACTTACGTCCATTCAAAGTTAAGGTATACGTCTGTGTGTTTTAATTGTACATTAAATTAAATCAAGCGTCCGGCGCGGCATGAGGTAGAGCGGGCTGCACGTCGCGTCGGCACGGCACAGAGGACGGGCCGCGGGCCGCGGGATATTCTTCAGCTAACGAAGCGGTTAATCCACTGCGTCTCACGTAGGAACCCCATACTCACAAAATTCTCCGGATTTTTCCTAGTTTTCAAGGAAACTTTTATGTCCAAAGAAACATTATTTTTTATAAATTTTTTATCTATACTTCTAAATACACGAAGTTGTACAAAAGCATAAAGTATATTAATAAAAGTATTCTTTACATACCAATCTTTGATTCGGCAAAGATTTATGTTCTGTTAAGTTAAAAATATGGAGATAAATATAATAATGCTGTAAAGAAAATAACAAGATTTATGTCCTAAAGACAATTGAACGAGTCAGATATAGTCATGATTACTCGAAAATCAAAACGCACCGTTACTATATGTATTGCTACTAGTTGAAGATATATTACCTTAAAAATAAGTATTTAGGGAATATCCCTCGTAACCTTATTAATATTTATCCGACGTAAATTGAAACTATGGTATGTCTACTTTCGCGCCACTCTTGTAAATCTAAACGCCACCTCTTCCATCCCTCCAAATTAACTTTGCATTCGCTTGTTTTACTTTATCTTGTTTTATAACACGACGTATTCCACGTAATTGACAAAGGAATCAAAAGAATTACAAATGAAATACCTCTACTGGCTGTTATTTTTTTACAACATTTTTTTGAGAAATAATAGTTTTAACTGATACGCTTAAGCAATTTCTCTGCAGCTGATGGTAAATGAATTAAACAGAATTTTGCTGGCCTGCCTTATTTGTACAACAGCTGTTCTTAAAACGTAACTACCGCAACAAAGTCTAGTAATACTCATTAGTATTTTATGTGTCTACATAGTTTGAACTCGACAAAGTTTCCTCGATATCTGAGATCATCTGATTACCTTCACTTATGCCGGAGTTGTGAGCACATCAAATCATACGTTACATAATATACGGGCCACGTGAGAGAACATGCCTTCTTTATTTGGGTCATGGCTCAATATAATTAACTTATTTAGATACAGGTTGAAACTCGTAAACGTATTTGTATTTATTTTATGCGCGTACGGCAAAGTGACTATACTGCACTTGATGGTAAGCGCAGTGCTATACCTCTACAATCAAACAGTGACCACCATTACAATTAAAAAATTAAATCCTAAAGTGATTTATTTCCAATTTATTTCCACATTAGTGGTTGTCTGATCATGTGTTCATTGGACAACCACAATTTGTGTTTAAATTTTCGATTCGGAATCGAAGTTTCGAAATCACACAGGATGGTTCTTAAGTTGCTATAAAGACAAGTATGGCACGGAACGAGGGTGACGTCTCTCAAGATTTACCGGTTGCTATAACTCATGGGAACATATTCCCACGATAAGAGCGTCCGTATCGGCCGCGCTGATTGATCGGCTCGTTTCAGCGGCGAGAGATACGGGCCGGGGCTTGAAAAAGGAGAGGCGTCTAGAAACGTGTGCTAAGTTTTCAATTTTTTTTTTATATTTTTCATGAAAGGTTTGCATGATGAGATGGGATATGAAAGAGATGGCTAGAAGATTGATTGCGGTCACGTAGATTATAAAAACATAAACCGTAATCATGGTGAAAATATTACTAGTTTGCTCTGGCAAGTATCGGTGCAGTATCGCATTATCATCATCATCATGATCATCAGCCATAGGACGCCCACTGCTGAACATAGACCTCCCTCATAGATTTCCAGATGGACCTGTTGAAAGCGGCCTGCATCCAGCGACTTCCTGCGACCTTTATTAGGTCGGTCCACCTCGCAGGTGGATGTCCTACGCTGCGCTTGCCAGTACGTGGTCTCCACTCGAACACGCCTTATACTTATCGAATAACTTCACATTCTGTTACAACTTACGTACACGACTAGCTATTCAACAATTTAGTGCCCTTGAATAACTTGTAACGTCATCAACTTATAGTACCTTCCAATAAAATTGTCTTTATCACGATTAAATACAAGTCGAAAATTCTAATATAAGATTTTATTGTACATGGATCTTGATAATATTTCCTCATATTTTATTTGCCTTGTTATTTGAGTGGAACTCACCATGTACGATGAAACTCTACTTTAACGTTTCTAAATCAAGTTACGAAGTTTTAAATGCCACTTAAAAAATGTACACGTGCAAAAATTAATGAATTCCAAAGTTAACGTACAGCAAAGGAAACGTGAAAAAGTCATGTTCCATGTTTTGAGGCAATTTTACCTTTGGCCCTTTGTTTGGGGTAGCTTATTATATCGTTATAGGAGTAATTTTATTGTTTGTTGTCAAAGTAGTGGCGGAAGTGAGCCCCGAGCGAGTTAGTCATGCGACACTCGGCGGCCGGCGGTGTGTGTGTGCGCGTGTAGCGACGCTGTGTGATTTATGTATGTGTTTTAATAATATACGACCAGTGTGACGGTAAATATAGTTTCCGATATTTTGGAACGTTTTCATTTCGATACACGTTCATAAATACAATGTATTGTATAATATACATGCATGTCGGCAAGCGTATTTGTAAATTGAAGTGAAAATAGACAGGACAATTGGCTGGAAGAGAGGAAGAACGATGGTGATGGCATGATATATGCATATGAGCACACCAGTAGCCCGTTGGTCAGTTGAACTGAGGTAGACATTTATGCACAGTTCCCGTACATTCGAAGTATCAAAGAAGAGGTCTTTATATAGATTTAAAAAGAATACTCACTTCACGGCAGGCAGCAGCTTGGCTGTGCCCCTGGCATTGCTTAAGTTTATGGGCGGCGGTCCCGCTTGCCATCAGGCGGACCGCTAGCTCGTTTGTCCACTTTGGCAATAAAAAAACATTGCCAGCAGTGGATGGATAAAGTCTATTGATGATAACGATACTTCTGGGCTTATATTATGTTTTCTAACTTAGAACATAAGGTAGATTCTTCTTCTACTGCCAATCCCATTTTAATGTAGCGTCCAGCGCAACATAGACTAAAACGTTATAGCGTTTTTTGTAAGTTATTAACTTAACAAAGCGAACATTTTGTAAATGAAGTCCACTCTCATAAAACCTCAAAAATAACCCTGTCAATAGACCCAAGTTTATGAGGGCGCATAAAAAGTATTTTATCAATGAAGCCGACGCCGATAAGAATAAAATGTCCAAGTCGTAGACATTCGCTAAAGTATTAAGTCGCGAAGGCGTGAAGATCATTCGACGGCGTATAATTCTTTAATTTTCTCTCATTTCTCATTGGGTTAAGTTTGAATCGCTCCATCGTATTTTATTTCAGGATTTGATTTTAAAAGATTCCTCAAATTATCAAGTTTTTTATTGCGTAGTCATAATAAGATGAATGTTACTTTTAATCCGTCTTTAGATTAGAGATTACAGCTGTTCAATAGCGATCTTATGTTTGATTACTGGAGAGGTATTATATCAAGTTCGTTAAGATTAAGCACCGTTGTCGTATTTTTCACACCATCTTTAATCCTCATTTTATTACGCACTAATATTATTGAACTGACAACCTTATAAAAATAGATATCAGTAATAGTCGCGAAAAATCTGAGAGTTTGTGGATCTATATTGTTTATGAAGCTTCTTCTTGGAAAATGTCACAAAAAGCTGTTGACTTCAATTAGCCACGGAGGTTATGCACCTCTTAGACCTTTGTCTAGCGGTCGAAAACAGTACAAAGATTCTCACAAACACTTATTAACATCAATATTGTATTGAGCATTTAGATGGCACGTGCCGATTATCGACTCAACCATACTCACTTAATAAAATAATTAAAACTTGTTTAATACTTTATCGAAATAGCGCTGATTCGATGCAAGTGTCAAACTTCGATGTACAACTTTTATAATTAATTAATAGAATTCTTTCAACGTCTCGATAAACACTAGTATTTATATAAATACTTAAGTGACTTACCATTTGTTTACGAATTAAACCATTTATAGAAAGTTGGTGGATTAGTTAATGCATTGACTTGTTAACTTAGTAGTTTTGCAGAAGATTAGTTTAATCAAGAGACGTGGGAGATAAATTGAACGGCGCGACACCAAATGATGTAATGGTCTAGTTTGTATCGTGGTGACAGCCGCAGAGGTGAACGAATCATTAAGAGGGACGGCGAGTAGGTCAGCCTGGATACTGAATCGCTAAGACGAGCCACTACTTACTAGTTTCAAGAACTTGTCTATCTATGACAAAAGTAAATGTATGTGATTAAATTAATAAAACATTTGCACGACACTTTTAATCTCTAAAGAGGCCGTAATTAAGACGTCAGCAATGTCGTTGGAAGTCGATCAGCAGCAACATATTTTCACTTCTAGTATATTGAGACTTTATACACAAACCTTTGTTTATATACACTGGTATTTTTACATAATTACTACGTATTTTTTCTTATTATAATATCCCCTAAATATGGGATCAGTGCAACACACTTTTCCAAGCGCGTTGCAGAAATGCTTTGGCTCAGTTTTAAAATAAAATATAAAAATCTTTATTGATCACGTAGGCATGTAAAAAAGCACTTATGACAAGTCAACAAAAGCAAATTTTGAATTAAGATTAATATAATTTACATTATCTCGCTATAAATTTGAAGACAGACAGGCAAGTATGGACATAATAACGATTGGATGGCTATTTTTTTAGTTTTCACAAGTAATCGCTTGCCTGACGTCAACCATATGGGTGATAACAAAAAACCTCGATCCCGATCATTTTATTATTATAAACTTAAATCAAAATATACATATGTCCTCACAATACAGTTTTATTTTACATTTCACAAACCATTGTATTTGATCTGATGTTACAAATTCATCGAACATTCATTCTATTTTTGTTCAGTTTTGATCTAAAAATATTATGTAATTCAAATCTTTTTTTCGTGTTTTGATAGTACGTCCGTCTGTGATGTATTTACAATAACGGTTCCCTTTTACGTACTCGTATCTTTTACAAATCTCATATTTATTGTGGGGTTTGAATATGTGGATGATAGAAATATAATATTTTTGTAATTGAACTGTCATGGGTTCGCTTAGACGTTTGAATACATAGATGATGTTATTCATGTTTGGGCAGCTGATATATTCAAAGAGCTACGTGTCAGCATTTCTAAAATATTTATCGTATCAAAAGCATTGATTCGAACGAAAAATGATTGCATTCAATCGTCTCAAACTCTTGTATAAGAATGTAAAGCACGCACACAATCGAGCTCGCGGCACACGACCAGAGCGCCCCGGAAATTACTCAAATCCCGGATGTTGAAGTCAAAGTGCAGAATATAGGTCGGTTCATATCTACAGACGTCACACATGGGCACACACACACACACACACCTCTAACCCAAAATACTTTAAGTGGTAAAACCATGTTGTAAACTATGTTCGTATAGGTTGAACGGGCGAGCTCAACCACTGTATTGCAAATCACAAGTTTAAAACCTTAAAAACCTACGTCAATCTTCTTCCGACCTTGGCCAAATTTATATGGGACTTAATTTTATCAAACACTAAAAGAATCTTAACATTTTTGCGGAGGTGTTGATAAACATACACTACAAATATCGGCGAATTGAGAAGTTCCTCCTTTTGATGTCGATTGAATACCGGCGTCTTGACGCCACTAAGCTTACTACCACTTGTGGTAGTAAGCTTGCTGTTGCTTTTCGTATGATAATTTCATATAATTTTGGTGTTTCCAAGTACGTCTCCTTGGCTGTGCCGCCGCGATGGTAACCACTTACCATCATATTGAATCGTCTGCTTGTTGTCTGTCTTTGTAAGTTAATAAAATACGGTGAATAATGGTTTTTTCGATCAAAGTAATAAGCTATGATCGAATTTCAATTTCATCTGCCATAAAGTACTCTCACTGACGAGCGATGTACTTATCCCAACGTTGATTCCATTATTGGTAGCATTCCTCAAAGACTTTTTCTTTTCTATGATTTTTACTTATATCTACTATTTTAACTTATATCAAACTGTTTTCATTTGTATTCATAATTTTCAATATTTTTATAAACTACTTCATATTATTATAAGCACGTATCTGCACAAACACGGAGTGTCACCGGAAGTTAGTTCTCGGGACGAATTATCAGCGAATACATTTGTGAGTGGTAAAGCCACGCTATAGACAGTAAATTATACAGCACGAATAGGCCTTCTCGACCGATTTGATACCACTATCTCACAGTAAACCGACGTAAAGTGGCAGCCTGCTGTCGCGTTTCGTTCGGTGAGTGAGATTTCCGGAGGCCCATTTCCCCCCTTATTTTCCCAATCCCTTTTTCCCTCCCCTTCTAGATCCTCCTTTTAAGTTGGCAACTCACCCATTATTCTTTTTTTGTCTTGGGTGTCTATGGGCGGTGGAGATGACCATCAGGTGACCCATCTGCTCGTTTGCCAGTCTCTGCTATAAAAAAAAATAATGACAACCCAAAGTAAAAGTAATACACCCAATCACCTACAGTCACACACATACTCCTGACCTGATATTATTTAATTTGTGTCTTAGCTTCTGGGTATCAAAAACTGTGATGGGTACTAGCCCAAAATTAGGAGATATATATTTTAAGGATCAGGTAAACATTTATAATTTCATTTCACTGCAGTCTACGCACCTTCAACGCCATGGAGGTGGTCAGAATATCAAATTAAAGGAATTGTACTAATATTATAAACGTGAAAGTCTCTCTCTGTGTGTGTGTTCATGTTTGTTACTCTTTCACGCAAAAACTACTGAATGGATATTGATAAAATTTTATCGTTATATAGATTATACATCAGAATAAGACATAGGCTACTTTTTATCCCTGAAAATAAATTATCACGCGAACATAGTCGCGGGCAACAGCTGGTAGTCCATATTCCTTAAAGTTGTAACCCAGTGTGACCGCACTCAGTGTGCGGATATGGGTATTGGGTTCCGCAATTATATCAATTAAGGCTCCATTTAAAATTCCCGGCAGCTCCTGTACACAAACGTCTCAAAGTTTCACATCTCCCAACCCAGTCTCATATCCTCGTATTGTTTTATTCCATTACTGAACGCTTTGCTTACAAATTACTTTATTGTTGCCGATATGGAGAACAAAATTCTGTATTGTTTCGTTAGATAACAGCGCAGATACAATAAAAGTCTATCAGATTTTCAGCGTGGGTGTACACGTATGTCAGAGAGTGATAGCACTACTGAATCGTCGTTGTATGAAGAGTATGAAGATATACGCAGAGCCGTGGGATTAAAAAGTAAAACTAATGTGATAATATCTTCAGTGTACAGCCTCTTTGTACTTAAGTATTTTACGAAACGGACGAAATTCCGTTATTTATTTGAAAGGGTTACATTATACGCTATTTGCTCACTTTGTAGCGAGTAAGTAAAAACGTCACCCACCCCGCTTATATTTTCGAGAGTCGTTGGATTTTAATAAAATATATCACGACAACTTGATTAGTTTGATGTTACTAGTACCGCGGAGATTTTATATCAAGGATAGATCAGTATCTCAGTACAATGCCTACGGCTTCAGATTAGTTTCTTTCTACTTTACAGTTGCACAGGTCGATCTGGATATCTTTGGAGGAGATCTATGTTCAGCAGTGGATATCCTGTGGCTGATGATGACTATATGTTGTCCAACTTTAGAATTAATTTCCCTCCTGAGTGTTTCAAGATCTTCCATCTTCTCATCTTATTCCAAAGTGGTATCGGCACAATATATTCATACATGTTGTAATAATTACATAGCTTAGGCTACCTGCCTAACATCAACCTTCTCTGGAGAATCCCATTCCGGTCAAATTGTTCTAAAAAATTTGTGTTAGAAAACCTCGAGTTTCCCAACCTGGAAGAGTTTCCAAACCCAGGACAAATTCTGTTCTGTCACAATTTGTTTTTGAATATGTCAACCTAAGTCTCACATAATGATAATGGAATACGATGATAACTTTACCCTCATGATAACTTTACCACATTTAAGGATGAAAATAACTCAGTAAAATATTATTAGTTCACCTTAAACTACCCTTCAGGATTATAGGGATGATAATATGTGCATGTAATAACATGTAAGATCACATAAATTATCTAGTCTCGGTGTCAATGATATTCACACTTATGTACATAATAATATGTTCTTATCTTACTTACATATTTTTTCATTTTCCAACTGTATACAGACTGGAGATGGTAAGTAAAAAATGATCCCCGTTTTTAAACTGAGTCGCCAGTATTGGTGTATTCATTTTGTCGTGGCGTCGTAAAAGGAACGTAATCTTCGCAAAACTCTTGATTTCACGAGTTTTGTTTTAATATTTCACCATAAAATTGTACACGTAAAACGATGCTACGAAACTCTTGTAGCCAAAGTTGTCAACTTGGTGGGGTTTTATGAATGAAATGTTCTTTTTTTAAGTTTGTTCTTTCTTGCTGACGAAGCCTTTATTGAATGTTATCTGTAGCTCATTAATTGCGTTTATTATGCGATTAATACCAAAAGAGTGGTAAGTTAAATTTCCGGAATTTCAAATTCACTCTCCCTTTCCAACACTATTCTGCTCCTTTAAGCCACCGCTTCGTGATTCTTTTGGTATCGTCGGTGTTCATGGACGGTGAAGATTACTTACTAATGGTGACCTACCTGCTCGTTCACCAGCCGTTGCTATAACTCAATCAAGTCAGGTCGGGATTTAAAGTCGATAAATATTACCTATTTTTTTACAAGAGGGGGGCAAATGAGCATCGTACACTCATGGTGCTAAAACATGCCATAGTCACCCAAACTCCTTGTGTTTTTTTTTTTTTTTTATCCGAGCACGGCAAAGTGACTACACTACACCTGATGGTAAGCGTAGTGCAGTCCAAAAAAAACCAACGACCATCGATAAACATAGTTTATGAATGGTCGCCAGAGTCATGCCGGCCTGCATAAATGCTTCTTCACGCTTCGCTTAAAGGACCCAATGTCATAGGAGGGAGGGAACACGTGAGACGGCAGACTATTCCACAGCTTAACGGTTCGGCAAAAGTAGGAAGAAGAGAACCTTTTGGTTCGTGCCGCGATGGACGAGACCACCAAGCTGTGGTTTCGTAAGCCGGCCCGCGTGGTTCTGGCTAGGAAAGGAGAAGCTGGGATCAGGTCAAACAACTCTTCGGAGCACTCACCATGATACAGACGATAGAACACGCTGAGCGCTGCAATGTTTCTACGCAGTTGCAGCGGCTCTAAGGCGCTTGTAACGTCTGCATCATTCACAATGCGGACAGCCCGACGCTGCAATCCGTCCAAGGCATCAAGCAGATATTTGGCGGAACCATCCCAGAGGTGCGAACAGTACTCCGCACCCGGCCGTACCTGTGTTTTATAAAGACGACAAAGCTGACCGGGCGAGAAGAATCTCCGCACCCTGTTCAGGATTCCGACTCTGCGAGATGTTGCGGATATTACATCCTCGATATGATGCCTTGGGTTCAGGTCGCAGCGTATATCCATACCCAGGATATTTAGGCCGTTCCGCATTGCGAGCGGACTGCCCCCGAGGTTGGGGAGAGGAGAAAACGGGGACTTTTTGCACGTGAACGCGCACACCTGGGTTTTCTTGGCGTTAAACTCAACCAGATTTTCGGTGCCCCACGCCGCAATGAGGTCTAAGGTCTGATTCAGCTCAACGACAAGATCCCCTCTCTGCCTCTCAGTGACCTCCCGACTACCAGGAGGCTTGCTGCAATAACGCCCATGTACAGTGCTGTCATCTGCATAGCAATGAATGTTGCCAAGTGGCAGCATGTCATTGATATGCAGAATAAACAAGGTGGGCGAGAGCACAGAACCTTGTGGAACCCCGGCACTAACTGACATGAGCCGAGAAGAGTGTCCTTCAACAAGGACACGAATTCTACGCCCACGCAGAAAGCCGGCGATCCACTTACACAGGTTGTCGGGAAGTCCATATGCCGAAAGCTTGGAGAGAAGGCCACGGTGCCAGACCCTGTCAAAAGCCTTAGCGATGTCAAGGCTTACGGCGAGGGCCTCTCCATGCTTATCAACCGCCTCCCCCCAGCGGTGCAATAGGAAGGCCAGAAGATCACCCGTCGATCGTTTCGACCGAAAGCCATACTGCCGGTCATTGATCAACGAGTGATCCTCCAGGTAGCGGATCAGGTGCATGTTGATGATCCGCTCCATTGCCTTACCTATCACTGAGGTTATGGCGATTGGACGGTAGTTGGCAGGGTCCGATCGATCACCCTTTTTTGGGATCGGTTGCACGTTAGCATCCCTCCAAGATTGCGGCACAGTACCCGAGAGAAAGGAAGCTCGGTAAAGGCGCGTCAGCACAGGAGACAACTCAGCTGCACACCTTTGTAGGACTACAGCTGGGATACCGTCCGGGCCACTGGCTTTGCGGACATCAAGAGACCGCAATACCCGCCGCACATCACACTGCCTAATACGGACATCGGGCATAGTATGTCCGCAGTCAGGCAGTGTGGGCGGCAGCGCGTTGCGGTCATCGATCCGCGAGTTAGCCGCAAAGAGATTTGCCAATAAAGTGGCTTTCTCCTGCGGCCCGTGAGCCAGCGACCCATCCGAATACCTCAGCGGTGGCAGTGAAGGGCGACAGAAATTGGATTGCACAGCTTTAGCCAGGCTCCAATAAGCTCGGCTGTTTGTCGGCTGATCTGACAAAGCACATCCAATCCGGTTGACGCGCTGGGCATCCGCCCTGACGTACGCCTTCTTGCAGGCCTTGGAGGCTTGGTTATAAGCTGTTTTGAGAGCGATTATGTTGGGATCCCTCGTAGCGCGACCCCTGATCCACTCGCGATACGCAGCCTGTTTCTTACTTACAGCATCTGCGCATTCACGGTTAAACCAAGGGCGTCCACGGCCACTGCCGACAACCTCAGAGTAGGGAATGTAATATTCCATTCCCAATCTGATCTCGTCGGCAATAGCATCGGCACTCGCAGAGGAATCCTTGCCCTCAAAACAGCGCTGCCTCCAAGGGATGGATGCGAAATAGTCACGCATGCCATCCCAATCTGCTGACGAGTAGTGCCATATTCTACGCCTGATTTTAATGGTGCGTGGAGGCGAAGAACGAGGCACCGTAGTTCCGACCAAACAATGATCAGAGGTACCCAACGGGGCACCTACTGACACATTGTATCCGGCTGGATGACTCGTCAACAGAAGGTCCAACATGGAAGGCGCATGGCCCGCAACATCTGGGATTCTAGTGGGTTTATTCACCAGTTGGGACAAGCCGTGAGTCAGAGCGTATGCGTGAGCAGTACGTCCAGCATGGTCTGTCTTGGAGGAACCCAACCACGACTCGTGGTGCGCATTGAAATCCCCCAAGACCACCAACTCTGCTGTCGGGTACCGCTCCTGCGCGTCGTCTGTCGCCTGACTGATATAGCTAAACAGCCGAGTCGTCTCGTCATCCCCGTCATGGGACCTGTAAAGACACACGTAGATCCGGCTCTGCGTGTCGAGATCCACGTGTACCCACAGTGTGGAGAAGGAAGGGTCCTCCATGCAGCGCATACGGCGACAACAGACATCCGACCGAACATACAAGCAAACCCCAGCCCTACGTCTGAAGTTTTCTTCAAGCGCATAGCCAGGATAGTGCAGGTAAGTCGCGTCGGCCGGACAACAAATCTGTGTCTCCGTCAGAAATAGCATTGCAGGCCGTGCTGTTTCGAGGTGGTGGTGTACAGCATTGAGGTTAGAATGGAGTCCACGTATGTTTGTGAACTCCATTGTGAAGGCGGTAGTGGGGGTGTGTACCGCTGTAAGGCCTATTTTCTTATTGCGCACTTTCATGGGTATAAGGAGAAGGATAGAAAGAAGAGGGAAGAAGCATATCGAGGGGCTTGCGCCAGGACCCGTGGGCTGATCATTCTGGGTACCGAACCATAAGGTAGCCGAAGGAAGATAAACTGACCCGCCGGACGGAAGGGCCCCCGTACCCTCCCGGGATGGGCCGCCGGGTCCCCACAACCGGTCACCAACCGGCACGACGGACCCACCCAAGATTATGCGCGGCATGGTGGGGCAGCCTCTCGCGATGGTTAGTCGCGATTGGGCCCCTGTACTATACCACGGGCGGCCAGCGGAACAACCGTTTCTACGGGTCTCCCTGGCCGGCAGGTCAATTCATCTTCGTCCGACATATGCACCCGTTCCGACCAACCGTTAGGTCATGCCGCAAGTCCCTCGAGAGAACCGGGAATACACTGGCTGATCCTGGAACGCGAACCACACAAAGAGTGTGGGTCACTATGGCAGGTTTTAACACCATGTGTACGGTGGTCGCCACCCGGGCGGATACGAGTATCCTACCACCACTAAACTGTGGTTCGCGTTCCAGGATCAGCCGGTATACTGTCGGTTCTCTCGAGGAGCTTGCAGTCTGATTTTATGGTTGGTTTGGGACTGGTATGGGGGTATCCCTCGTTTCCATCAGTCATTCGCTTGTGTTTTCGAAAACTCCTTGATTTCTTTCTTCCCTCTTCACATTCGTATTGTGAAAAAGCATATATAGACCGGCATGGTTCTAGCGACCACTGGTAAACCCATTGTATGTCAGTAGTCACTACTTATTTTGCTCACCATCAGGTGCAGTGTCACCGTGCCTGGATAAAAATGTGGGTCAATTGATGTTAACCAATCACCACCATCGGAATCTTCGATGCGTTGCCGGGCGCCGGCCTTTCAGATAAGAATAGACTTCCAAGAAAAGACCTTTTCCCTAACTCATAACAATCTAAAAACATAGTTTTTGAAAGCTGGTTTCATAAGCACGTTGAATGCGGAAGATAGCTCCTTGTAAACTCTTGCGGAACGTCATTTATCTAGAATCTAGATGGTTAGTTATTAGTTGTTAAAGTAACCCCCAATATTATATTTTCGTTCAACCACAAAGTTTCTTCTATCTATTTGTTTATGGGGCAGCTTGTGTCTTAAAGTTGCACGATAGGAAGAGAGGAGCGACAGAGCCGCAAGTGGGTCGATAGTGCCGAGTAGCGAGCACGGCGATAGATTACCGACGGACACCGACGCCGCGCCGCGCCGCTTAAATGGCAATAACATCTCCCCGTTGCAACCGAGCTTAAATTAGATCAAATCGTATGCACAGTGTAGAGTAAACTAGTAGACCAACTGATGAGCCATACGTATCTCTTGTATTAAAAAAATTGGCATGACGCCTGAAACGATTAATCATTGTTATCGATCTTTTCATTTCCTATAATTTACAAACTCATTATAGAAAACTGTAATCCTAAATATCTATTTATTTTGAAGGTCACTAATATTATAACTATAACTGACATACTACTATACTGTCATGTCTGGCTCTCAATACTAAATCTAATGTATTATCCAGGATTTTGGAATTTATCCTGGATAAAAATAACAAGCGTGTGTGTATGTATTTTATTATCCTCAGTAGAGTTACTGCAAACTTTTACTCTATGTGCCTCGTCGACAGACTGTGTCCCTCCCGCACTGCGACACGCGGTTTATTGGCGCGCCGGCCCAGCCCGGCCCGATCTGGCCCAACTGGCCCATACCGGCCCAATTCGCCGACCGTTACCATGATTTGTTCAAACTGCTAGTCTGAGATACGACTTCCCTCGACTTTACTCCCGTGGAAGGTTTCAAGGGATCAAGTTTATTCACGATGCCCTTTGAATTTCATTGATATAATAAATTGTTGGTGTAGTGGCAATGAATATTGTGAGCCGTAATGTCCTGTATTCTATTCCCAGATTTGTCGTTTGTTATTCATCTTGGAACAGCAATGAAACCACATAGACCTAGCGCACATGGATAACTTGTTTGCCACTCTTATCAAATGTATTAAAATGAGTGAGATGCTTGCTCCAGACACTTTTCTCTAGACTAGATACATAATAAATACACCAACGGTCCTACATACATATATACAGGGTGTTTCACAAAGTTGGTATCCATAATAACTTCCCTAAAAGGAACGATGGCTACAAATCTAGCGGTAAAGTTTATAATTTCGTAAGGCTCATAGTTTTGGATTAATGGAAACTTGAATTTGTGATGAAAAACGTTTTGCTGGCTCACTGGGTCAGCTGCAGTACATTTACAAACTACATATGAGGTAATTAATTATTTTTAGCATACACAAAGCCACTATTTTGCTATTTGCGACGATTTACAGGTCACATTCCGACTTTAAAATTCCCATGGTTAATATTGATTAAAAAAATTTGATTGAATTTTTATTTTTTAACTTTCCCATTGCACTTTAAATCGTTCTCCCTGTATGTGGAATTGTTATAGGTACCAACTTTCTGAAACACCCGGTATACAACGTGTAAAATAATTAACGCACACCCTGATAGTAGTTTGTGAAGAATAGGCTTTTGAATCGATTTCAGTATTTTTTTAAATAGGTATTTTTTCCTAAAAGTAATGAGAACTAAGTAAATAACATTCACCATGTGATAAAGCTTCCCAATAAGTGAAATTAAAACGTACCAGCGCCAGTCGATAAGGCCTTTTTTAAAATACAAGTGAAATAGTAAACAAAATTCTATAAAAAATAAAAAAACGAACTTTATGCCGATAGTAATAAACGTACTTACATCAAATATTTGTTGTAAAGATCATTTCAGTCTGTGTATTATTATTGTATTTATATGTTTCAATTGGGGTGTCTGAGGGTGTGAGTTAATTATGTATGTTACACAAGGTATAGTCCTGACTGTACACTAGGTATAACATGTGTCGTGGGTATCAGAAACTACGAGAGATTTTCGGTCTCATAATCACAACACTCGAACCTGAAACAAATATCTGTGGGTCACACAAATATTTGACTCGGTGCGGGAATCGAACTCGCGGCCTATCATTTCACAGCCGGCTACTCACCCGTTGAGCCACGGAGGCTGAGATGAA
Organism: Clanis bilineata; assembly: GCA_036417725.1. Lineage (NCBI taxonomy): Eukaryota > Metazoa > Arthropoda > Insecta > Lepidoptera > Sphingidae > Clanis > Clanis bilineata. Next base: position 16,048,673 of record CM071157.1, read on the forward strand.
ACACAACAATACAAACATATCGACCACTCTTATAATATTAATAATGCATACAAGTGACTTATTTTAATTACTGCACTCATTATTTGTATCATTAACTATTACAATAAAGTTGAGTGAAATGTTGAAAACTCATTAATTCTCTGAGTAATTTAATATGGCACATCGAACTTTACATTTTGTTGTGTTAATTATACCCAACAGCTGTTAAAATGAAAACTTTTTTTTACAATAATTTTGCGTACCAGAATTGTTCAAAATCACTCCAAGAAAATCTATGCTTAGTATATCGTGGTTAAATTGTTTTCTTACATATTTGTTAAGATTAATTATTAATTTTGGGACAAGTAAAGAGGTAAAGTTATTACAATAATAGTACATATTCCACCTATCTTTATCTTCATTCTTATTTATGACGGAGCAACACAGTTGTTTAAGCATATCGCAAAAAAGTTTGGGCTTCATTTTTACGACCAGTTGCCTACCTGACTACTGTCTAAGGCAGTGGTTCTTCACCTATGGTCTGGGGACCACTAGTGGTCCCTAGAAACACCTAAAATGGTCCGCGAAGGCATACAAACAATATTAAGCAAGTAACAACGAGTCAACACACAACATGCTGATCTGCGCCACGTAATCTTAAATACTGTTGATTTTTGTAAACAGTTGACGGTCAATGGGAAAACAAAATTTCCCTCATCACTAAAAGGTTAAGAACCGCTTCTCTAGGGGATCTAGTCCCGGGCGAATCGTTTTAGAAACACAGTGGTTGACAACCTTGAATTGAAACTCAGAACTTCTTATAGAAAACTCTTGATAGATAACACATTACCCGAATTACTTCAATTTATGTATAAAACATGATGGGGCAGAAAAGTTCTCGAGTGGAGACCACGTACCGGCAAGCCCAGCGTAGGACGTCCACCTACAAGGTGGACCGACGACCTGATAAAGGTCGCAGGAAGTCGCTGGATGCAGGCTGCTTCCAACAGGTCGATCTGGAAAACTTTGGGGGAGGCCTATGTCCAGCAGTGGACGTCCTATGGCTGATGATGATCATGATGATGTTTGAAACAAATATTTTTGTTTCGATTCGCATCGTCCCCTTTTCTCGCTGATACTTGTTATCATAATAGTCATTGCTATCGCTTAGTAATAACAGAATACTTAGTAAGTCTACCGCTCGCTGGCCGCGCTGTACTCGCTTCTACAAATAACGTTTATAGTTTTCTATACCCGTTCGGCAAGTAGGTGGAACACCCGCAAAGCCAGGTAATGCGAGGTTATGACCGCTTTACAAATGTGTTATTCCATGTACTTACTGAAAACTTAAAGCGTTAGTCTTCGGAATTATATAACTTTTGTCTAAATGGCGATGCGAATTAGAAGCTATGTGGAGCTGGGACTAGTGTTAAAATAAAAATCCTAGGTAATGAAACAAAGAACTAAAATTTATCTTTTTAATTTTTAATGTTCCAAAAATGGCAACATGTTTGTTGCAGTTATTTCAGATTCTGGATGATTGACTTAAACCAGATCTGGTATCACCGATCGGAGATCAAATCTGTTTTTCCAATAAGAGGTCATATCCGGTTTCTCAGATAAGGGGACAAATCTAATCTTTCAAATAAAAGGTTAAATCTGGTTTTTCGGATAGCAGGTCAAAGCCGGTTTTTTGGATAAGATGACAAAACCAGGTCTACAGATAAAGGGTTATATCAGGTTTCTCAGCTAACAGGTCAAATGCGGTTTATCAGATAAGAGGTCAAATCCAGTTTAACGGATTACAGGTCAAATCAGTTTTTTTATGAAAAAAAAAACTAATATCTGTAAAATGCATGTGCAGCAGTTGCCCTGGGAGAATCGTTTAGAGTTGTCATCTTATAAGACCTACAAACATGTGTTCATGTTTCTAAATAATGAATTTATGTACAGTAATATACATAGATTAATTATATATTAAAGAACATGTTATGTAGGTAGGTATTGTGTAATTGTTCAGATGTTCCAGCCGCGGATGATCTTAATTAAAACTTACTACGTCTATGTGAAAGTTTGCACGCCTGAGGACTTGCTGAAGAATCGGATTTATCTTACTTAGACGACTATAGCTATATTATTTTTAGTTTTAGTTAGGTATAAAAGAAGACAAAAGTGACATCAACGTTGTTAATGTTAAAAGAAAAGAAAATAATTGTTATAGTTTTAAATCGCACAGCTTTTTGGTATAATCATAATACTACATAACTTCTCTCGTTGCCAGTATAAACAAATTGCGATCCTGAAATGTATGATTATCGCCTGTAATGACGACACAGCATAAGTTTCTTAGCCTAGAAAATAATAACATCACTAAACAATGTTATGATAAATAAAAAAAACCTAAATTCCCTTTTCTTACAAGCGAATTTATTAATAACAGATCACTTTCATGGTATTTATCATAACCGGTCATACAGTGGCTGGCTGCAGGACATTTAAAACCAACGACCTGGAAAATAAGCCTGAATGATCCATAAACGGCGCTCCCAATCACGCTGAGAGGCTCGAGGGGTGAGGGTAGGGGTGGGGATTCCGCGAGAGGGGGGGGGGGGGTGGAATCTAATCAATCAGAGCTGGAGCACAACCAGCTGATATTGCAACCAGGGTTCTAATAATCGAGAGATATATGCATTACTAACGTGGTGTTAAGTGCATGCTGGAAATTGCAACGGAGCGGTTTTAAAGAGCATATCATGTTGGTTGTTTTAATACTATCATGGAGTATTAACTATACAGTTCAGGTTAATGTATTGGTTAAGACTCTATTATGAAGTATTGTTAGAGTTAAGACTCTATTATGAAGTATTGTTAGAGTAAGTATACTCATAATATCATTTAGCGTGGCTAAATCAGCTCACCTGATTATAAGACGCTCCTGAGCCGATAAGATGTTTAATATCTCTATAACACTCTGTGTAGAGTAAAACGAAAGTGTGAGATACAGAATGGTCTTATTATTATTCTTATAGAAATTAACCAATAACGTGTGAGAATTAAAACATATTTTCATATATCTTTTCACCCCTGACATAAAAATAAATAAGTTTGACACTTCTGTCTGCTAGTCTTCAGCATTTTAGTTCATTGTTAACAGTAAAGTGATTTTATTACGATTGTGTTTTAACACGTCTATTGAATATATAAATTTTAACCGTAATTTTCAATTAATATTCAAAGTGACATTCGATTTTTCCATATCAGCTCGAAGTCTGGAATTTGTGCCCGATATAACTATAGGCTCGCCCCTATCACATATGGGACGAAGCTAAGCTCGGCGAAATGTAGGAAACTTTTAGTTCGCTAGTGCAGCACTGCCTACCCCTTCGGGGATACAAGCGTGAGCTTATGTTATGTGTTATGTTATTTTTAATGAATAAAAGGTTTCCATAAAATAAGGAATTTGTCGCGAATAAATTAAAGACATCAAAGATTTCCATAAATAAATGAATGTACCCTGTAATAAAACCCGAATATTACACCACTACGGTTCGTATGTACTCGTACTTCACTACGCGCCTTCTAATAATAGTGAAATTCTTCTGAGTAACTTTCAGACATGCACCGTTAAATATAATTAACAGTGAAATGTCGGAGATTATTACCCTGTAGACCGTGAATAAACCCATATAATCTATCCTGGTAAACCATTCCACATGCCTCTATCGATAACACCAAAGCACCCCAAATCGTCGGTGTTTTGTGTACAGCCGAGTACATTCCGGCGAGGCAGCCTCTCGCGGCGATTATTTCTGAACGGAACGCGCAACAATAATTCCCGTCCGAATGATATCGTTAGTATGAAGTGTTATTGCCACTATGTTGCGTGAATTTCGCACGATCTATTATCGTGGCAGTTACTGGATCACAGAGGAATATACCTACAAGACGCAAAATTACAAAGATTACAAGAGGAAATTTTCTTCTCAGGGATACTCGTGAAATGTCAATGTCATTAAGACAATTGATTTGTAAGTCATATAAAGCAGAAGCAGTCTGAAATAATTTTAAGGTACGTATTCGAATTAAACTCGCTGTGCGTTGATCGCATTTGGATAAAATTTCATAACTACCAATATGTTGTGAGCACAATGAGTCCACGTTTCAACTCAAATAATATAAACTATTCAAACCACTGTCTCAACACCATGTCTACTGTATTCAGTTTTTTTATAGCAGAGATTGGCAAACGAGCAGATGGGTCACCTGATGGTAAGTGATCTCCACCGCCCATAAACACCCAAGACACAAAAAGAATTATGGATGCGTTGCCAACCTAAAAGAAGGGAATGGAAGGGGAGGGAAAAGGGATTGGTAAAGGGAGTGGAGAAATGGGCCACCGGAAATCTCACTCACCGAACGAAACGCGACAGCAAGCTGGCACTTTACGGCGGTTTTCTGTAAGACAGTGGTATCTAACCGGTCGAGCCGGCCCATTCGTGCTATAGACGTTACTGTATACAGCGTGGCTCTACCACTCCTAAAATACATTTATACATACATTACATTTTTATAATTTTTAGAATCTATTATATGAATACTCGTTCTTTTCTTATGTCTAGATAGTATATTTTTATCTGTCTCTTGATTTTTCTTATTTTTATAAATAGTGCTGAGATTGAGTTTATAAGTCTGTGTGTGGATATATTATGGTTAGGTCGCGTTTCCTGTGATGTTGCCTCTTGATTAGCCTCTCAGGTGGCAGGCGCACCACTTCTCTTACTAATCGCAGTTTTTGCACCCATCGGTTCTTTTATGGTCTTTATCGAATAGTAGCTTTTACTCGCGGTTTCTTTCGCATGCTTGTTACTTCCTCATAATAAATATAATTCGGCTCATTAATATATAATTTTTTTACCACTCATTTATGAACGGTCTCTCTCAATCCGATTTGGTGACCTTTTATTACTTCGAATAGATGACAACTGTTTAAGCAATTGCAGACATCCCCGTAAACACAATACTAGGCGTTTTGCGTGATATTTATTATGTTCACGTATATAAAGTGATTGGTACTTATAAGCAACGTTTCATTCGCAAAATATAATTGGTACCAATTTATAAATATTTCATAAAACAAGATTTAAAAAGCAACTCAAATGATTTCATAACGAAACACAAGTCAACCTGGTGGTAATTAATATAAAGTTGACACAGTAATACGGTGTCAGAAAGGTAACAACCTTTGAAATAATGAAGGTAATCAACAAGGGCCCGTTTTAATAAAAAATATTTAATGGCCGCGTGAATGCTAATTTATATTGTCGTTTGTGCGACGGCAGTGATGTATGGCGTTACAACAAATAAATTAACAACACACGATTACAAAGGGACCGAATGTTATATTATTTATTATGTTTGACTTGTAGGCTTACGGGACGGAAAGGTATGCCCCGTTGCATACTTAACGTGATTCAGTTCCAGAAAAGAATAGAGGGGTGTCTGTTAGGCATTCGGAAATCGTACTGATGGTATGAAATGCATTAACTAGGTGCAGGCTTCAAGTATTAGTTACACCACCCATAGAAGTAAAAATAGTATTGTCACTTAGTCTGTCACAGAAAAGCGAAGTAAAGTGGCAGCACACTGTTGCTTTTCGTTTATTGTGGTGGGTGTGTGGGATTTCCGGTAGTTGACAATGGACCTATGATATTTTTGTACCATGGATGTTTATCAGTGGGGTTCACTTACCATTAGGTGACCCATTTACTCGTTTGCTAGTCTCTGCTTCGAAATATGATACTTTTTCTTCAATATTCCACTCCAATATTAGAGTATGCGATTTTCATGTGCGTGAACCTGTCGGTACAACTAGTTTATTTTTATCTGCTATTGCTCAGTCAACAGTATGAGATTTCACACTCAAAGTAATTGAAATGTATTCCATTTGATTAATTCATATTGAACCGGCTTCAAATGTTCATTGGTTACATTAGTGATAACAATTTAACGTTCTCAATAGTTCCACAGACTTATCATTTATATGAACCTGACCTTTCATTCATAAGTTCACGCCTGTATTTGCAATAAGGTAGGCAGAGATGAACGTACTTTGCAACTTAAAGGATTCGCGAACTTATCAACTTCATGATATTATTATTTGGGATATTCATATCGCCATAAATATAACATAGATTTTTTTTAGATACTTAAATACTAATCATACATATCATATCGGTATACTGCATTCAAGATCTTACCAGATTCGTAACAAACTCAGACTAAAATGCTCCAATAGACCAATAAGGAGACGTCATCATCATCCTCAGCCACAGGATGTCCACTGCTGGACATTGGCCTCCCCTACAGATTTACAGCTCGACCTATTAGAAGCGGCCTGCATATTTTAAATAATAAATAATTAATACACCCAACAGTCATACACATAGTCCTGACCCCACCCTAAGATCGAGTCTTGTGTCGTGGGTATCACGAACTACGAGAGACTTTCGGTCTCGCAACACCCAGACCCGAAACAAATATCTGTGGGCAACACAGACATTTGTCTCGGTGCAGGAATCGAACCCGATACCTTACGTTTCACAGCCGGTTACTCACCCGCTGCGCCACGGAGGCTGTCATTTTATAATGAAGAATGATATAACCTCTCCAATTTCCAATATTTAGTCTTATTCTATATCGCAATGACATGACCTATGCCGATGTCCACGCGCGACAGTAACCATGAACAATGTTGTCGTGACTCCATCGATTTGCTTCATCACTCTTCCCAGTACAAAGACTAAGGAAGCATAAATAACCCAGCATGGACCTGATGACCACCGATAAACCCATTGTGTGTCCATGGTCATAAGGTCGCTGGTTTTTTGGACTGCACTGCGCTAACCATCAGTGGGCCGAGCAGGAATAGTTTTGACAATCGAGTTCGCATCGAGCTCAGTGCGCACTGATGATGTTTGGTTAATATTAATTCGACTGTCAAAAATATTGTCTTCAGGCTAAGGTGTAGCGTAAACTCTTTGCCGTGCCCGTAAAAAAATTACCAAGAAAACAAAATAAAATATTCTAAATAAGTCCCTTAAAGATAAAGAGTGTGATAACATTAATTATGTAACGCTAAAGAAGTCGATAGTCTGTAAAGTTGCATAGTAGAGCGCTTGCAAGCGAACTGCGATGCTCCGTCGAGTTCGCCCCTAGATAAGGGATGACCGGGCGCCCCTAATTAAACCAGAATACCTAATTAACTTCCAACATTCCTTGGGAACGTTGAAAAACGTCGACCGACTTTTTTGACTTCTTAAGTGGATGTAGAGAAGTTTTAATAGTCTTTTTACTTATGTTTATAATGTTTTGAATAAGAAACTAACTTTTAACTTTGATCCCACTCGTGTGTCAGTCGGTGGTGGAGATTTTTTAGTTTTAGCATTTTTGTCTTTCTACCGGCCCTAATCCCACCATAATGTGTGGTCGGCGCATCATGGTGGGTGATTTTTCTAGTTTGATTTGAATGGTGAGGTAATGTCAGCCAGGCAGTCGTAAAAACTAAGCCAAATCCTTGGTGTAATATGCTTTAAAAAGTGTGTTGCGCCGACCCCACACTAAGGTGGGATAAGTAGAAGGAGGGTAGAAAGGAAGATGTCTTTTTAGAAGTATAAATTTATGTGTCTAGGTCTCTCTATGAAACAAACATGTTTTGCTATAACTCGATGGATTGAATAATCAAATATTCCTAACACGGGCAAGACTAGCCAGTAGTCACCACTTGTAACTAATTCATCCGTCTACCAACTCACGTCGGAGTATAACCTCAACTAGTTCATGCATAACTACTAACAGTATTGCCAAAGGTATGTTAGTTACTAAATAGGAACATAAAACCTTTGCAATTTAGTAACTAGGTCATACACTAGACCCGCAAATTTGTGAAGGGTGACGCGAGGAATTTCGGTAACAAGTTTTGAAAACGGCTTTTATTGAATTTCGAAAATGCGATAATGAAATTTAACACGCATTAACAATGTTGAATGGAAATCTGTAAATTAATAACTATCCAACGTGAAATTTATTTATTTGCGGCAATGCTGTAGACTGCCCCACAGAAAAGCAAAGTAGCAGCTCGCTGTTGCATTTTGTTTAATAAATATTTTTCGGTAGTCCAAATCCCCCTCCACCTCTTTGTCACTATTTCCTCCCTTTAACGTTGTCGACGCACCCATGATTGTTGTGGTTGGATGCGTGTGACTAGGTTTACTTGCAGGTTAATCCTTCGGCCAGATGATCTGCCCGCTCGTTTGCCTCATCGAGATATTTGTTTCGGGCATCAGTATTGTGGGTCCATAAATGTATCGCAGTTCTTTAAGCCCATGATACAGCCAAGTCTGTTGTACGTGTGAGGTCTGGACTATGTGTGTAAATGACTGTTTGCGTAAATTATTACCAAATTATATCTGTCATACCATGGCACACTTAAAAACTAAATTAACGCGCATTTGTCCGTTTATCTTCCAGCGTCTCATAAACGAGCCAATAAAGCGACTCGACGCGACAAACGGTTACTCATGAAAGTAAACGAGTAACTACCACCAGCCAACTATCAACTGGACGTCACCCTAATGTACGCCTTAACTGACCCGACCTGAGCCACGGAGTACGGCCTGAACGCGATACCAATGTTTATTTACATTTTGTATGGCCTGTGACGGCTTGCGATATTATTGACTTTGTTATACTTAGTGAAATCACGCTACATAACTGTATGTTGCTTTTAATTTAAATTATAACGATTATATTTAAACAGTTTTATTTTAGATGTTTCCTATAGAAAAGAAAACTTGATTGTTTACTGCGTTATTTTGATATTGCTGCTAGAATTAAAGGCGAGTTATCAATTATTAAGGAAAGGATTGAGGGAAACCGGACTTCAACAAACATTTTTGTAATAAATGAATATTATAATCCATAAGATGGAAATAATCATTGATAATTTTTAGCTTATCTATATTTAAATAATCTTTAAGCCAATCGTTATAATTTTGATGACGTATGTTACAATTGACCAAAATCAATCACTGTTATTATTATAGGACTATGCTGCATTTACATGAAACTAAAACTGCTAAATTAAACCGCAGCAATGATTCGGCTATTGTACCCAAAACCGAATGGTCAATTCTGACCAAAACTCCTACTAAGTCATGTCACATATTAACGTCGATTGATCCTAGTTCGAAAATCTAATAAAAACCCGTAGCCAGCGTATTCGCGACCTATCCGCACGCAATCAAAGCGAGTAATCCTCGCCCAATAGGTCGTCACACAAAACTGATAGAGGCATGGCGGGATTACCCGACCCACCAGTGTCACCTGAACTATCACTGAACCATTTCATAGGTTGGTAGAGTATCTAAGTTCGTTGGTTATGTTATAGGCCTACAGTGAACAGCCTAGTAGTTGGTGTTTCCATGAATCGATGTAATTATGCGAGATTGATTGGTGCAAATGTTTGCTCCAGTGTCTTGTTGGCAGGCCATCTGTTGGACGTTTTTAGGAGGTGGAACACACGACTGAATATTCTATTTAGATTGTTCATTCAAATTCATTTAGTAATTATTACGCCTTCTGGATATCTAACTTACGTAGGTACTACACGTTTTCTACCTGTACCACAGTGAAGAGAAAGAAAGAAAGAAAGTTTATTTATCATACCAAAAAAAGGACAGGCAAAAATTTACATAAAATGTACAATAATTATTACGATCTCGCTGAAGCCACTACAATCATCTTGTGGAGCGAAGGATCTCCAGCAAGACTATTTATTTTAAGGATTAGACGACCATTAATTATAATAATTATTTCAAGTTTTAAACTTAAATTAAATCTGAGACGAAAATTAGCTGTGGGTGTTTCGGTTCGCTGGTTCGCCTCTGCCTTCCCTTTCGGAGATACAGGCGTGAGTTTAAGTATGACAAAGTAAAAGAGATTAACTTTATGGTTTCTTAAGTGTAGTTAAATGTTATACGTTAAAATACGTTTTTTTACGATTTTATCGTTATTACATTAAATCACGATGTTTCGAAAGCGTAGTCGGAACTTAAAATCAAAGCAAATTGCAATGAAATTCAATAAAATAGTGAAATGTAACTACACGCCTTACCATTATGTGCTGTGGATATACCGTCATAATAAATTAATTCAGTGAGTCATGTTTCCGAGTAAACATTCTTCACACTTGTGGCGGTTTCTACTTGAGTCATACATTTCTATGAATGTGGTCGCTTTTTACTTCCATTTATTGGAATACCCAACAATGGTTCTTACTACAATGTATAAGGATTTTGGTTACCGCAATCAATAACAGGTTTTATTCTCAGAAATCACAATATTAATACAGGCGTTCATTTAAATATTAATTTCAAGACATTATTGTAAATTATTAAATATTAATATGAGTATTATACATACATATATTCCTAATAGAATCAAGGGGCTGCTATAAGAATTCTCACAAAACCCAATCAATAAATAGCTCTATGTTATGCTCACTTATATAAATATAACAATAAATGTCTAGACTATCAAAGAGACGACAGCCCCTGAGTTTGTTTCGATATTTCATCTCAGAAATAGTTATCTAATGCTGACGCCATTATTTTAAGCCATTGATGTGTAAAAGCTATACATAATTACTCATTTTGTAGAGTAACCGATTTCAATTATTGGAAAATTATCTTATGTGGCTTTTGTGACCTAATAAGGCAAAAAAAAAACAATAGACATTTAAGTCTCCGGCGCAAAGAATCATCGAATTAATCAATCTATGCAGTCTATTTAACAATGCTGCGATTAAGCTTTTGTCCAAGTATTGCTGATGCTGCATGCCAATGCCGATGCTACAGTAGCTACTAACCACTAGATAGACCGACACAATTGTTACTTTCATCAGTGAAATTATTGATGATCATAATTGGTCCAGAGGGCAATTCTCGCATATTTTGAATTCCAGAAAATTTCGAATTCTACTTGAGAAGTTCGAGTTTAAATCTGCCTGACTTGTAGCAAGCCCCTCGGTTTGCTTTTTCCTCTTCAGACTATGAAGAAACATAAACAAGCCGGCATGATTTTGGTGACCACCGATAAACCCGTTGTGTGTCACTGGTTGCTGGTTTTCTTGAACTACACTGCGTTCGCCGTCAATATCCGTGCTCGGATAAAAAAACAGGTCAAAAAATTATTAATTGTGTTTTAGCGATTGGTCGCAGGAAGTCGCTGGATGCAGGCCGCTTCCAACAGGTCGATCTGGAAATCTTTGGGGGAGGCCTATGTTCAGCAGTGGACGTCCTATGGTTGATGATGATGATGATTCTATAAAATAATGCATTATACGCGGTAATATTGTAATTAGACTTTACACGTAAAAATACATCACTACATCCATTTCACACCACACACGGAAAACCCATAACGAATTCACGTCAATTACAAAGTTTGTACCACACCCGGCCGCGAGCTAGGATTCGGCGGCCAAGTGGAAGAGGAAGTTTTTTCTCCGGCGGATATCACGTGGCTTCCTCATTCGGCGACCGCAACCACACCCGCGCTGCGAGTGCTGTGGAGTGCCGCCACCGCAACCGATGCGGTCTTTTCCTTTGATCTCCCATTGTTGAAGTTAGTCTTGATTTCTCGTTGTTAAACTTTACGCTGCTTGTTTTATTTCTTAAAAGCAGTTGTGATAATAACGTTCAGAGACGTTAGTGTTTTGTTTTTTAGATTTTTTTATTGTCGTTTTGGAGATGGGATATCATATTAATAGTCTTAAACAAGGCAGCAGGTATTATAAATCAAAATGATTTAGACTTTTGGTGAACCCAGGTCAAATTGTTACATAAGCTCACGTCTGTATCCCCGAAGGGGTAGGCAGAGGCGCACTAGCGAACTAGAACACCCACATTTCGCCGAGCTTAGTTCAGTCCCAGATGTGATAGGGGGCGAGCCTATCGCCATATCCTGCACAAATTCCAGACTCCGGGCTGATATGGAAAAATCCAATATCACTTTGCACGACCTGGGGATCGAACCCGAGACCTCAGAACCGTAGTCGTACCGAAATACCACCACGCCACCGAGGCAGTCAAATCTTTACTCTTTACCAAATTTAATTTTGTGAATGATTCCACAAGATATAACATACGGGCAGAGTCACGAACAATAGCTACTTATATCAGTACAATATTGCGCTCATAACCGCCACAAGCGTGGTTAATAACCCTATCTAATTACCTTCGTTCATGCATATAACTTAAACGGATAAAGCGGCATAAATCTCACCGCGGGACGCGTCGTTTCCACACACGACTCACGACTCACGACTCACGACTCACGAGATGCGACGTATTCTCTCACGAGTACTCACCAACGAGTAACTGGGTCAATGCTATGTCGTTTCAAAATGATGAATCTTAAACGTGTGATCCGACTGTATGGGCTAATCACGTTTCGATGAAACATAATTGTTCTATAAGTACCTTATAATCGTAGCTGAATTATTATTAAATAAAGGTTACTTGTTCAATTATTGACAGCACGAAATTCCGAAAGCTAGGTAATTTATATACGAAGCTGTTTATGCGGGTGTTAGTTTATCGGTTAACAATTTTGCAACATGGCCAAATTTACGTTTAAATCATAATTATAACTTAATAGTTATATAAAGTAATCTTCATACTTGAAGGTCCTTTTTTATTGTTGCTAGCAACAAGAAGGGGTTTATACCCAAGATAAATTATTAGTGAGTTGATTAGATGTTTTACATGGGGATGGATTCAGATGGTCAAAAATAATAACAACATAAAGCAAGCCTCCATTTTCGAACATTTATATTATTATTAAAGAGGAGGAGGGTTAGAATAGCCAACCTGATAAATATGCACAAAAACTTAGTTTATCATAAAGCTATTTTTGACCGACCGGAGCAGCCGTCAATAAGTGTGGAGAGAGTTATTTGTGGTATATTTGACAGCCGATAAGTTTGTTTATAAATTACACTGTTAAAGTTTCAGTTCTCGATTATTCACGGAAATCAGTTAATATTTAAGGTATGGCCGGCGTTCTCTGTGACAGTAGTAGGAATATTTTTGACCATGGAACTCGTATCGAGCTGGATGCGCGTCATGACATTTGTATGAAATATTAATCAAACGTCATCAGTGCGCAGCGAGCTCGATACGAAGTCAATTGAAAAAGTATTCCTGCTAGGTCCGCTATTCTCTATTAATTTTGTTAATAATAGTGCGGTCAGTTACGCTTAATTTACATGTTGATACATACGTTATTTAATAACAATAAGTTAACTATGGTATAATAAACGCTTATGATTATCTTAATTATTTTAGGACTGCCTCGGTGGCGTGGTGGTATTTCGGTACGACTACGGTTCTGAGGTCTCGGGTTCGATCCCCGAATCGGGCAAAGTGATATTGGATTTTTCCATATCAGCCCGGAGTCTGGAATTTGTGCCCGATATGGCGATAGGCCCCCTATCACATCTGGGACGGAACTAAGCTCGACGAAATGTGGGTGGTCTAGTTCGCTAGTACGCCTCTGCCTACCCCTTCGGAGATACAGGCGTATGTATGTTATTTTAGAAACTTGTAGACTTTATAATATAATGACCGAGTTGCATCATTTTAAAACCAATGTCCCTCTGTTGGGCACGGGCCTCCTCTACTAATGATACTTTACTATGTTGTATCATATATACGGAGCAATTTTTAGGAACAAATCCTAGTAAATTATGTATAACTCAACTGCTTAAATTGTACTAAAATGTAGCTGTAATGTATTTTATACGTAATACATTATAAAGACGACTTGTAAAGCTGAATACATAATGATCAATTTATTTAGAAATGTTGTAGTTTATGCATTACTGAGAGCACTTTCAGAGTAAATGATTCAATTAATTTGACTGAGAGATATTTCAGAGCAACTCCTTTCATCGTCAACTTTATGTACTAATACTTGCCGAAATGTTATTCTGATTACACTATAACGATTTCCTAGAATATGTTCCCATGTCATGTTTGATTTGACTACATGAAGATAAAAATTTTGATTTTAGAGTCTGCTCTTTTAGAATATATTTTACAATGGAATACTTCAAAATAAATCACTATGAAACATTCATTGAAACTTAGATTTTTTTTTGCACCAGATGTGTAGACAAAACGAATCTATAAGAGTTACTAATTAAAACTACTTTACCTAAAATACATAGATTTAGGGCCAGCAGCTCCGCGATAAATCTCTTTTTATCCAAAATCTCAGCCTCCGCGGCGCAGCGGGCGAGTAGCCGGCTGAGAAACGTGAGGTCGCGGGTTCGATTCCCGCACCGAGACAAATGCCTGTGTGGCCCACAGATATTTGTTTCGGGTCTGGGTGTTGTGAGACCGAAAGTCTCTGGTAGTTCCTGATACCCATAACACAAGACTTGATCTTAGTGTGGGGTCAGGACTATGTGTGTGACTGTTGGGTGTATTTATTTATTTTTTATTATTAATCTTGATATAAGATATAAGGTAGGAGTGAGCTGTAGGATAAATCGAGATAATGTGTAACTCTAGATTAGTAAGATGACTGCAAGTCGGCATTATACAGGTAATTTAAAGTATTATTAAATTAGAAAACTTAATTTAATTACGTCTTGAAGTAACTAAGTTCTACTTTAAAGTAATATATGTAATATTTTTTGTATATTTTAACATACTTATTCACACTTGCGAGGTGATTTTTCGTCCCATACAGCTTGCAATTACAGCTGTATATTTATACTGGAAGTAGTTTGAAGGAGGAGGGGGGGGGGGGGCTGAGGGCATTACAAGAGGACTGAGTTATGGAGGGACTCACGGTTGTTACGAGCAACGAGCCGTTTTGTGCATATAATTTTTAGGATTCATAAGACGCGATAGTTTAAAAAGTGACTGTAATTAGCAATGACATAATTTTTTTTTGATTCGGTAAGATGTGAAGAGCAATCTACGTTTTGGCATGGTTACATTTTAGAGGTATATAGAGAAGGAGTGCAGGAAGCTAAAATGTATAGATAATAAACACTTATTATCTATACATTTTAGCTGTACTGTAACACTACAGTTAATATTATATTCTCCTTCAAAAGAGGTTGATATCATGCAGACAGCCAGTGATAAAAACTAAGTACAAGATAAACCTTTTCTGCAACGTCTTTATAATCTAGAGTGAGATAAAGGCAGGTGAAAGATGTTGGCAATACATCTCGCTCGTGAGTATTTCAAGGCGTGCAACACATCGTGTGGAGACAACTCAATTTAACGTGCACCGCGCCCCACACGGCGGGTCGTGGATCACAGTCGCGGCCCCGCGGGTGAATCTTGCGCCGCGCCGCACCCTCGCGTCGCACCGCCGCGCCGCGCCACGCCACCCGCACAGCGCCACTCACCTTGATTCATATAAATAAGCTCCACTCTATCCCCCAGGACCCGACGTCACGTCTCAATGAGCGTTTTGTTATTTTTAATCGACTTAAAAAAGGAAGATGTCATCAATTCGCTTGTATATTTTTTTACGCATGTTACATGATATCTCCGACATTTTTCTATATTCTTTATGTGTTTTATAGACGTTCTTCTAAGACCGACTGTAAAGTTGAAGATCTGATAAAGGATTGTGGAATAAACTCTCCGACAAATATAAAATAAATAATTGGGTTCTTGTATTGTGATTTAATAGCTGAATCTAACTAATAAGCCCCAAAATAAACAAAGTTTAACAAAAATATTATAAAGCCAATAACAACAATGATTTCTTACTCTCATTCAAGTTGGTACATCTTTATTTTAAGTAGTAATGAAGATCCGACGAAAAACGGGCAGAGCCGTAATCAAAAGCTACAATACAAAACTATTTAGAACCTGTCAGCGGTAAATAATTACCTCAAGGGTGCATGTAACGTGACCTCGGGGGTTAAAATCAAATAACTGCATGTCCGGTGTGAATGCGCGATGGTCGCATCCCCTCTGATCACGTCAGTTATAATTAACATCGAGATTTGTTCACACCCTCTTGTACTGATATATCTCCAGTTTATAATGGGGTGAAGAAATGTGAAAGAGCACGTAGGTATACTTTATTTTGAACACTTCCGTCCCTCGTTTAGTCTTAAATATATTATAATGTATTTGTTTAAAGTTCACAAAACTTCCATTCATTTATCTCTGCTCAACCAATTTACCTTCACGTATATCGACGTGTAACCAAGCTGTTAGTAGCTTGGTTACACGTTGATATGAGTTTCGAATCTAGAACCTTTCGATCCTCCGCCCTAATAGAGTAAGGAGTATATTAAATATCTTATTACTGTACATTCGCAATTAATTTGAAAATTAATAAGTGACCAAAGATGCCTCCTTGGTATAGTGGCAGTGTATATGGACTGGGAACCGGGGGGTCCTGGGTTCGATTCTTAGGTCGGACAAAGCAAATTTTCTAATTTAATTTGCCCGGGACTGGATCTCTCAGAAGGGATTGAGGTCAGACAGGCAGCCGGTCATAAAAACGAAGCCTTCTTCTTAATCTTTTCTGCAACATGCTTGAAAAATTGTATTGCGCCGACCCCACATTAAAGTGGGATAAGGTTAGGTAGAAAGAAAGAAGTGAACAAGGCCCAGATCGACCTGCTGGAAGCATCCAGCGACTTCCTTAGAAGTATATTATCCTAACTTCTCTACATTAGTTTATAATAATCAAGCTTTCATGTCTCCCAACGTAAATGAAAATCACCAAAGCACATAACATCGTAACTTACCTAGTCTTCGCTTATAAAAATCCTTTGATTATAACTCAACAAATTTATTTACAAGAAGTCTGGGACTAAACCCAAGCAGCCTGCTCAGTGCCTGCACTAGCCAGTAATCAGTCTTTACAAATTCACTGAAACATAGCACAGAACACTCAAACAATTTGTACGACCAACAAAAATATTGAATAAAGTATTGCGCACATCGACCGAGACGACAATGGTACTTTGGTCGGAAAAGTTCAGCACTTTTATGTAAACAGTAATTAATATAAGTTATGTGTTACAATAAAAATAAAATGTCAAAATAAAAAAAAATCATTTGAGAACCAATGGCCTCACTATGGAGGATGCTCAAGACCGGTCGAAGCGTTTAAGTAGGAAGGCGGACCCTGGCAGAAAGAAAGAAAAAATATAAATAAATTTTTATTTGAGCCTATGTGTGACCAGTTTCAAGGTCATTGTATACATTCTAGACTTTTCTTCTTACAATGGTGTCCAACATAAGATGATCAATCTATCCGAAGTGAAGGTTTAAATTCTAACTTGATTTGTTTGTAGCATTGTATGCGGTGACCCTTACAAATCTCGTTGAGTAAGTTTGTATTTATTGCGAATACTTGAGCACATTTCGGCAGGTAACTTGAGAGTTTTTTCAAAGCGCCTCCGAAAACCTTTCTGTTTTATTAATTTGTTACAACCTCTTACGCGTACTTATGAAATGTCACCATTTCGCTCCGTGCCTCCCAATGGAAGTGACGACTTATAAAAAAACTGTACTTTATGTAATTACATACTATATTTCTTCCGCATAAAATTATTCTATATGTTTTATCATCGAAAGCAGTCATAATAAAATACTATATTTATCAATTCTTTAATTGTATATTTATACACAAACCTACTATTTTAAATACGTTGCTGAAAGAATTTGGCTTAGTTTATAAGGCTGCCTGATGTCGACCCATTAACCCAAGTATAAATAGGCAAATGTGGCATCAATCATTAATAATTAATGCAATTTATTGAAAAATAACTATTTCTTTTGTTTGTTTATTCTTAAGTTAATTTTAAAGACGTGTTAAGACACGCATATTGTCTCCTTGGGCTAGTGGCACCATATATGGGCTGTGAACCGGGACGTCATGAGTTCGATTCCCAGGTCGGGCAAAGCGAAATTTCTAATTTAATTTGGGACTGGTACGGGACTGGATCTCCCAGAGGAGGTTGACGTCAGGCAGGCAGCCGGTCGTAAAAATTAGCCAAATCCTTTCTGCAGCATGCTTGAAAAAGTGCCATGCGGCCACCTCATATTAGGTTGGGATAAGGGCAGGCAGAAAGAAAGTTAAGTCACGCAATTTAAATCAAAAATAAAAATCGTGCCATATTTTTGTGCATATAATTATTCAGTTGTATTTAGATTTGAAGCTGTTAAACATTCCATACAAGCGTTCCAATTCATTATTCTAATTTATCGGCCGAATTACATTCAGAGAAACCGTTCATTTATTCAGGACGGTCGTGAAATGACGCCACGGACCCCTACTCCATTAATCCTGTACTACACCGGCACTGTTTGTGCGGTGATTTATTTTTGTGACAATGATTCAAGAAATTTTGATGATATTTAATGGCTTGTGAATTTATTCTCTACTAGTGGTCATCTACTCGTCGAAATACGATCATAATTCATACAATTTCAAAGTTTTATTTCTCGTTCTTGACATTAACAAAATTTTACATTCAATAAGACTAAAGAGAATTTAGTCGCTGGATGCAGGCCGCTTCCAACAGGTCGATCTGGAAATCTTTGGGGGAGGCCTATTTTCAGCAGTGAACGTCCTATGGCTGATAATGATGATGATGATGTAAAAGAATTTTGACATTCAGTGATACCAAATAGAATAATAATTATTTCAATGATTTCCTAAATTTATATTTTTTTATTAATTAATTATCTAAGTTATAAGCAAGAGGCCAATTTCATATTAACATTGTGATAATATTAATTTATTTATGAGTTTGCCTCAAAGGGTGAAGTAATATGCCGAAACAAATTATAGATGCAAACACATACAGTCGTAAAATATACGTGTATTGTGTACGCGATGCGGAGGCGCGGAGAGGGCTTTGTAGTGACAAAATTGAATTTAATCCGTGTTAGTCGGACGAGAGTATAGGAGGGTTGCGGGACGAATGGGGGGGCTCGGGTAGGATTCGGGTGGGATGCATTCCGGCGCCGCGAGTAAGATATGTGATGATAGTAAATCAAGTCCGGGAGAGTACCGTCATCAGTTCGTCGAGAATGTACGTTGTTTCCACGCATCGTCTTGATACACTTGAGATAATAAATCTCGTATGTAGTACGCCCGACTTGAGCAAATAAAACAATCCATTTATTTTTAGAAGACTCTGTAGCACCCACGATACAATGTATTAATAGTTAGCGCCAGGTTTATAAACTGTCAAATGTAGTGTGTATTATAATTATACGAGTAGCTAACTAATCACACGTTCATAATTTTGTTTTATTGGTTTAACAGTCTCGAACATCCAAAGAACAAAACTCTAATAAAGGAAAAAGGACATGTTTATTTGCATGTTAAATTCAATTTGAATTGAAAACTGATAGTTAACGTTTGATTGAATGAATGAATGAATGAAAATTTTAATTTGCAAGAATGTGGTTACAATAAATGGTTGTTACAATTATTTTTCAATCAGATTCACACACTCTGTCATTTCTGACGTGCAAACATTAAAAATTACGTCGTGTATTTAATATTAGTTAGTTATTATTTAATATTAGTTTTGTAATAAAGTTTAAGTTACCATGTCAAAATTTTACATTTAAAAAAAAAAGAATCATTAATATTATATATCTAAACTATATCTAGTATAATTTTATTCTATTAGATTTCATATTTAACAATAAGTCACAAATTTTATTGAGATAAATGAATAAAAATTGGTAGAAACATTAGTGTTGCAATAAAGTTAAGTTACCTTGTCAAAATTTGTCATTTAAAAAATCATAATAATTTGTAATAATTAGTTACGTTAAATATAATTCACACATAAACTAGTTGTTCTACTGCAGAGTTTTGTACTGCCCACCGTCCGCGCACGACCGCTGCCGAGGTCGCTACAACGCTACAGTGGTGTAGCGCTACGAAATGCTACGAAGCGCTACACGCCGCGCCGCCCGACTGCCTCTACGGAATTCACACGCTGCATGCGCTACGTTCTTTCTCTACACGCTACACGTTTGACATTCTATTGATAGAATAATTTTATATTATTTTGTGTGTACAATCAACACACGATTTAGTTTTTGGATTTGTCTAAAATCTAAATTAAATCTTTTAAAAACACGGCTTGGCATCTGCCATAAAAGAAATAGAATACATGTGAATCATGAAATATTTTATACTTAACCTTCTTCCTTGCAATTCGAACAATGGCAATTTTATAAAAGAGAGAGGTATTTCACGGGAACTAAACATAACTATCTCACCGAAAACCGACGTAAAGTGGCAGCTCGCTGTCGTGTTTCGTTCGGTGAGTGAGATTTCCATTGGCCCAATTCCACCCCTTCCCTTTCCTAATCCCTATTTCCTTCCTTTTAGGTTGGAAATGCACCCCTGTTTATTTTTGTATCTTCGATGTCTATGGGCGGTGGAGATCACTTACCATCAGATGACCCATCTGCTCGTTTGACAGTCGCTGCTATAAAAAAAATAAAAAATAAACTTGTCAAGACGCGGGTAGTTCTTTAGTTCACCCCCGCTTATGCTTTTGGAGATATAATATTCCCTAAATTCGTAGTTTATTGTCAATTTTAAATTCTTGGATTTACGATTGTATAACGGCAGTGGAGACAGCAGGTGTCGCACGACCCTCCACCTCCTTTGCTAGTTATTAATAACGTCGCGCGGCAAATTAAATCCCAGCCGACCCGCGCTCCGCCCTCATTTGTAACCGTACCGGGACTTTCAAGATGACGCACAGATATTTCTATTGAAGTCTCGTATTCTCAATGACCACTCTGACCTCGTCACTACACACTAACTTACACTGCTTTATAACTGTTCTCTTGGTGGGTTTATTATTTTTTTAATATTAACCAATTGTTTGGAGGAGTCCTATGTTTAGTAGTGGACGTTCTATGGCTGATGATGATAAACCAATTGTTGAAAAGATCATTCGCGTTTGAGTTCAAATAATTAAGCACAAATAACTATTCTCACGTCATAGTTTACTGATTACTATTACAAAAAGTATGCTTGATACGAAACGAATCAAATGTCACGAACCTAACGTGTTGTCAAAATGTCCCTACTAAGGAACTTTGTTACTTTACAAATATAATAACTTTGGCTTATTGATTATAGATAAAACGTGAGCCTGGTAACAGAAAGATCGACTAGCAACAGAAGTTAAATGACATAACATAAGCCCAAGCCTATATCCCCGAAGGGGTAGGCAGAGGCGCACTAACGAAATAGAACATCCACATATCACTGAGTCTAATTCCACCCCAGATATGATAGGTTAAACGAGAGGTTGAATATTTTATTACCTCATTAATACCAAAACTGTCATCAAATCTATCCATCTATATAAATCATTCTTACTATTTTACACAAATACACTAAACATGACATGAGTTATAATAATGAATACTGTGACACAATTAGAGGTACATTTGAAAACTAAATCAAACTTTGCATGTTCGATGCCTGTTATTTACGTTTACTGTTGACGCCTCATTCAACTTTGTCTGTGAGTCATCATGTGTTTAATGCACGTACATATGTATATGTAAATACATATTTTTACACACATCTGTGAAAACCCACATGTCGGGGACATCAAAATAGTTTGTTTAATTGGAATAGTCTAAAACTATCCTATACGAGCAGTAATGTTGCTATACATTTTCAACTTTATTAGTTTATAAAATGTACTATAACTTCAATTTGTAAGTAAAACATGTAGCTATTGTAACAGCTGTTAAAGCTGTTTTTGTCTGCTGCTTAATTTTTTTAATTAATAAAAAATTAATTTTTTCTCTTCATAAAATAAGATTGTTGCAAACAAAATTATACAGGTTTGTGACATACAGTAAATAAAGGTGTAAACAAATTATCACAATATGATGGAAGAGCGAGGCGAGACAAGTAAATGTTTGATTGTGTGGTAATAATGCTCATTGCGCGCCGAACAAACCGTTAAGTAGTCGTGAAGAGTTTACCGGCTTTGTGCCGTCATAACAATAGCTCACGCGGCGCCTTTGTGAGCGGCGCGCGCGTCTCACTCGCTACCTACCCACGCGCTAATTAACTTTACAATTACGTCCACATGTGGAGTGAAATTAACTCTTTATTCAATTGTCTTGAGTTAATTTAGGTTATTCAACAAAAACACATAGCATAAGTTTTATATTTAAGTTCTCGCTTGTATACACGGAGGGGTAATCAAAGGTGAACTAGAACACCTACAAGATTATTTTCTTCAGAATATGATAATAGGTGAACCTGTCACTATCTTGAGCATGAACTTCAGGCTCTGGGCTGGTGCTGGGAGATGTGTATAGATGAATACCACTTTGCCCGACTCGTGAATCGACCCGAGACCTCAGTAAGGCAGTCGTTCAGCGTACGCAATACAACCACGCCGCCGATTCGGTAAACATAACAACTTGCTCTTAAATATAATGTATTGTCCGAAATCAACAACTACAAAACCACACCAAAAAACTCTTTATTACATAATTGACTTAAGTAGTCACATAAGTAGAGACCATGGAAAGGCCACATGCAACTCTACTCTTGCGTTTAATACGCTACGTTCACTCTAAATTCGGTGGATCCTAGAGCTCTCGTGCTTCCGTTATGGTTAGAGCGCCTTACCGCCCGTCCATCTCTTCCTGTGACGCTGTAAAAGCCATTCCGGGCCAATATACGTCGTTAAAACTACTTCAATGGCACAGTTAATGTCGCTCGGTGCCGTCGCATGCACCCGGCATGGGATTACAGATGTAATATGTAGCTACATAGGTATGTACGTGCTAAACAACTAGTTGGTAAATACGAATTTATGTTTAACTAATCTTTGCCTGCAGTTTCGCTTCCAGGTTATTGCATTATTTATATAAGAATTTCACAAATGCCTTACTTAAGGTGTGTACTCTCGGACAAGAACACTCGCGTTATAGAACTTAAATTCGCATAACTTTAAGAAGTTATATTGAATATTACTTATTATGTAATAACAATAGCAGTCTTCACTTCCGATTTCTATGAAATACGTTTTAACTAGATCAAAACATCGAACAAAATATGTAACAATTCATTCATACTATGAGCAAACTTGCATGAAACTGAAATAGTTTATTGAAGCTGTCAAACTATACATAATCGTAATGAAATTTGTTGCTGAATGCACTCTACTGCATTGCGTGTTCGTAACGCAATCTCATATTATGAGTTTTGACCCAAATCTGTCACGCGGGGCCCATACGGCCACACCCAATTAACACTTGATATATAGTCAATTGCATACTGGGGCTTTGCTGCCGTAATGGAAATAGGCCTGGTCCTGCTGTGGGTGTCTATCCTATATACATTGTAAAGCTTCAATGTTGATACATGACCTTAATATACACCATCCTCCGATTGGGTCGATGCGACTAGTTAGCGAGGTATACTGTTTTTGAGACAAAACTTAATTTTTTTTTAAATTGGAACATTTAGAGTAAAATCTAAATAAAAATCCTGTATGTGCCATGATTAAGAAAAATTTGATTAACATACCTCACATTGAAGTGGGATACGGCAGATTGAACCAGAAAGTGATATTTAATCTTGGATAAATCAGGGTATTTATCTAAGAAATTACCAACAATCATTATCAAAAACTGATATAATTGTTATTCAAGAAATAAAGAGACAAATCTTTTTTTAATACAAACTGGCAACCGAGCAGGTAGATCACCTGATGGTAAGTGATCTCTACTGCCCATAGACACCCTAGACGTAAAAAGAATCAAGGGTGCGTAGCCAACCTAAAAGGAGGAGAAAAATAATTGGGAAAAGGGGAAGGGAATAGAGTCACCGGAAATCACACTCACCGAACGAAACGCATCTGCAAGCTGCCTCTTACCGTCGGTACTCTGTGTATTGTTAGTGGTATTAAACCGGTCGAGCCGGCCCATTTGTGCTGTAAGCATTAGTGTTTACAGCGTGGCGCTACCTTTCAAAAAATAATTACGTAATGCTTGTTTGATTGATGAATTATATACACACATGTTAGTATGGCGTGATGAAAAGATTTCCGAACTCCAACCAGAGCGTGTGAAGGTCCAGCCCTGCGGCAATGATTGTCGAGATTACTCCGGCCGGATGCTGCGCACGTGATCTGATCACACCCAACTTTCCAAGCTCTATATATAGTTGACTTCGGAAAATCTACCGCCATGAAAGCGACGTCGTTATTACTTCACAACGTACTTGTTTTACTGAATACTTTTGTAAGAATCTACTACATTTTAATTTGCACCGCAAACTATTCTCACTAAAGTTTTGTGTCACAGCGAGCTGGAAATATTCTGAAACGACGTTCTAACGGTTTTCCACAGCATTCAGCTTTTATTTTAAAATACTTAGCTCACATTCCTGGTAACTCTCTATAAGAGGAAGTAATTTACAATGACCTCAATTGACTTTCAAATTAACTCGCGAATTTTCTTCGTCGAGGAAGACGAGTTTTTTTTACATAATGCAAAATCAACAGCTATTCTTGTCTATGATCAATACCAATGAAACGGAACCAATTAACAAATTGTCGTTTGTCCGTCGGCAGCCATTACTTTGATGTGTAAATGACGCCTGTCGCCACTCGGCAGGATATAGAAAAAGTTATCGAGTGACTTATTTCAATAAGCCTTATGAATATTCATCGGCCGAACTTATCTCGTTTGAATATGGAAATTGATGTTTAATCTGACTTTTTATTATTACATCTGTGGGATTCCGTATCCTCTCCCCCCCCCCCCCCCGCCACTACCATCCCGCGCGAGCTTCCGTGCGCCACATATTGTGAAGAATTAAAAAGCCAAAATTCAAAGTGGATTTATGTGTGTTTTAAATCATTCGCTGTGGTTGATTAAGAATCAATAATGCTGCTGTAGACTGTGTTGAGAGAATTAACTGTCCAATTGTATTGAGTTTTTTGCATAACAAATGAATATTGATTAAAAACTTCATGTAATTTTTTTATCAAATACTATAGTATACCTCTATATACTATACTGATATATACATTTTTAAAGTAGTTTTATGTTAAACATACTTGAATTATAGCAGCGACAGCTCAGTTGGGAATGGTACGCATTGCCGAGACGAGTGTCGGAGGTTCGAAACCAAGCCTAAAAAGATCCATACACTTCTGACTTTTCTTTGTTAAGTGTGTTTTCATTGTGAAATATCACTTGCTACAATGGCGAAGGAAAATATCATGAGGAAACCTGCATACCCGAGAATGTCTTCATAAGAATTTCAAAGGTATGTGAAGTCTACCAACCCGCATTAGGCCAGCGTGGTAGACTAAACCCCTCTCATTAGTAAAGGAGGCCCGTGCCCAGTAGCGGGACAGTAATATATACATGAATTATAAAAATGTATATCTGCGCTCTTAAATCTAAGTCATCAAATAACAAGGTAGTTTGTAAAGCGGCTCCACCTCACCGCAGCAGCTCACACGCTTACATTATAGAGGTACTTATAGAGGTATACTCTCGTACATCTACAACGCTTTAATTAAGTCACGTAATAAAGGCGCAATAAAACATAAAAGCGTGTCATATAAGCCAAGAGCCGAGCGTTTACCGACAAAATAAAAATTCATTTAGTTCAACATCGTTGTGAAAAACACTAATGTAATTTGTGACGCTAAGTAAACCGGAAATTCACTTAAAAATCGTAAGTAGCGTCCGCCGTGCCTCTAGAGTGGGGGGTAGGAGCGGAGGGGAGGGGTGGGAGGTTCGCGTTAATTAAAGGTCCAGTTATGTTACGTTTAGTTTTTTGTTATACTCGTTCCCCCACGGCGCAGTTCCGCCAAATGTCTTAATTTAATTTGGCTCGGCATCTTTGCGAGATAACATCGGCGAGTAAAAGTTTCGTCCGAAAACTAAATTCCACGCTCTCGTCGCGTTGGCGCGGAGCTAGCACACTGCACACTGTAGGTATGTACTCTTATCATAATATTAAAACACTGATATGCAAGTGTTCTTTTGGACTAATCTACTTGTATGTGTTGTTGGAAGCGGCTTGCATGCAGCACGTAGAACTGATAGCCGATGGGTCAGAAAAATTCTCGAGTAGAGACAACGTTCCGGCAAGCGCAGCGTAGGACATCCACATACAAAGTGGACCGACGACCTGATAAATATTTATCTCCATCGTAAAGAATATAAATCTTTATTACTAATGGACACGTTCAAATAGGATGATGCTGCTATATAAAATAATATCAGAATATACACTACACGACCAGACACCAAAGAAAAATAATCGTTATATTATATCGTTGCATTCTTCAATAGTGTCTCTTTGCCATCCAACTTATCGATTGTTGTTATTTGATTAAAATTATACATTAGTTCCTGCTTGTAATGCACATTGAGAACTCTCCTAAAAGATTTATATCCTTGGAACATACAACAGCTAAACTAAAACTCTACATAGCGACTTAAGAGTTGTTTGACTCGCAGCGGGACGTGTTCTTCGGTTTACGGGATACCAGCGGGAAACAATCGCAACAATATTATTAACAGTTGAAAATCAGACAAGATCGAAATATCTGCCCCAACAAGCACTTTGAGTTACTCTCAGTTTAAGGGTTTGAATGACCATACTTTTTATTATACATTATCTAACAGTGTACCTATTGATACAGAGATGTTGTGTCATATGTCCTTTTGTATTTACATTTAAACCCTTGGAAAGAATGAAAGTTTACAAGTAGTCCCTTTTTATTTTCAGTTTACATTTTATAATAAAATAAATTATCACCAAACTATTTATCAATATAAAACTGTTTTATTGACAATACAGAAATCGTAATAAAAATGTTTTGTAATAACAGATTGTAGTGTTTGTGTTAGGAAGGTAACTATAGAAATAGTTATCCTACTATCTCGTGCGCACGGTGTGGTGCGGCAAGCGTCGAATAATCACTTTCACTAGAGCCACGGGCGAGAGTGGACGTGTTGCCTGCGCGCATAGTGTGTTGTCGAGCTAGTTGCACAAACAGTGTATTGTACACGTAGGGAATACTACACACATGATTGAGCAAAAAATTATAATCTATCAGATCAGATCCAGTCGCAAACATTACAAGAGGTTCAAGTATAATAACTTCACCTCAGAATTCAATGAAAATATATCGAAGACCTAAGTTGAATTAAAGTATAACTTACATCACAACTTATTCACTTGCGTTGAATAGGGAAATAAAACATAGAAGATATCTGTTAAAAAAAATAAAAACCTTTATTGATCACGTAGGCATGTAAAAAAGCACTTATGACAAGTCAACACAAGTAAATGTTTATATTAGGATTAATATAATTTACATTATATAGAATTTGACAACAGGCAGGCAAGTATGGACGTAATAACGATGGGATGTCTAAGATAGGGTGATAAGGGGAGATAGGAATAGAGTGTAAGGGAATGGATTGTATGGGAATGGCATATGGCAGGAATGGTGGCAGGGGATTGACTGGAAATACTGGAAGCAGTTGGGATTGGTGCGTGAGGCCCTATTCTAGCTAACCTACCAGCCTTTCTCTAGCTACCTACGGATGACGACCCGAAGAAGAAAGGCAGAAAGAAACTCCGGGCTTATTTTTTTCATCATCAATTGTCACCATTTCTTTTTTTTTCTTTTGTATATTTTCTTTTTTTTAAAATTTGATTTACAAATTGTCAATACAATTGATAATCATATTTATATGGATTCACGCATACTCAATACCACTGGAGGTGTAATTTTGTATAGTCACGGTTAGGCAAGAAAACATATGACTAGCATATGCAGTTAATGGAACGGTGTGTGGAGTAATCTGAGTTGAATCTAAATAGATAAAGCAAGCTTGCAATATGTTTTTTTCCAAGTACGTAAGTCGTCAATGCGGCTGTAGAGCTCGAGGTAAAAAAATATCAGCATAAAAAATATACGTGGGCAAAAATTATTCGGTGTTATTTATTCATTTATAATTTTTAAATAAAACAAAACTATTGGTGTTTAAAGTTAATTTTGACACGAATTTCCTTATTATTCGACTGCCGCAAAACTGCTTTAATGTTTTTTTTGTTGTATATATTTTTAATGGTGAATAAAGTCGCGTGAAATACCCAAACTTCCCATTACTCACAAAACAAATAAGCCACTGTGTATAATTCCCTACATTTAAGGAATTATTTGGAAAGCTAAGCGAATTATGAGTTAATTTTGTTTATAGGATGAAAAATGCATCGCACTGTATATCACGCGCCAAATACAATTTTCATTTCACTTTGTTGTTTATGTTTGGATTATGGCTCAAGCGAAGGATAAGTAAAGGAAGAAGATATAAATAAATATGACAGTTTTAAAACTAAACCTGACTTTAACTAAATAGTACCTATCTAATCTACTAAATAGTAACCCAAGTGATAAAAGTATCTGAATGGGATCAAACCCGCGCGCGCCTGTTTGGTGGTAGAGTGCAGACGCACTGTCACCATTGTTTCCAACTCGACCCGGCCTGCGCCGCCCCGGGCCGATCCGCCGCCTACATCCATCCTTCATGACTTAAAGGACGTTCACACCGACCGAACGGGTTACAGTATCATAAATCGAGCGTGGAGTAGATATTACAAATAATTTGTGCAACATAATATGACTCATGCGAGCGTTTTAAAAATATCCTTTGATGTTTTTGTGACATTATCACCGTTATAAATGTTTCTTTATTCTTATTTAAAATTAAATCTGAGGCAGGATATGAAATATCTGAATGTAGTATGTATATCCGTATCATGCTGATTCTTTTATACTATGTGATAGTTACGCTTCTGTCGACCCCTGCGGGGTTACAGGCAAGAGCTTATGTCATGGTAGCATATCTGTCAAAGTTGATGAAAAAACTAACAGTTTTCAATATTTTTGAATAATCAGAATAAATAAACTTGGTAACAACCCTGGAACACTCCTATCTATAATCAACTGTCGTAAAGCCACCACTGCGATCGTTACACAGAACAATCAACAAATAGTATGATTGTTCAACGAGTTTAATACGCGAGTTAACATATATAACCTAGTTTACTATATAAGAACAATTGAGAACTAATTAATTCAGCGGAAACGCGATATTTACGACACTTTTATGTTTTGATTCATGGCGCTACGCCGCTACGGCGCTACGAGACTACGCCGGGCGACGTGCCCTCACAGACGCGTAGCACTGACCAATACAAAAATTGTATTGCGCGCACCTGAATTATTTTTTATGAATATTAGCATATTGTATCCATGCAAATGATTAATGTAAATCGTATAACAATTAACTCTGAACATTTTAATTAGAAAGGTGACTAAATCAACTTTTACTACAGCTTTTATTCTGTTATACGGCTATGAAGACAGGTTATTATGAAATTGAAAATGTTTTTAAGCGACTCAGTTTTCACTTGATAATGACATGTTTAATTTTGTTATTTTTTTACTCATTAATTAACCTTCGAATCCATAACTTAATCCATAATTTCATCATCGTTGCAGTATAATTAGGATAAAAATTGAGAACATAAAAAATGACGTCTAAATTAAAAACAAATCACAAATATTGAGTTGTATTTTCAAAAATACATCATGTAATTATAAGTACTAAAAGTAAAATAAGCTCTAAGATCCAGGCAAGTAAGGACACATCCAGTGAGCAAGCTTCCCAAAGCCCTCGCTCGCTACAGTTAATTTAAGTTGGCGCGGTACGGGTAATTGGTTCAGTGTTTACTCATTCACATGGCAGTTCAATAGAGCGCGAGTGTGCCGCAGAATGTAACCTCATCGTGCACCGGATTTATAAATTATTATTGATGTCAGGACAAAAGATTCGTTCATGAATGTTTCTAAAGTTTAGAATTAGTACCCTCGAAGTACTACGATGAAACAGTTGACCAACCGCCTACACTATGTAGGCACACGCTTACACTATGTAAACCCGATGGCTTACATTAGGCCGAACATTAGGTGAGGTTTAAGATAAGACATCACAGCTTTGTAAAAAATTAGAATATGTTGTAATTAACAAAGATAATTAATGATCAGTGTGGCTAGTAGTTAAAACCCTCCTCTAATGGGGGGGCTCCTCGACATTAAACAGGCCGTTAAAGTTAAATATTTTCTGCAACATGCATGGAAAAAATGTGTGTGACCGGATAATAAAGCGAGTTAAAGACAAGAAAAAAAACTACTAGTGGTGATTGTGGTGAATATTCACGGCATGAGATCAACCATAATTGTATTATTTGTATTGCTATTTGATTGTTATCATAAGTGTCGCCAAATATGACATTTCCTGTGTGTTATGGTTGTATCACTCGAATAAATCTGCTGTAAATAAATTTGACTATAATGTAAATTTGCTCATTAAAACGTGCTTTGTAAAGCAAAAAAAATTAAACTTGTAGAGCCTGCTTGGCCGTAACAGTATATTTTTTTAAAATAAATACAGCTTATTTGATCACCTGTGAAGGCAAGTACCAAAATAAACTTCAACAACATTAGACAAAGCCCCAGGATTAATATAACGTGTGTACACTCCACAATAACCGGAACCGCTTAAACTGCACTCAACATCATGAATGGACCGTCACGTACAGTTCACACAATAGAGTTCAAACAGGACGGGCCGGTCACTCCGGGACTTCGATTTGTCTATAGTAACAGTCAATTGCAAACATAAATAAGACTTACATATTTGTTATTTGGATTTAAACATGACTGCCTAAAAATAGTGATAAAAAATATGTATTACATACCAAACCATTATGCTTTTATAACTGTATTTATGTGAAATCTGACTTATATACCTCTATTTAATAATACTTTATAAAACAGTAATAACATAATAAATAGATAACCATTAACAAGTCTTCATACTCTGTTAATATAGGGTAAAATTACCGCGTTAACTAAAAACAACACTTTGCGTTGGTTAATTTTAATGTTTTCCTTGTCACGAATTTGACCTATAAATTATTTTGGGTTAAAAAGTAACCTAAAAACATAAATTTTCTTATTATATGGTGTCATTTTACGTTTATTATATTCCACACATTTACTATCTTAATAAAAAAAAATTTACTATCTCGACCACTGCGTTGGTAGTGACGAATATTGTAAATATCTATTAAAATATGTGTTGTTGTTATTTAAAATGTGGTCTATAAATATTTGTTTCGGTTCTGGGTGAAAATGAGACCGAAAGTCTCTTGTAGTTCCAGTTATACACGACACAAGACTCGATCTTAGTATGGGGTCAGGTAAATAGTGACTGTTGGGTATTATTTATTAATTTTACATATGGCGTGAACCATAAATTATAATAGTTAAATCGTATGTGTAATAATTTTATATAGTTATTGTGTTATAAATGAATACTAACAATAGACCACGAAGCAATTACTTTACAATTATAATGTTTTACGTTGATGAAATATACACGTTTGGCAAAGGAGTGTCGTTGTTCGATACGATCGCAACAAATTGACCAATAAAACAAAAAGTTGTCCGACTGGGTTTCCTCCGAGCTACAAGTTGCACCAACTTCCAATTGTTGTGGGATTGTTTTTAAAGTATTTCCCCAGACCGCGCTCGATCACTGCAAAGCGAATACATTGTTTAAGACAAGAGCAAGAATTAGGCTCATAACATTTAATTTTGCTGGTGGTAGGATGTTCGTATCCGATCGGATGGCGACCACCGTATACCGTGCTAAACCCTGCCATAATAGTGACCCATACTCCGTGTGGCACTTTGCCATGCTCGGATTAAAAAAAATACTTTCTTACATTAATTTCCTTAGAAATCGATGAAACAATCAAATCCATAATAAGTGTTCATGGGCGGTGATAACTTATCAGGTGATTTAGTTCGTCGTTTGTCATGTTTACTATAAAAACAGATTCATGCATACTGTGTAATTATTTGCCCTAACAATATTATTTACGACCTTTATGATTTACTGTTTATACGCCTCTATGGACTATGTAGAGTTGTTTTATGTTTCATGTCAGTTATTGTTTGTACTTAAACACGCTTTTATACATGAGATATAAAGTATAAATCATATTTTTATAACGTATGTCCTCTCTGTGTTATGAGCTAATTTAATATATCATAACAAACATTTCCGAAGGAGTAGGCAGACGCGCACTAACGAACTAGATCGTGGGTGATTTCGCCGAGCTTAGTTCCGTCCCAGATGTGATAGGGGGCGAGCTTATCGCCATATCGGGAACAAATTTCAGACTCCGGGCTAATACTGATAAATCCAATATCACTTTACCCGATCCAGAGATTGAATCCGAGACCTGGTGGTGATCACTAGAGAACTATTCTTTAGTTCGCTTCTGCCTACCCCTTCGGGGAGACAGGAGTGAGTGTATGTATGTATGTAACTTGTAGTACTGTAAACCTAACTGTAATATTGTAAAAATACGCGTCTGCTGTGTACAAATATAATAGAGGTAGTATTCGGGAAAATTTTGATTGTCCATTAGTTTTTTTAGTTCTCAGTCTTCATTTATGTGATTTTATATTTACGACTAACTTTTAATCGCGGCTCCACCCGTTTCGCATATTATTCTCCATTCACTCATTTTATGTGTAATATTTTGCTTATTTACGTGATTGCATCACAAACCATCTTTTCATTGGCGTCAGTTTTTGGGACAAAAAGTTTCCTACGTCCTTCCCTTCGATTTAAACTTTCGTCGTACTAAATTTCATCAAAATTGGTTCAGTAATTAAAGCCGTTAAAACATAAATAGACTGAGTTATTGTGGCATTTGTAAAATTAGAATATACCTCTAAGTATTAAAAATATTGGTATAAGGGGATACTATTTGATATCTCCTTTCAGTGACTAAGTTTATATGAATTTGAGATATAAATAATGCATAGTTACAGTGACTTATTTGGCACAGCTCTGCTGAAAGTAATGCATATATCAGTGGTTTTCCAGATTACATAAACATGAATCGACTTACAAATGTAAATAATATTAGAGGTGACCTTACTTGGAAACCTTTATTATATCAAACAAATAATATTCTTAAGAATAACATGAATAATATTATATTATTATGTACATAACACAAGACTGGCATTCTGATATGAACTGAGATCACAATCTTTTGATGTATTTTAAAGTATGGTATATGCTTAGACATTACCTCTATAATGAAATGTGGCCGACATAATGTCACCCTCGCCACTCCGGTATAGGATATTCTATTTCTTATTTATAAGTTCACGCCCGTAATCTGCACAGGGGCAAGTAGATATGAACTATAAATATATATTTTTATTGTAAACAGACCGACCGATCGACCAATTTGGAAAGTGTATGCCATAAATTGTATAAAAATAATCATATAATGACTAAACTTATTGTTTATGATATACATAGATATAAGGATTTTTGTTAGTGTGGGCTTTCGCATCTTAAATTGCCATTTCACCTTTTAATCATTATTTTGGTAATTACACCTCCAGTGTATTGAGTATGCGTGAATCCATAATAAATATGACTATCAATTGTAACGACAGTTTATAAATCAAATGATTAAAAAAGGAATAAAAACAAAAGACAAAAACAGAAATGGTGACAATTGATGATGATAAAAAAAGCCCGGAGTTTCTTTCTGCCTTTCTTCTTCGGGTCGTCATCCGTAGGTAGCTAGAGAAAGGCTGGTAGGTTAGCTAGGATAGGGCCTCATGCACCAATCCCAACTGCTTCCAGTATTTCCAGTCAATCCCCTGCCACCATTCCTGTCATATGCCATTCCCATACAACCCATTCCCTTACACTCTATTCCTATCTCCCCTTATTATTATATTAAGTGCTTTTTACATGCCTACGTGATCAATAAAGATTTTTATTTTTATCTTATACTACTCCTCGCCAATTCGGAAATTATAGCTAGAAATTCCAGATTTGGTACCCACAGGTGGATAGTCATACTGTGTTTCAATCAACTCTCCAATTCAATAACCTAGTAGTGAGATATTATAAATAGAGACAGATCCGTGCCTACTCTACTAATGGTGTTTTCATTAATAACTAAATTTGAACGACGTTAATATACAAGTAAATATTATAAGAAATCTCAATATTTTTATGAATTTTAAGACAGGTCTTTGGTAAATTAGTTTCATACTGTATAATATGACAATGTTGATGCAGAGTAAGCGACTCAAAAATCATCCACCCTCTGCACCAGAAAAACTATGAACGTAACCCCACGTCAGTCCACAATGCAGAGTGTCATCGAGTCAGCTGCGAGGCGTCAACAGATGAAGGGTGCTGAGGGACGCGGCGGGGGCTGGTGGCAGAGGGGGCGGGGGAGGGATGAGGAGTGACACAGGCTCTCCACTCAATAAAAAGTCGTCACAGCTTCGTTACGAAGGAACATTTTCATTCGTTAATCCGGAATCTGGGGAGACGCGACTGATCCTACGTGACGGACGGGATGTTTATTTTATTCCCATTGGAAATTTATTTAAGCCGAAAGGAATTCGGCTCGGGGCCGTATCGCTAAGTTTTTAATAGAATTTACCGAGTTTAAATAAGTTAGAGCTATTGTTCACGCGACACCGCGTCGATGGCGCCGATCACTTTGTTCAATTCGCGCCTGAAGAAGTAATAGGGGGTGTTTGTTTACACATGGCGCGGCGTCATACGTAGAGAAGATTATACGATAAACAATATAAGTAACCTTATCAGAAACTTGACTATTCAACTTTAGTCATACGGACGGAATCTTGAGTCTTGAGTGAAATATACTAGTGCGACAATAGATAATTCATATGCTATAGCTAATAACCGTCAAACTTATATTAACACTTGCACATATTATTATTATGTACTTAGCATTTTTACATGTGTAACATGATTTATTATTATGACCTATCTCCGACTCTGGCATTAAACCGTCTTGTAGCAAAATAATGTCCAAGTATTTTACTTAAACGACTAAAAGTAGCTTAAAGTAAATTATATGTACGTATATTTAGAGATACTAAGCAAAACATACTGGGCTCTGGGCTAGACGGAGCAATGAACGTCCCAGAATTCTTAAGATTGATGTTCTCATATTGCGAAGTTCGCAAAATTTCCCTCTTTAGTCGTTGTGAACCGATTATAAAATTTTAACTAAACGGTGAATTAATATACACGTAGCAGTTAAAATGTATATTTGCACCTTTTTTGTATTTGGTGTTATTAAACACACACACACATACACACACTCGCGCCTGCTATCTCTGAAGAGGTATGTATAAGTGAACCAGAGAAATAGATCATCCACGTTTGTCGAACTTTGATCCTTTTATGTGATAGGTATAGCAGGCGTATTGTAATACAGGATTGAAATTCTAATCTACTCGTATATCAACTAATATGTAATTTTTACAATATTAAAATTGACTCAAATTGATATTTCTCAAGATCTCAGTGTTCTCATTTTAAGCTTGTTACTAGACCCATGAGGTACCAATATTACTTTGGCATTATGAGCCTGTGGCGTACAGCCACTCTAATTAAATTGTGCGCTCAAACTCGAAACAAGTTTATTGTGTGCGCGCATCGGCGCACGGACCAATGACAATGGAGTGTGTGAACCCCAACACACTCGGCGACGTCTGACAAGAATGGCCGGTCATAGTTTGCGTGCCTAGTGCCTTAGATGATTAGTGTAAAAGTGTCAGTGTACCAAAATAAATGGTTACTAAAAGTTTTTGGGTGTTTGACTGTTTGGCGATCGCGAACACTAAGCAGTGAGTGGCGGCACTAAAAATCCTCACAGGCCTTACTTATAAAAATATTTTCGCTTATCTTTTCGCTAAGAACAGTATGTCACTTTTTTCCTTGCATTACGTTGTTTAAAAATGAAAGGGACGACCTATGGTTAAAGATAAGCAACGCTTAATTATTTTTATAAGTAAGGGGCTTTAGATGCGGGTAATTGATCCTCTCATATCGGACTAAATGTCTTCATTACAAGTGGAATCCTATAATAAATGATAATATTATTATTATATTTCATAGTATAGAGCCCATAACCACAAAAACTGTTAATCACTCCTGTTTATTGTAAAGCGATATTATTGTATTGTTTGAACGGCGATGCTCACAGTATCTGTACAAACGGTTATACAACTGTTGGCAACGAAACGGCTTACATAATGATAATAGCGCGAAATATAAGAGTTACCACTCCTCCGGGAGCTCTCGAAACTCAACCATAGTATTTGTGCTCCTACGTGCGGTGTCTATTGATACTAGGTAATAAGCAGTAGATGTTAAGTGATTACTACCGTCTATGAAAATACATCCTGCCAAAATAATCAGGGGGCGTTATTGACCGCAAAGAAATAACAGGTTTTGGGAAGGGGAATTGGAATTAGGGCCAAAGGATCTTAGAACAATCGAACAAAACGTAGCAGCAAGTTACCAATTTACGTCGATTTTCTGTGAGACAATAGTATGAAACCTGTCGAGCCGATTTGTTTGTGGTATAGACCTAAACCGTAGCTCTACCAGAATATAGAGGTAGTTAAAAATTACGCTGTCAGTAAACATTGTAAATGCTGAAATCTATGGTTTTCATTGTGTCCGCAATTACTTTACAATGGGGCTGAATTGAAAAGCACTCGAGCACCGACAGAGGTCCTCCCCCGCCGCCACCCCGCGCCCCGCGCCCCGCGCCCCGCACCTCCTCCGCCCTCAACCCCCCCCGCCTCACCTCCCCCGGCCCGCCGCCGGTCCGTATCCGGACCACATCGCGACGCACTCAGCCTACCAACATTGAATAAACATTGAAACAATACGAGCAACTTAATTTCGGATTATGAAGCTCTATTTTGTACGTTTTCTATGTCGTTGCGTGCTGAAGGATTGGTTGTGCCTCCTTTGCCTCCTTTTCTCTGCAAACGTGGTAGATTAAACGAATCAAACGGCAGCCAGAGTTTTTTTTACATAGCGTAGATATGTGGGTTATGTAATGGTAAGTGATCGCCACTGCCCATAGATACCTACGACATAAAGGTTATTAACAAAAAAAAACACGAAACAAAACGCAACAGAGTGCTGCCACTACAAATAGCATTGCTGTGAGACAATAGTCCATACTAGTTGAACCAATATAATACAAATGCTCGTTACCCAATCACTATTCAAAATGTAAAGTCTTCCTTTTGGATACCGAAGTTGATTTCAATTCATGTCAGAGTGACATTTAATTCATTATGACGGTATTCAATTAAGTAAACTTTCATGTTTACGAACAAGAGGACAGTTGAACGGGTTGGAGTGAGAATAGTGTGCGACCCACCGACGACTCTCGAAAACTAATCACTCGAGTCATGTCGAGGATGGTG
Source organism: Clanis bilineata (assembly GCA_036417725.1). Classification (NCBI taxonomy): domain Eukaryota; kingdom Metazoa; phylum Arthropoda; class Insecta; order Lepidoptera; family Sphingidae; genus Clanis; species Clanis bilineata. The sequence goes on from CM071157.1 coordinate 16,086,216, forward strand.
TCATATTTTAGAAAAAAATAATTAAACGATATATTACTTATACCAGCATAGACCACATATCGTAAACCGTAACAAAAATTTATGTATCCCAATTCAAAGATTCATGGTTCACTTTATGTTTCTTTTGAAGACTGCTTTATTTCTCCTCGTACACCAAGAACAGATTTTAACCTAAATATGGAAACACTAAGATAAGAACACCAAAATAGGACTCCACAAAATCTTTGTCCCTTTGACGTGAAGATCCCGCAATATAAACGCGTTGAAAAAAAAGAAGAAATTTTATTAATCAATTTAACATGACTGCCTCGGTGGTGTGGTTGTATTTCGGTACAACTACCGTCCTGAGGTCTCGGGTTCGATCCCCGGGTCAGGTAAAGTGATATTAGATTTTTCCATATCAGCCCGAAGTCCGGAATTTGTGCCCGATATGCTCGCTCCCTGTCACATTTGAGACGGAACTGAGCTCAGCGAAATGTGGGTATTCTAGTTCGCTAGGGTACTTCTAGGGTTCTTACGAGCCGATTGCGGGAACGGCGGCTGCGGGGCTGGACAGTGGACGGGACTTAAAGTAAATAATGATACGTGGTTACCGTCACATATGGAATGCCAAAACCTAACCTAACATGAGAATCTTACTTATCAATAATATTAAACTAGTAAGCACATATCTTTTCACGTCGGTTTTTTGCAAGAATAGTAATAGTCTGCGAGCAAGAATATTTTCGACAATCTAATTCGAATCGAGCTCGATGCGCGTATATGACGTTTGCATGAAATTTTAACCAAATCTCGCCAGTGCGCTGGGAGATCAATGCGATTTCGATTTTCAAAAATATTCTTACTTGGACCGCTGGTATAGAATGCGAAGTAAGATATCTTAAGAGTAAGATATCTTAAGCGTCAGTCAGATCGCCTCGACAAGACGGTGGGTAGCGTGTACTCGTACAGTGTACACACAGAGGCGCGGTGCGGCGCGGCCCAGCGCGTTGTTTGTTGTTACATAACCGCTCCCGATATTTGGCGAGTCTGCGTCTCCGCGTGTGCCGCAGACCACTCTCGTGACCCAAAAACTTTCAATACACTCTATTATTATCGTTATTTAATACTTTAAAATATCTATCTTAGTTCAACGTTCTTATTTACGTTACGTTTGAGCTTTAAATGAGTCTAAATTTTACAGATTTATTATACAGTTTTAATAATATTTCAAAAAATAATATTCATCTTCAGTCAGCCACATGACGTCTAAATAATAATATTAGTAAAAGTAAATTTTTTTTTTATTCGTCGTTGTTTATTTTGTGCTTAATTATTTATGATTAATGGCGGGTATACACTAACCGAACGAAGGCGAAAGAACGTTCGCGAAAGGTAATCGGCGATGGGGACCGAACGTTCCCGCATGTTGGCGAATCTTTGCTTTTGCGTCCACACCGACCGAACGCTACCGAATCACAGAAAAACGTGGCGAACGCAACATTTTTAGGGTTCCACAGCCAAATGTTAAAAATTTATGGGTTCCGCTATAGTTTCATCATCTCGATCAACCCAAAGTTGAAGTGAAATTAGGAAAAATATTGCATTGGAATGTGTATAAAAAATGTCTAGAAAAAAACTTTTTTTACTGTGATCAGATACGCACTTCCACACAAAGAGTGCAGACAAATACTCGCTCGATTTATGACTGTTGGTGAAATTATAAAGCGGTGAGTGGAACGAGGATGGGGTAAATAGTAGTCACGAGCTTACAGATCGCTCGTAATCATCTTCGACCAATAACTTGTACGAGTCGCTTGTACAAACCACTCCACCGAGGCGATGTACTTACATATATCACCTCGCCAACCCTAAAAATTACATCCTAGCCCGCGGATAAATGGAACCCGCAAATCCTTACAATATCCAATACCGTAAAAGAAATGCGGGAAATTAAATTCCGAAGCGTGGCCGTTTGTAAAGGCAACCGCAGAGCTTTGCGCGGGATTAGCGCGCGTTCACACCGCACGACAGTCGCGCGACGTCCGCGCGATGGCTCGGCGACGACAATTTCTTCAAACTTTAATACAACTATGTAATAGGCCTTACGTGCCGTCTCGTCCACTGAGTTTATGCACGTGAGAATGTATGCTGTTGCATAATAGCATCTATACGATTATATCTATACTATACATAATATAATATAGAGGTACATGTATTGTAGAATAATACCTCTATAATACTGTATGTTTAGTCGAATACACAATATTCGATTCGCGCCAGATTACGTAGCGCGATGCCCACTGAGCTACGGTAAGTTCTACGAGCTACGAACCTCCGCTACGAATTCTCGTAGCTTGCTCCTTTTTTACGGCAGAATCATCGCGATGTAAATCAAAAGGGTGCGTGCGGGAAGAGTGAGGGGTGCGCAGCGTGTGTCAATTTTCCAAAATAATTATGCGATTCCCACAAAGGAAACCAGGCTCAAAATGATTTACAAAAACTCAGGCCGTCGGCGGCGCTCAAACACGAGACCGGAACGTCGGGCCGGAACTCATTCGGGCTCGCTCGAAGGCCGCTCAATCGAAAATTGAATTTCAATGTCACAACAGTGCAGATGTAAAAATGGTCGGTTCGGGTGCGATCGTTGGTCGGTGCGCACGCAGGGCGGGCGCGGGCGGTGTGTCGGTGCGGCGGGGGCGCGGTGCCGGCGTGCGCGCGCCGGGCGGTGCGGCGGGGCGCGGTGCGGGCGCGGCGCCGGCGGCAGTGTCCCGGGCCGGCCGCGCCGTCCGCCCGCGTGTCGCGCGATGTATGTCCCGCACGCCCCCCGCCCCCGCTGCAGAGTGTCGCGCGATCGTGCCGCGCACTAGTGCCGTCCCGCGATGTGCGCGCCCGCACGCACGCACTGACGACGCGCTACGCGTATACCAGCATCTCACGGAGTTGTTTGATAGTTTGTGTGTTGTACTTTTGTCGGCGTGCTCGGTGACTACCTGCAGTGTTGACAAGTGTTGTGCCGCGGGTTTCCGCGCTGCCCGCGGAGAGCGGGCCGCTCTCGTGACTCCACAGCAGACACCGGAGCTGGTGGGACGCACCACCGCGTCGACAGATTCCTCCACCTCTAGGTACCGTCATTGTGCTCACCAAAACATCTCTGTCATGTTTCTTTTGTTTCCCGCTTTGGTAAACTTTATTAAAAGTTGTCAGTATAACTTAAGTTACGTCTGTTTTATGGCTGATTATAGAAATTAAACTACATTTGTGACCCATTTCCGTTGATTGTGTAGTCGCAGTCGGTCAAGCCACAGGCTGCATTAATTAAGAGCGGTATAGTGTGAAGGCTGCGGCGCGCGGTCGGATCATCGCGTAAAACTTTACGAGCGGTTTAAAGCGCGCATTAGAGCCACTCGCCGCAGATGACTCTGAATAAAACATTCAATCTCTCGAGTCTCGAGCACTCTGTTTGATTAGCGTTGTAATTACTCACATAACAGACGTCTCGGCGACACATCAGCCTCCGCCTTTGCCGCCGCAAGCACTTACGTTAAAATATGCGCTAAACATTTTGAACTTCGTGATACTATTACTAATATAAACTTTAAATATAACACCATTACGATTGAACTGATTCTATAATAAGCCGACGACTCGTTTTGATAAATGATATCTCACCTTCCACGACGGAGCAAGGGACCTCCGCTCGACCGCGAGCACTCGACGCGGGTTGAATAGTTCGAGAGGTCTCAGCAATAGTTGTAACCTTATTGCAGGGTGGGCATTGAGCGGCCGTCGAAGCGACGCGACGCCGACGGAATCGCTTTACCGACGGTCAATGGGATTAGCCTTTTATGGGACGCGATAAACTAATATGCGGACTGGAATCGGATTTGAATAACCCTTTCAGTGTGCGGTTTGGACTCCGCTCTCGTCGGGACTATTGTGTCGGATACTTGAGGAAGCGGTGCAGACTCTGACCTAGTATCAATCGTAGTAACAGACTTATAAGATGTAAATGAGTATTATAAAAATGATTATTCTATGAATAATTATTTTATCATCTGCACATTTAATAAAAATAATAGTCCGTGGAACAAACAAAAAATTATCATCGATTGTACCAGGGGAGCGCTCCCGTTGACGGCTCAAAAAGCGGTGGCTTGATGTTTTAGAGGAGGTTATGAGAGCCAATGGTCCCACTGTGAAGGATGCTCAAGACCGAGAGAAGTAGGAAGGCGGACCTTGGCATAAAGCCGAGATATAGCGCCAGGCAGAAAATATGTACCTACAATAAACAATAATTAATTTTACACGTAAAAACAGTTTATTCATCGGAATCCGTCGACGAAACAGCTCGCTTCAATTAAAACGGTTACCTGCGCGAAACAAATTAGATGTCCCTTAATATGAATTGCTCCGATTTTATAATTTCCATTAAATTCGGCTAAAACAAATTATTTTGGTAATGCGAGTGAATTGCCCGACAAATTGCTAGCCATTGCAGAGAGCTCTCTTGTTTGACAGATTATAATAAAGCTCGGTTCAACTCATTATAATAAAGCATTTATTGTTTGTGCTCGAGAGGTTTTTAGAATGATAAATAGTGGAGAATGTTATATATAATGATCATTATAATAATTATGACATTTTGTTTGGTTAAATATGAAATAGTTCTAGTGTGTCATTCACATCATTCAAATCATGTTTGTTTTTATAACATCATTACATTGTTCAGTATACTTTTTTATTACTTTTTTTACATCTTGATACAAAATTATTCTCCTCCATATTTGACCTAAGAGGAGAAAACATTGTAAATTAGCAATTAATATTTATTTTAGGGGACAATATTAAATTCACTTATAAAGATAATATTTATATTAAAATAAGTAATACTTGAAATTTTCCTGGAAATATTACATAAAGAAAATATATTTAAGCATTTTGTTTTGAAAGTAGAATAAATTGAACGATTGCCGATAGGTACATAAATACGAGTATATTCGGACGGGCCGATCTCCCGGAGGACGCGTACGTAAAACGATCATCCCATCCAGCGGCAACTATCCCGTTTTCCGGGATACGAATACTTTATATGCTAATCAAAAACATGACGTGCTCGGTGCCCTTATGCAAAATAAACTCGGTATGTACCGACATACCTTTCGTATGGAAATATATGATGTGCGAATAGTATATTCTAAGGACTTTGTTTCTTAATATTGCTATGTACATGTGTAATATCTATATGATGAGTTATCTTACTTCTTCTGACGTTAAATATCACGCAAAGATCACCTCTCCACAACATTGTAAGTATACGTTAAGGGCATCTATAGTTTACTTGGTTCCCAAATCTAGAGCATGCTTTGATTTTCTGAGGTTGCTATTGTAAATTTTATTGTATTTAACTGAAAAGCAAAATATTGCAAGGATAATACATATATCGAAGAGTTCTCCGTTAGCATACAAAGGCATGTGAAGTATATCAAACCACATTAGTGTTGTTTATAGAATTAAAAACGGTTAAAATAATATGATAAGTTAGTTAAACTAAAATAATTTCTCAGGTCTGCAATCTCAAACGTGCCGCTAAAACGACCATGATTTTTCGAACATATTTACATCCAGTAATGTTATATGGTCAACCTGTACTCACATCAGATCTTTGCCAAAAAAATCACAGATAAACAGCACTCAGTACTTTTTAATAATGGAGACTTTAAATATTTTTATTCAGCACCAGTTCGTAACAAAGAGCATGGTTCGTAACAGCTCTTAAAGCAAAGCTTATGACAGTGTCATATCCGGGCTGCCATAAAGGCGTTCATTTTCAGTAATAAACTCATTTCGCAGCATCATCGCGCACCTTCTTGAAAATGGCAACATCAAATATATCGTGCTGAAATATTATTTGAGCTAATTAAATTTTTGAGTAATTATGTTTTTAAATCTTGCTGATATTAAAATTTGTGAAAGAAATTGAAAGTGATTGAATTTGTGGGTATCAGAAATTGTGCAATTTAGGTCTCACAGCACTGAAACTTATAATAAATACATTGTTATTGTCATTCAGTAATATAAAAAACGATACCTAATCACATCCAGACACAAAATACATATACTTATATCTAGACCAAAACTTATTAGATATATTCCGGATCACATTTTGTGTTGGGAACATCGAACATGCGCCTACTAGATACTATAACACAGAAGATGCCAATTCCAGTAAAAGCAACACCTATAGGTAGGCATTAGTACTCACGCGGGGAATGTAAATAGGAAAGCAATGAATAAAATATAATGTGATTCCTTTGTTACCGAGCCTATTGTAATCGAAGTGGAGCGGCGCGGCGCGGCGTGTTCGTATCACCTTATCACTCACTACTCAAATATTTAACGATGTCCTCCCACTCGATAATCGTCATTGATTGTAGTAAAACATCGGTATGATTTCTTCTTATAAGAATTCCAAGGTTTTTTTTATGGTGGAACCAAAGCCAAATGGCAAAAATGGGACCCTTATAGTTTAGTCATGTCCGTCTGTTTGTCTGTCCGCGGTTTAGCTCAGAAACTATCAATACTAGAAAGCTGTAATTTAACATGGGTATACATTTTTAATTTTACGGATTTTATCACGTTTTGGTTTTAATTTTTATTCCCGACGTTTCGAAGGCTTTGCAGTCTTCGTGGTCACGGGTTGGACTGAGATGTCATTTGTCCAAAAATGTTAGTATTACAAAATCTACCTTCATTTTAGAATTAGGCTTGTGCAAGCTTCCAACCATCTTCTCTATTGAAATTAGGATGTTTTTTAATTTCAATAGCCTCGCGTATCATCCTAGGTAGGAATCGTTGTTCTTTGGTAAGGATTTGTGGCTTGTCAAATCTTAGGTAATGTTTGGAGCCTTCCTCTGAATGTTCGGCAACTGCAGACTTCGTAGAGCGTCGGTGTTTCACGTCAGCTATATGTTCTTTTTTTTAAAAATCTGTATAATTCTAAAATGAAGGTAGATTTTGTAATACTAACATTTTTGGACAAATGACATCTCAGTCCAACCCGTGACCACGAAGACTGCAAAGCCTTCGAAACGTCGGGAATAAAAATTAAAACCAAATCGTGATAAAATCCGTAAAAGTAATTTTATTTCAATGAATAGCATTCGCGTAAACTTAAGAAATCAGTATGGGTATACATGTCAATCACGCCAACAAAACGGTAAAATAAAATAAATATCTGTAGGGTATATCCTCTATACCTAAAGTGGGGGATGATTTTTTTTTTCTTGATTATCCCATAGTGTGGAGTATCGTTGGAAAGCTCGTTCAAAATCAATGAGGTTTTGATAAAACCATTTTTCGATCGAACCATTGTTAGTTATGTAAAATAGGAAGTAAAACAAGTTCTTACAAGTATTACCATTAAAACCATATTTCAGTACCATTTAAGCCGGCTTTGGCACCGAACCGAACCGAAAGGTATCGAACCTGCGACTTCCATTTCAACAGTCCATACAAAACCCAACTGAGCTATCGCATCCTACTTGTATTATAGTGTAAATAACTCGTGTTAAATTCGATGTGAGTGTGAGTGTGACCCACAGTTCTAGATGAATAATCTGGCAGGCTTGAGCACATCGCCGGCTCTCGTCTGTAGCAAATCGTTCTCGTGGGACGCGATAACACAATCTCGCGCCGCGGCGCCGCCGTACTATCACACACTACTTTACGATCCGACTCCAGAGCCAAAGGTCGCGGCGGGTCCACTGTCTGTACCTACCTATTTGGAGTGATCGGCCTTTATAAATAACATCTAATAGTCACGTCAAGTCAGCTTCCCCTTGTACCTCACTAATAAAAAGCTGATTAAGTATCTGAATCAAAAACACAAATAAAGATTTTAATTCTTTAACTCGAATCTTTTTTTCTGAAATAGTTTATGTACCTCTATCAATATCCCTAAGTTAGATGGGTTGTATATTAGCACCATGTGCCGTGACTACGAAATACTTTTGAACCTAACACAGCTAAGTCTGTAAATCATAAATTAATTCTTCTTGTTACGAAAACCATACCCCTAAACTTTAGGGGTATGGTTTTGTAACACTTTAGGGCCTAAAGTGTTATTTTCACATCAAACTAATCACCCACTATGCCATGGAGGCTGTCCGTGGAACACCACCTTAGAGCCCTTTGTTCGTGACAGCTTGTATTTCTAATTTAATTAGTTCCATCAATTCTCTTTTGTTATATTATAAGGGCTCGTGTTATAGAACTCCGGTAATAGTAATGTATTGTTACATACCCTCGTCAAAGTGATGTAGGTAAAAATAAAGGTTAGTTTTACCCTACCTCAAAAAAGAGATGGTTGTCAAAAGGTGAAAAGCCTCAAGTCCCTGATCAAATGATAGTCAGATTGTTCGGTCTAATTTTACTGAACACCTTAATCAGCATTTAGGCGCGTGGCGCGTTTACGTAAAATTAATAAATCAGTCGATCAAAGGTCTATTACCACGCAAGTCGAGTACAGTCATCGTCTCACTATCATTAAAAAAAATATAACATTTTTAAAGTTCAAGTTTGGTAAGTTTGAGCCGCGTCAGAGCAAAGTCTAAGTACTCTCTATAAACACCGTTAGTCTGAGTCTCTTGAAACTCAATTTGATAAAATAAAAGATAATATATTTTATATTTTATATATATTTTTACGGCAACACCATTATCATACATTGCTTCGTGGGAAAAATAAACATTAGATAGAGACGTACCTTAAATACATTAAAAGTCCCATCTCTGTAGAAATCCTTCCTATGAAATACAAAAATATGTATTGAGTGTGCAATTTCCGTTCTCCTTCAACACACACGAGACACGATTCGTTTTATAATATATCCCAGCTTCCTGACATCCTATTGAGAAATATCTCTCAGTTTGCTCTGTACATGGTAAAGGTGAGCTACGAGCTTCAAGTTTATGCCAAAGCAATATGGTTGAAACGCGTATTAAACGTTTAAGTTAAAAATAAATCATTATGTTGAAATTATACGTTTTTAATTAATTAATATGAGTCTACAATTAAACATGTAGTATCCATTATTATATATATTATATATATATTATTTCATTAATAGTAATTTTCCACTCGACCTTTCAGCGTAATTATCATTCTTTTGATATTGTTCAAACTTTCCCATCAGTGTGAACTTATTATTTGAATAGAGAAATAATGACTACGACTTTGGATCAATCAAGTTTAACTTTTACCGAAGTTATTATTATATGACACTACTACACAATGTAATAATTTCCGGGTTCATTATATGAATTTGTATATTTTTTTCATATACATACATAAGCTCGCGCTTATACCTTCAAGGGTGGACAGAGTCTCTAGTTTAATTTCCACGTATGACTAACTGTGGTAAACAACGTAGATATCACAGACAGTTCATATTTATACACTACGTAAAAACCACGTAAAAAATGTATGGTAGTAAATATTTAAAGCGAGGATCCGTTTGCATATTATTGTGAAAAACTACGGAGAGTCGCGTCGCGTCGGCCAGTTATTCACCGGATACATTCCTGCCTGCGCCGCCTCCTGCCTGCCTCCTGCCTGCCTTCTACGTGCCGCCTGTTACACTCGCATACCGTAAATGTCTCTTGTTTTTCGTTGTTTTCCTGAGACGCATGTGGGAGTTTACACCATGTGTGTTCCATTTCACATTCCATATAAAATGATGTAAATAAAATACAATAAAGCGGGAATAATGTAAAAAAACAACAACAACCACACATATTCATTCGACAATAAAACCAATTCGACAATAAAGCAATTTAGACAAGAGACAACAATACGGTCTCAAAGGTCCAATATTTGCAATAAGTTGTCGAAGCGAGGACCGCTTATAAATGAACATTCGACCGCAGAGACGCGTCCCTGGATTGTGGCGATCAATTAAAATAATTAAATCATTGCGGCGAGCTGTCCTAATGACAACTACATCGATACGGTGACACCACCCGATGAGTAGAAGGGTCAAATTTAGCGCATTAAATTGTGTTATGTTCTGAAATAACCCTATTTGCGACCGACTTCCTTAAAAGGAGGAGGTCCTCAATTCGTCTATATTTTTTTGTGTATGTTACCTCCGCCGAATGTGGACCGATTTTAAAAATTCTCTTTTTGTTCGATAGAGCTTATTTTAAGGGTGGTCCCATAAAAATTTGGTAACGATCGGTAAGTTGGAAGTCGGTCAATTAAGTTTTTAGACTTGTGATTACTAGTAACTACTTTTTACTACTACTAGTAACTACATAGGGCGACTTGTACCGCTATTAGTAACCTACAGTTAGTCTTACATTGTACTACATGTTATTACAGAAAATATAGGAATGATAATTATTTAATTCATTACATGTAATGAATTACATGTCATTAGTCATTATCAATAGTTTAGTAATAGTGATGCATGTCGCCCTTAAGAGTTGCATGTACGGTTAAAAAAAATTATAGAAATGAGACAATTATGTTGGTGCATGTCTTAACAAACAGCAATTTCATGAGTGATGGTAGCCATTGTGTCACAAAACCGATGTGAAGTGGCAGCTTCCTGTTTTTCGTTGAGGAAGGTTTCAAAAAAGCCTTAAAAAAAAAGAAATGTTTTATTGCCGCAGGTAAAACATGCAAAATTATAAATTAACTAAATAAAAAGAACACGTTGCACAATCATCCCGTAACAACTAAAGGGCCATCTCAGCATAAAAATATGTTGTGACGTGAGCCACAACACAGCACTGGTTTTCAGTGGCCATCTAATGTAACGAACGGATGCCAAGACAGCCAGTGGCCTACCTAAATCTGTACGTACTTTTGCGCGTCTACCTGTCAGGCGAGTGCATAGAACACCCATTACCTAGGAAGGTATTCCTATGCCCTTAATTAAAGTTGGTAACATATACATGATCCTACTAGTAACGTAGATATCTATGAGCACCGACAATCACTTAACAATATGTTTATTTACTAATCTACAATTAGAAAAACCTTACATGTTTAAGCTCCACACATGTGCACAGGCAACATTTTTTTATACCAATTTAGTGTTATATTATAGAGGTACATCACTTATTAGACCATTGACTTAATAACCACTGCTAAGTTTAGTTCTTTTAATGACTGCAAAATGCATAAGAGTGGTCATGCGGCAATAAATTTCACATAATCCTTGTGTGGTGCGGCCGGCTTACACATTAACCTCCCGTAAAAAACTTAACTTAATAATTTTCCTTTTAGTGCGACTTGTTAAGGAAATTACAACCTTTTATAAAAACATAAAATATAGTGCAATATCAGGTAAAAGTTTCATTTTAATTCTATTGCGTTTACGTGATATTAAATACTAAATGGTAAACTTTGTATAGTTCTCATCTAGAAATCACTATCGGTATGCGTCTACTAGGCTTGTATGCGTCATTTCAGGTGTAATAATATTACACCTATACTAATTACAATTGTGTGCGTGGAAACCTAATATACATGTGTATAACTTTTCTATTGGAAAATATTAAAATAAAGAAAAACAAAATTTTTTTTATCACTGCCCTAAAATATTCATCAAACGAAATCCCTAATTAGTAAAGAAAAATATGACACTATCATATATAAAAATATGTGGCACATATGACAAGCGGGACAACTCACTGAACCATGAGACTTGTATGGAGTGTGTCAGAACTCAGAATCTATTAGACTTTCGGTCTGACAACACCCAAGGAACATGTATTCTGTATCACTTGCTAACGGCAACTGTATTTTGTTATTCTTGTCTCATTAACATCCACTGATAAGAAGTCATGCTTCTATCCTCAAAGTTATAGGCAGAAACAGTGCTGTGAACTACAGAACTTATACCCTCACAATAGTAGTGTGATAGAGGTGAGTCTTGCCGTTTATCCACTTAGGGATATAATATTTAGTCAATGTAGAGTAACGTAGAGTGGCGCGTTTGACGGTAAGCTCTCATAAACGTCGGGTGCGGAAGCTCGCGTGCCCCACGCGCGGGGCTTCGACTAGCGCCTTCAGTGTTAGCTTTATTGGGCAGATATACGGATAATTGTTATTAACTAGGCATATAAAAAGCCAAATTTTTTTTCTGTATCTATTTGCGTTTGGATATCTTTCTTTCTCGGATCTTTCTTTCTTTCTCCTTTATGTGGAGTTGGCGCAACACACTTTTTCAAGCATATTGCAGAAAATATTTGGCTTAGTTTTTACTGCCTGAGGTCAACCTCAGGAATGGACCCAGTCCCGGGCAAATTTAATTAGAAAATTCGCTTTACCCGACCTGGGAACGAACTCAGGGCCTCCCGGTCCACAGCCCATATATGCTGCTAATAGACCAAGGTGGCGACTTTTAGTTTGGATATATTGGAATATGTAATAACATTGTTAAAAATACAATTTAATGAATATGTACGAAAATTAAAAGACACATTTGTGAATAGATTTTTCCATTAATTTGGTTCAGACTATTTACATTATATGTTCGTAATCTACAATTCATTAACACGCAATTGAACGGAATTTGACGGAAAATAACATGTATGTAACGTCTTAACATCCGAGATTTATCCTATTTATAGTGATCAATAAAACTATAAACTATCATTGTATATTCGTTAGATTCTGGATGTAGAGCTCAGTCGCCTAACATGGTTAATAGTAAAATATCTGATATTGTTTCAACGCTGCCTGTTATACACGTGTAATGTATATGTTACCGTAATGACTCGTTTGCAAAATAATTGAAGCCTCTCTCGACAAGTTGCCGCCAGTATCGACGTATCGTACTTTCACATTTGATATCCACAGACGGGTTATTAATGAACATTATTATAATCGCTTTGTTTCCAAATTTATGTTGATAAAAACGTATGAAGGTATAAAGTAGGTACAATTTGTTTTAATTCACAAACTATGTTATAATTTTGAACAATTTAAATCTATAGATGTATTACTTAACGAGATATTATTTATAACGTCTGTAATATGTGTGACGTACAATATTATTTCTCAGCCAGCCTCTGGTTCATTTCGCTACCGATATTAGGACTACAAATGTAGTAATAATAAGAACTTAACTGACTGTAATATTACATAGCCCTGTAATATTACAGCCTCACTACTGAGTACAAGCGTAATGATAAAATCATGTCGATTATAATTTATAACAATTTAATCACTAATATCTTGGAGACCAGAGCTACAATTATTCCACTTACATTAACTTTACCAAATATTGCTCCACGTTACACATAAAATAATAATGTATCACACTGATTTCTTAAGTTTACGTGAATATTATACATTGAAATAAAACTATTCTTACGGATTCTATCACGATTAGGTTTTAATTATCATTCCCGACGTTTCGAAGGCTTTGCAGTCTTCGTTGTCACGGGTCAGACTGACTGACGGTCTCCGTAAGAATAGTTTTATTTCAATATCACACTGAGTTATCTTTTATGTAATAATACCAGATCCGATCGTAATACGTTGTTAATCAAATAATGTCGAGTAATCATCAATAATTCACATCGTCGGGCATCGCGTCGTCGTCGTAATGTCATACTTAAACATCGAACGAAATGGATGCCGATAATTAAACGAGCCTATGACGACCACTGGTGTTGTTTTTCTAGTTGAAATTATTAAAGAAGTATTATTATTTCTTTCTGGAAATAACTGTTAAAGCTCTCCCACTCTCTTATCCCACAGCAATGTGGGGTCGGCGAAACGTACTTTTTTCAGTTATTTTATATAAAGAATTTAGGTCAGTTTTTACGACCAACTGTCGTCAAAAACACTCACCCGACCTAGGAATCAAATCCAAGACCTCCCGGTTCCACAGCTCATATCAATACTTTACATACATAGGCTACTCCTGAGGGCCTTAACAGTAACATTATTAATTTTCCATAGCAGATGAACAGACGGCGTTCCTGATGGTAAATAGTTACCATCACCCATGAACATCGGCAATACACAGCCAAGTCGATATCTTCCGTTAAAAACAAAAGGGAAATGAGAAGGGGGGGTTAGTAGATGGGTCACCTGATGGTGAGTGATCTCCACCGCAAGGGGGGGTTAGTAGTTGGGTCACCTGATGGTGAGTGATCTCCACCGCACATAGACACCCATAACACAAAAAGAATCATGGGTGCGTTGCCAACCTAAAAGAAGAGAATGGAAGGGGTGGGTAAAGGGATTGGGAAAGGGAGGGGGGAAATGGGCCGCCGGAAATCTCACTCACCGAACGAATCGCAACAGCAGGGTGCCACATTACGTCGGTTTTCTGTGAGACAGTGGTAATCAAACCGGTCGAACCAGCCCATTCGTGCTGTAGACTGTAACTACCTACAGCGTGGGTCTACCACTCAAATTTGCTTCATAGGTACAATTTTTTTTTGGTATCGTGGGTGGTAGAGATCATACCAACAGGTGACCCACTTGCTCTTTTGTCTCTGCTATAAAACAATATCTTACCCTGTACCTCTAGAAACTGTTTGGGTAATGAAAACTCCGACGAACAAATAATAAAGTATTCCCAACACATAGCATTACACGGTAATATATATCCAAAAGGAACCTTCTCGCTTTGTTTACTGACAAAATTGTCAGTCCGCTGTCAAATTGTAAATCAGCTTACACGTGTAGAAAATATGAAACAGGAAGTATCTTCAGAGGTGGGGTTGGCGCGTAATAAGCATAAAATTTGACATGTTTCGGATTTCGATACGCTGTATAAAGATAAAGTTGGAAGTAAAATGTAGGGTGCCTTATGTTATATTTCCTTTCAGTTTTTCTTTTCGATAACTGAATTACACACTATTAGTTATTACATTTATTTTATTCCTTTGTCTACAGGCTGATGTAATGTCATTCAACAAAAATGAATAGCTGAATGGATGTGTAAAACATTTAACACACAACTAGATCATTACCTCGACCAGTAGGTCCTATCCAAACTGAACTGGTAATCCGTTTAAGAGAAAATATTCACACGAGCAAAACCACAAGAAAAAGCTAGTGTATGAATATAACGGTGCCCATTAGAGGTACAAGTGAATCTACTGTACCCATCAACACACCATTGTCTCATTGAAACTATTATGTAGCCATTATTATAAAAGCTGTGCCTATAAAAGTGTCCGTAGTTATGTAACGTAATCCCGTGTTATAGCTGCGGTGACGAGTAGTGACCGATGGGGTGATAGTAGTGACGCCGGGCTGATGGATGGGCCCCCTCGCCCCCTCCCCGCCCCCCGCCAGCCCCGCACCACCCTCACTAATCGTCCGCCCGGTGGACAGGCCGTATCGCGCCCCAGATCGATCTAACTGCCCTGTTTAGTGTAATACCGTGTAATTTATCTGGCTTTTGTTTGTTATCATCACTTGACCTTTGCTCTACATCACTGTATTAATGTACTGGAAATGGTTTTTGGACTACAATAGCTCTACATTGTACTCTGTGCTATTATTTACAGGCATTTGAATAAAACTTCCTGAATAATATGGTGTGTGAATATAAAAGGCACAATAACTTCCAAATGTATTTTTGTAACCTGGAGTTTATTATTTATTCCAGTTCACCTGAGGTGTGTAGGAGGATAGGTAGGATTGATGATCATGATAAAACTGTCGTTTGTATTTGTTGTTGTATGGCTGGGTATGTACATATGTTTACAAAGGTTTTTTAATGAATATACCTCTATATAACGTTTGCAATTATGTACATCGTTTATACACAATATTATATGAATATAAAATACATCTAATAACATTAAAAACTATATTTAACTTGCCATCTATAATTATCTTTATACTTGTACTTCAGTTATTCAGTGTTAACGTCAAATAACACTTAACATCTGACCGATCAAACTCAGTGAGGTTTCAGTACATTACACCTCAATGTTTAACGACTGAACTGCTATTTGATCTTAATTTCTCAGTAGCAATTGCTCACTCATGCAAAAAAATCCTTCAAATTAGCATGAACGAATTTTATATAAAATAGAGTCTGGTAAATGATTTCCTGAAAACAGCATTACAATTGCACTTAGTTTTACCTCTGCATATAATTGCTTAACGTTCTAATAAATTTAAACAATTTTGAAAATTCCCTGTGTGTAGCTAATTGCATACTTCACCGTCGGTGGTCAAGTGGTGCGATACCATCGGCACTATTAATAATTGTCAAATGGTTACAATTAAAGTTCGCTTTGTTCGAGTACGGGCGCGATTCCTTATCTCTCAGTAATTGCTGTTGCCACAATGCCGATTGATTTTCCATGAACCGACTATACGTTGCTCGTATTAATATTTTATTGAATTCCTATCGTTCAACCGCCCAATATTTTTTATAGAATAGGCTGGTAAACGGACAAGTTGGTCACCTGATGGTAGATGATCTACACCTTCGCCACTCTCAATGTCAATGAATGAATATAATAAATAAAGTTGCCAACTTTCAATTAAAGGAATAGGAATCGAGAAGAGGTGTATTTAACCACTAAAAAATTCAAAATTTAAATTTTACTCACCCAACTTGACGATAGTTTTTTGGGTGACAGTGGTGTCAAACCGGTCAAGCGGATCTATTCGTGCTGTAGACCTGTCTACAACATTACTCTACTATCCAAAACTTTGGTATTACGATAAGGATACCTATCATATTTATATTAATGAGACACGTTACGAGATGACAAATTTTATATTCCTTTGTAGAGTGTGCAGTAAGCCGTTTATACAAAGGGTTTTAACACAAACATTAATTTGTTTCGGTGGTTTTATTCGGTGAGTTAATTTTTATGATGAGCGAGTATTTAACGACGGGACGGAGACAAAAGGATTGTTGTAAAGTCGTTGAAAATGTGGTTTCTACGTTTCAAATTTGTAACAAGTTCACTTTTATTACGTTGTTTTGAGTAACATTATAAGATTAGATAAATATTTGATAAAAACATGTTACTTGAATGACCTTTAACATGATAGTAAAATAAGGTTGATTGTTCACATGTACGGGAATGTCATAGATTACCTTAATTACGTGGTTGCGTCACATGGTTCTTCTTTTTGTCTCTCCCATGTGACGTTAGTACACCGCGCAATACACTTTTTCAAGTATATTTCACAACGCAATCGGATTACATTTTAACCTATTCTGCTCTAAGTTCCTTACGCCCGAATGGTCAAACGCTATTCAATTTTAGCGGCTTCTTACATTGATTTTCGCCATACAATTTTGACAGATAAGGCGGCATTAAACGACATAAGGCGACCTTAAATAAAATAAATAAATACACCCAACAGTCACACACCTAGTCCTGATCCCACACTAGGTATAACCTGTATCGTGGGTATCAGAAACTATGAGAGACTTTTGGTCTCACAGCACCCAGACTTGAAACAAATATCTGTGGGCCACACAAACATTTGTCTCAATGTGGGAATCGAACCCGCGGCCTCTCGCTTCACAGCCGGCTACTCGCCCACTGCGCCACGGAGGCTGTATATGTAATGTATGAACATTAAATAAAATAAATAAATAAAAATGTTTATTGGTCACGTAGGCACATCAAATGCACTTATGACAGGTCACAACAAGGTCTAGATACATTTATATAATAATAATCATGTTACAACACTATCAATTTAAAAAAAAGCAGGCAGGTATGGACACAAATCAAGGATGGGGCTTAGATAAATGGTTGTGATTTGTAGGAAAGGGAACGAACGGGATATGGCAGGAATGCTAGCAGGGAATTGACGGGAAAATAAAATAGGAAGCTTGTAGGATTTGACTGGAAATGTGAGTAAGGAAAATCACGCCGTGGACTATAAGGCCCTATCCTAGCTAACCTACCAGCCTTTCTCTAGCTACCTACGGATGACGACCCGAAGAAGAAAAACGGAAAGAAACTCCGGGCTTTTTTTTTTCATCATCAATTCACTTTCCTTTTTTTTCTCAATTTTACAAGATACAACTCATTTAATTTTCACATTTTATATTTTATACGGATTTATGCATTCTCAAAATATCACTAAAAGTATAAGGTACTGTAAGTATGATAGATATAATGCAGCATTGTAGGATGCATAAATCCATACTTACAAAATATCCTTATATCTATGTCAAAACAATGTTCTTCATTCGGCAGTTATTATGTTTAATTTTATGCAATTAACTCAAAATATAACGCAACGATACCTACGACACTAGACATACCTCTATATAGAAACTTAACGAGGCGTCAAGACTACGAGTATGTTGGGTACTGTATGACTACATGTTGGGTATTACTTATTTATATAAAAACAATAACACTGCTGGCACTGCTGCATAGTATCTGGGTCACCCAATTATGTTCGCTGTTAATTGCTTAAGATAGTACTACGAGTACAATAAAATTCTTTCTTTCTTTCTACCTGCCCTTATCCCACCTTGGTGTGGGGTCGGCGCAACACTACAGTGTTTTATATATTCCTTTGTACACAAAGGAATATATAAAACTTTTTTCAAGCATGTTGTAGAATGGGTTTGGCTTAGTTTTTTAAATTAAATTAGGAAATTTGTTTAGCCAGACCTGGGAATCGAACCCAAGACCTCCCAGTCCACAGCTCATATATGCTGCCACTAGACCAAGGTGGCGATTACGAGTTAATAAATTTAACAAAAGTAATTCTACTCGTACCTACTATCTATTTCGTTTCGTTATTTTGTTTACTAATTTTTAATGCTGAGCCCTTATATGCTGAGCCTTTCCCTCACAAGAACCATTTTATGTATTGCAGATTTTCAAGTCACAATATTAATAACATTAGTTCACGCTTCTATACTATCACCTTATTTCCATCCGATCATGTAAGACGAGGCACGACTAAAATCATTCCGGATCCCATTTCAAGTTCCTATATAGTACCTACGTATAGTTTGGTGAATCAGTAGTACTAGTTTCATGACAGAATGTTACAGAACATACTCATACCTCTATATATCCCAGAACAACCGTAAGTCAATTGTCTCGAACCGAGTCATCCATCAATGTAAGTTTGTAGGAAGCAATCAAAATACCGCGCGAGACAGATGACGGTCCGCAACTTGCTCCATCCTCCGTGTGTTCATTAATGATGTACATTGTACTGTACTCACAAACACTGCTACAATCTCAAGTATGTGGTAGATGGGAGGGCTTTAAGGAGCGTTAGTGTAAAAGCGAAGCGGGAAGTCTTGTGGAAATGTACAGACATATATTCGATTTTGTAAATTATGTAATACTGCCTCGGTGGCGTATGGCGGTGGTATTTCGGTACGACTACGGTTCTGAGGTCTCGGGTTCGATCCCCGGGTCGGGCAAAGTGATATTGGATTTTTCCATATCAGCCCGGAGTCTGGAATTCGTGCCCGATATGGTGATAGGCTCACCCCCTATCACATCTGGGACGGAACTAATCTCGGCGAAATGTGGGTGTTCTAGTTCGCTAGTGCGCCTCTGCCTACCCCTTCGGGGATGCAGGCGTGAGCTTATGTAAAAATGAAAAGAAAAGGACTGCCGCGGTGGCTTGGTTGTATTTCGGTACGACTGTCACACTGAGGTCTCGGATTCGATCCCCGGGTCCGGCAAATTGATATTGGATTTTTCCATATCAATCCGGTGTCTGGAATTTGTGCCCGATATATATGCGATAGGCTCTCCCCCTATAACATCTGGGACGGAACTAAGCTCGGCGAAATATGGGTACGAGTACGCAAGTGCGCCTCTGCCTAACTCTTCGAGGATACAGACGTGAGCTTATGTTATATGTATAAAAAGATGCAAAAGGCAAAATACATATATGTGTCAGGCATGTCAAGATCAATGCGTGTGGCGTGAAATAATTTCTGCCTACCCTCACGGGATGGAAGCATGAGTGATGAAAACTCAAACATAACGAATAATAATAATTCGACCCGCGATTTAAACTCCCAGTACCTACGCCGCGCCGGTATAGCGACACTAATCCAATGAAGCGATGATGGTAATTTAAGCCTTTTCTGTGTCCAAGTAGACAAACTTGAAATTTATCTCTGAAGGTCAATGTCAATTAGGTCACGTTGAAAGTGTCTCAGCCTTTAACAAAGAAGTATTTAAAGCACTTTGAATAAATTAAGAGATAATTATTAGTGTTAAATATCTTAGTCTCGCAGGCTTTAACTCTCCTCCGAGGCCGTTTTATTTTACGGCTTAAACCTAAGTATTATTCTTGACCTAGTCACATTAAGTCCGACATAAATGAATTTAATTTGTTGAAAAATAAAATACTACAATCGCAATGCGCAACACGAACTGAGAATATATTTTTATGCTGAATACTTAATTAGATTTTCCAACCGAGTAATTGAAATTAAACGAAATAAAAAAAACTCAAGGTGTTTTACGAAATAATTCAAAACTAAACGATTTATTTTCGAGAAACTGTTTGGCTCATTTCTTTTCTAAATGCTGGTATCGTTCTATTAGCTTTATTATATGAATCTACCCACAATTTATCAGTTTTCAATCAATACATCGATATTTTCAAATCACTTATCATATTCTCTATAAAACGAGGATCATAAAATCAAATTGATTTAAGTAGTATTTACTTTAATCAAAGTTCATGTAACATAATGACGTAATAAATTTTAAAGGTTGTTTCCATAAGTGAATGAAAGTAATCTTCGGTGCTTGTTAAAAATTCAGCTGAAATATATCGTTCATACATCAGGGCGGCCGGTCGTAAACTCGAGCCACAGCCACGGCCCACAAGCTCACGAGTCACGAGTCACGACTCGCGTCACGCGTGCCACTACTGAATGTTATTAAGGCAGGACTTTTTATTATCTTAACTTTGTTTTATATTAAGTGAATTGACTTTGGAGGGATCATTTTGTTTGTCGAGTGAGTGCGATCGATCGAAAAAATAGGCAGTATGGAAGTAAAGTACGATAATGTATTTTTAATCAATTTACTTGTATTATAATTTCAATTTTATTCTATCATAGAACTTTAAATTTAGTCAAATTTTGTTTTATTCACTAAAACTATTATTTAAAATAAATAAATAAAACATGTTTTATTTCGAACTCAAGAGAATTTGTTCAATTAATCCCTCTTAAAATAACTTCAAAAGCTTGGGTTTAATTTAATTATATTTCTTAAAACAAAAATACCTCACGTGCTTAAATTAACCTCCTTGGTCTAGTGGCAGCATGTATGGGCTGTGAATCGAGAGGTCCTGGGGTCGATTCCCAGGTCGGGCTAAGCAAATTTTCTAATTTAATTTGCCCGGGAATGGATCCCTCAGAGGGGTTTAACGTCAGGTAGGCGGCCGGTCGTAAAAAGTAAGCCAAATCCTCTCTGCAACATGTTTGAAACAGTGTATTACGCTGACCCCACCTTAAGTTGGGTTAAGGACAGGTAGAAGGAATAGAATTGACTCGATATAGGGCTAATATCTATTGACAATAAAATAATTAATGTTAATGATTTCTTAGGTTTACGTGAATGTTATTCATTGAAATTAAACTATTTTTACGGATTATATCACGAAAAATTAAAACCAAATCGTGATATAATCCGTAAAAATAGTTTAATTTCAATAATTAATGTTATTATCAATTCATAATAAAATTAATTTGAAACGTACAAAACATTTTCGTCAAACCTATAATTGAAACACGAGTACTTACAACATATTAACTGTAGTAAGTAGTATGTATATTTACTAAATCAAATAATTTATTTAGCAACTAGCTTTTGCCCGCGGCTTCGCACGCGTATTTTGTAGAGCCAACGGTAAAAACATTTGATTTGTCGACCCACCTGTCGTTTTAGTCTAAATATTCTATAATGGGGCGACTCAGATATCGATTTTGAAGTTAATCGGCCCAAAAACAAAGAAAAACAAAATGGCGGCCACTGTTGACATTTTTGACATCCATTCCGTCGTTTGGAACCACAGGGCGATTAGATATCGATTTTGAAGGCAATCGGCCCAGAAAAAAAGAAAAACAAAATGGCGGGCACTTTTTTACATTCCGATCCCGGATCACGAAACGACTTTAAAATGGTACATAATTCGTAAAATATTCAATATGACTCAGAAAATATGGCAACGCCGTCTATTGATAAATTTGAAAATTATTTTCAGGATATAAAGAACTCCCAACAAAATCGCACACGTAATAGAAAAATATCTATATCTCATGATGGAGTTGACCGATTTGAATAAAACAAAGCTTAAATGTTATTCCAAGATGTGGTCTACAATTTCCTATCTAGTTCCCTAAAATTACTTTGATGGTTTTCATTTAATACGTGTACAAACACACAGACAGACAGACAAATCTAAAAATGTTAAAAATGTATTCTAATGCTAATTCTAAGCCCCCCCAATTAGTTTTTTTGCAAATCTAAACAATGTACAGACACGCGAAATTTACATTCTTATTTTCAGATTAGGCCCCTAGGGGCACTTCTACACGTCATTCCCTATAATAATAAACATGTCAGTAACAAAATAAACACATGGGTTGTGACCTTTGCGAAGCGAGCAACTATACCCACGGAGTCTCATCATTAATTGCATGCATTTACAGTATAGTAACCCTAGTACTAATCTCGTTTGGTAACACATAAAAAGTAAATCAGATGTGTTGAACACGATCCGTCCCGGAGGTGTTCAGAGCCAATCCTACCTGATGTCTGTACGGCCGCACGCCGCGCTCCGCAGCCGAGTAACCCACGGGCACGGCACAAGCGCCGCGCCGCGCCGGGCCGGTCCGCGCCTGCTTGGTATTCGGGTCGCGTGCGACTCACTTATACATTTTGATATTGATCTGGAAATATTTTATTGCTCGCCTTTCGGGCATTCGTTTAAATTGTAAGTGTTGGAGCGTCAGCGCCAGTTTTGTATTGAGTGGCGTTTTCTGAGTTTCCTTTGATGTTCAAGTATCGATGTTGCGTAACGTGAAGTTATGTGTGATACGTGAACAACGTTGTATATTACAAATATAAATACTTTGAGAGCACGACGTGATGGAATAAATAACACCTTATTATATAGACATTACTGAATGCGGTGACTCATTTACCAAAAAAGATTTGTCATGCTAAGCATCATGACATAAATAACACCCAACAGCCACATACATAGTCCTGATCCCACACTAAGATCGTGTCTTGTGTCGTGGGTATCAAGAACTACGAGAGACTTTCGGTCTCACAACACCCAGACCCGAAACAAATATCTGTAGGCCATACAAACATTGGTATCGGCGCCGGGATCGAACCCGCGGCCTCACGCTTCACAGCCAGCTACTAGCCCGCTACGCCACGGAGGCTGTCAAATAATGTGTACCTACTAATAGATATGTGCATACATAACTATTAAATATTGCTTGTTATCCAAAACGTGCCCAAGATGGCAAATAAGATGCAATATGTAGATATTTCTTAAAGTTATTCAAAACACATGTCATCGAATCTTATTCATTATTTATTTAAATCTGTCGTCGCGTAGAGTTTGTGGAGACTGGAGAGGTGTCGGGGGGTGGTGCGAGCTGCAGGCTGCACGCTGCAGGTGACGTTGGCGGTGACCCAAGAATGTCACCACCGTCGGCCGCCGCGCCGCGCCGCCCACCGGCCGCGTGTTCTGCGCTTTAAGCTAATGTACCGTGGAAATGCGGTTTCGTTACACCGAATCTGCGCTCGTAGCTATGGAATTGTCGTGTTAGAGCCTCGCATTACCTGGTATGTTATTAGCTTCGTAACTTTGTATGCTGTACAGTGTTTAAATACCTATTTATTTAAACGAATTTGTCGTTTTTATTCAGATATATAATATACCTTCTTAATAATTTCCAAACAAGTACAAGTGAATCTAAAATCTTCTTACCAGCAACAATTGGAAGATTTTGTAAACATTTACAAGGTATGTTATGTTGTCCGGAGCAAACGAAAATAAGTAGTTATATTTCATAATATTGTCACAGTTCTCTATTAAGGAAGAATTTGGTTTAGTTTGATGATAATCTGGGAATCACACAGGGGATGTGTGATTGCTCATTAGAAAAACAGTTTTGCCCGATTTGGGATACGAACCCAAAACTGCCACTGTCCAACGCTCCCACTAGAGCGACGAGGCGACAACCTACGACGTAGTACCTATTGTATCTATTGACCGTTGATCTTATTGCGCATTTATCGAGTACAAGTGATATTGAAGGCATATATTGTTTAAGCCATGTTTACATGATTACATGCTTAAGCTGCCGAGTCGTGTTTCTTCACATCGCGATACAAAACCTAATATCGCCGTTATTTATGGAGATGACAGTGTTTGTGCGGTGGGGGGGTGCTCCGTCCCCCCACCCTACCCCTCTACCACTTGTACATACAGAAACATGCTCAAAATGTATAGGACAGGTTGTTCGAATAATTTTATCGGGCCCGCGGGAGTCACGTACTGCCACTTTGTTCTCGACAGGGGACACAAGGCCTCGGGGACGGAGGCGAAGCGGGCGGAGGGGCCCCGACCTTGTTCACTACTCAGAGAAACCCTCAGTTGTCAAAATTGAGGAGTTGTCAAGCTTACGCAAATAATTAGGGTGGCTCGATTGGCTCTCGGATGCACAGCGATGCTGCGATAGGGACGGGGAAAATAACTGAACAAAGACGCGGTACCTTTTATCAACCGATTTCCAAAAAGGAGAAGGTCCTCAAATCGTCTGTATTTTTTTTATGTATGTTACGCGATATCTCCGCCAAATGTGGACCGATTTATAATATTATTTTTGTGTTCGATGTAGCTTATTTGAAGGGTGGTCCCATATAACTTTGGTCTCGATCGGATTTGAAGTCGGTCCGTTAAGTTTTTAAACTAGTGATTATATTGATGACGTTACCCCTCGGTCATTTTAGACCTGTAACAACTATAAAGTGAATATGTCATAGAAAATATTTCGACGAGCCATTGTTGATACAATTGTATCGCCAGAGGAAGTTGTTGATGTATAAATATCTTTGTGACGTCTTTAAACCTGTTTTGTTTTAGAAAACGTTTCAAATAACCTGTTTGGAGATGTGAGTGTTATACATTTGTAAAAACGCCTCGAGCTGTAGCTTACCTAATACCTGACGATCAAAGGGATCTCGGAGCTCGTATGTTACCAAAAATGATTCGGGCGCGCTTTTATAAAACTCTTTCAAACACTTAAACTCATGTAGAGGTATAGTGTTACACTTTATAATTTAATAACTGCTCTCCTATTTAATATAATATCACACAATACTTAAAATATTTTTAAATGTAATTATTAATTATTGACTGCCTCGGTGGCGTAGTTGTGCGTCAGTCCGGAGTCTAGAGGTAGAATTTGTGCCCAATATGGCGATAGGTTCGCCCCTTATCACATCTGGAACGGAACTATATCACGCTGTAGACAGTAACGTCTATAGCACGAATGGGCCGGCTCGACCGGTTAGATACCACTGTCTCACAGAAAACCGACGTAAAGTGCCAGCTTGCTGTCGTGTTTCGTTCGGTGAGGGAGATTTCCGGTGGCCCATTTCCCCACTCTCTTTCCCAATCCCCTTCCCTCCCCTTCCATTCCCTCCTTTTAGGTTGGCAACGCACCCATGATTATTTTTGTGTCTTGGGTGTCTATGGGCGGTGGAGATCACTTACCATCAGGTGACCCATCTGCTCGTTTGCCAATCTCTGCTATAAAAAAAAAAACTAAAATCGGTGAAATGTGGGTGTTCTAGTTCGCTAGTGTGCCTCTGTCTACCCTTTCGGGGATACAGGTGTGAGGTTATGATATGATGATACAGGTGTGAGCTTATTATATGATATGTATGTTATTCATTTTACAATATAAAGTTATTTTTAACAACATAGAGGCGCTAAGGATCACTAAGTTGTAAGTTATTACCACCACGCATAAACCCGAGGATGTAAAATAATGAAGTAGTATAATAATGAAAAAAAGAAAAAGTTCTCGAGTGGAGACCACGTACCGGCAAGCGCAGCGTAGGACGTCCACCTACAAGGTGGACCGACGACCTGATAAAGGTCGCAGGAAGTCGCTGGATGCAGGCCGCTTCCAACAGGTCGATCTGGAAATCTTTGGGGGAGGCCTATGTTCAGCCGTGGACGTCCTATGGCTGATGATGATGATGATGATAATAATGAAGCATTCCTAATTAGGGAACAAAACCAAAATGGCGACTTTACGAAAGAAAGATCCCATTAATATGGCATTTAGGCATCTTGTTCATATTCCAAAATTAGTAATATTGTAAATTAAACACCGTATTTATAAAAAAAACACAATAAGTATTTATAAAATAATTAATACTTATGACACGGTGACAACATACATGTTAATAGATCGCGAAACTAAAATGGCGGAACCAGCTCCATAGTAAACACGTATTTTTCGAAGTTACAAGTATGACAGGACTTATAATGTGAACACACTAATGGAAACACACAATGTTTTTACAACACTACACACACATACACACACGCATCTATGTTTTAAAGACCATTTTACGGACCAGTATTGTAGACAT
Organism: Clanis bilineata; assembly: GCA_036417725.1. Taxonomy (NCBI): domain Eukaryota; kingdom Metazoa; phylum Arthropoda; class Insecta; order Lepidoptera; family Sphingidae; genus Clanis; species Clanis bilineata. The sequence goes on from CM071157.1 coordinate 16,112,858, forward strand.
TTACAAATTACATTCATCTTATTCTGTCTATTAGTAAAAAAAATATACGATTTTTGTGAAAGTCTCAATGTTTGTATGTAAGTTTGGAAATTTTGAGTATTTTTAACCCCACTGTTTTGAATGAAAAAACTAGTTTCATTGCAAGTATTAAGTATCTAGAGTAAGTGCTATAGCTAATTTAATTCTAGCGTGAGGAAAATTATTTTTAATCATAGGTTAGGTATCTCCTTTTTCAATTTTACAGACATATCAGAAAAACAAATTTGCGGCCAGAGTCGCGGCTACAATCTACTAACAAAATAAATTAAAGTATTCTATATTTTATTACGTTGTAGATGATTTGATATGAATATCATGTTAATATCACGAACCAAACTTCATTATTATAATAAAACACATCATTATAAGGCTCCATGTGCTTATTTTATATCTACATAATGTACTTGAGCAAAGATTTTCTATCGCAGCTTATTTTCTCGCGACAGATTCGCGTTAACTAAGTGACGTCATAGCGTTGCGAGTAAGTACCGTGTAAAAATAAACGGTACGGCAACGCGTACTTACTTTCAACGATTTTGATGGTATCTAAAATATTGCCGTTTAAAACGGTAACTGTGTGGAAAATTTCAAGCAAAATTTGGAAGTAATTTATGAAGCTTATATTTAATAAATAACTCACATTTTTGACGTTTCGTAAGATATAATTATAAACAGCTCTTGAAATTCCACTGGGCTTTATAAGAAGCAATAGGTATACAAGTTCTACAGATTTTTGAGGAATCACTATCGGCTGCATATTTCAATCACAGTTTGTATATATGTACATATGTATATATACACATACACATTTCTTTATACGAATTTCGTGCGAAACCTGCGCCCGCACCGAGTTCGAATTTGAAACAACTTTTAAACAAAATGTATCTTTCTTTCCACAAGCCCTTATCCCACATTAACGTGGGATCGGCGCGACACACTTCAAGCATGTTGCACACTTACTTTTTACGACCGGCTGCCTGTCATCTATCTCCCACCTGGGCGATTCAGTTCCGGGCAAGTGGTGTCAGAAAAATATCCACCCGAACTGGGAATCGAACCCAGATCCTCACGGTTCACAGTCAATATTGCGACTAGACCGTGGAGCGTGGTCGCGACCTTATAATTTATGAGTCAGTTTCTTATTTATTACAAACCTTTCAATTATTACTTATCATTCAAAACAACCCACGCTTATTCAGATAACCATTCATGAGCCGCACCCACGTCGCGACGTTTATATTAGAAACAGTTATTAGATTACGAGTACATACTAATATTGTTATATTTCATATAATTTTTATATACACTTTTACTGAGATCTTTATATTACGTATTTACACCAAGCCATATGCTCCCCAACGAGACTACACACAAGCTTAGAACAATGACAAAAGTATGCGTGTAGTGATTATCGCAGGGCTCGGAGCACAGCCGCGGGCTTCCTCACACTAGGCGCGGCGCGGCGAGGCGCGGCGGTAAGGGCGCTCGCAAACAACGCGTGCTCTATCTCACATATCTCTAAACTACAACGCCAACGCCCCGCGCCACGCTTGTGCTTACCGTGTGTAGGCAGATGAACTTGGTTAAAATCATCTTTCCGGCAACTTGTGTAAGTATTTTTATGGAATAGAATGGATGGCTATGTGGTAATTGATTACCACTGCCTATGAATACCTATAAGACCTTCTGGTCTTATGGCAGTGGTAATCATCTTAAAGTCTCAACCCAGTGACTGCAAGAATTTAGTTTTGTGCATTTAACCGATTTGGCGATACTCGCTTTATCATATAATCAGATGAAAGTTAACAATCAGTGAATGTACTAGTTTTTGTATCACCACACAGGATACACGTTGACATACTCGGAGCTTCGTTTAATTGTCCCTTTGCGCTTCCTGTAGCGAGTAGTGACTAGCGACAAAGCATTCACAAAGATATTAGGATCTTCATGATTTCGCAATTTTTTATTATTATTAAGTTTGCTGCCAATGGTTCTATGAAAGGACATTGGAAATTGATTCAAAGTCTGTCATTTATAAAAAGCTTATAGAGCTTGAAAAGTTTTTGTGTGAAAAATATTTTTACTTTATACTGGAATATTATACCCACTGTACTGAGACATAATCTCATTTTGGAGGTCACTTATCAATTTTATAATTCAATTTTTTTGTCCTTTATTTGATAAAAAATGCCTAGAAAACCTTTCTCATTCCAACCCTTTGTCAAAATGTAACGGCCATTCGACGAAGATATTATTATATGTAACATATTAAATGGCAGCCATAACAATGATTACTGTGTGATAGTGAATAGTTACGATGTGTTAAACTTTTACGTACATATTACAATACTGTATAAAATAATATATTTTTGTATAGCCGATATTGGAAAACGAACAAGCAGGTCACCTCATGGTAAATAATCTCCACCGCCAATAGACACCCATAACAATAAAAAATCATGGGTGTATTGCCAACTTTAAAGAGAGGAATAGAGATAAGGAAGGGGAGGGGGCAATCGTGCCACCGGAAACCTCACTCACCGAATGAACCACAACTGCAAGCTGACACTACGTCCGTTTTCTCTGAGACAGTGGCATTAAATCGAACGAACCGGCCCAAACGTGCTGAAGGCGTTGCAGTGTTGCTTGAATCTAACACTAAAAAACACATAATTGAAGTATTTAGAGGAAAGGTAGTCAAATGTAAATTATAATTTGTTATATAACAGGCTCAGTGGCGTGAGATGCGACACGGTCGCACGTTGCGTCGCATCTTTAAGTCGATGCATATAACTCTGTTTGTCCTCAAAGATATTCCCACCCCTCTCTCCTCTTCCCCCAAAACTAGATTACACGTACATAATACACGTTTCAGTTCAAAAGTTCGTGCTGACGTGATATAATATTGCACCTGATCTGTGTACGCCATGTGTAAAGTTAGATCTCGCTTGTGAGACTCAGTCTAGCTACGGCTTTGTCTTGTCATTCTACCATAAGCAACAGTTTGTAACGTCTAAGCACTGTTTCATCACTACTTTATTTTTAAAGATTAACGATCTTAGTTATTAGGCACTGTTCTATTGAAGAACGTTGCCTCACGTTATAAAGCAACAAGAAACTTAACGTCTTTAATGTGTCGCGAAATTACGAGCGCGGAATAGTAGCATATTCAAACTTCTTAGTATTATCTAAGTTCATAAACACATAATGTCTGAAATAGCGTAGATAATGTGTATGTAAGATGAAAGTGAATGCCAGTAATATGAAAAACTTTGAAGCTATTCATATTCCAATAACAACTGGCGCAGTAAACGATGACAGTGTCTCGAGTTGAGAACTCTAGAAGTCACGTGACTCACGTCAGAGCGTTAGAGCGTCAGAGCGTGGGACGCGGGCGATGGGACAAACATCCCCGATGTAGGATAATCTTTCTTTTATTTGTTTGTTCTTACTTACTTACTTCTCAGAGCACTGGCGCTCTCTGTTTTGCAATAGTCATGAATCTATTGTATTTTTACTATATTATAACGAACAGGGCCTGTATTCACTAGGTCTGATGACTGACTATGAATGAATGTGGTAGTATGACGTCAACTTAAAGCAATTATACGTGAAATTCTCTATGCCATTTTTTTTTATTATTTTTTAATAATAATTGTATGGATTTGTTCATATTCTGCCAGGTCGAAGTGACTTTATGTTTCCACACATTACTGTTACTACACCTGTTTACATTTACTGAATATATTATATTCAGGCCAATTCCGAAAGGCCTCGACGTGGTCTATATCTTACGTGCATGATACTATTGGATCATTACTCTCACAAAGGACATATACGATACGATTGGCAGAATACTTGTTCTATTTCTTTGTACCAGTAATTTTGTCAAATAATAAACAAAAGAACCAAAACGATTTTAGTAACATGATAAAGGCTATGGTCACAAACCACCCAAAATTATTACATCCAGTCAGATCGCCTCGGTCACCATTCAAATCAAAGGACCAAAGTCACATCCAATCTGGTTTACCAACCAATTAGGGTATATATCGATGACTGGAAATAGAGTTGTAAGGTTGGATTGTATGCAGGCACCGTATTGGAAACGAAATGAATAGCTTACAACGCAGTACCTATGCGCGGCATCTGTAACAAAATTGTATATCCCAGTCAGTAAGTTAATACGGTGAGCAAACAAAAGTTTTACAATAATTTAATGAGAAATAGGATGTACAGTCATCTTATTGGCTATTTGAATTGACAAACCGCATTGGTCCAATCGATAGAATGTCACCGTACAATTTGTATACATCACTCGCACTCTCTACTGATGGTTCAATAGTGATCATGATAACTCACGAGACACGATCTGCATCGACGTCAGATATTCACCGACGATATAGGCCGACAGTTATGGTTGTAACCGCCGCGCTGTTAACTCTAACTACTGATCAATCTGAGGACACAGAATATGATTGATCTATTCGTCTCCTAATATAGTTGCAAAACCATATAGTCCGTCATAAGCTCACGCCTGTATCCTCGGAGGGATATAGTAGGATTGCTAATTAAACGGAGTAAATTGACATTTCGTATGTTGCCATTTTTTAATGAAATTTAAATAGTGCTGCGGTAAAAAGATTAAGACTATTTAAACATTTCAATTCAGTGAACCATTTCATTCTTTCATTTTCTAAAGTCCGACTCAAAGTCGTAATTTCTGCCTAATGTGTGATTAGTATTGCATACCTATTGAATTATAATCATAGTAAATTACTGCATGCTAATTATGGCATGTCTACTAGAATTATAGTCATGGTTCATTATAAACAAAACTTACAAAAGCTATGAGTGTGCGGAACGTAATTTTTCTCAAATAATAAAAGTAATATTTATAATTTTCATAGTTATAATTTTCTGTATCTGTTTTGATTATTTACGCAAAATTATCTACACAGATATTTAGTCGACGGATTAAGTTGAAATTTCTAAAAATACGCAATAAAATTCTAATTTTGTAAGCTAGTGCTGAGTTATTATTTCTTTGAATGATAAAAATTGAACTAGGCCAATCACTATGTTTTGGAAGTAAGCAACATTATTTTGTAAAGTGACGTTTCGATCTGTCAGTTTACTCCGTTTAATTAACAATCCTGCTATTAATAGGCAGAGACGCACTGTAGAACATCCTTAATCCTCCTTTTGCCGAGCTTAGTTCTGTCCCAGATGTAATAGGGGGCGAGCCTATCGCCATGTCAGGTACATTGCCAGACTTCGGGCTGATACTGAAAAATCCAATATCACGTTACCCGACCCGGGGATCGAACCCGAGACTTCAGGACGACAGTCGTACCGCGCATGCAATACAACTACGCCATGCCACTAAGGCAGTCAACCAAGATCAAATAACGCTTGAAAAAGGTATTACTGCGACACACCACTATTTAATGGGGGTGCAGTAATTGGGGAGGAGATGGGAAGAGAAGGTGGTATGGTGTGTGACATCTTTATAAACACCCTTACTCGCGGGGTTTAATCGGGACAGGTTTACTGCCGCGGTGGTAATGATGTAATGAACTTGTCACAACTACTATTTTTACAGCATGATCGAGCTTCAGCCAAAATGTAGTTCGAACGCGCGCTGCGAGATGGCGCTGTACTTATGTTGCTATCAATAACAATTTATTGTTTGGTAGAAATATTTTTAAATATAAATTCACGCTTTCATAACAAAACGTCAATTACTTATAATAGTACTCAACTGAATAATTGAAAATAACATACATTTTTTAAAGAAACTACGCAGTAATTTATGTTTTGCGTTAACTTTATTTTATGTAAACGTTTCGTCTAGACATCCATTTCGGGTCTAAACAAAAGTTGTTTGTACACATAAGCGCACACTGTGTGTGTACGCACTGAGACCTACTCACATTGAACGTTAATTAGAGAAAATCTGAAACCTAATGCTCCATTATCACGAACATCCAAATAAACAAAGACGCAAGCACATTGAGCACACGCGACGCGACGCCTCACGCAATGTGATCATGTACATAAGCAAGTCGTTCATCATAAAGATACATACGTCTTGTTTAATTAATTTAAATTTTGAATCTACACATCTCACATGAGTTAGTTACTATGAGGAACTATTCAATATTATATACGAAAATCATTAACGACATTCTATAAAGCAGTCTTACCTGCTATCAAATCTAAACCAACAGATATCCCTCCAACTTAATTAGCTTCAAGTTACTAGTTGCTTCCAACTTTCGAATATACTGAAAATAAACTCCTAGTAGTGGATTCATAAAATAAATTATTAATAACAATAACCTCGATGACCAAAAGAACTACATTCGAATTTATTGTTTTTCTTCTTTCTGTCTAGTGTTATCTCGGCTAATATTTTCTTTTGCTCTTACTGTAAAACGTGCATAATTTAAAACTATGGTCTATTAAGATCATATTACCTCTATATATTATAATATTCCGATTTCAATTCACTGATCATCAAAGGCACTTCCTGAGATAAAAATGTTTCTATAGAAGATTATACATCTAATATGAAGCAAACGAAGCCAAAATTAGTTTATAGAGCAAATAAAGATGTTAATAGCTCTTGAGATAATTGACTAAAAGTATGTTTACAAAAGTGTGACACAAATGTTACAGAATGCTTGTATAACTCCAGTGTCTAATAATAGTGGGTATTTATAAACAACACGTAATTAGGCACCCTCGCTCGCTCTGCGTCGCTTCAAATAATGTGGGGCCATCTCACCGGAGCACTGGGACTTAATATGTATCCGTCTATGAAAATGGGGAATTCATGTCTTGACTTTCATTTATTTTTATTATGAGAAGCTACCTTAAGGTTTGCCATGCCCATGTCAGCACAATTATAATAATAAAATTCTGTTGCCTATATTATCTTGTATTTGATAAAATCGACAAGCCCTTACAATGTTTATAGATTTGGCTTTGACTATAATTTATCATGTGAATGCTTCAAGTTAATTTTAATTCTACTCCATGACTGCCTGATAATATGATGGCGAGTGCGATTATATCAATATTGTGTAAATATATAGCAGGATGTGTGTGGTTTCAATACACGGAGAATGGGCAACGTGACGCGACGCGAAGGTACGTTGTGAAAGGTCCGGAAATGGTCGGTGACAACCCTCGTGAGTGTCACGCGCGAGTCAGCAGGGCTGGCAGACGTCGAGTGGCTCGTGTTTGATGTCGGCGAACGTAACTCATGCGATCGCAGGCTCAACTGCCTCCGCCGGGATATTTCCGTAAAAACACATTCAGCGGGTGTGTAATGTACCGACACGTGGGGTGCTTACAACGCGCTCGAATTAGACGACACACTGTCAAACTACTCGCGTAATTATAGAACTCGTTACACGGCTAGAGACGAGAAACACATAAACTCAGTCGGTAAGAGATAATAAATTTGAGAACAAAGAAACAAAAATATATTCATGGCAAATGGCTCGAGAAATTCCATATAATAAGCGTAAGCATATAAAGTGTTTACTGGAGGTAAAGTCGTAAAAGTCGAGCGAGTAATCAAAGTTACCCGCCACTGCCGCGCCGCCTGTGCCGACCCTCGCAATGAAACCAACATGAATAAGAAAGAGCAAACCAATGTGTGTACACATGTATTTGTTGGCGGCGTCGCTTATCTAATGTATTCATGTCGGTACAAAGTTCCTCAGTTTGTTTGTTCGTGTTACCAATAATTAGCGTCGTGTTATGGCCGAATTATGGAAATTTATTCCGAAAGAAAAAACTGTTGAATATTTTTTTGCCATTGTTCGTCGGAGTGAGTTTTTCAAAGGATGCTAGCCCCCCGCCTTGCTCGCTTAATGATTTGGAAATTGCTCTACCTTTTTTCTTATTTCATAATTTGAGTCGGTAAGTTACGCCTTTGTTTTGTTGTGATTTATATCAGATATAATAAAATGAGAGCACTTCCAGGGAGTTTATTATTTCACTTTGTACTGTCGTTGATTAGATACTCTGATGGACTTCTTCTTCGTATACGGGATACACCTTTATTATTTTGTTTTACATTTGTAGAAAAGCGTACGTAAACATACGTTACGTATTGGGTAGTGAAAATTTTCACTCACACAACAATCTACTGCTCTGCCTCAGTGGCGTGGTGGTATTTCGGTGCGACTACGGTTTTAAGGTCTCGGTACGATCCCCGGGTCGGGCAAAGTGATATTGGATTTTTCCATACCAGCCCGGAGTTTGGAATTTGTGCCCGATATGGCGATAGGCTCGCCCCCTATCACATCCGAGACGGAACTAAGCTTGGCGAAATGTGGGTGTTCTAGTTCGCTAGTACGCCTCTGCCTACCCCTACGGGGATACAGGCGTGAACTTGTGTTATGTTATGTTACAACAATCTAACTCATACATACATAGACTCACGCGTGTAATCCCGTGGGGTAGGCGGAGGCGACTTCGAACATCCACATATATCCGAGCTCGTATCCGGCCGGGCGAGGCTATCGCCACATGAATATCGAATACTGAATATAAAAAACCCAGTATCAATTTGACCGATCCGGGAATCAAACAGGACGGTGCACGCAATAACACTACGCGACCGAGTCAATCAACAATATAATAACTATTGTTTAATGTAATTTACACACATACATACACTACATCGTGTAGTGGATACAAAGTTAGTGAAAGTGTGCGAGTGTATGTAGTATGTACAGAGCGTGGTGTCAGTCGAGTGACACTCGTCACTCGTCCAACAGTACATCAAAGGAAGTATTTGTGGCGCGGCGGAGTGTGAGAGTGCTGAGCCGCTACACGCTAGGTCGCTACACTGCACCGGCCACGTCAGGCCACAGCCGCACAGGGCACACTCCACAGACTGACATACTCACCGCCGAATGTGCATACACTTAAGGGCCTATACTACCTCAAATGGCTTATTTTGAACCCGGATAAAACCAACAATACTGCAGCTTTTACTTTGTAATAAATATATGATAAAGTTGAGGGCTTATGTGAGTGAACATGTGTGGCGAAAACACGATTCCTTAAAATTTTCTCGATAGAAAAAAATTGCAAAGTTACCTCTAAACCGAATTAATATCCCGGATTACTCATTACATACTTCAAATAAGATCGTGAAATTTTGTATAGTAACGTAGTTAAATAATACGCATAGGTTATGTGTTTTGGATTTTGAAAATAATTTGTCTTTTTATTGTAAGATCCAATTATCTAAATTTCCGCGTTTTGCGCACCGTTTTAGTCAGGACCGCCCTGCCGCCCGGCCCGCACACATTCCCGCTTCGGCTGTCAGACGGGGAGGTTGTGTCGCTTGCTGTCAGCAAAATAAATAAATATAATTTATATAACTGGGATACTTCATCAATTAAACAACGTATTGTAGGTGATTATAATGATGATAACGAGAATATTCTAATAAATAAGTCAGTATTTTCTAGGTTTCCATTTACCTGAATTTTTAGTAGATTAGAAATCCAGTCGCGTGTCAGCGGCGTAAGTATAGCAAATGTCACGGGCTCTCTACTATTACACACGGTTAGTTAGAACATAAATTATTATGTACGAAGCTGAAAGGATACTGTATTCGTAATAATAAACAACTTTTATTCTTGCAATTTTTTCAATATACTTAATACTTTCACAGATATTGCCAAACAAAGTTTTATTTTTAAATCCTACATAAAATTATTAGGTATATGTATATTAAAAATTTAAATACAAAGTATTTATATAGCAGTAACACGATTGCTCGTGGGTCAGGGTAAGTCATCTCCACCGCCCATAGATAGAGACACCCATGACAAAAAATATCATGGGTATATTGCTAACCTAAAAGGAGGGGAAAAGGGATTGATAAAGAGATTGGAATTGGACCACCAGAAATATAACTCACCATACGATATGCAACAGCGAGCTGCCATTTTACATCGGTTTTCTGTGAGACAGTGGTATCCAACAGGTCGAGCCGGCCCATTCATGTTGTAGACGTAACTGTCAACAGCTTGGGTCTTCCATTAAAAAAATATAGTGTAATTTAGCTTTTTACATAATGATTGACGCTGACCTACCGACACTCAATCGTCCCCTATATTATATATATGTACCTTTTAATGTTGCAAGGGCTTGTACAAAAAATAAGACGAATAAATAGAATAACCATAGGATTATTTTTTTAGTTTTCTAAATTTTTGCACATAATGTACGTTCGGAGCAACCTTAAACAGTTGATATTAGCGGTTAAATACTTTTGTCAATGACAAACGCGAGACTTGACGCCACGCCGTATACTTACTGAAGTTTATATACATCTAGGTTGGCCCGTGCATATTACCGCATAATTATATTTTGGCGACGGAATTTAAGTTATGTTGGTGCCACACGGTGTATTCCTGTTAACTTTGATTTCGTATAATATACAAAGTTTGTCGTAATATTTGTAAGAAACTGAAAGGATACAAGAATATATCAATAAAAATTACAATATACCTAATACTTTCATAGGTATTGTCATTCGTGAACGATTAGATAGATAGATAACTCTTTAACACGATAGTAAGGATTAAGTAAACAGTACAGACAGAACTTTAAACTATAAAATGTTACAATAGGCTGTCTTATCGCTTGAAGCGATCTCTTCCAGATAACCTTCTGAAGGAGTTAAAGGATCAGCAGATAAGCGGAGGTGTAAAGTAAAGGTTTTTATGGTCTAGGCATGCCGACATATCGGATAAATGGGCCGGAATACTTTTGGCATTACATAAACATAAAACATAAACATAACATAAGCTCACGCGTGTATCCCCGAAGGGGTAGACAGAGGCGCACCAGCAAACTAATACACCCACATTTCGTCGAGCTTAGTTACGTCCCAGATATGATAGGGGGCGAGCCTTTCGCCATATCAGGCACAAATTCCAGACTCCGGGCTGATATGGAAAAATCCAATATCACTTTGTTCGACCCGGGGATTGAACCCGAGACCTCAGGACGGCAGTCGTACCCAACCACAACCACGCCACCGAGGCAGTCGAGGCAGTTTTCGCATTAATATGAACGATATTAAAATTCTTAGAGACGTCCTAAAGATTATGAATTGAAATATATTCACACACGCCCACACACGCATACCCATCCCCACAAACACACACATCCATCCCTACACACACACACACCCGTCCTCACGCGCACACACACACACACACACACACACACACACACACACACACACATACGCACGCACACACACACACGCACACACATAACACGCGCGCGCACACACACACACACACACACACACACACACACACACACACACACACACACACACACACACGCACGCACACATACACACACACACACACCACACACACTCACACTTTAATCTCTTTTGTATGTTATGGCTAATTGAACAATATTTGAGAACTCTAAAAGCACACTCTTGAAGACCCGCATGAGACAGGTTTATTCCTAGTGTGGAGGTTAACAGTTAATGTTTTATAGATAGTCACTTGTTTTCTCAGTTTGTTTTAATTGGCTTATTATAGTTGTTAATTACTGTAATAGCTGTAAGTTCGCTTTTGTAATTTCCATTTGAGAACTAATAAATTTTATATTTATATTTATTTATTATATTTATAATGAATAAAAACAAATAAAATATGAAAATATAAAACAAAATTAAAATTGTAATAATAAATATAATATTCAAATACTTGCATTTGTTCCGGTAGGTGGACGGTCGTGAACGGCGCAAAAAGCGTTCTGGAGATATCTTCCTAGATATGAGAGCCAAGCCTCACTATGGAGGACGTTCAGCACCGTGTGAAGTGGAAGCGTTTAAGTAGGAAGACGGCCCTTGGCAGAAGGCCGGGATAAAGCCAGACGGAAAAATGTTTCGCGGGGCGTGCTACCAACATCTAAGCTACCAAGATTGTTGTATTCCAATAATTAGTTTAATCTGTAATAATTATTTAAGTGGCTATTAATGTGGTAACTTCATGATTTTGTTACTAAATCGATGATTATCTAGTGACAATGTGCTGTATAAGTCTTAGATAATAATAATTAAAAGACGCATAGTAACTATATCTTAGTTAAAATTACAGTGTGGGGGCGCGCGCATTGCGTAAGCGGCACGTATTTTGCCGATATGTAATCGTGGGATAGGTAGTTTACTTTTTATATGAAATAAAAAATGTCCTTCTATTAAGATGAGGTACGCTCGTGGCCTTCTTGGTCTAGTGGCAGCATATATGGGCTGTGGACTGGGAGGTCATGGGTTCGATTCCCAGGTCGGGTAAAGCGAATTTTCTAATTTAATTTGCCTGTGACTGGATCCTCCGGAGGGGGTTGACGTCAGGCAGGTAGCTGGTTAAACTAAAATCTTAGCCAAATCCTTTCTGCAATATGCTTGAAATAGGGTGTTGCACCGACCACTCATAAAAGTGGGTTATGGGCAGGTAGAAAGAAAGATTAAAATGACGTACGCTATCTACGGTAGAAATATTTAATAATGATACATTATCTTGGCCAAGGCTCTCTACACACTTTCCGACTAACCCTGTATATTTTTTTTCACCAGCCTTTATTCCATCTTTAAATTTATTGTTCCGTTGTGTAAGGATAAGGAGTCACGGCAAGACTATCAGAGTACGTTCTTAGTGTTGTCGGCAAATTATATGCGAAAGTTCTGATTGAAATGGGTAATGTATGAGACGAATAATAAGTTATAGAATGTACAAGCGGGATTTCGAAAGAGTATGGGATGTGCAGATTAGATCTTCTCCCTACGAAGCTTTCCGGAAAAATTCTCAGCCAAAGAACGAAAAGTCTTTTGCGCCTTTGTAGACTTGGAGAACGCCTAGGACGAATTACAGACAATGATAATAATTATTGATGATGCAATTAAAAGGAAAGGAGAAAATTAATGTAAGTAAGACGAAAAGTATGTATTTTTAAAGAAATGAAAGTATAACAGAGTGCAAAATTATGATAGGTAACGAGAGAGTAGAACAAGTGAAAGACTTTGTATATCTGGGTTGTATATTTATAAGTGATGATATACCAATAGTGAATAGACCAATGAGGCGAGTTATAAATACTTCAGGAGCCATGTATTAATTAATTGCTATGAGTTTTGGAAAAAAAGGAGGTGATGGAGACTAATTGGAAAGGTCCGACCGGTCACTCTATTAGAATTTCCGATTGGTGTGCGCAGTCTTCAACATAGATGGATATCAAAAATTCTTCAGAGTCGGAACTCTTATATGAAAAATTTAGGAAACTCCTGAGAACGAGGGTTAACTCAGCCGCCGACGTCTTAAGAACCACCACGGGAATACGATCAGCCATGCTCGACTTTCGAATGTCCAAGATTCAGGCTCTCGCCTGACCGCATACAGGTTGATATGGATTCATGTAGTACTCCACACACGCTGCGCCGGTGCAACGTCCAGTAGCGTGGCTCCACCATTGTACAAAATCGAATTTGAGGCAAAGGGTTCAACTCAAAGATGAGTGTTATTTTACTGTGGTTATCAAGTTTACGCAGTGACTGCAGATTAAGCTAGTAGAAACTGCTTTACATTGCGATGACAAGTCACCAAAAGCTCGATTTCCGAGATAGCTTTTCTGTCGCCCTTCAATGTTGCATAGGTATTTTCCCTTGGCCCTCCTGTTGGATTCGAAAGCTGTATGTAACTTTTCTTTCCCTTCCTTAGATATAGGGCTCCAAGCCTTAAAGGTGACATTTCACGCCAACTATGCGGGCTGTTTAAGACGTGCAGTGACGGCGCCGACATTGTTATACTACCTGTGATATACCCTGGAATTCTGGTATTGGCAGTGAATCTTTTAATTCCCAATATACACATCCTTGGCTTAGTCCGCAGAGGTGTGAGGATCATCGGGTAAGAAATAAGAGTTTTTTCCATAGAAAGAACGCAAAGAACTGACGAATACACCTAAATTATTTTGGTTAAGTACACGGATTATTTATAAAATCTTTGAATGGCAATATCTATGAAACATCAGGTATATTGACAATTTTGCAAATATAAAAGTTGTTTATTATTACGAATCCTGTAGTCTCCTTCCAGTTTTCTACATACATTGGGACTAACTCTATATACCACCGCTAAACATCAAACACTGGAGGAGCCGCTTAAACCTATCTAACAAGAAACTGTCCCCATCCTGTGGAGGAACATTGACATCCGTTTCTCTACAGGTTTGTCAACGGAAGTTCCAGCAAGTAGAACTTATAGCACAGGTGGGCTGTGTGACTGGTTAAGAGGACACCTAAACCAAAGTTATCTTGTAAGAAAAGTTACCTGATGGTTCGATGATCCATGGCTCAAACATAACTTTCTAAGCCCGACAGACAGCGTCAGCGCTGACACGCCATTGAAAAGGTTTTTAATTGTACTAAAATAAATTATGCCTCGATAGTGTGTTACTATGTGTGTAAACTCTACCTCCGGGGTTTAGTTGTATTTAAGTACGACTACCATCCTGAGGTCTTGGGTTCGACCCCTGGTTCGGGCAAAGTGATATTGCATGTTTTCAATATCAGCCCAGAGTCTAGAATTTGAGCGCTATATGGCAATAGGTTCGGCCCCTATCGCATCTCGGACGGAACTAAGCTCGGCGAAATGTGGGTGTTCTAGTCGCTAGTGCACCTCTGCCTACTCTTTCGGCGGTACAGGCGTGAGCTTATGTTTTGTGTAAATAAATTGTCCTAATTCGTCGCGGGCCCGCCACGCTACGTCACTTGTTTGTCTTATCAACACCGCTTGACATCCTATGACGCCATTAGTGTATGAGCGAGACAGCGTACGATAGCGCACTCTAGCAGGGACAGGTAGCGGGTGCAAAATTTGAATTTGAGCTGAGGTACCATGCGCTCTTAAGGTCGCCTTATGTCGTTTAAGGCCGCTTTATCTGTCAAAATTGTATGGCAAAAATCAATGTAAGAAGCCGTTAAAGTTGACTAGTGTTTGACCATTCGGGCGTCATACTCCATAGCGACGCGACCCGACGGTGACATTCCAACATTACACTAGTTACGAGATAGAATCACATGCTAGATTTTAAGACTTCGGTAAAAAAGTGACATTAATAATAACTTTTACCTTGTTCTTCATTCGAAATGAATACTGTAAAAGTAATAAAAGTATAATAGTATAAAGAAAATTATAAAAAATCAACAGTTAATTCGTGATTAAAAGTCACATTCATGCTCTGTTTCTCATTTAAATTGTTGAGAAATAACGATTCGTTCAAGAACTTTAAAGTTAACTGAATTTAATTAAGCGGTGTATTTTAATTGTAGCAGTTAACTAAGTTAAAATGTACAGCAATTCTTAATAAAAACTGTGAAACTAAAGTTAAGTCGGTAATTAAACATATCGAGTGAAACACAAGCCAGCAGACGAAACTTAAATACATGAGTACAAGCGAACTCGTCTCGTTATGTTTTTTATAACCTCCCGATGGGGTTCAATAATTGAGTTCTACAGTTTTAACAGTTTTAGAAAGCATTCAATAACACTTGTTTTAATCACTTTAAAGTTATTTACTGCATTCAATTTTGTATCTAATTGTGCCGTGAGTACTGAATTAAATATAATGTTTAGATGTTTTATTTAAAAAATATTGTCTTTATTTGGTACCTACATACATAAACTCACACTTATATATCAAAAGGAGTAAGTACAAAATAAACGAACTAGAACACCCACATTTCACCAAACTCATTTCCTACATGTGATAGGTGGTACGCCTATCGCCAGACCTCGGGCTGATAGCCTAATACTGAGTGGAAAAATCAAAAATGTAGAGACCCTCCAGAATGGATTCAACCTGATTCGATTCTAAAAATATTTTTTTAGGAACCATGTACTTGTAGAGTCAAAAATATTAGAAATCACATTAGTAGAGTAATAGAATAATAAGCAAACATACACGAGTGACGATTCTCACTTCAACTAAACTTTAATTATTCACTCTTACAATACGAATGCTTTAGTAACGACCATTCGTCAGGACTTCAGTATGTAAGAACACTTATTTACTTTGCATGCAAGGCAAGAGATATTGGTAAATAGCTTTCTATTAGCAAACTAACATAGCTACCGCGTATTATTTACTAGACGACTTGTTAACACAAACTGCTTGCTCAAATGTATTGTCTAGGCGTTTTATAGAAGCTGTGGCCCCACTATTTCAGGAAACTATTTATCTACCCACATACATTAATAATTATGTTGTTGGTACAGACATTATTTTCTGCGGTACCCACAACGTTAATAACGAAAAGGCTAATTCTCCTAACAATTTTTTACATTTTTAATAAAAGATCGAACCGTACGAAAGGTTCGACTATCGTGTGCTCTGACGCCGGAATGGTCAAACGCTACTCGATTCAAACGGCTTCTTACATTGATTTTCGCCATACAATTTTGACAGATAAGGCGGCCTTAAACGACATAAGGCGACCTTAAGTGTATGAAAATTCGGCTGTAAGTGAACTATACATTCTAAAACATTCACTTTGTCGTACGTATACAAACTAAGCGAGTGTACAAACGAGAAAAATCCGTTTGATCATCAAAACCCATTCAGTAGTTTTTGCGTGAAAGAGTAACAAATATACACACATACACTCACAAACTCTCACATTTATTATATTAGTATGATACGATGTGGATGCGAGATTTTGTTTGTTGCAAAACTAATAAATAAAACCTCAAACCCCAGGAAACAATATCAACCGAACCCAACATCAAATGTCGAGGAAAAAGTATAATAAATGCAGTATGAAAGGATTGAATGTAATGGAAAATTATGTGTGCCGTCGAAACGCGAGCTTTTTGTCATCTCATCTCCGCACCGCAGGCTCAGAGCTCCGCGCCGTATGAATTACAAACAGAAGGAACACGCTTTTGTTCCTCAATTTGCACACGTAATAAAATTTCTTCGTCAGCCGTGACAATCGAGCTCCGGATAAAATGTTACTGGTTCCACGTCTTTTGTACCGATTTTTATTCATCTTTACATTTTGACGAGATTCATTGATGATTAAAGCATCAGTCTTTTGTGAACGGTTTTCAATATTCTGAATAAATATTGGAATATACCCTATTGAATCTCAAAAATATGAGAACATATTCCGATACGTTATGAAAAGTGGAAGCTTGTCTGTATCCATTCACATCGCAGCTCTAACTGATTACGGAATATACGTTACTATTACGATATCGGCAATAACTCATTCACTTAAAACAAACAGTGGGCCACGTTGAAATATTTGAAGTATAAATAATTTACATATTGAAATAAAACTATTCTTACGGGTTCTATCACGATTAAAAAAATTATAATAAATAAATAAATAATTAATAATTAAAACCTAATCGTGATAGAATCCGTAAGAATAGTTTTATTTCAATGTATAATATTCGCGTAAACTTAAGAAATCAGTAATTTACATATTATTGAGAAATAAACAAAATACACCCAACAGCTACATATAGTCCTAAACTCACTCTAGGTTTAACCTGTGTCGTCGGTATCAGATATTACGAGAGACTATCAGTCTCATAATATCCAGACCTGAAACAAATATCTGTGGGTCACACATACATTTGTCTCGGTGCGGAAATCAAACCCGCGGCTTCTCGTTTCTCAGCCGGCTAGTCACCCGCTCCGCTACCAAAGCACAATGCCAATATTTGCAGTATTATTATCAATTTGCCGTAAATGAAGCTCGGGCTCCGCCACTGTATCAGGCAGCTCAAAGTATTAGCACCGTCTCTTTACGTAATACTATGCGTCATGGTCCCGTGGGTGCAGTCTAGGCAAACACTTGTGTACATAAAGTTATTGCAAATTATTATTTACGTGAGCTTCTAAAATAGTTTTAAAGTGAAGGATTTCATTAGTCGTAGTGGCAAGCTGAAGTGAATTTTAAAGCTTAAGCTTTCAAATATCACACACAGAAACAATACTTTTCCCAACAACATCTAATATATAGCACCAATCATTTCAAATTCCAATTAAGTAAAATAATTGTAATAATTCAATATAGTCGGACATACCGATGTCTGAAAGGACAATAACAAACAAATTGAAATAAAACTAATTTATTTTTATTTCGAAACATCTGAACCTAAAATAAAAATAATTTTATGAAATTAAAGTTAAAATTGTTACGCTGACCGCTGCTAAAGACTAAGTCGTTGCACAATGTTCTAATGAATGCGTCAACTCAGATGTTCAAACTAATATTCAGAAGTTAGTAGCACACACATAGTCCTGATCCCATAAGATCGATCTTGTGTTGTGGGTATCAGGAACTATGAAAGACTTTAGGTCTCACAACACCCAGACCCGGACCAAATATCTGTGGGCAATAAAAATACCGCTACCTCGGCGGCTGCGCCACGGAGGCTGTTAATAAACTTATAATAGAGTCAATGTTATGTGTATACTATATTTTAAGTACATCTAATGCCGCGTCTCCTGCACCTGTTTTTCTCAAAACAAAACGTACGCGAAACAAAGATGTTCGCTGTTTCCTGCCATAGCTAAAAATATGTAGCGAAACTATGGTTTGTGTAGTTGTTTTGTGTAATGATTTAGCGCAGGAGACGGGGCTTAATCACCGCAAACATAATTTTAAAAAATGATCCCAATTCTATAATAAAATATTAGGAAATTAAAACAAACAATAATAATAAAAAAAAAAGTTTTATTAAAATTTATAGAAATAGAGTGATGTGTACACCACCGCTATCGGCGTCGAGTGACGCGTTCCATAAACAGGAAAATATTTATCTCGAAACAGTGATGTTCCCGAGAGCTAACATTTTAGTTAAACGTATCGAGCTACCTAGCCGCTGCGATATAACTTTGTTTTAAGCTCCGTACACGTTAGACGAGTGCTCATGGGTTGCAAGATATAAACTAATACACCTAATCACGCCGCATGCTACTTTAGAAATACAGAGTTTTAACCATACGATGCGGAAAAGCTATGTTTGTACTGTCCACAAATATGGGTGGTCCCTACGGTCTACAATGTCGCTTTAGTATTTTTTTTTAAATGTGCTATCGTGTTGTTATTGCAAGACAGAACATTATGATCGTCGTTCACTCCTCAAGTGAGCGCCATTCATCCCCGTGTTGGTCCTCTCTAGATAGAAAATGTCACCAAAGCTAAGAAGTAGAATGGTTTTAATAGAAAACACCGAAAACACGTGACGGAATGTTCCTATATAGATATTTATTCAGTTTCAATTAAGTAAAGGATTGACGTCGGCTTCCTTGCACCATTTGCCTTGGTCTTATATAAACGTTATAAATAATACATGTGAGTTGTTATTTTTCGGACACTTTTCATTAATTTTCCGGTACTTCCCGTCGGTACTTTGTACCTGGGCTCGCCGGAAGTGGGCCGCGCTGTGTTTCCGGCGGGCGTGCGTTCGTGCGCGATACGACGCCTACACTGCGCTGCTTTTGATCCCTACAACATAGTTATAAGATTTATAACTAAATCATTACACAGATTACTGCTATGCTCCTATCGGGCGGAATGTGATGTTACATAATAAATCATAAAAAATATTGCCATACTATTATATTGTTGAGTAAATCATAGCCATTGTTAACGCTGGTTTGTACAGACGCGGAGGCTGGTTGATAACTAACCTTTTTAGTAGTAGATACAGGCCTGTCCGCTAAATAATAAGAATCTCTTATAATATTTGCGTATTTTTTAAGACTCGCATTTATCCGCATTGAGATAGTCTTAATTATTATAACTTAACAATATTTCAATTATATACTGCCTCGGACGACTACGGTTCTGAGGTCCCGGGTTCGATCCCCGGGTCAGGCAAAGTGATATTAGATTTTTCCATATCAGCCCGGAGTCTGGAATTTGTGCCCGATATGGCGATAGGCTCGCCCCCTATCACATCTGGGAGGGAACTAAGCTCGGCGAAATGTGGGTGTTCTAGTTCGTTAGTGCGCCTCTGCATACCCCTTCGGGGATACAGGCGTGAGCTTATGTTATGTTATGTTATTCCAATTATTTTATTTATTAAAAATAATATTTAATATACCATATATCTCATTACATCGGTACTGTCGGTAGACAGCGGTCATAAATCATAGTGTTGTGTATAGTGGTATGTATTGTATGGAAATTGAACCGATGACTCCGCAGTCCTGCGACAGAATACATTAGGATAGTAATCAAGGCTGAGACATGCGAAGATACAAATGTATAGTAGTCACAGAACAATGCGTCGACGGACGCAGACCAATATTGCTCGTACATGAAATATCTTTACACTCCGATGTAGCGATACACAAAACTACCACTGGAAGTGCTATTAATAAGCAGTATTCATTAACTTAGGTCATTGTATGCACACTAATTGTTAAGGGGAAACCAAAGATATTCAACACTATATAGAAAGGACAGCAGCACAAAATTTGGGATCCAAAACTTATGACCACTAGGTCATAAGTTTTGGATCGCTCAGTTAGTTCAGAATAAACTTATCTTACATGATTCTTAACCATTCACAAAACATTCTAGGGTGTAAGTTGTAATAATCGCCCTCGCATTGTAATAAGTGGTCGGTGGCGGTACTGAAGTTTGAGATCAATTTTTTTGTATGGAAACTTGCTTGATAGCCCCTCTCTAGTAATATTAAATATCTTTGGAGGAAACCCACATTTTGCAAAATAAAAGCCTTCAAGATCCAGGGGGAATTAGAATGGATGGAGAAATCCATCCATTTGTATGTCATAAGTCAGAACACTAATATTTTTTCGCTGATACTACATACCATAAAACCTACGATGACCGTCTTTAGTATATGACGTGAAATGATCCGGGGGATCCGGAGTTAACTCTGGACTGGTGCAGAGGTCACTTCAGTGCATTACCATCCGGCTCGCGTCTCTAGGGGGCTCATGCTTTAGAATCCGGATACGTATGATGAATGTGATACTATACCTCTACACACCTCTGTCAATTTTATGCCACTTGTACGAATTTCAATGATAAATTCACGATAAATTAACTTTAAAAATGATGTTAACGTAAAGAAAGTTCCTGAAAACGCTTTCAGTTGTGAAATATATAGTATATGTAGCTCCGTAAAGAGGGTGTGTATTACGAGTGGCGTGACGTCACATGCATGACGTCACATGCAGGCCCTCGTGTCTCCGCCTCGTTTTCACTTCACAAGTAATGGCATTTTAAGTACCACGTGAATAATTCTTTCACAGTAGATTATCTCCAGTGAGCTCGACGCGCTATCCACATTACTACTTTTTACAGTTATGCCTACATACGGATCAACAACGGAAATATTGCCTCACATAATCACATGTTTAAAATGCTGTCACTAGACCAAGGAGGCGATTCAGATACTTCCGCTTCACCAGGTCTTTGTGGGTTATTATTATGAAATTGATTAATTTGCCCTAAAATCTTTGCCAGGCCCTAATGAACTCCCGTCAAGAAAAAAACAAAAGAGGCTTGTTTCGTAATTATTAAAACTTTAAGATTCAAAATCCGCTTCACTTGTTTAGGTTTTCCTTGTTAAGTCCTTTTGTTCCTAAACAGATTTATTGAAATTGTACTTTTTTATGACTTAACAATGTAAAAAGACCGCACCAACCAAGTAATATAGGGCCTTACTTATAAAAACATTTTCACTTATCTTTTCGCTAAGAATAGCCTCTCACTTTTTAGCTTGCGTTACATTGTTTAAAAATGAAAGGGACAACCTATGGTTAAAGGTAAGCAGCGCTGTGATGTCACATCTCATGACTGTTACAGAATTTCGTTGGTCACTAGACTACCGCCGAAATTAGCTACTTAGACTAGTTTTTATTTTCACTTCAAAATCTGAAAATAACTAGATTTCTCAGCATAATGAATTTTGTAAGAGATTTTTCTTTCTAGTCAAATCTTAACATATTTTTCCAGCACGTATGTACGTGAGGCACTATTTATATGAAATAACGATATTTTAAAAAATGTTTTATAGTATTTCCAATATGCATTATATGAAGATGATAAATGTATAACAACTGTAATGGTTATATATAACTACAGATAACTATGTAAATTCACCATGTTTCATTTGAGTCTGAAAAAAGTAGACTATTTTTATTTATAATCTCTGTAATTATTATGCTATAGAAAGACATTCATGTAGACATACTTTTTACATAGTATGTAAGACGATTATTGTGAGTGTTCATATCATATCATATCATAAATGTAGAGGTATACAGCCGACCGATACACCTATGATTCATATATCTTTGTATCATTAATATATGCTGGTGTAAATGATAATATATACATTAAATTGTCTCTTAATTGAGAAAAGTATTATAATATCAGCAATCAAAAACTAGCTATCAATTTGTATGTGATATTTCTTAGTGCCTTATCCTAAAATTCTTTAATCTTTGTTCAGTTTAATAATTAATCTGGGGACAATGGGGTGGGTTGCACAGTTATTTATACGTAACATTATACTAGTAATAAGATATATTGTACAACTGTTTATTGTTCCTAAAATAAATAAAAAAAACAGCGTTTTGGCGGCAAAATAAATTAAATATATATATATATATATATATATATATATATATATATAAAATAATAATATTAGCCCTGTAATATTACTGTCCCACTGCTGGGCACGGGCCTCCTCTATTAATGAGAGGGGGTTAGGCCTTAGTCTACCACGCTGGCCTAATGCGGATTGGCAGACTTCACATACCTTCGAAATTCCTGTGAAGAAATTCTCGGGTATGCAGGTTTCCTCACGATGTTTTCCTTCACCGTTATAGCAAGCGATATTTCACAATGAAAATACACTTAACATAGAAAAGTCAGAGGTGTATGCTCCATTTTGGGGTTGGTTTCGAACCTCCGACACTTGTCTCGGCAGTCCATACCATTCCCAACTGAGCTATCGCTGCTATTTATATTTATCCTAGAGCAAAGCAGCTAGCTTAAAAACAACTGCCATAAATGAAAACAAAATGTTTCAACCTTTACTTTTAGATTCGTTAAATGAGTCATCAAACAACCAGTTTTAAGCATCCCTGTATACACGTATTTTACAACAATGTTATTTTTCCAGTATTATTTATGGAATCAAAGACGTAACGTATTTAAAAATCAAATTCCTGCAAGAATCAAAAGTATAGAATCACTCATACAATTGTAGTGTGAAGTCTAATGTATGTTTCAGAATCACATCGCAGTATACCTCATTCGGCGTCGTTCTCTTGCAGTACTTATACACTATTTGATACTCACAGTGTTGTTTTACTTCGAACAATACTCGCGTCGTCCTCCCCTCTCCCCCCCCCCCTCACACACACACACACACCCTCCTGCTCGTACTACATACGGCTCTCTAACACCATATCTGTTTATTTTATTCAAATGGTCCGCACATATATTTTATTTTTGCCTCTTGAAACAGCGCGGCGATGGAACTCGTTACACGCTTCGAGCCTCCGAGCGCCATCAGCTCCAGTGTTTATACATTTTTTTAGGAATTCATAAATAAAAAGAAGTAGCAAAACTCTGTCGCTGACACTTCAGTATTTGTTGTTCAGCATGTTTAGTTTTTCAGATACAGATGATTTCAATTTAGATTTAAGTGCAGAGTTCCTGTAGATGTAATTGTTTTCTAAAATTTAATAACATTTGGCAATGAAGTCCGCAAAAGTATGTTTTTTTTTTTTTATATAGAAGAGGGGGCAAACGAGCAAGTGGGTCACCTGATGTTAAGTGATCACCGCCGCCCATAAACATCCACAATACCAGGGGAATCATGGATGCAACAAAAATCATGAAGAACAATAACCAACATAATACATTTATTCATACTATATACTATCTATTTTCATTGCAGTGATGGCAAACGAGCAAATAGATCACACCACCCAAATAAATAAATATTCCCAAACCGCGCACGGCACAGCTGCCGTCAGATTACAGTCAATACATTGATAAGTCTTCAGTATCATGATTGTACGGAACTCTTAGTTCGCGGGATGTATTCTATAACTCGGCGTTATTCCATCGCAAACGTTCGAGTTTCCAACTATAGTCGTGAAATAGAAAGTTTGTCGAACATCAACAACACCGCAACTTACTTATTGATTTTATTGTGTCACTGCAGTTCAATGGTTTATATTAGGTACTCAACGTTTGAATTGTAAGGTGCAGATAAGTTCTTGAAGGTAAGTGAATGTATAATCACGGTATAATCGTCCATTGCTGGAAAAAAAATTTATGATTTGGAATTTGGATCATTAGGTATTATTTCGGAATTTCTTATTTAAGGTATTTCGGCAATCTCATTGATCAACTAAAATAAGAATAGTTATGTATATAGCGCCTATAGCGGATACTTTATAAAACTGTAGCATTTCCCGATATATGCGGTTATTTCATAACATACATATATATGTAGTTACAGAACAGATTTACCAATAACGCGTGGAGCCCGACTCCATTTTTTTCATTATATTAGATACGTTTGTGTCCCAAACGACGACAATAGACGTGCTCGAAAATATTACCAACAATAAAGATTTTCAAAGAATACTGTTTTACTGTTTAACATAATAAGAAGATACGAATTATATGATATTCCTTCGCAAACTTTCACAATCCTAATAGAACGACATTCACACACGATTAAAATATCACTAACTAATTCGGATCTTGAACTCCATTTGACAAGGGTTTTAATAACGGGTACAGTGCGTTTGGATACGTCCCCACCCCGCACCTTACAGATTGAAATGCTATAGTTACCAATCGGAAATGGGAGAGGGAGAGATGAATTCATCATAGTTTTAACCGGAAACCACCCCCGCGCGAAGGGGTGCGTTTATATTAAAGTACAATAACACTGCATATGATGAAAAGAACGGAACCCCCTCGCGCCGGCCCCGGCCTTTAATTTGAGCATGAAACGCGGCGCGCAGTAATTGATAGACTGATCGGAGCCGGTTCATTCATCGGGACTTGCATGTCGACGCGAAAAATGAAATATTTTGACTTTCAGTCGGATTTTTCCCGAACATTTTGGCTATGAAATGCAATCCGTTGATTGAATTATTGAATATTTCATGTGGTACGGTTATTTATTATTATATTGTGGTTAACGGTTTATAACAGACTGCATTATTGTTGGGTACTTGAAACTACGACATCCGGTTAGACAACTCTTTGTCTTACCGGATATAATACCGTGGTTTCTAACAGGACACTTATACTAGACGTTTCTGTTTCGGAACTTGTAAATACAGGTGAACTAGATAATTAAACTATATTGGGCACAAATTCTAAACCTAGGATATTTATTAATTTTTCTATTCGAAAAATCAAAATTAAATTATGATTACTTAACCTAGAATTTGAGCACGGAATTATATTTCTCAGCCTAAGTAATCTTATAGACTCATGAGGTGGCACACAGTAAATATATGTCAAAATATACTCATCCCACCAATAAAATACATAAGATTCCTGTTTAACATGAAATATATTTCTGCAGTTCAGTTTGCTGGCCGGTAAGAAAGTACCGTTATTAATAGTTACAGGACACTTCAACTCTGAATACCTACATCGCTGCAATGCGTCGGTCGCCATTGGCGTCGCACAAGCCTGACTTACGGACTCGACTGGTGTTTAATTACAGTAAAATATAGCGCCTGCGAATTGTTAGCAATATTCACAAAAAGTTCGCTCCCAAATCGCGAGAGTGAAAAATGTTGCGCTTTATATTCACGAAACTGTTAAAAAAATGCAGAAGACAAATTTAACTCGAAGCTCAGAGCGTACTGAATGAGACAGTATTAGTAACACACAACCGCACCAACAGCTCCGAGGGGTGAAGCGCTAAAGCGTAAAAATAAATAACACGACGTGTGCCTATTTAAGCGAAATAAAAGTGTGTCTCATATGGTCGGCGCCGTCACGTCCACACTCCGCAGTAGGCGCTGAGTTGTGCTCGAATCATGACAATTTGCGTATAAACTGTGAGTTTGTAAAGATCTTAAAAAGTGGGAATAGGGTTGGTCCTTCTATGGTGTTCATATTTTTTTTCAAGTATCAACGCCATTGCGATACGGCCGGTGCATTATCCCCATTACAGTTGTTAGAAATTTACAGCAGAGTATATATACTACAAAATGCTTGCATGGATAAAATATTCATTGCCAAAACAAATGGTAAGTATATGTAGCTTCATCCACATTTGCAAATGTTAGTGTGTTTTACATAACTCTTAGAATAGCAAACAGTGCCGTTCTTTGAATAGGTACCAGCAAGACCGGCGACGGCGAATTCAATTTGTTTAGTACAGTATACAGTACTGTTAACACTGTTAATTGGTCCTTCTGCTGTTTGAGAGTGAGGCACGTGGCTCGTGTCTCGACCTCGTTATGTAGTGATGCGGAGTCGCGGAAGACGCAGTACGGACCAGGGAATGGAGGGAAGGGGGTGGGGGTTTGAGTAAGGGATGAGTGAGGTCCCTTGTTTTTGTTTCCCACTAACTTGATATCTAGCCACCGAGCTCCATAAAAACTATATAAAAGCGGTCCCCGTGCCGATGTTTGATAAAGACATCTATTAATCTTCCCATAAAGTGAACTCACGCCATTGCGTGTGTATGTGTGTGTCGTGCGATGTGCCAACACTGCCAACTGGGTTAATGTCACCATCGCCACCCCATCGCCACCCCATCGCGATGGCATATTACTAGTTTACGAAAATAAAGTTTTGAATACTGTATTTCTAAAATAGAACTGAACAGAAAACAGAGCTTTAGAATATAAAATATAATAATAGGCGAACATTTTCAAAATCAGAAAATAAATCAAATAAAGATGTTATAAATCTCATCGCCAAAGCCATTTAACCAACATTAAGTTGCTAATCATTATACAGCACGTAGTGTTCCAATTGACTCCAGTTTATTGTTTTATATTTCGTGTAAGCTGTATTAGAAACCTAGCCTAAGCCTAGCATATTATATTGTTATGTATTAGAAAGCCTGTCTGTAGCATAGTGTACTGTGCAAAGACATTACTATGTACGTAATTTGTGTTTACATTGGATATACCACTACATATAGAAACTACGTACTTTAGTCTTGACCAAATTTATATGGGACCACCCTTGAAATAAGCTCTATTGAACACAAAAAGAATTTTGAAAATCGCTCCACATGGCGGAGATATCGCGTAACATATATTAAAAAAAACGACTAATTGAGGATCTTCTCCTTTTTGGAAGTCGGTTGATAACAGAAATTACGGCGCATATAATACGGATCACTGCATTTAAGGATGTTTTTATAACTGGTATATTATTGTCATAACATTATTTAAGAAAACGTTTTATTGCAACAAATTCTCACTTTAAGTTTAGAACTTGTCAATACTGGCCGGTTAATTACAAGTTGGAGGTTGTATTCTGTTCTATTAATTAAGACCTTAACTATAATTGTGGAACAAGTTTATAAATGTAGCCCTTAGTCAACACGCTGGCGGCTCGCTGCGTTTAAACGAACCTTCCGAATTAATGCTCCGCCCACGGGTCGAGTTTGGGCGATAAGAGATGAATTGATCAAGTGGTTTTAATAATCACGTTTAACCGAGATCAAAACTTTATCCCACTGTGACCAAATTTATATGGGACCACCCTTGACCTTCTTGATGGGAAAAGAAAAAAAAATCCTCAGTACATTTATGCCATATATTATGTTACGCAATGTCTCCTTACTTGAGACACGTATGGATCGATTTTGATTAATCTTGTATTCAGTTGTGTACTGAAAAACATACATAAGCCTACACTCTATCTTGAAGGGGTAGGTAAAGTCGAACTATATAACTAGAACACCCCAATTTGGCGAACTATTTCCTTCCGAGATGTGATAGCGAGAGCCTATCGCCATACCGGGTACAAATTCTGAACTCCAATCTAATACTAAGCAGAAAAATCATATAAATAACCTAATATCATATACTGCCAAAAGATCAATTATAAGCTTTTTCGATATCTGATGACCGAGTACGAAACAAAGTTTGTCTCCGCATCACAAATGCACCGCGACTCACGTTTACAAGTTAAATCAACTTTTAGTAGGTTGGGACTTTTAAGTGAGTTGGGTTCAATCTTAGATCCTCTCTATTGCTGTTTACTTCTGTCCAATGTGTTCCGATTTTCATTATTCTCATATTTGATAGAGCTAACTCAAAACTGCTCCCGTATAGAGATCATGAAGAATCAAACATAACACGATCACCATACTTGTACGAAAATTATTTTTTTTCTTTTAAAACATGTAATTTAAATAAAATATCTTGCCAATTCGGCTTATACACGTGCAAGTATGAGCTACCGATCTACACCAGCCCACATCGCTCTAGTTTCAGGTCTCTCGTGTCACCTGCTGTGCCAGTTTATCTAGCGTTTATGGAAATTTAGGGGATTCGATACATTTGCATATTAACTGACGGGGTCAGCTCACGACGAAAAGTAAATTCAGGGCTCATATTCTATCTTCATTACAATACGGATATACTATATAGCCTATTTGGTTAAGGTTTCGTCGTAGCATAGTTACCATGAAAACAGTATACTGGTTTGGTCTAGTAAATCTACTGGTCCAAATCCTAAGTTAGACAATTACCTCTACAATATAATATGTCTGCAATTTTCCATTCAAAAACGACTTCGAACTATTCTATCGGATCGGAATATTACTTTTACAACTTTTTAATTCGATAATGATTGAAATAAAATGTGAACCATTGTAAATACAAATTCGGCATTTGTTCACGTCATATGTTTGAAAGGATCGTAAAGAAATATATAGCGGAAATAGATTCTCAACGGGGCTATATCAGCTGAGGTGCGAGCGCGCCACCGCGCCGCGTCTAATGGTGGAAGCAAATACGAAGTTCCCTTTCATAAACAGCCTTTTGAGCCGCACCTAACCGGATGCACTGCGCTGTGACACTCGTGACTTCATACAAATAAATTCTGAACACGGGAGATTTGAGTAAGTATTTGAAAACAAATGCGACGCCGGAACAAACTTTGATGATTGTTATGTCACAGGTAGATTGCTGTAAAATCGCAGTTTCAATTTGGTTTATAATGATAGCATCCACAGTCACACAGAATGAAATAAGAATAATCTTTATCCAATAACTACTGAGAATTTTAAAAGTGTCTTCCTACATAATATATCAAAGTTGTGATAAGATCAAAAACGAACCTCTGAGAATACAACATTGTGTTATAACTATGATAAGACCCCATATCTGACAAAAATGCTCACCGTTATAACTGAACTACATCATTCTAATAACACGATTTCTAGCAGCCGGCCTCGGTGTGATGCGTGCTGCGCGAATCCACGTTCACATACTCTGTGACTTATACAAAACATCTGCCAATCACCAGAACTAGGAGGACAACGTATTCCTCACGTGTCTATGTATGAGTATGTACGAAAGTATGAGAACCCTCGTTACATTAGCATTCAATTTCAACCTCACTTTCTCTGAATACATTTTTCAAGCAACTTTTTTTGGACAAGTTTGTTTGCAACGTATCGAATAACATGACGAGTGAGGGTCGAGGCTGCACCTCGCCTCCCTATCCGCCCCCTCTTGTCCCGCCGGAGTATACAAGTTTAATTACAGGCACGCTTGAGTTGTTGTTCAAAGGTTACCGGAACACTTAACGACGCGTCCATTATTCATGGGTACGGAACCATATCACGAGCCGAGTTACTCGCGTCTTACTTAACAATTGTAATGCGAGGACACGGACATAGAAAAATGAGATAGCTGGTCAGCTCGTTGGTAATAAAGCCAAAATTTTAAAATAACATTATGTTTTCAAAATTTCTCGAAGTACTCGAGAAACTCGAAAAATCCTTGTCGAGAATTCTCGTACCTCGAGAAATAAAAATGGTCGAGAAATCAAAACCCCTATTCTAGGGACATGTTGGTGTAAATTGAAATTATGGTTTAATTGTATTAAAAGTTCTGCAGCCAACATTTTGACCTCTCCTGTAATAATGGTGTTTTGGTGTTTGATGCTGTATGCTTCTGAGGTATACCGATATTAGTTTTAATTATACATTTGTGCTGGTGATTCAGTTTTGGTAAAGGCTCAGACGGTACAATTAGTACGTAATTCACGAGTCACGACCTATATCGGCCGCTCAGAGTGTCCGCCGCGAACGAGCCGCTAGCGGCTGAGGGGCTGACACTTCGTCACACGTCACCAACCTAACTGCTGAGGTCACTGTACCACTATCTGCATGGGGTATACTGCAAACAACGCATAACTTAAATTGAATTTTGCAAAACATTACACTGTGTTACACCTGTTTGATTGCAGCTGAATTGGAGTGATAATTAAAAAAAATAAACATTTATATGATAGAATATATAAATGGAGGATTTCTCTCAGAATCTCTCATATCTTCATGGTCGGCTCACGACTCCCTAACAATCAGGTGACCCAATTTATTAGTGTCCGCTATAAAAAAGGTTCATTTTTTAACACCGGTATTTTCCGGGTGAGCTTATCGTCGCATCGGGCACAAATCCAATATCAGAAAATATTTTTACCAAAGCTGAAGCTCACATAATATATATGTTTTTTCTATCGTTCTGGTCACACGTGATTATACCTCTATTGTTCCATCAAAGAAAATAAGCGAAATAATTTTTAATTATTACGACAGTTTGTAATTTTTATGAAACACCTTTGATCCGTGTTTACATTGGATCTTAGTTAATCACAGTTCTATGGCGACGTTTAGCTGCTACTGAATACAAAACTGACTTACGGTTGCCGACTTTTGAAAGGTTCAAATGAAAATGTTATAATAGATAAAGTACACGGTAGTCGGTAACATATCTTTTTGTAACATTTTAATTCCCTTAACTATGTTTAGGGATTTGAATTTATGAAAGGTTTAAGGTGTAAGGTTCAATATATTTTTATTTTGATTATTTTGTGGTAATAAAGTTTCATGTGGATGAAGCTTTATAATTATGAAATTTTAGACACTTTAGATAACGGTTTATCACGACAACGGTGCACAAGCATTCAGATTAGGGTAGAAAAAACCTCAGTTGTTGTATCATGATCATCGTGATAATGATTTCTGATTTAAAAATAATCTGATTGCGATAATGTCAATAATCATTTAGTTAATAAATTGTCAGGATAAGCTTTTTCTTTGTCTGCATGATATTCGAGTGACTAACGATGATGTCACTGAGAACTTTCTGAAGGTTCAGCTCTGTGGATAATTGCACATAATATCCATCATCTGTTGAGGTCCTTATTCTATGCTCCACAGTCCTTACCTAATAGCCACTGACTAGTGACGTCCACGTCACGTACGCGGCGCGTGACCGCGGTGCGCTGCAGTATAACACTGCCGAGTTGTGTGGACGCGTTTTGTGCACGGCGTGAGATGCTCGGCGCGTGTTCTACACTCGGTCGGGCTATCTGCACCGTCCACTCGCCACTACTGTATTTTCAGAGTAAAATCTGTTAGAGTTTATTGTCGTTCAAGCGGTATTATGTTACACACAATCTCAATATTGTGTTTCGTTAAGATTGCTTTTAAGGTATATCTCTGCATTACTTATGATATGGTGTAAATATTATAGAGGTACACCTCACATATTTTTACGCCAAAACTACGCTACAACTACTATAGCCAGTTACATCTTTAGCATCAATCTCAACATCGTAAGTCTTAACCAGTTTAATACCACTGTCACACAGAGCTCCAACGTAAAGTTTCAGCTCGCTAGCGCTACTGCGTTACGTTCAGTGAGTGAGGTTTCCGGTTGTACAGGCTCGGGAAACAACGAGCTTATATTGTAATGTATATTTTGTATGTGCAATGTAAGAACGTATTTAACGTTTAAATACAAACTACCCACGGAATCCGTAGTAAACTATATTGATGTATTTAATTGTATACTGTTTTACGTATTATAAAAATAAGTAGTGCGTTGAATGTAACGCATAATGCGGCACAGTCGATAACAGAATACAGATAGCCGCGCTGCAGTCCACCGGTGCAACCATCCACAATTGTGCTAACTAGCACGTAGTTATCACGTTTCAGAAGATACTGTGAAATATGTTTTGTTGTAGCAAAAGGCCAATAAACAAAGATCGTGTGAAATGCAACCGTAAAGGCCCTTTTGAACATATTAAAAGTATGCACAAAATTTGCTACAGCTCAGTTCTAGTTCTTAGGAAGACGATGTTTATTTGTTTTTATTTTATTTATTTTGAAGGTAGGTACACCCACAGCACTACATATTACAACATAAGACCGTAATATGTCTCGCGGAATACCGCCACCGCGCCACATTACGCAGTGTCTAAATAACCCGCGGACGGCCTCCACCGCATAAAAAATGCGAAGATTATTTTACGTAAACACGAGATTTATACTGCCTAGGGGCTGTTCTCCCGTAATAATGGGGTATAAATCGCCCCCCCCCCCCTCACTACCGCCCAGCTCTCCTCAGGCCAAACCCCACAACGTGCCTCCAATAAATATAGTTTAAAATTCATGTAAACGGTGCATCCATATTCCCAAATATGACGTTAATGCGCCCGCTCTGTGTTCCGCAGTGTGTGTTGTAGACTGCAAATTGGGGCGTGCGAATAAAGTGTTATTTTATTTACCGCATTACATAAATACATAGCACTCATGTAAACCAGACACTATACATGTTTAAAGTTATGACAAATAAACTACAAACACAAGCCTAGACGACATCAATAAATGTCCGTTTCACAGGGATTCCTTTTTGTCGCTTCTAATTTTTTTAATACCGAAATCATTTTTAACATGTTTATCTGTACTCTATAAGCTGCGGCCTGCCATCAGCACTTACCATCAAGAGATTGTAATCACCGGCACGGGTAGCATATTGTATAATAATGCAGCAGTCTGTCGAGCACATCATCTGTCGCACGTCCAAGACACCGCTGCAATCAATCACACCGTCCGCATCGCAACAGGCCTCCACAGACCACCCCGCACGGATCTACCGCTCATAGTCTGTCTCTGTGGTCAGTGCCCACTGCGGGACATGCATATACTGTTCTTCTCTTATTGGGCTCTGAGTGCTCTGACACATAGAACATCACTGTGACCCAGTGGACAAGTGCAGGATGCAACGAAGTCACTGTGTTCTTACGTCATAAGTGATTAATACCGCACCCTTGCGTGGTAGAGTAACGCTCTACACAAGTTTGCCTACAGTGTGAATGGGTCTGTTTGGCCAAACAATCACTTTCTCAAAGAATTACTGCACAACTGAAGAATACTAACATTACAATAAGGGATTCGGTAGTTGCTAACTGCATTGAGATAACACTAGTTTTTACGGTTTCTATCGCGATTTGTTTTTTGTTTTTAGTCCCAACGTTTCGAAAGCTTTACAAACTTCGTGATAACGGGTCGGACTGAGGTGTCACTTGTCCAAAATAATAAAAAATAAGATTATTAGTTTAGATAGATTTATAGTAGTATTCGTTGCTAACTGCGTTAAGATACTCGTATTATTTAGTTGTCCGGCAAACTTGATAAGTAGTCCAGGTTTCCAGTTTGGATTCTTCATGCACAAGGACTCGCAAATCCTGCGCATTACTGAGTTACGATGCTCCATAACAGAGGGCGAGCTTATGAATAAACAGCGGCTGCTTCCGCGGCGAGTCGCGACTATAAACCTCACCGCAACCCGCACGTCCCGCACGTCCCGCACATCCCGCACATCCCGCACATCCCGCACCTCCGGCTCGTAAAACGCTCATTTCCTTTGTTATTTATAGTGGAAGTAACAATATGCCCTTATATTGAAGGTAAATGAAGCGGCCACCGCGAAATTTTCTTTTGCAGGAAATAGCATTTCGATTTCTCACAACGCCCCTCGCACCCTCCCCTAGCCTCCCCTCCTCCTCCCGTCAGCGACGCAACGAACCGATGCGATCGTAGACAAAGAAACGTTATTAGCTTGTTTATTCACTTCACTGGACTGCTGTATTGAGACAACAGCTGTTACTTCACAAAATAATACAAACGAAAATTTATATACTTTTTTTGGAATAAACAGCTTCCGATAAAAGTGTTGGTGTTAAACGTATTTAACTGAATAGGAAGAAATTTCACGTTGATTTTTCGGCAGGGCTTTTGAATATAATTATAAAAAGTTTTATCGATACCAGTTATATTATACTGCATTATCAATAATTTATAATATAATTTCTACAAACTATATTTATGTTAAAGCCGATGCGCAGTCCTTGTGGTATAATTAAACTATTATTCATTTTAAACTTTTATATTTCTAATCTACCATATTTCCGTCGCGTAATAAAGTACCAGCTTCTACTCATATCAAACAGAGCCTGGCCGGCACAAATTGCAAAATCACGTTGTAACTCATTTTTGATCAAAATGTTCAATGATATATATCTAGATGATGTGGTAACTGGCAAGTTACATTTATTCCGGTTAGACAAACTTTTTATCGTATAAAAGTTGTTATTCAAAGCTGTGAACAAAAGCGTGCAGCATCGTAATATCTCGCTCGATAGGCGATTGCTACACACGGTTCAATCGCAATAGCAACTGTAGCAATCAGTTGAAAAATGTACAAAACCAGAGTTTGCAGAACAATAACAGTATAACAACAACAACAGTATAACAGTATAACAGGCTCCGGCGAGCGGCGCCAGACGGGACGGATCGCGCTGACTGTGTGGCGAACTGGACCGATACCGAGAGACATCACTAGTCGCTAGAAGCTACCCCTGCATGATAGGGTTGACAAATGATAATATTTTTTCACAAATTACGTAGGGTTTTTTTATTAGAAAAACTAACAAATGAGCAGGTAGGTTACAGGATGGAAGTGATCTCCATCGCGCATAGACACGCAAAACACAACGCGTTGCCAACCTAAAAGTAGGGAAATGGTGATTGGGAAAAGGAGGGGGGATTTGGGCCACTGTAAATCACACTCACCGAATGAAACGCGACAGCGAGCAGTCACTTTACGTCGCTTTTCTGTAAGACAGTAGTATCAAGCCGGTCGAGGCGGCCCATTCGTGCTGTAGACTTAACTATCTACAGCGTGGCTCTCCACCACCACCACTCCAATAATAGAAACGAACATTAAATGTGCTGAGTGCGTTACATTTTAAAGTGGCAACCCTGAAAGCTGAGTTGATTTTATTGTTGTATTCTGTTTCGAGGCTTTTTAGATGGAGTTGCCTGTCTGTCCGTGAATACAGGACCCTCGGTCGATGACACGGGTTTAACTCCATGTCTGCGGGTTTAACGATTTGGCGGTTAAGCGTTATTCTGCTATCCGATCAGTAAAAGGCCGATAAGTAAACAAACTCAATTTAGATATGTCGCCAAAAACTTATTCTAGAGATTTATTAGACTTACGGTCATTTTTATGCATTATCAATTTAAGTTTATAAAATACTATAGCGAATAATAATTGCCTTCTTGGTATAATGGCAGTGCACATCGGTTATGTACCGAGGAGTCTAGGTTCGATTTCCAGTTTGGGCGGGGTGTTTATCTCACACGATTTATCCGAGACTATATATCCAGAGAAGCGGACCGTAAAAACTAAGCCAATTTTTTTCTGTGACATGCTTGAGAAATTGTATTGTGCCGTCCCTTCATTGAGATAAGATAAGGATAAGTAATAATAAACGTTACTTCAAAGAAACGACTAAGTGGTATCGATACCGACTACCGAGTACCGACTACACCGGAGAAATCGACACTCGCATGAGTGCGAGTCCGGTCTCTGAGGAAATTATACTGTGGCAGGACCGCAGGAGGGGGAGCCGCCGACGATTACTGTTCCGGTTTAATGAGTGCTGCGTAGTACGTACCAACCGATATCGGAACCAATTAATGCAATCTCAGTGTGAAATGCTAGCCATTAACGACGACCGCTTCCCATATCATGTTACAGTCATTACATCACTATATTATATTTGCTCAATTTATTAGTTAATCTTCACATCTCTAGTGGTGTAATAAAATTTGTAAAATACTATAACTTTGAAATAAAACGTAATTAAGTCAACCTTTGTGGCGATAAGTAGTAAAGGTTATTATTTATTAAAACATTTGTAACACGCGTGTTTAATTTGATATTTAAAGTCCGGCTGTTACGATCGTACGGTCCCTCGTTCCTTATTAATGATTCTTTGTGAGATACGGCCTACCGCGTACTATTTTAAATGATAATAAGCAAACAAGAGCTTAGGTATTTAGTCACACTCGCCGATTTAGAGCCTTACTAAAGAATCACGCCATACAATGATGGAACTGATACCGAGAGCTTTCCATTGTCAAAATATATTTTTAAGTGAGTTGATTAGAGTTGATTGACTAGATATTGTGTAGTGAGGTGGCGTGGCTCTCATTTCGAGACTGAAAGTGATTTGCGATATCAAGTCGGCGCAATAAAGAGTTATAAGTTAATATTTAGTGGTTTTACGGCGGTCATTAAGGGAGCCGCATTTTTCAGTTTCCTCGTAATTGTAGCTGTGTGAGTTATTCGAGTGTAATCGTTCTAAAGATAACGCAAAATTTATGAGTTATAATGAAGTTGTAGTGTCGTAGTAACAACTCACCTACCGCAAGTATCGCAACCGCAACACAACTGAAACAGAAACGTGCCGACACGAATGTTCCTTTTATTACCGTTTCAATAAAACTGCAAGCACTCTCACACTTAGAACAATATAATGTTTTATTCACACGCAGCTAAACGCATTATTTTTGTATATTCTTACGGAGGCAGAATAGCTAAAGACTACCTGCGTCATGGTAAGTAGCAATGGTCTTTCAAAAACATCGATAATATAATGGATAACATAGAAGACAGAAGAAGAAATCCTACTGACCATCCTCTTCATATAAGTTTTATTAGAGATAATCTTATATACAACTAGCTTTTGCCCGCGGCTACGCACGCGTATTTTGTAGGGCCAACGGTAAAAACTTTTGATAGGTCGATCCACCCAGTCATTTTAGTCTAAATATTCTACAACGGGGCGACTCAGATATCGATTTTGAAATCAATCTGCCCCAAAAAAAAAACAATGGCGGTCACTTTTGACAATTTTGACATCGGTTTCGTCGGTTGGAACCATGGGATGACCCAGATATCGATTTTGAAGTCAATCGGCCGAAAAACAAAGAAAAACAAAATGGCGGTCACTTTTGACAATTCTGACACCAGTTCCGACGTTTGGAACTACGGGGCGACTCAGATATCGATTTTGAAGTCATATAATAATAATAAATAATAATAATGCCGAAAACGACAAAATGTCGAAATATTTAGACCTGGCACATGAGGTTACTCGCATGTGGGATGTGGATTCAACAATCATTGTTCCGATAGTCATTTCTGCCCATGGTTTAATTACCACTGAGCCTCGACCAACACCTCAAGAGGCTCTCGGTTGGTGTATGGGTCAGGAGCCAGATGCAGAAGGCAGTATTACTGGATACGGCACGAATTGTGAGGAGGTTCCTCACTCTGGGGTCCTAACCGCCGGTGGCTTGGGTCCCGAGCATCGCCATCGGAGGGGAATATTTTTATATTTTTAAATGTATTTTTTTTATAGCATATATTTAAAAATGTAAAAAATATCTTTAAAAATAAAGTGTACTGAACATAAATAATAATAATAAGTTTTTATTGAACAGAAACATAACATTAACATAGGGTACAATTGTATGTTGCTAACTGCAGTAGTTAAAAATATAACTGTGTCGCAGCTAGCAGCGCCCACCTCCAGATGTATATATGTTTCGTTATTATAATATTATTATTTTGTTTGTAAAAATTAAAGGAAGTATTAATAAACAAAACTGTTAGTTAGTTTGAATTTAAATCTAGTTGATTGCGTGTGAGTGTGTGTGTGTGTGTGTGTGTGTGTGTGTGTATGTGTGTGTGTATGTGTGTATGTGTGTGTGTGTGTGTGTGTGTGTGTGTGTGTGTGTGTGTGTGTGTGTGTGTGTGTGTGTGTGTGTGTGTGTGTGTGTGTGTGTGTGAGTGTGTGTGTGTGTGTGTGTGTGTGTATGTATGGGTGGTGATGTGTGTGTGTATGTGAGTGAGTGTGTGTGTTTGTGTGTGTGTGTGTGTATGTATGGGTGGTGATGTGTGTGTGTATGTGAGTGAGTGTGTGTGTTTGTGTGTGTGAGTGTGTGTGTGTGTGTGTGTGTGTGTGTGTGTATGGGTGGTGATGTGTGTGTGTATGTGTGTGTTTGTGTGTGTGTGTGTGTGCGTGTATGAGAAGAAACAATATGATTAAGTACGAGATAATAAAAGGTCTTCTGTGGCGTCATATGAAAGAGTCATTAGCCATTCAGAAAGGGTCTCTTTACATTTATTATGCGTCATAGAATGAATATTCAGTATTTTATTAAGACTGTTATATAACTTTGGACTCATGTAATAAAAAGTCAATCAGCCGAAAACAAAAAAAAAACAATGGCGGCCACTATTGACAATTCTGACATCGGTTCCATCGTTTGGAACCACGGACCGACCCAGATATCGATTATAAAGTAAATCGGTCCAGAAACAAAGAAACACAAAATGGCGGTCACTTTTTAGATTTCGACCCCGGATCACTAAACGACTTAAAAATGGTACATAATTCGTAAAAAAATCAATCTGACTCAGAAAATATGGTAACGCCATCTATTGATAAATTTTAAAATCACTTTCAGGCTTCATAGAACTCCCAACAATCTCGCACATATGATGCAAAAATTTCCGTTTCTTTTGATAAAGTTGACCAATTTGAATAAAACAAAGCCTAAATGTTATCCCAAGATGTGGTCTACGATTTCCTATCTAGTTCCATCAAATTACTTTGGTGGTTTTCATTTGATACGTGTACAAACACACAGACAGACAGACAGACAGACAAAAATTCTAAAAATGATAAAAATATGTTCTATTACTATTTCTAAACCACCCCAATTTTTTTTATTCAAATCTATGCAATGTACAGACACGCGAAATTTACATTCTTATTATATGTATTGATTGATGATGATTGTAGTCTAATCGATCCATTTATCTCATAAAAGGCTATCTCTATCTCATATAGCCTATTATAAGATAAATGGATGGATTGTATCTCTGTAGATACTATGAAAGGTACATCATCATCATCATCATCAGCCATAGGACGTCCACTGCTGAACATAGGCCTCCCCCAAAGATTTCCAGATCGACCTGTTGGAAGCGGCCTGCATCCAGCGACTTCCTGCGACCTTTATCAGGTCGTCGGTCCACCTTGTCGTGTTTCTCTACGTGATCAAATCAGGAATGAGGAGATCCGTAAAAGAACGAAAGTCACCGACATAGCCCAGAGGATTAGCAAGTTTAAATGGCAGTGGGCAGGGCACATAGCTCGTATATATGTACATAATGAGATAATATTGTTCGGGTTGGAAATAAACTAAATAGAGTATTTTGTGTGGTAGAGCCACGCTTTAGACATTACTGTCTACAGCACGAATGGGCTGACTCGACCGGTTTGATCCACCGTCTCATAGAAAACCTACGTAAAGTGGCAGCTCGGTGTTGCGTTTCATTCGGCGAATGAGATTTCCCGTGATCATCCCCCTCCTTTTCATACATTCCATTTCACTCCTATTCAACGGTTGGCAACACGCACCCATGATACATTTGTGGCTTGTGATCCACGTGTTCATTTGCCAATCGCTAGTAAAAAAATATTCATTTGGAAAAAAAATACGCACGTTTTCATTCTCATAACACAATCGTAAACAATGATTAATAATTGTCTACGATTGTATTATGAGAATGCAAAACGTGTGTAAAAACATAATAGCAGTGTTGTTGTACCGCCTGATCCCCGCATCCCGTGCCCCACCCGCCGCGCGTCTCTCACCCGGATTACCATTATAATTATGAAAAAAGGAAACAAGAGATTGTACGGATAACCGTCGCGTCGCTTCCCAGCTAGCCCTCACCACCCTGCGCCACCCGCGCTCGTCGACCAGGGGCCCGCGGCCGCACACCTCATAATTATGTTTATGGAGTTAGTGTTCGGAGCTTTACAACTGTTATTTATTGAAGGCTCCCACTTTGTAGACACTGCTATGGGTTTTTGATATTAATCGCGGTTTTACCGCGCGCGGTCACGAGATCCGCCTCGTTTGCTTCACGCGGCGACTCAGGCTGCGGTCACGATCGTAGCGGAAGCGGCGGAGGCGCGGGGAGCGG
The DNA here is from genome assembly GCA_036417725.1 of Clanis bilineata. Taxonomy (NCBI): domain Eukaryota; kingdom Metazoa; phylum Arthropoda; class Insecta; order Lepidoptera; family Sphingidae; genus Clanis; species Clanis bilineata. Next base: position 16,153,418 of record CM071157.1, read on the forward strand.
CGCGGCAACGTAACGCCATTTGCCAGACCCGTTGTCGCACCGCTCGCCACGCCGTGCCGCTGCCTTCGAGGCCAGCAATTCCATTTAAATCTATGCATTGGATCGCGCCGCTCGCCGTGCCGCCACCGCCGCTCTGCACCCGCCGAGTTCGAGTCCGCACCCTCACGCCTCACAGCGCGGAGCGGCGTGGTGCGGTGCGGTGCTATTAAGAGAGAGCGCTGAAGGCTCTATTACTTCGCCTTCAAAGTGCCTCAAATAAACTTTTTCAATTTTTGTTTTGACTTTTGCAAACATTACGTAACATAGAAGATTGTGCAATCACATAAAACTCCATATTAAGTTTTATAGAAATTGCTATGCTGCTACCGCCACGTTGCTCGGCCACGTATATATTTTATAGAGGTACAAACGCATGGATTATAATGTTATCATATTATACTGACACTACATACTAAATTGTATTGCAACTACTTAATTCATTTTCGACCGACTTCCAAAAAGGAGAAGGTCCTTAATTCGTTTGTATTTTTTTTATGTATGTTACGCGACATCTCCGCCAATTGGTCACGATGTTTTTGTTTTTATTTTACATGGACGTTACCTTATTGTAGATTGGCTGCTCTAATTTAATGTAAATTATTGATTTTTTTTGTTTTCTTATTTGTGTATTAATATCTGACTGTAAACTGGTTATTATTCTTAAAAAGAGCAACGTCAGAGTTTCTTGCCCGTTCTTCTCTGACGAACCAGCTTTCCGAATTGGCGATAGAGTAAACATTTTAGACGGAATCTAAACAATATGTGACATTTTATGGATTCAATAAACGATTTGATTTGATTTGATCGGATTCACACACATTCCGCTCTTGGCAGCGGTCGCTCTCGGACGTATTGTCACTGCACCTGCAGTGATTTTACAACCGATTACCGGCCTGTTTGTCAGGTCGGATTGCAGCCCCGCGCTGCCGTCTCGGTAATCCGACCATAAAACAAAGCTCCGCTTTGTTTTGTCGGTTACCAGACAAAGGGCCCATCCGCGTCCTTTTCAGGACAGGGGTTAGCCCGAATTCTCGGTATATTATCTATTGTCCCCTTCAGGGAATTAGCTCGGTGGTAAACCTCACGGTGTCAACAAGCCGAAGCTAGCGGTGACCCGGCCCGCGCCACGCCCCCTCAGGGCTGAAGCAAGCCGGACGGGTGCGGATAAGGAATTAGTGGAGGCACACCACTCTTTCCCCCGCATATCTCCTTCCCAACCCTACCCATCCCGATTTCCATCCCGTGTATCCGGTTGAGTGTGCGGTCCTCGGACCAATACCACTTACGGTGCACGGACTGTTAGGAACCCTTTCGCACATTAAGATTGGCAAAGGGATACCAGCTTAGGGCACACCTAATTTTAAGTACACCCCCCCTCGCCTATACCCGGCGAGGAGGGTCATTCACCAACTCAGCCCCGGGCACACCCACCCGGGGACGTAAATTCACGCGTCCCACCGCGACCCGCGACCCGCGATCCGCGACCGTACGTCAGTGCGAGCGCCGCCCGGTTTCTTCTAGTGTGTTCTTTCCCGGGCGGAACGCACCCCGCGTCGGAACACACTCGCGCCTTAAACCTCGACTTCCCAAGCACTCGCGATGGCCCCGCCAAAACAGAAGCTTGTCGTGGCCCTCGCGAAGGCGGCGGAAAACCCACTCGCGTGGGCTCGTATTGAAACTCTCTTTAGAGAGATTATGCCGGACCTTTTTGCCGACGAGACGGAGAGCCCGTCAACGGACGACGGACCCTCCGCCTCGCCCACCGCTCCCTCGGGGCCCATCGCTACGGCGATGGAAACCGATTCACCCGCATCCACCAAGAGGCCCGCGGCTTCTTCAACCTCCGGCGATTCTCGGTCGGAATCATCGTCATCCGAGCAGGATGACGACGGTTTCACGACCGTGAAGCGCGGGAGGCGGAAGAAGCCGCGATCGGCCACCGCCGTGTCGGTGGCAACTCCGGCGCCCTCTGCGCTGGCCTTCGACACCGACTCGCCGGCTTCCCCCTCACCCCCGTCCTCACCAGCCGCACCCTCTAGGCCCTCCGCTCCCTCTGAGCCAAAGGGCAAAAAACCTCCCCCAATCAACATCCGCGTCCCGGATGGTAGCTCCTTACCCACCCTTCTCGCGAAAATACAGTCTCAGGGCATCACCCTGAGAAACAATAGGTGGAATAGCCTCCACAAAACAGTCACCGTCATGCCGGATACGGTGGCCGACCACCGCGCCCTTACCAAGTGGATGTCTTCCGGAGACATCAACTATTACACTTACGCCCTCCCCGAGGAGCGCACCTACCGCTTTGTTATACGCGGAATCCCCCTAGAAATGTCGACCGATGAAGTCACATTAGGCCTTCAAGAGAAAGGCATCTCTTGCGTCCGGGTTACCCGTATGCACCGTCCCGCCCGCGCAGACGCCACTCAGCAGCCCTACGAGATGGTCCTCGTAGAATTGGAGACCCCCGCTGATGCCAAACATCTGTTTGCCATCAGCGACATTCTTGGATTCCGCGGCTTCACCGTGGAGACCCCCCACCGCAAACGGCTAATCGGGCAGTGCCACAACTGCCAACTGTATGGCCATTCATCGCTGCGTTGTCGCATGCCCGCCAGGTGCGTCAAGTGCCTCGGAAATCATGGAACTGCACAGTGCCCACGTCCCAAAGATAGGACCCAGTGCACGGAGCCGCCTTCGTGCACCAATTGCCGCCAAGTAGGCCATCCGGCTAGTTATCGTGGGTGCACGCATGCCCCCAAAAAACCGACCCGAGCTCCTAAAGCTCTACCCCCCAAGGCCCCTCAGGCTAAATTCATCCCTGCACCCATCCCGGCGCGCAACCATTGGCAGTTGCCAAGCAAGCAAGCCGAAGAGGTAGCAGCCACCACCCAGGCCCTCGGCGGAGTCACTCCCGCCACCCCGGCCACACCTCCCGCCACTCCCAGTCAACACCCCGCGGTCCCTACCACTCCTGCTCCAGCTCCCACTCCTGCGGCCTCCCGGGCTAACCCTCCCAGGGCAGCCCAGCCGCGCCCCAAAAACCCTGCACCCCCTACCGCGGCGGGTCGCACACTCTCTAAGGCTGAAGTAGATGCCATCTACGACGCCATCATAAACCCCCCGATCGACTACTACACCCTTATCTCTGATAAAATAAGGGAAATAGCAGCCAAGGGCCACCCGGACGCAAGACTGGTGTCTGACTTAGAAATTCTCTATAGGGAACACCGATCCTACATCGCTGACTTAATTTTACCGCCTTCCGATGGCTAACAACAATAATATTTTTTCCCCCCCGTCGCGGACCAAGCCTCGCTCCCTCAGAGTGGGCTTTTTCAATACCAATGGTATTCGCGGCCAATGTGCCGAAATCGCACACTTTGTCCGCGATAACAATCTGGACGTTTTCCTCATCCAGGAAACGTTCCTCAAACCTGCTCACCGAAACCCTAATATCCCCAATTTCAAAATGGTGCGGAACGACCGCACTACTGGCCCTTTTGGTGGCACCCTAATATACTTTAAAAGGTCCCTGCACTGCATACCTCTAGACCCCCCCGAAAACCTGACGAACATTGAGGCTTCAGTCTGCAGGCTAGCAATGACAGGACATCCGCCGATCACCATCATCTCGGCTTACCTTTCACCCAAAAAGGAGCTTCACTCCAATGAAATTTCGACCCTACTGAGCATGGGGGAGTCTGTCCTTCTGGCGGGCGACCTCAACGCCAAGAACACGCTCTGGAACTGCAACTCTACCAACAGCAGAGGTGCAGCACTAGAGCGGTGTTTAGACACTATTGATATGGAAATTCTAGTTCCATCAGAACCCACCCATTATAGTACAATTAACGACAATCACCGACCTGACATACTCGACATAGCGCTTGCAAGGAACGTATGCCTACGCGTGCGTTCCATGCAGGTGCTACAAGAGTTGGACTCTGACCACAGACCTGTGATCCTAGATCTAGTCCCTATAAACGGTCCCACAGACACAGGTCCTAACGTACCGATGAAGGTGAAAACGAACTGGCGTCTCCTAGGCACCAAGCTCGAGGACACCTCATCCCCTGATCTCTCCGCGATCCCGACCAACATAGTTACTCCTGAAGAAACGTCCGGCGCGATTCGCTCCTTCACCGCACATATCCAAAACGTCGTGAGCGACAGCTCCGAGAGGGTGCCGGAGGCTATGCTTAGCCATTGGCACCTTCCCGAAGACGTGAAATGTGTGGTGAGGAGGCGAAACGCCGCGCTGAGAGCCTGTAAGACGAATCCCTCCCCGGATCAACGGCATCTAACGCGTTTCCTCCAACGCGAGGCCAAACGTCGCATCCAAGAGGCCGTCGATTCGAGGTGGGAAACTCACCTATCAGAGCTAGATCCAACTCACCAGGCTTTCTGGCAGTTGTGCCGTTCCTTCAGGAGAAATGATACAGTCACCATGCCCCCGCTCAATCGTCCGAATCAACGCCCGGCGTTTGACGACGACGAGAAAGCGGAATTGCTTGCCGACAGCCTGGAGGCTCAATGTTCACTCACCTCAGTTCCCATTGACCCAGAGCATCTCGTTGCGGTTGACACTTTTGTCGAAAGTAGGAACGCAATCCCGCCGCCACCGATACCGGTTCCGCGTCCGCGCCCGACAAACGTCGACCCGGATGTCGACCAACCGCCCGACCCACTCGCGCCGGTGACAATCGAAGAAGTCAGTTCTCTGATCAAGGCGCTCAAAAGACGAAAAGCCCCCGGGGGTGACGGTATATCCAATAGAGTCATGAAAATGCTCCCGGAGCATCTAGTTAAAATTCTCGCTGACATCTTCAATGCAGCGTTCCAAAACAGCCTCTTTCCAGACGTCTGGAAAGAGGCGGTTGTGATAGGTATTCACAAGCCGGGGAAACCCGCTTTCGAACCCTCCTCTTACCGTCCCATCAGTTTACTCAGCGCTCTGGGTAAACTCTACGAGCGAATCGTCCTCGATCGCATCAAGATAGTCGCCCACCTTCACCATCTGCTCCCTCCAGAGCAGTTTGGTTTTCGTAGTAGGCACAGTTGCGTGAATCAGATCCTCCGCATCACGGAGCATGTCCACGACAACTTTAGGCGCGGAATCCCTACCGGTGCTCTTTTCTTTGATATTGAAAAAGCATTCGACAAAGTGTGGCACAACGGCTTGCTCTACAAGTTGTATACCTTCAATGTGCCCACACAGCTCGTGCACATCATACGAGAATTTTTGTCGAATCGCGGTTTCAAATATCGCGTGAAGGGAACTCTTTCCTCCCGACACACCATCACTGCCGGAGTCCCGCAAGGCTCCGCTTTGTCCCCTTTTCTTTTCTCGCTATACACAAGCGATATCCCTAAACCGAAAGACGCCCATCTGGCGCTCTTCGCTGACGACACGGCAATCTACGCTTCACGTAGAGACCCGGACAAAGTGATTCGCATTTTGCAAACCGCAGCCGATGAACTCGGTGAGTGGTTCCGCAAATGGCGAATCACTGTCAACCCCGCCAAAAGTCAGGCAATTCTCTTTACCAAGAGAATTTTCACCCAAAAGCCTAACGCTTCAGTCACCATGGCCAATAAGGCTATCCCTTGGACCAACAACGCCAAATATCTAGGAGTCAACCTTGATCGGAGACTGAACTTCATCACTCATGTAAATGCGGTACGCGCGCGAGCCGCAATCGCGTTAGCACGATTACATTTTCTCTTAAACCGTAAGAGCAAGTTGTCAGCCCGCAACAAGATTAGGATCTACACAACGTGTATTAGGCCGATAATGACTTACGCGTCGCCCGTGTTCGCTCACATACCGCCCGCTCGACTTAAGCGTATGCAAGTCCTGCAAAACGTCTTTTTAAGACGAGCGCTTAACGCTCCGTGGTACATACGTAACCACGACCTCCACGTGGACACCAACTTGCCGACCATCAGGCATTTTATGCAGATGGCTAGCAGACGCTACTTCGATCGGGCGGCACACCACCCAAACACGCTTGTCCGTCAAGCGTCAATATACACTCCATTTGACCGTGCGAAATGGAGACGTCCTAGATCCGTTTTGTCAGACCCTGATGACGCCATCACTCTGGCCATTCAACGTAAGATCGAGCATCTTAAATCGCTCCCACACTCCACACGACCGATGTTCCGTCCCCGCCGACGAGGACCACGCCGCGCTCCCAGTAGCAGCCCCCCCGACCCTGTTAACAATTCCGGCCCGCGTGCCGATGACAGAAATGGATAGTTAGGAAAACACGTCCACACTCCCCTAATCGTTGATGTCTTCAACATCACCCTCTCAGTGACCGCCCTGAGCCGAGGTTCGTAACCCGTTAGTGGGTTGCCCTCAGCGTGGTCACCTAACTTTATGGGTTGGGCGCACCTGCGTTCATCCCAACAGACCGGTGTGGCTGAATTTGCCGACTCGGTTAGGCAAGCAGCTGTAGGGCCAAAAAAAAAAAAAAAAAAAAAAAATGATCGGATTTGAAGTCGGTCTGTTAAGTTTTTAAACTTGTCATTATTTTAGTAAATTGTTTATGAAAAGAGTTCATATATTTAAGTAGTCTCTGTCGTAACTTACTAATGGCATATAATCTTGGCATTATCTCATGTAGTGTAATAAGTCCAAGTATCTTTTACGGATATTAATACCCATAATTATAGCAGAAAGACCATGTTATTCATATAAAGGTCGACGCACAAAATATAATTTGTTCTGTATGATATTGGTAAATTATAGCTGAGTAATATAAGCAGTTGTGTATGAGGCGTGGCAGTCGGCGCGGGTGTCGGCGCGGGTGTCGGCAGGCGCGGCGTGATGAAGCACGCACTTACACACATCTGGTACACGAGACGTTATTTTAGTTGGGGACAGTAATATCTCTATTATTTTGTTTCGGTGCCCTTGTTCCCCGGCGGCCGAGTCGGTACACAATGTCGCGCAGGCGGCGCAGGTCATCGAACAGGAGCGTTGTATTGTTTCAAAGTGGGTCGACACTCGGTACTATGTTATAGGACAGATTGAAACTCACTAACAAATTGAACAGCTACAATTAATCACTGACCACTAATTCGTAGACTACTTTAAAAATATAGTTGGCGTATCATTGTACACTAAGAATTGGACCAACTTTTCGGTCAAATAACGAGGTTTATTTTTTTCCGTAGTAATGACGCTCAGTGTCGTTAGTAGGAGTTAATTATGTTAGTTTTCAATTCCTCAAAACTTTTAATTTGTTTTCGATTTCTTCATACATTATTATAGTTCACACTAGTTTCCGAAAATGTGGAAAAGAAAACATTACCGGTTATTCCGACTCAAAACTCGTAGTAGACGTAATCATAATGTAATAAGTCGCTTAATAAATAAATACATCCAGCAGTCCCATATGGCTCACATTATCCCTGTGCGGCAATCGAACCTGCGGAACTCGCCCGCTGCGCCACGAAGGCTGTCAAATCAAATAAAAACCAAATAGAAAAGTATTTTATATCAATTTTTAATGCAACAAGATATGTTACTCACTCGTTTTGAATTATCAGCATAGAGTATCGGTACACAGGTGACAGGACCCCAGTTTAATAAAGCAGGTAGCTTCATGTGATTTGATAAGAACGACATCTTGAGGAATTTCTCTAAGCAAGAGAACGATAGAACGCTTTGAATTTCGTCAATCAAAATATATAAGTTTACACAGGCTTTGATCTAGTTCTTTACATTAATAAGTGGATATATTTTTCTGTCTACTGGCAAAAGTTTTTATTAATACTTAGTACTTATTTCTTTGAATAATAATTCATTCATCAATAATTCAAAACACAAATAATTTTAAACACGAAAATATATTTTCTAAAAACGAGTGACGACATTCAAATTTGCTAATGAAAAGAGGTGCGCGGCGTACAAGATTTGAAGAGCTTATGTGCTTTTGCTTCAGTTACCACTTAGCAGTAATATCGATAAATTAAAAACGGGATAAATGTACGCGGTCGTATATGGTCCATAAACTCATATCGGCTATATTTACATTACTAACAAGTAACAACTTTATCTTATTGGTATTTAATATAACCTGTAGGTTTTTTTCTTTTTACTCGACTCTACCGAAATTTGCCATTTTAAAGCTTAATATTTCGCAAAAATGGTTTTCACAAATGTTTTTTTTTTAACGAACTATCCAACGATACCCCACACTACGGTATAGTTGAGCAAAAAAAATCATCCCAACTTGATGCCCCTTACTTATAAAAATATTTAAGCGCTGGTTATGTTTAAACATAGGTTGTCCCTTTCATTTTAAACAATGTAACGCAAGGAAAAAAGTGACAAGCTATTCTTAGCGAAAAGATAAGCGAAAATGTGTGATTTTATTTTACGATTTTTTCTGTGTTATACATATTATGTATACCCATGCCAAATCACAGCTCACTAGTACTAATAGTCTCTGAGATAAACCATAGTCAGAACGACAGACAGACGGACGGGCGGATATGCCGTAACTATAAAGGTTTATTTTTTGCTATTTGGCTTCCTAAAAACAAACGATCTGTGGAAAACACGCTGCAGCCTGCAGTTCGTTCAGTTTTCAGTACGTGACGTCGCGTTGGAACTTGAACGACGCGGGCGGGAGTCGAAACTCCATCGAGCACATTACTACGAGACTGAAATTCAAAAAGCTAATGAAACACTACTCCTATTAATTTACTGTTATATAAGAACATGACAATGACCGTACTTGCTGTTTATTTAACATAATTGTTACTAAAGTCCTTATAAGAATGGAGATAGTTTTGTACAAGCAAGAATACTTAATACCCCCAAGCCACCGAGGCAGTCTGTCAATTTATTTCTGTGTATCCTTACCTTTACTTTATCATATAAGTTAAGGTAAAGGTATGGATACAGCGAATCATAAATAGATCCTTTCAAAACTTTTTTAATCCGGGCGCAGCAAAGTGACTACACTACACTTGATGGTAGGTAAGCGCAGTGCAGTCAAAAAAAATAGAGACGGCCGACAAATAATGGGTTTATCAGGGGTCGCCAGAATCATCCCGGCTTATATTATGCTTGCTTACATAACTTTTTTCAATTTTTATAGACAAAAATTTGTTACGTATTTAACTAATTATTATAACACATTTAATATATAAAATTTCATTATACCTCTATATTACGCTTTATTATTCTCAGTTACGTTTACACATATTGTTAGTCCTAAAAAGTGTATTTTATTGTTGTGAATTTAATTTTATTTAATTAACTTTTATTAATATAGAGTACGATAGTAAAATCTGGAGATTTACACATTTTAAATTCGTGTTACACAATGTTACTATGTTTCCCCAGTACAAAACTGTCATGCAAGGGAAGCCACAGCACGTACAACTATCGGAGCGACTATGAGACTGGCATCAACGACATAGAATCGGCTTAATCAACCTGAAAGAGATCTATGATGTCCTTGCTATTGCAATGTCATTCGCATCGAAAACTCATTCGCTAAATGCGAGTATAACATGATTATGCAGCAATAGTGATTGAGTTGTTGTTGCAGGTGGTGCGCCGGCGCGGGCGGAGGCGTGCGCGCGCGCAGGATGTGTGCGTGCTCCTGGCGCCTGCACGCGCTCACCGCGCTCTTAGTGCTCGCCGCGCATCTCATCAAAGGTACACAATATGCTTCTATTGTATATTATAGAAACAACACAAATATAACACAAACACCAACATTTCACTCGAGTTCACTTCAGATAAAAACCCCTTCTAGATCACTCTACTAGAAAGTTAGCAATCTGACTTACTGGATCATTAATAAAGTCAGTAGCAATATAATTATATCTTGTATTAAATAAATATTTGAACTGCTGTTAAATTGAATTTAAGCATAAAATGCCCACAAAGTTCCTTTATTTCTTTCTTTCAATCGGTTAATATTTCAATTTTAAATAATTATACAAAGCAAGCATACATGTGAATTCCTTTTGTTTTGCTATTGAAACAGAATGCTCGTGAAAGAGAGCCGAATGAATGCAGTTTAGAACCGTCGTATGCACTCGTTGTGTTGAACAGTTGAGCATGTGTGATTGTTGTGTGTAGTGTGTGTACGCAGCTGTATGGTACGCGTCACAATCGAATACAAATACTTATGCAAATACGAGTACGTAGCGTCGTGTAAACGGTGCGTCGCGACGCGGTGACTATCGACACGGGCGCGGATAGTTTGTGCGACTAGTAACTATACTTAAATGTTTGTTTTGTTGAGTGAAGAGGCGAGCGCTCACCGTCGCTTACCGACGTTCGGCCTCGTTGGGGCTGGTGCCGAAGTTCTCGCGCCCGCACGACTTGGCGCAACCGAATGGCGACACTAGTTTTAATGAATATTTAAGCGTTCCTCGAGACAGCAATTTGAAGGCGAACATTTTGGCGGCGGCTCGTTGAAACTTTGTCTTTATTCGACTTGTCGCCGGAATCGTAAATAAGTTTTAATGGGAATGAAATAAAAAGTTTATACTTTACAATTTTCGTAGCAGCTCGCTTCAGCGAGCTTGCAAGCGCTAGTAGACATCGCGAGCTAGTGCAACAATGGATGCATACCGCTACATACTAAGATTCCTACTTTTTTATAATATATTTATTGTATATTTTAATATTCGTGTATAACCTACACTATGTAACAAGATGTTGTTGCTACAAACATTCTAAATAATGGATCATCTTTTATACTTTGAGCCCTAAATACATATAAGAGCACTCACCAAGGATTCGTGACAATTATGAGTCGTATTATGCAAACATTGTGATGTACTTGATTCCACTGTAACCTAGCCAAGAGGCGTGCGTAGTATGACGTCATCACGGTAAACACAAATTAGGGCTACTAATACGTCCAAACATCGCTCGCGACATCTGCGTCGTGCCGCGGGACGGGGGGGGAGGTGTGCAGGGATGGTGCGGGGGAGGTGCGGGGGACGTGCGGGGAGAGCAAGTTAACACCGTTTGTGTATTTACGAGCGCATTATGCGCGCAACCTTGCACGGTGCACACTCTCCGATGCAATCAGGTATCCGCTCTACATACAAGTACAATATTGCACTGACAAATACACACATAGGGCCATACTTATAAAAACAGTTTAGCTGAGCAAATGGCTAAAAATAGGCTGTCACTTTTTTCCTTGTGCCACATTGTTTGAATATAAAAGGGACAGGCTATTATTTACCATTTGCTCAGTTAAACTATTTTTATAATTAAGCCTCATAGTCTTGAGCTCACTTTCTAAGTATGAACTCCTTCCTCTGGAGTTATAAAAAGTTGAGCCATTGTGCGTGATGTAAATTGCTGATGTCAGTTTTTTTCTAACTCAACACTAGGATACGATTTTTGCACTTTGGGTATTAAGAAAGCTTTCATTATCATAATAACCAGACTCGAAACAAATACTTATTTATAGATCACACAACACTGCTCGCTGTCTAGCAATGGCTACAAATCTCCTTCAAATAGATAATATTTCATAATAAAAATCTTGTCGATGATGTGTTGAATCAATCATGGATTGGGTATTTCTTCCCGTTCTGATTCAGTAGTTCCCGAGGTTTATGTGTTCAAACAAATTACAAATTTTCAATAGATAACAATAATGAACAATTTCAAGAGATTAACCAATTATTTAATATTTGTCTATAATCAGTTTCGCACCATGAGGTCACCAAAACAAGTCGGATCAGTTGACTTTAAAGTTCATAAACAGGCACTCGCGGTGTTGACTGTCAAGCTCATGGGCTCATGACGCGAACATAAGCCTTGAGCTGTTTGTGGGCTCGTGTCAGGGCTGTACAGAAGCACGCACATATGCGCATCTAGTTGTAATTAACACTAAGTACATTATTTTACTGATGAACATCCGGCGAATCATGAGTCATGGCATAACAACGGTGAAAAGCTCATAGTTATGCATTGGGTGGGCGTCTGATCCTGTTTCAACCTCCCGAGATCCACCGACGCTAATGTCGTTCACAACACGCCTTTCCCTTGTCAAAAAATATACCATAGATTACTTCCTTTTTACAATAAATTACTGTTTCAGTGATCCGTCGCTTTCAGTAAAAATGGTCGATTTTACGAAAAAATGCTGAGGTTTTAGTGTCACTCCATGGAGGGTGCGTCCCCCGAAATATCACACGGAATTTATTTTCTTTCATTTTTCTTCTTTCTACTAAGAAGTGGTAATTAGAACCGACTGCTCAATGAACCGGTGAAATAATTACTTTTGGAACATAATTCATAAATGACAATGAATTACCTAATTTGATGGGTGTAGACATAATTTATTTTAATACATTATAATACTATCCTACCATTAAGTCAGTTATCATTGCCTTGGTCTAGGGGCAACATACTTATATATATCTTTTTTTTCTGTCAGGCGCTTGCATTTGTTGTATACGTATTGTTTAATTGCTCCGTATAAAATTAGTTCTAAAATTTTTTTGCTTCAGTTAAAGTAATAACAGTCCAGTGTATTGTGAATATGTTATCAGCTCGTATTTGTGCCTAGTGTTTGTTCGGTGATTGCAGTACTGCTGAAGGTACTCTAGCCTCTGCATCTGGTCATCCCGACGTGTAGTCTGCGGTTAAACTTGATCTACCCACCAGTGTGTTCGGATTTATTTTAGAACGCATATAATCGTTTTTGCTATTGCGATTGCTGCAGGCGTTTCCTTTTGCGGTATAGTGCTGTTGTCTTCGCTAAGGAACTCAAAAGTAAAAAACTATTAACATGGCCTCCTCCTGGGGAAATAATAGCACGCCTCTCAGGAATGTAACTGTAAGAGGTGGCAATCGAATAGCTGCTAGCTCTGCAACTGCAGCATCATCGGATGCACCTGTTACTCGGGAGGATGTAAGTACCATAGTGACCAATGTAATACAAGAGCAGTTTCAAGTATTGCTTTCAAAAATGAATGAGGCAATAACTACAGTGTTAAATTCAAAACTTAAACAGCTTCAAGAAGAAATGGCTGAAATAGTTCATTCAATGGAGCATATGAATGCGCAGTTTGAGGATGTCCTAACAGAGCACAAAGCCCTCAAAGATTCCATCAAAATACTGGTATCAGAGAAGGAGGTGTTAAGGAATACGGTCTCTGAATTAAATAATAGACTTATTCAACTAGAACAACATGCCCGATCCAAAAACATTGAAATTCAAGCCGTACCAGAACAAAAACAAGAAGATTTGATTGATATGGTTGTGAAACTTGGGAAAACTGTTAATTGTAGGATTGATACAGCTAGTATCTTGCATGTATCTCGGGTTGCTAAAATGCGTAGGGAAGGTGAAAGACCTCGCTCTGTTGTTGTAGAATTTGCATCTACAAGAATCCGGGACGAACTATTGGCTGGTGTTATTAAATATAATAAGGCGAACCCGCAAAATAAACTTCACAGTAATGCTCTTGGTCTATCAGGACATATCACCCCAATATACGTTACCGAACATCTGTCTCCTACCAACAAGGCTCTTCATGCTGCAGCAAGAATCAAGGCTAAGCAACTTAATTATAAGTACGTCTGGACAAGAAATGGTCGTGTCTTCGTACGTAAAAGTGATCGCTCCGAAATGGTAATGATAAGAGATACAGCCGCTTTGGAGAAAATAATTTAAACTCGACATTTTATAATCCTATTAATGCATGTTTTCGTTTTGATTTTCTTCTTAAATTCAATACTTTGAAATTATACTATCAAAATGTCCGCGGTTTGCGTACTAAGACACACGATTTTTATGCACAAATCTGTTGTAATGACTATGATGTAATAATTCTGGTTGAAACTTGGCTTAATAGTAATGTATACTCCAGTGAATTGTTTGACGGGAGGTACACCGTTTATCGGAGAGATCGGGAATGCACAGGCTTTCATAGCAACAAAGATGGAGGAGGTATTTTAATCGCTGTTAAAAGCCATTTGAAATCAATTCGCATGACTTCCTGGGAAAGCCTCTGTGAAGACTTGTGGGTTGCTGTTGATATGCCTTCAAATCATACCTTTAAAAAACTTTTTTTCTGTGCAGTGTATTTTCCTCCTCCCGTTCAAAAGTCTTACTTAGAACATTTTATTAATAAATGCACGCGTAACTGTGAGTGCAATCCTCATTCATGTATAATTGGGGATTTTAATTTAGGTATTATAGACTGGAACTTAGTGAAGGAGCACAACAGTTTTTATAGCGTCCCGGGCATTGGCGCACTACTAACAGATTTTATACACCTTCACAATCTCTCGCAAGCAAATTATGTTTTGAACTCCTCCAATCGTATACTTGATCTAGTGTTAACTAATGTGTCGTGCGAAGTTGTGAAATCCTGTAATATTCTTAGTACATTGGACAAGTTTCATCCACCGTTGGAAATTGCAATTTCACTGAGCACTGTTTCTTACCTTCCACATTGTTTTAATAGTCCTAGATATAACTATTATAAATCTGATTATACACTAATTAATGAGTTTTTACATGATGTCGACTGGGTAAAGCTGTTTGCAGATACTGATGATGTAGATCAGATGTTGATAATTTTTTATGCGAAAATACGTGAGTGTATTTGTAAATATGTTCCACGTATGATGAAACAAAAAAACAGACATTTTCGTGTATGGTTTACTCGTAGCTTGATCCGTAGTCTAAGAGAAAAGAAAAAAATAAAATTGAGATACAAGTTATATAAAAATCCTATGGATGAACTTGCCTTAGCTAAAGTTAGCCTACGCTGTAAGAATTTAGCAGCCGAAGATTACAAGCATTATATAGCTAATATTGAGCAGGGCATTATCAAAAATTCCAAATTATTCTGGACTTTCGTGAATAATAAACGTCACAGTGGGTCGTATCCAAATCAAATGACAGACGGTGTTTCCATTGAAACGGACGGAGCTGCGATATGCAATATGTTTGCTAACAATTTTTCAAAGACTTATTGTACTTCTTCTTCCCGTATCAGAAATGACAATTACTTTCAAAATTTGATACCTCTTAATAGTCACAGTCAGTCATTTACTACACCTATAATCAGTGAACAAGACGTGAAAAATGCGCTGAATGCCTTAGACCGTCGAAAGAGTGCGGGACCAGACAACATACCGTCCATTTTTGTTGCTTCATGTAGCTCGGTATTATCTTTGCCACTTACTTTGATATTTAATAAATCCTTGACATCTGGTAGATTCCCAAAGGAATGGAAAATAGCAAAGGTAATTCCAATCCATAAATCTGACGATACATCTAATGTGAATAATTATCGACCTATTACAATATTGTCCACTTTTGCTAAAATATTTGAAATTGTTATATGTCCCTTAATACAAAATCATCTGAAATTATACTTGACTCCTTTTCAACATGGTTTTACAAGCCGTAGATCTACATCTACTAATCTGGTAACTTTTACAGAAATTCTAATAGATTCAATTGATAGAAATAAACAGACTGATGTTGTGTATACCGATTTCAGTAAAGCATTTGATTTGGTGCCCCACGATATACTGGTATCTAAACTCTCGTCGTACGGATTCTGCGGCTCCTTACTCAAGTGGTTCAGATCATATTTGGAGGAACGTGTCTTTTCTGTAGTTGTAAATGGTTTTCAGTCTTCTCAATGTAAAATAACTTCGGGGGTACCTCAAGGCTCCCATCTTGGGCCGGTTTTGTTCAATGTCTATATAAACGATATTACAAGCTGTTTTAAATTTTCCTCTCTCTTTATGTATGCAGACGACTTAAAGTTTTGCAGAACCATTGAGTCACTAGATGATAACTTGTTACTGCAACAAGACTTAAATAGGCTTGCTCAGTGGTGTGAGGATAATGACATGCGTTTAAATCCAAAAAAGTGTTATCTAATTGTATATTCCAGAAAACAGAATATTACTAGTTATCACTATAAAATAACTGACGATGTTATTCAAGAAAAGGAAGTAATTAAAGATTTGGGAGTTATTTTTGACAAGAAATTAACTTTTGTTCCCCACCTGGATTATATTGTTAAAAAATCTTCTAAGATGTTAGGGTTTTTAATGAGAAATGTCAAAATATTTAAAAATGTCTCTACTAAAAAACTCCTCTACAATACTCTAGTTAGGAGTATTCTTGAATATTGCTCCATTGTTTGGCGGCCTCATTTTGCAACACATAACTTGAGGTTAGAGCGTATTCAAAAAAGATTCCTTTGGCATCTCGCTAGAAGTATTGGTAGAGCCGATAGTAGATTTTCATATGCTGATAGATTAAACTATTTCAAGATGTTGTCTATAAAAAAACGTCAAGATATTTTGGACTTGTCATTTTTATTCAAATTGTTCAACAATAAAATTGATTGTGCCCCATTGCTACAGAAATTCAACATTAGAGTACCTAATAGAATTCCAAGATTCCCAATGACTCCTTTATTGCCTCCATTGCGTAGATCTGTGCTTGGATGTAATTCCCCGGTACCCAGACTATGTAAGTTATTGAACAGTCACAGTACAGCTGTCGACATCCATGCGAACTCATCTTATAGTTTCCGAAAATTTTTACGCTCCTCTGATTTTATGTAAGCTTTGCGGACGTGTTAAGGCACTTGATTGCTTGATTGTAGTTGTTATTTTTATGTTTTGTATATTTAGATTGTTATACTTTGATGTTATAATGTTTATTTACTCTTACGTGATTAACCAGTTGTAATCAACTTAGTGAATGTTGTGTCTGCTTTAGAACAATCATGTACTTAGATATAGTTTACACATGTTCTTTTTTCCTATGTAATGGTGTATGGTTGATAGTAGACCTAATAAATAAATAAATAAATAAATAAATAAATAAATACTACGTATGGTCATGAGCTATAGAACTGGAAGGATAAGATAGAGGACAAGTAGAGTCTATTCTACCAAGTATTTTTAACACTACATAGTACCTCTATAAAACAAAGTCACTTCCCGCTGTCTGTCTCTATGTAAACTTAGATCTTTAAAACTACGCAACGGATTTTGATGCAGTTTTTTTAATATATGTATGTAATATATGTGTATCAAGTCTAAATAATATGTATATTGCCGACTATAGTTAAGATCACGTGGAAATATTTTCACATACCGTGTGTTACTGCGCGTAGCAATGCAGCTACGAGCGCCTCGTAGCACTTGCAGCTCGCTCAAACGGCGTGATCTAGCCTACACCTCAATACAATAATTAATTTTTATTTGCAGTATGCTAGCAATAGGCTTGCCAAGTACTTTGTAAGTATGATAAATAATAATTAATGAAATTATAACCGAATCCACGTATCACTAAGAAAATTCGTAGACACCCGTAGGCGTCGGGTAGATAGCGTGGTGTAGCTCCGGGCCTACAAATTCTGTAGACTCAATTTGTAGGGCAAATTAAATAAAATTTCGTTAGGGAGCTGCGGAGGCTGTGAGTGTTTTTCTTTTTGATTCAAATTCATTATGTTCACATGTAAATGAAGTCAGGCTGCTGTTGAAGTTCCATTCGCCGGTATAATCGGATCGGAGAATAAACACGGAGCTTTTGATCTCGATTTTAACCGCTGTTCTTTTAGAAATCATCCGGCACGCTCCCCCCCTCCCAGCCTCCTTCCATCATCACCCGGCGACCGTTGTTGACCGTTGTCAGTAATTCATCTTGTCTTTGTCAAATAAAAAAAAATTGAGTGAGTGTAGTACCTCTATAGTCACGTCAAAGCCCTGGAAATTGAACCAAGAACTTTATTTATTTTAATACTGTTTTGGAATACAATTATTAACTATTTGAAAGAATTATTATGTACTAGCTTTTGCCCGCGGCTTCGCACGCGTATTCTGTAGGGCCAACGGTAAAAACATTTGATTTCTCGATCCACACTGTCGTTTTAGTCTTAATATTCTACAACGAGCCGACTCAGATATCGATTTTGAAGTCCATCGGCCCAGAAACATAGAAAAACAAAATGACGGCCACTTTTGTCAGTTTTGACATCAGTCCCGTCGTTTGGAACCACGGGGCGAGTTAGATATCGATTTTAAAGTCAATCGGCCCAGAAACAAAGAAAAACAAAATGGCGGCCACGTTTGACAGCTTTGACATCGCTTCCGTCGTTTGAAACCACGAGGCGACCCAGATATCGATTTTGAATTCAATCGGCCCAGAAACAAAGAAAAACAAAAGGGCGGCCACTTTTACAGTTTTGACATGGGTTCCGTTGTTTGGAACCACGGGGCGACCTAGATATCGATTTTGAAGTCAATCGGCCCAGACACAAAGAAAAACAAAATGGCGGCCATTTTTGTCAGTTTTCACATCAGTTCCGTCGTTTGGAACCAAGGGGCGACTCAGATATCGATTTTGAAGTCAATCGGCCCAGAAACAAAGAAAAACAAAATGGCGGCCACTTTTGACAGTTTTGACATCGGTTCTATCGTCTGGAACCACGGGGCGACCCAGATATCGATTTTGAAGTCAATCGGCCCAGAAACAAAGAAAAACAAGATGGCGGCCACTTTTGACAGCTTTGTCATCGGTTCCGTCGTTTGGATCCACGGGACGACCCAGATATCGATTTTGAAGTCAATCGGCCCAGAAACAAAGAAAAACAAAATGGCGGCCACTTTTTACAGCTTTGTCATCGGTTCCGTCGTTTGGAACCACGGGGCGACCCAGATATCGATTTTGAAGTCAATCGGCCCAGAAACAAAGAAAAACAAAATGGCAGCCACTTTTTACAGCTTTGTCATCGGTTCCGTCGTTTGGAACCACGGGGCGACCCAGATATCGATTTTGAAGTCAATCGGCCCAGAAACAAAGAAAAACAAAATGGCAGCCTCTTTTGACAGCTTTGACATCGGTTCCGTCGTTTGGAACCACGGGGCGACTCAGATATCTATTTTGAAGTCAATCGGCCCAGAAACAAAGAAAAACAAAATGGCGGCCACTTTTGACAGTTTTGACATCGGTTCCGTCGTCTGGAACCACGGGGCACCCTCATATCGATTTTGAAGTAAATTGGTCCAGATACAAAGAAAAACAAAATGGCGGGCACTTTTGACAGTTTTGGCATCGGTTCCGTCGTTTGAAACCACGGGGCGACCCAGATATCGATTTTGAAGTCAATCGGTCTAGAAACAAAGAAAAACAAAATGGCGTTCACTTTTTTAGATTTCGACCCCGGATCATGAAACTACTTTAAAATGGTATATAATTAGAAAAATATTCAATATAACTTAGAAAATATGGTAACGCCATCTATTGATAAATTTGAAAATCACTTTCAGGCTTTAAAGAACTCCCAACAATCGCGCACATAATACAAAAATATCTATATCTCATGATAGAGTTGACCTATTTGAATAAAACAAAGCCTAAATGTTATTACAAGATGTGGTCTACGATTTCCTATCCAGTTCCGTAAAATTACTTTGGTGGTTTTCATTTGATACGTGTACAAACAGACAGACAGACAGACAAGAATTCTAAAAATGATAAAAATGTGTTCTATTACTATTTCTAAACGCCCCCAATTAGTTTTTTTTTTCAAATCTATGCCTTGTACAGACACGCCAAATTTACATACTTATTATATGTATGGTGATGATGATTGATGATGATAATGTTACCTTATATTTAACTTATGTATTTATTTTGATTTTAATATATTTTTTATATTTCTTTGTTTTGATATCATGCTAACCTATTGTATATTACTTTATTTTTATTTTATAATCAAACTTTGTTGCTTTTTTTTCATTATCCTCGTCCTCATTATAGCTGCCATGTAAATATCTGCATCATCCCAAGGTTGACAGGGAGGGATGGTTATATCATTAAATCCGCCTGTATAATTCTTGTATATGAAGTGTAATAACATTTTAACTTAATTGTAGTTGTATTTTAGTATTTTTAAATCATTATTATTTTCTTTATTTTAGAATTATCATGAAGCATGAACTTGTTTTAAACACTAATACCTATTAACTGAAACGAGCTTACCAGTGCGAATATGTTTTCATCTAAACAGTTGTGATACATGTTACGTAGTACACCGGCATTCCAGTACATAGTTGAAGTATTTACGTGTTATACTAGCGGCTAAGTAGGAGAGCATGAGCCGCCGGAGTTTAGGATATCTGCCGGTGTTTAGCGTGGTAATGTGACGGCGCGGTGCGGGGCGGCGGCGTATCGCGCGGTGGAGCCGAACGGAAGCGATCCAACGCGCGCACCTCACGCGATCTAACTCACACGACGCTTGATACCGCACCAACCTTATCGCAATCCACATTGCACAATTGAATGCCACGTGCATGTCGCTTACCAAACACCTATTTATGAATCAACTATGTAAGTTCTCTAACAATATATTCCCGCAATGCTTTAGCATTGTGATTAAACTTATCAGTCACGCAGCGCGCGATAACGTTCAAATGTTATGAGCAAGCTCGAATTACGATACTGGGAGAACATGCCACATAAATTGTCCGCGCGACATAAACTGTTTTACATATTAAGTAGGCTTGAATCGCATTACACAACGTCCGTGTTGTACAAATAATGTGGTGGTATAGTCGTGTGTCACGTGGGTCACGTGGCTCGTGCTTGTGGGTGCACTAGTTAGTACCACTCGCGCGGCCCCACTCGCATGTCGAGCCAGTCTTATCGACATTCCTATTCTTGTAATTCGAGCCCATTATGCGAGCGCATGGAACTTGATACAAAATTAGCGAGAAATGTAATTGAATCCACACATAACCATAGAGTCGGACTTGAATGCGCCGCGCCACGTCTGAAAATATCTTCCGACAAACCGTCCGACAATATAACAAAATAAATCGTTTTTATGCCTCTCGGAGGAGCCGCGACGGTTTATAAAGCCTAAATATTAAATATTACGATTCGTTTTGTGCCGAGACATTTCGTTGAAAGATATCTTTTGTGTCGTGAATACAAAAGACGTCTATTAGTGTACGCGCAAGTTCCATTTTTGCTATTACTCAAATGTTTCGTATTACAATTACGGAACATTCCTGTGACAATCATAACCAGTCTTGACATTGAACATGCTAAAACACACACAAAGATGTAATGTGTATCACGTAAGGAGCTCGTTTGTATGTAAACGGTAAAAAGTGCAGTACCGGGCGGCCGGGCGGGCCAATTATATTTAATTTAAGCAGGTCAGTCGGCCGGGTGTTTATAAAACCCACAGCGATTAGCGGTACACACTACACATGCGACACGGCCGGCCCACGCAGTCCACGCGGCCCGCGCGGCCGTGCTCCGGTACAACGCTGCAGCGGCGGCCGGCGGCGCTCGTTACCGCATGTCGTGTCTAGGTTCACTCACGCAAGTCTACGACTTAGGCTCAAGTGCAGTCAGAACTAATACAAAATAATAAACAGTAATAAATATAAACATTCCATTCGAATTTATCACCAATATAGGCTTGTCATCCAACACAACATAAATCAGAAATAGGATGGACAAATCGGTTTCCTCCTCCAATGTGGAAACAGCCGTGAGCTTAGTATGCAACACTAGATACCGGTATATAAATAAGAAAACCTGCGTTGTTATCAGCATGTTTTGGTATTGGTCGATAAATCAGTCAAATAACATAAGTTGGGCAGTGCCACTAAAACCAAACGGCAGCTAGTTTAACGCAGATGTACATTGTACATTGTACATACATCGCATTAGAGCTTTTACTGCCGGCGCACACGCAACCTTAATAATATAATAGCTTGCATGGCTCGCGTCGTTCCACAAACAACTGTTAGGTACTGCTTAACGTACATCATACTTTAATAAAAGTAGCACAAATAAAACTAAACTACGCTCCGTACCGTGTCGTTTAGGAATATACCTCTAGAATAAAGAATTTGGAATATGTGTTTTGGAATGTATGTGTGTAACTGTGTGTCTAACATATTTACAATCTAATACTTATAACACGACCGATGTCTGATGATGAATTTAAACGGTTCACGTGGCCAAAAGTATATAATATACTCGCTGATATTTGATATCCACACAAACTCAAGTATTGTAGGTCGGAGAGCGGGGACATCCGCGCCGCTTTTATTGAAATGTTCCGTTATTGTGAAAACTGTGGAAAAATAAAAATATCATAACAAACTAATCTCTTTAATGGGTTCAAGTTTTTTGTGAACCAGTAACGGCAGCGGTATTGTATCTTACCCTCCAACCCCCCCCCCCCCCCTCGACTAGCGCGTGGCGCACCGCCCGATGCTGGTTCAGGCGTTTCTTTTATTTGGATCGTAAATCACACGCAATAAATGAATATATGTAAGGCTTTGCAGTCTTCGTGGTCACGGGATGGACTGAGATGTCATTTGTCCAAGAATGCTAGTGTTACAAAGTCTACCTTCCTAATAAAATAATAAGGGAATAAAAATCAAAATCAAAACGTGATAGAATCCGTAAAAAATAGTTTTATTTCAATGAATAGCATTCGCGTAAACTTAAGAAATCAGTATGAATGTATGTAAATTAAATACAGAGAAGAAAAATCGATGCTAGAGCGACCCGCGACTACAAGTGGAGTGATCGCATCACGTCGCTCTGCGTCGTGTAATGTGTAATAAAAAGTTGCGTACGACGCTCACTAAAATCTCGTCACTCGCTCCTTTATCCATGAAAAAGTGCCTAAATAATTGCACTCCTAATACGTTAAACATAACATAGATAGTGCACTCTTTAAAACAATTTTCATATATTTTCGCGGAATTCGTGTTTAACCTTATGAGAATTACGCTTGAACCGATTCTGGGAAAAACTTCGGTTTGATAAATATCCCCGGGAATTTGTCCCAATAGCTTTTCACACTTACATATTTTGTTTTGAAGCAAAAATTAAACACTAAATTACTTTTTTATTTCATCAATTCTGGTAATCTTTCTTTCTGCCTGGCGTTATCCCTGCCAGATGCCAGGGTCCGCCTTCCTACATAAACGCTACCACTTCGCCCGGTCTTGAGCATCCTCCACAGTGAGACCATTGACTCTCATATCATCCTCCAAGACAGCCTGGGCTGGACAGTCAGCGCTTTTTGGGTCGTCCGCGGGGGCGCACCCCTGGTAATATAATAACAAAAAGATTTCGTGTGCAATGGGCATACGCGGTATTGGTATAAATCGAAATATCATTATAACGTGTCATCTCTCGATCCTCACCGCCTCGTCTCACAATCAGTTAAAACAGTCTGTGTATCAAATCATAAAATCTTTGTCATGGACTGTCGTATCACATGAACTTACTTCCCATGAAATGGATACAATATAATAAATGTATAGCGTGCACGGATCACAGGTTGTCGCTCGCTAATGTGCTGCTCGTATTAAACGTCGTCGAGTGCCGAGTACCGCGCAACACTCGTTTAACTGTTGTAATGAACTAAGAAAATGTTCCCCTTTCTAATATAATCGCGTTGCATTCATTCATACACGTTATACTCGCTCGTTTACTGACGAAAATGTGTGCAAAATATCAAATATAATCATCTTGAACAATGTGACAGTAGCAGTTTTATTGTCTATGTCGTTGTGCATCGTATGTAACACGTCTATTTTTTTATATACCAATCAACTCTTATTTCTTCTTTCTAGAATTACATTTGACTTGGACAAGGCAACTGTCACCACTCGACGCTCACTAGTTCTACTCTAGTGTAGAACGATGAACAAAACGCGTTGGCGCATTCTTTGTCTATTATGTAGTTATTTTCCATACTACCGATTCACTTAAAAATCAGGTGAAGTAGTACAGTGTAACTTCCTACTTAGTTACAAAATTATAAAGAACTATGCAATGCTAGAGCCGAGAAAATTACAAATCACTTACCTAGAGTTTAGAAATAATAGGCAAGCATACACACATAACGGTTCTTCTGCATTTCAACGTTTATTATTCACTTTATGAATACGAAAGCTTCAATAACGACCATTTGTCAGGACTTCACTATAAGATCACTTATTTACTTTATACATATGTAATGAAAGCTATGTAGGTGCCGACATTTTTTTCTTACAACACCCTCATTAATTGCAATTAAAAAGGAATGTCTCCGACAATTCTAAGCAGACAATATTATTATCTTTAAAGGACGAAGTACAGGATTATGGTCAGTGTAGGTACTGACGGGTCGGGAGTTTCGGCAACCGGAAAGTACGTGTTTATTGGAGCGCTACACAAATTATGAAGTGAAATCAGGTAAAAAATAAAAAAGTCACCCAATACATGTACTTAGTTGAGCAATTACATTTTAAATTGGTCTTTAAAACGATATCCATGTTTCTAAATTTAAAGTTGGTCAGATAATTTTTAAGATGATAGTAGTTTAGTGACGATCATCCTTACTAAGGAACTGTTCACTGCTCTTACTTAGATTTAGATGATTTTCTTAGCTGCAACTGATAACTGTTAACAATACTTGTGCGTACCTTATAATTCTAGCTTAGAATGTCCGATACAACTATCACCATACCAATTAACATAACTATGTGGATAAATTCTACATCGACACGTATACCTACTAATTAACGTAAAACCCGATCGGAAATAATTACCGCTAAATCAATAATTGTTACTATAATTATAGTACATATAATGAAACCCGACGGCATGCGCGGTATTGTAATGTTAATTGAATTTGTGAAATAATTCCAAAGCTTTGTTATTACAGGTATGTTAATATACATATACCAAATTTGTATTCCGACGCTACATGCAAATAAATCTATTGCGTTCATAGTACCCAGACTTTACGGGTATCTTACGTATCTTACGAATTTCAAGCCACTATTCCTTCGGACTCTGGTACACCGTGTGGAACACTGAGTGTGAATATACCAATAAAGGGTAATCGACTCACACATTGATCACCCGGGTCTATTGGTCCCAACAGCTTTCTTCGCAGGGATGGAAGGTCTAAATTGTTTTTGCGTGTACATAAAAACTGTAGTAGGACTGACTATGCACACGGTTCGGCAGAGCGCGTCATCTGGGCGTCATCGGCGCCGTAAAAATACGCTGTGTGCATAGGCACTTAAAGCAAATTTCCTCAAAACAAGACCCCTTCTCCCTGCACACACCGCACCCTACGTGTTACTCGTGGAACTCTCACTACGGCTACTATGCGAGTGCATGTTCATTTTCTCTATAATCCGTACATCTTGAAAATACTTTTTTTGTCATTATTTTTGTATGTAGATAATTAACGCAACCGTCATATCAAGCATCAGTGTTATGTAACAGATAACATTCAACTAACGCAAAATTATTCATACTACAACGTCTTACGAGTATATATCACAAAGAAAGACATCTGCAAAACCAATTAATGTCACTAAGGGTGTAAACTAGGCATCACTGGTATTTCATATTACACTTGGTGTTGCTCGTAGCTCCATTCCCTTAACGTGGGTCCAGATTTGTAGCATTGCTACGAGCCGAGTTGTGACAGAGCCCGAGCAAGCTACGCTCAATGTGGACGCGAGGCGTAGCTGCACTCTTGCTCGAACCGAGCGCGGTGAATTAAATCAAAATTTAGGCTTCTCATGCGCTGTGATTAAACGCAAACTGAAAACGTTTTGCCGTATAGTGGTGAATATTATAATATCAATGGAAACAGTTTTAAAGCGCTATTCAAATATAGCGAGTTTCTTTTTATGCGGCTATGGTAATGATTTCCTGGATAAGACGCCCCTTTGTGTACTGGTAGTCCATAAAACTTATTACTCAGTCTCCGAATATAAAATCTGTGAGCAAAATACTTGACAAAATGTTATAAATATCCTTAGAATAAATAAACGTCAAGAAAAAAATTAGTTTAATAAGAAACCGTGCCATTTTTTACCCTTGTGAAGTCCAAAAAATGTGAATATGCGGGGTGTGCGGTGCGGGTAGGGAGGGAGCGGAGCAGCGGGCGAGTCTACGTCACGGATGTCACAACAAGATCCATCACAATCCACGAGCCGCTACGCGTGGTGTGGACGTCTATTTACTACGGGAGAGCTACGATCATAGAATAGCGAAGACGAAATCCTTTGAAAAAAAACTGACTTGGAATTAATCGGCACGCAGCAATAATGCGTATCAGAGCAGAGATCACCGTCCACACTTGTAGCTTGCCGTATAACATTCGCCTGTAGCTCGATGTTTGTCAGTTTCTTCGGAAGTTTTAGATGGATTGCATCGCAGCTGAAAAATTCGCAAAACAAATGACGTCCACACTATCGTAGTAGACACGCGTCTCTGCTACAAACACGGAGCTTTGTTCGTTGAAATGCTACAAGTCGGGACGTATTGTAAGTCTTTTTCGGGGATCAGTAGTAGCCTACGTCACTCAGTTACAGTGTCTAGTGATATAACAAAACAATAAACTTTTGAAATTAAGTAGAGATAAATGTGAAAATGTGTTTTATTTCTGTGCATCTTTACGCAGAAATGGGTAAACATGATTTTGCCTGTCTTCAAAAAGAAGAGGTTCTCAGTTCGCACTTTTCTTTCTCTCTTTGTATTCTCTCTCTGACGAAGTCTATAGAGAATAAGAAGGTGTTCAATTTTAAACTCGGTTTTTGGCAAAGAGATAATATGTTGGCGCATGTCATGTCATTGTCTAGGTTACATTTTATCCCGGACATCTATGACGGAAAAGTTTCCAATCTGGCGAAGACGCCAGCGATAGCTAATGAATAAAAAAAACACAGCAGTACTTTTATTGTTTCAACATTAAGATTTAGTTTTTCTTAGAGTGCTATTCAGAACAATGTTCAATTTAAAATTGACAAAGTTTGGGAGAAAGTTAAGCTCGTTAGCAGTCATAGTGGTGGTCGAGGGTGGTAGGGGTGGCTTCCCCTCACTCGAGAACTGTCGCTCTTCCGTCGGAGTTCAACATAAAGAGACAGCCATTGGAAGTAGACACCACTCACCACTCACCGCTCGCCGCTCACCGCTCACCTGAGAGTCGCGTGCGGATTTACTTTACTACTACTTATGTAATCTGTTTGCAAACTTCGCGCTGCCAACTGTATCTTGCCATTATATTCTCAACTTTATATTGAAGGCAATAAGTTCTGTACGGTGCCGGTGTGTAGAGGTAGTGTGGTATTGCGGTTCCGCAGTACGTGATGTAGCACTGCTAGCACAGCTTTAGGAGGCATCGTGGCGAGTTTCATTCTGACTCGTGACTCGTGACTCGTGGCATTACCTACTGATTAGTGATCAATCACCAAGTTGGCGAACACTGGCGAGTGGCGCCACATCTCCCGTTATATTGCAGATGCTGAGTTCTTTATTAGCTTTATGATACGTTTGTCGTTTACAAATGCACTATTATATTTTGTCACATATTTTGGAGTAGCAATCTTTGCTATGAAAACAGTACAACTCTTTATCAATTTTAGTATGTTTATCACTATAACATGTATGATATTAGAATTTTTGAATGAACTTTCATTACATCATACTCTAAACGAATCGGTTTTTCGGTCAATAATTGAGCTTGTTGTTGATTTTGCCAAGCCACGCTGCATTTGTTTTGTTTCAGTTTTTTAAGTAGAAATAGATATCTTAAAACCTCTTTTTAAGTCAGTTTGCAAATTCTTCTTTAGTTTTGTTTTTTTTTTAACTCAGCTTAGTAGGAAGTTTTAGTTTCCTTCCACCTAAGTTCAAATACGGAATAAGTTGTGTACTCACATTAATTGTCATTTATATCGGTGCTTTATATAAAAGTGTACAATTTTTAATAATGTAAGTATTAATATATATGACGTTGTGGTACCTAAATAAATAAATAAATAAACGAACCCATGAAACGTTCTACTAAAGAATATTAATTAATGTAATTTCGACAGTTTTATGATAATCCTTGAATTAGTTACGTGTAGGTGGGTATGGGGGTTGGATACTAGGTAGTACGTTGTCATAGACTCAAAGCGGCGAATACACGAGGTATCAATAAGATTCAGGAGAGGATGCACTGCAGCGGCACTCGTGTCATCGTGTGGCGCCGCGCTGTCTACGTCACACGACGGCGCGCCGCGGCCGGACGCAGGACTAATTACATGTTTACCAATGATTAACGTATTATCTCAGAATATTATCCTGACCTGTATACTGCAGTTACGGGAAAATTAGACAGCTAGGCTTTTGAAGCGGCAACGCTGGCCTAAGGGTGTATTATAAATTTACCTACGGAATTACGAATATCTAATATTTACTTGCTTTTATACTTAAACGACAGTCTTTATCTGACGTTTATTTACCAACGTATAGCTTACGTAATTTACGAATCATTAGGATAAGTAACATACAATATCATTTACATTAGTAATTAACAACCAACGTAATCTTACTGTCGACTTACAAGGCTCTCGGGTAAACTGAAGGAATCTGTATAATTACTACTGAATACTACAAGGTAAGTAAAACAATAACAACTTTAAACGAGCAAATAAACAGTATAAAACCTTTAACAATAAACAACTAGCAGACTATGTAAAATGTAACTATTCGTACATTAATAATCGCGTCAATATTAATATATATTAATGCTAATAACCCCATTAGTTGTTGCCAGTGTGCTCGATATAAGCTCGATTGACCACGCTCCGCCGCGTGATGCTTGTTGATGTCACGATTCTATATGACCAGAAACCTCTTGAAACCAGAAAAATCATGCCCGAGCAGGAACATTTCTGACAATCGTAAATGTATTCAAGCTCGCTATGCACTGATGACTTTTTGGTTAGTATTTCATACAAATTTCATAGATGCGCATCGAGCTCGAATACATTTACAATTGTCAATTTTTTTTCTGCTCAGACTCTTTTGTCGAGAGCAACGACAATAACAGATGCTAGGATTATTGGACATGGGCGTTAAACCACTAAACCGATTTTGATATTTAGTATTCAGAAGAAAACACGAATATTATGAAACGGCATGGATAGTCCCAAAAAACATATCGGGCAAGTAGGAAATGAAAGTTGTTCGGTAGCGCCTAACAATATATAATTATTGATCCTGGTTACGGTAGTACATTACGCCAATGTTCGCTATCCGTGCAGCCTTCGAGACAATTAGCCTCTCTAACACTACGGTTAATAATCACAGGGATGTGCTCTAATTGCTCGCTAAACGGCTCTCACTCCTCTTGAACCGGACAACCCATTCTACATATATCATATTAAAGTACTCAAGTATTACTTAAGTTATTCATTTTATTATGTTGACTCGTTAGTTAAATGCTACTTACAAAACCTCTTCCTTTTTAACCGACTTCAAAAAAGGAGGAGGTTAACAATTTGTCGGATTTTTTATTTTTTATGTATGTTCTCTGATTATTCCAAGACTCCTGAGCCGACGAGATTTTTTTTTTTATTAAAAGGGTATACTTCCTAGGTGGTCCATTTGGCACCAAGTCAGGATCTGATGATGGGATCCCAGAAAAATCGACGGCATCCCTCAAATTTTATAGGGACGCATTATGTATTTTCTCTAACTATTCAAGTCTTTACGTCCGATAGTCAGCATCTCATGTTGGTGAAAGCCTTTTCATTTAATCTTCTTCGACCTCAGCACCGACTCCAAAGAGAGTATGAATTTGTTATTATTTTTTACTTACACCCAAATGTTCAAAAGCTACTTAGCTTTAACGGCTTCATACATTAATTTTCATCATACAATTTTGAGAGATAAGACGGCCTTAAACGACATAAGGCGACATTAAGTGTATGAACATTCGGCGGTATGAGTTCAGTTTTGAAGTTGATTTTCAGATTGTTTAGACTTTATTTATTATGATCTAATATGTTTCAAAATAAAACTAGTTCTCACGAATGCTATTGCAATTTGTTTTTATTTTAGTCACGACCGTCTGAAATATTTACAGACTTCATGAATAAATACGGCAACTATGTATTTTTATTTCGACATTCACGTGAACTTAAGAAATCATTATAACAATTAAACCATTTTTTGATTATTTGTGAAAATAAATGAATGTTACTGCCGAATATCCGCTCAACTGTTGTATAGTTCTACCGCTCTAACATGGTGCGGCGCGGCTCTCTATTAGCGAGATCAACGCTGCTAATGCATCGGATCAGTGGCGTGCGGTCACGCTGATTGCTGCGCCGCGTCCCGCCGCCCCGACCCGCCCCCACCCACCCCCACCCGCCATGTGTCATGCGTGTGAGTGTGCGGTGACACCTGTCAGACATCGCAAGCACTACTCATTGTATTAAGAACTTCTGTTACTTTTCAAACGCGTTTTTTTCTTTTCAAATTAAAGCCAAATAATTTCTGCATAAATGTTTGAAGCAGGTCTGTCGGGACTGTCTTGTTTGTTGCAACTTAACTTAACGTGGCTATGGGGGTCATCTTGTGCGTTACTTTATCCTATATTAGTACTTATCTATTGTTATCAGGGTTCAGTTGCTCTAATATAAGGTATTTTCTGTATTTGGTACAGTACTGCATTAGTAACTGATTGTAAACTGGTGTTATAAAGAGCAACACTAGAGTTTCGTACCCGTTCTTCTCTGATGAAACGGCCGGGCCTTCCGAAATGGCGGTAGAGTGCAAATTTGACGGAATCTAAGTGATGTTTAAAGTTTTGAACATATTATGGATTCAATTAATATTTTGAATTGAGTGGAATTTTGATTTGGAATTTGAGTATTAGCGATTACCGTGTAAAAACTGGAGCGGACATAACATAGACCATTTCCAACGACATTCTATATTTTATTATCTGTAGGAAGATAAAGTATAAAGTAATATTTTACTGTTTCGGCTCGGTTTCGGTGCCGCCATGCCGCCATGCCGTCAGTGCTCGTAGATCGGTATAAACCAAGGCGCTTGCTATAATTCCCTTCGGCAATAAAACTGAACATTAGCGCCGGCGGTCGGCGGGCGGCGGGCGGTGCGAGCGGCGCGGCTCTTTGTTCAGTTGCGGCCGCCATTGTTTCATTACTTAATGACGCTGCGTGTTATGTACCTTCTACCCGGCCTAAGTTCAAGGTTATGTAGAAACTGGAATCAATCTTTAATTTGATTCATATGATGCTGTGATCCAAGCGGCTTGTCCTTCTGTTCATTTAATAATTATAATGTTTGTTCTTTGGCTGTATTTTACTTATAATTGCAAGATATTTCCACTAAGATTTCTAATAATAATTTTAGATTTTGATACCACTAAATTATACTGTACTAGAGGTATACGCAAAGAAACGAAGAAACATTTATTGCTACTTCACGCCACACACGGTACGCGCCCTGTTTGAATACTATTATAATACCCCTTACATACTTTAAAAAACATTTCCGCGTTTCATACCTTTTCAAGAATGTTGCAGAAAGGATTTGGCTTAGTCTTTATGACCGGCTGACGTCAACTCCCCTTTAGGGGATATAACAGCGGGTAAATCAAATTAGAAAAATCGCAGTCAAGTGACTATGTTACCCACCCTTTTGGAATGAAGCCGAAAAGCATCGCCCCGCGGGACATGAAGAGGAGGGGGGGGGGGGGGAGCGGTGGAGGTTGTGTGCAGTGTGCCAGAGGGACTGCGGCTCATTCAATATTTAGCACGGCCCTGTTGTGTAATGACCGTCTCGTAATTAAATAAAAACAAAATGATCAAAGGAATGCCATATACATACACACACACATACACCCACACACACAAGGACCTTCCGTTCTATCTACGGTATAATATCTACTAAATATACATTACAACGCGATTTCAATTACACGTTTAATTAACAAAAACACACGCGTCAGCTTCAGCTAAGTAATTTTATAATATTTAACTGAGAAGTAACTCTATTTTGAAGAGTGTTTAATTGCCGAAACTATTGTTGACTCGGATACAGAGTTTCATTACATTATTCAGATCTAGATCAAAACGCATGCCTGTTATAATAACTTTTTTTTCAATTATTTAGGATATCACGCAATTACACTGACAAATTAGAATTAATTCGTACTTAAATGCTACAAATTAGTTACATTGCAACCAGCTTCTTTATCCACAAGTTATTAAATGTTGGTTATGATACGCAAATCAATATAATGTATACAATTGACTAGCTAACGGTAAAATTATGTTGGAAGACATAAAAGAACGCATGCATTAAGGACCTGAGAGTTGGATGTACCCTATAGAGAGAGTAAGCCATGGGATGATACGATCCGTCGGGCCGCGTGTCTTGCGGCCGCGGCACTCCGAGAGGTCACCAGCACCGGCCACCGAGTGACAAATGTCGCAGATTATCCTCACCGCGAGCCTCACAAATTACAACACATAAAGGTGTATTTTTTACAGTCGCGTCAGTAGGCGGCGCGGCGGCCGCGGTCGAGTGCTCGAGTGGTCGCCGTTTATGCTAATCCTTTATGGGCATTACATTTATTTGTCTTAATTTCCGTGATATGTGCAAATGAGAACATTAGTCTATGGCGCAGCGGGTGAGTAGCCGACTGTTCAGGGAGAGGGCACGCGTTCAATTCCCACACCGAGACAAATGTTTGTGTGGCCCACAGATATTTATTTCGGATCTGGGTTTTATGAGACCGAAAGTTTCTCGTAGTTCTTGATACTGACGACACAAGACTCATGTCTTATTGCGAGGTCAGGACGATGTGTGTGACTGTTGGATGTGCTTAAACGGTGACATGCACAGGCATTGCGATCAGGGTAGCTAAAAACAAAACTCAAGTACAAAAAACAAAGCGTCTAAGGTGCTCTCTATAAACAACAAGTGTTTGACGCCGCATCGGTAGTCACGTCAGGAGTCGCGTCGCGTCGGCCGATGATGTGGGTCGAACTGCTCGAACCCGGGGGACGCGACTCACGCTTGACACTACACAATATTGTAATAGCACAAGTTCGGTGTTTGTTCAAGTTCTTTACCCATCTTAGGCTTAGTTTATGACTTGATTGAGTGGTTATAGTTTGACTCGGTATACGATGCACATTATAAAGTGAGCAGTAGCGATCTATCAATTAATATAAAATTAGTACAGGGTTCCATTCAGTTTATAAAATATTGATGAACGTTATAAGCATCGTCACCGAATCGGTCACAGCGGCACGGCGAAACGGTCGGAGACGATCGACGCTACTGCTTGACTCCTTAGGCTGTGGACATGAACGCAGCGGGAGCAGAGCAGCGGCGGCGTGGGGAGCGGCAACGTACTACTAGATCGGTCGTACCGCGTCCGCGGCCTAATATGTTCAAGTTTTCACAAGTGTATACAGCAATCAAATAGATCGAGATTTATTTAAATTTGTGGCTTTGTTTTTTTATGTCACAAATTAAAAACCAACTAAAGAGTTCATCACAATTTGAGACATATTATTTACATGCTGTCTATGAACTACCGCCATACGAATGGAGGATGAGAATGGGACAGTGCTGTTATTTCGCCTCTGGCTAATAATTACAGTCTAAACATCGCATCGGCCCGTTGTCTTGTGTATAGAGGTACAGCGGCAGGCGTCGTTGTTGCGCTGTGCGACACGCGTCGGCTCTCTGTTTCATATTCACACTACAGTCACTACACTACACTGTCGACCTCCCCATCCCCCCCCCACCAACATCCTCACCGCCCTCACGTGCAGCCGTTTATCATTTCGATTGCATCAAAGCACGAGATTAAATTACGAAAAAGGTCGCACTTGAAATTAATCCTCATCCGTGACTTGAATCTGTACAAATGAACGCAAAAAATTATTCAGGGCTGATGTTGTCGCTCCCGTATAAAATAATTTACGGGCTCACTTAAATGTTTTTGTAATTACACTGCTCATATTAGCTTCTGTAGTAAACATACGTAAAGACGAGCGAGTGTAGCGAGTTGTTGTTATACCATATAATAAACAATATATTGCGAGATATCATTTATCGAGGTTCAGCCAGGCGTGTGAATATACCTTGATTTGTTTGAACAGACATATTTTGCAGAGGCTGTGTAGTGATAAATTTTACAAAATATTAGGTCTCCGGGAGTTGCGCTATTTGGCGAAGGATCTGGTGCGATAAACGATTAATGAATGTCTACTCGGTACTGGGCGCACTAAATAATATTTTATTCCATAAAACATTTAGGTCGGCCGTCGGCGAGCTCTCGAGCGGTATTACTTGCGAAACCACTGATTCATACTCACTGTATGAAACCTAGGTTTCTTTGAATACCACTTCTCTCGGAGTGATTTTAACTACATATTTATTGGAACGCGCAATGGGAACTATTGAAGTGTTATATTTATTTCATGACTTGAATAACGATCAGTGATTACAGCCGAGAAACCTCCCTCTCCAACTTCACTTGTCACAGGGCACTAAAACAAGGAAATTTCCTCATCCGAGCACTAGTTTCTTTTGTCCCGCGATAATTGTCATTCGACACTAGCGCCGCTACTGCCGCAACCATTTCATGTGCTAAATAACCTATATGATCTCTCTGCAGCACTGCTGTCTCCTCCCCGCGGCCGGCATGCGTTACGGCGCCTCACATCTCACGCGATCGCGTCGCGATGTATGTGCCGCCGGCGGACGCGGTGTGCGCTGGAATCGAACCGAGCTTTGATTAGCCGCTCCATTGAACATCACCACACCTCCCACCGGACATTGTATACGATCACAAATCTTGCTCGGTTGTAGCTGAACCTTTACACATTTAGATAGAGATATGCGCTTGGTGAATATAATACGAGAACTTTTGACAGGACTTAACAAGTTAACACTGTCGTGTATGTATTGTGATATTCCAACTCGGGAATTGTAATTTACTCGCGTCGGCTCCGCGCTTCTCTCAAATATTTCGGTGCATCTTCGCATTGAATATCGAATGTCATCGCGATGAACGCGCTGTTATTAATGATCGTCTATAGCACTTCCCCTACACGTCCCTCCCCCTCCCCTCCTTTGCTCTCGGTTCTCATTCCTCGCTGAACATTCTCACTGGCTCTCGTAGCTAAGATGAATATTACATTGCTGCGCAAATGGTATTTAGAGACGTGAACATTAGAGCTTTCCGATTGATTTATGTTCTTGTGCGAGAATGTGCTTTGTTCCCGCCGACGCCGACGCCGCGATCTCAGCTCTGAAGGTTAAGATGTACTCATTTATTTGATTCAATTGCCTCTGTTGGTTATGGGATTTACTATTTGCGCACAGACCCCAACAATTTAAAATTCTACAATTTATTAACATTTTGTACTCTCTATAACTGTCCGTAACAGTTAGGATATGGATGTACCGAATATTCAGGGCTTGGTTACTGAATATATGGATATATCCATTCGATGATTGTATTGTTCTAACCGAGGGTAGCTAACGAGGAAATGATGGTTATTGATCGTAACTGCCTATGAAAATTCTCGGTACTGCAATAATAATGCATTG
The DNA here is from genome assembly GCA_036417725.1 of Clanis bilineata. Lineage (NCBI taxonomy): Eukaryota > Metazoa > Arthropoda > Insecta > Lepidoptera > Sphingidae > Clanis > Clanis bilineata. Next base: position 16,188,934 of record CM071157.1, read on the forward strand.
CTGAAATATTATTTTAGATCTATGGTAAACGTATAAGATTTCGCCTCTTCGGTCTAGTGGTAGCATACATCGATTGTGAACGCATGTCTCGCCGCATGAGGTCTGCGTACGCCGCGCCGCCACGTCGCGCCGCACCGTGCCGCCGTACTGCTGGACGGCCAACCATTTGTCTCGTGTCGCCCTTACATAGGAATTCCATTTATATTCTCACGCGAGACACAATTAAAAATTGCGACTTCCATGTCTACAGATAAAATGTCGCATGGACAAGCCACCCGTTGCGTTTAAAGTAACCAAATTATACGGATGTAGATAAGCGAAAGGTAGACATTACTGCTTTTAATTATCTACTACTATGTTTAGGTTATTTTTTTTTTCGTCCGAAGAATAGCAAAGACACAATTGACGCTCCGCAAATATTCAAGTTTTAATATTGTTATTACACCTTTTCCATAAAATCACCGTGTTGAATCGAAAACGAACTGTGCAAAAAATACGTGTTACCGTTTGCAGTGTGGTTGGTGGCTGATTAATGTGTTTAAAGACAAACTTAAACATTGTTAAAAAGTGATTGAAGGATTTGTTGTGTGGGTGACCTAAAAAAAAATTTGTTCTCAAAGTACTCTATTTCAAACGTTACTACCATATCAACAAATTAATAGCTTAACTTCACCAGTGACATCAAAGACTTTCTGGCACTGTTTGAAAAGAGTTCGTGTCGCGCCGCGCACCCAAGTTCGATCCCGCCACCGGTCACTTTTCTTCCTTTTTTTTTTTATTTTTTCCTTGCCTGTTTTTGATTCTCTTTATTGCAAAAATGATATGCGCTGGCTGTAATGTTACTATTCTCGTTACACAAAAGAGAATAAAATGCTCTACTGGCAAATGTGCCCTACAGTATCATTTGGAGTGCGTGTCATATGACGAAGCATCAATGCCTAGGGCTAAATGGACCTGTCCAAGCTGCGTCTCTGGTCGGCCTAAGCTGGATAACACAAACACTCCAGTTCATGCCAAGGTTTACGCTGTATTAACTGATGAAACACCGTCAGGATCGGGTTATACAGTGTCGGCTCCAGATGAACTGTCATCACTTACAACGCCTCCATCAACGCGTGCCGGCGGCGCCGATGTCAATCTACAAAACGCAATACTTACTGAAATTAGAAAGCTACGCCAGGACATGAATGAAAAGTTTGAGAATCAGCAGGCTGCCTTGGTGAAATTTGAAACTACTCTATCAACGGTCCAAAGGGATATCAACGGCCTATCATTAAAATTTGTTACAGTGCGTGAAGACTTGGATGAGCTTAAGAAGACTGTTGTGTTTCTGTCAGATGCTCATGATGCACAGGAAGAGTTAAATTCAAAACAGGGTAAACTAATTTCAGAACTCCTTAAAAACAATGACGGACTAAGCAACCAATTGAGGGAATTGGAAGCAAAAGTGAGTTATTTTGATCAAATAGCGCGTGAGAGCAATATCGAAATACAATGCGTACCTGAGCATAGATCAGAAAACTTGCTTACCATTATTCAACAGCTGGGTAGAGTTGTGGGAAATGAACTTCGGGAAAGCGAAATTCAATCCTTCCATAGAGTTGCGAAATCAAACACTGACTCAAACCGCCCTCGCAACATAGTCGTCAAATTGGGCAGTCCTAGAATTCGTGATAATCTACTTGCAGCAGTGAAAAGTTTTAATAAAAAAAATGTGTCTGAAAAGTTGAATAGCAGCCATATCGGCATTGGCGGTGAACGACAGCCGATTTTCGTCACTGAAAATTTAACTTTGACAAACAAGAAACTACACGCTGCTGCAAGAATGGCTGCCAAGGAGAAAAATTATAACTTTGTATGGATTCGAAATGGTCGCGTATTTATAAGAAAGGATGTAACAAGTAAATCTATTTTAGTTAAAAATTTAAAATGCTTAGAGTTTTTGTAATTAAACTAAATTATCCTTTGCACGTTTAAAGTGTAGTATATTTAAAATTCAATATTAAAATTTACTATCAAAATGTAAGAGGCTTAAGAACTAAGACTGAGGATTTTTATACTGCCGCCTTAAATATGGAATACGATATTATTATCACTACTGAAAGTTGGCTTAATGAGACGGTTTTTGATCATGAAATTTTAGATAAACGATATAAAGTATTCAGACGCGATCGGTCATCGACGATATCTTCAGCTACTAAAAAAGATGGTGGAGGGGTACTTGTTGCAACACTAGACAAATACGAAGTGTTACGGCGAGTTAATTGGGAGTCTGAATGCGAGGAATTATGGATCACAATAAAATGTGACAATGGCCTAAATATCAACATCTGTGCAGTTTACATTCCACCTCCAATTAAACAAGACTATACTGATACACTCTTTAACAACTTCACAGAAATAATCCAGAGAAAAAGCAAAAACAACTCTATTAACTTAATATTAGGTGATTTCAATATGGGTAGCATTTGTTGGGAGTATAGCGTAGATTCCGGCGTTTTAACTCCCCATGGCTCTTATAATAATGAAGAAAACAAGTTTTTGGACATGCTTGCATTTAACGATCTCCATCAATGCAATACGATTGCCAATACTTCAAACCGTGTTCTAGATTTAGTTTTAAGTACTAGCAACAACACATTAGTGGTATCTCAAGTCACAAAACCATTTTTGCAAATTGATCAGCACCATCCAGCGCTAGAAATCTCTTTCGAAATCAAATGTAATAAACCTTTAATGCAAAACAAGGTCCCCTACTTAAATTTCTATCTCAGTAATTATGAAGCTATCAACAAGAAACTGTCGGAAGTTGATTGGCGTCGTCAATGGAGTTATATTACTAATATTAACGATATGTTGCAATCGTTTTATGAAATTGTTATGAAAATTATTCAACAACATACACCAATTACTAAACCCCGAGATGAACGTTATCCTGTTTGGTTCAGCCGGGCTCTATTAAATGTTATTGATGAAAAAGCGAAATATCACAAGTTGTATAAAAAATATAAGAATCCCAGAGATAAACAAACGTTTGAATGTTTAAGAATGCGTTGCAATTGCCTTATTAAGGACTGTTATATAAATTTCAAAAAAAATATAGCAGCCCATCTACGTCACAATCCCAAGTATGTCTGGAAATATTTTAAAAACAAGCGGGTAGGAAGTAGTTACATCCCAAATAAGATGTCTTTAAATGACACTAGAGTTGCCAGGGGTGGTCAGGAAGTCTGTGATTTGTTTTCCAATCATTTTCAATCCATATACAATGTCTCTAGCAGGACCGTTTCTTCAAGTTCTGGTCCATTAACCTCTTCCCAAAACATCACGTTCAGCTGTTGTAAACTTGAAGTAAAAGAAGTTTTCGATTATTTGCTCTCTCTAGACTGTGATAAAGGACCAGGGCCTGATTTAATTCCTCCACTTTTCCTAAAAAAATGTGCAGTGAATTTAGCCGCTCCCTTGACATTAATGTTTAATCGTTCCCTAGCAGATGGCATTTTTCCGGATTTGTGGAAAATTGCACATATAACACCAATTTTCAAATGTGGCATTGTTGAAAATGTAGCAAATTACAGACCCATATCCATTCTTTCCGCGTGTGGTAAAGTTGTTGAATCTCTGGTTCAGAAGAAAATGTTAGCTCACTTTGGGCATGTATTGGATGATAATCAGCACGGTTTCCGCCCCAAAAAATCAACAGCTACCAATCTGATGGAGTACACCTCATATATATCATCAGCATTAGATAGTGGCATGGAAGTGCATGCAATATACACCGATTTTAAAAAAGCGTTTGATCTGGTGAGTCATGACTTACTAATCGCCAAATTGGAAAATATGGGAATTCATGGCTCGCTACTCCGTTGGTGCGAATCATATTTAAGAAACCGATCTCAGCTGGTGCATATAAAGGGCTTCAAATCCAAAAAGTGTTTTGTACCATCAGGAGTACCCCAGGGTTCCCATCTAGGGCCACTATTTTTTTTGGTTTTTATAAACGATTTAGGTAGGAGAATAAATTCAAAATTTAAACTTTTTGCTGACGATTTAAAAATATATCGTACTATATGCACTGAATCTGATATAAATTACCTACAATTGGATTTAGATGTTATATGTCACTGGTGTGTAGAGAACAACATGGCATTAAATATAAACAAGTGTTATTTTATTCGTTTTAGCAAGAAAAGAAACACATCATATCAGAATTGCTACTTAATTAATGACAGCCCACTCCAGGAGGTAGATACTGTTAGAGACCTGGGCGTTGTGATAGATAGCAGTTTGAGCTTTAGAAATCATATCAACTTTATTGTCAGTAGAGCGTCAAAACTATCAGGTTTCATAGTCAGAGAAATGAAAATCTTTAAAGAACCTCATCTCACAATTTCTATTTATAATAGTATCATAAGAAGCATTCTCGAGTACTGTAGTGTGGTATGGAGCCCGTTTTATCAAGTGCACTCGGATAGACTGGAACGTGTTCAAAAAAGGTTTCTATATCACTTATGTTATTCAGATAATAAAAGCCGCACTTTCAATTCGTATGACTCTAGGCTGGATCATTATAAAATGAAATCCTTAAGCGCACGTCGAAAGGTTTTGGATGTGATGTTCTTGTTTAAATTAGTTAGAGGTCTAATAGATTCTCCTGAGCTCTTAGAGAAGGTGCATATTTGTATCCCACGTGCTAGCAGTCGCCTAATAAATAGAAGAACATTTGTTCTGCCTCATAGTAGAACTAATTTAGGACAGTATTCCCCCGTGTGCCGCATGCTCTCTTTCGCCAACACTATCCGAAGTGATATAGACATCTTTTCTAGTTCTGAAGCCTCAATAAGGGCGAAGCTTAAACTACTAATTAATTAATTATTTCAAATTGTATTTAATTGGTTTATTTATAGTAAAATAGGTATTATAATGTCTTTGTTAAAATAAGCACGATAGATTCACATCGAGTAGATGACAATCAAACGTATGTATTTACATTATCTTTAATTATTTGTAGTATTTATGATTGTGCATCAGTTTTGTGAATAATAATAAAAAAAAAAAAAAAAAAAAATTACGGGAACGATATCATAAAATTATTGTAACAAACTTTTATAATTTATGTTTAAACCTTTTTTATACAAGACGATAAGGAGGTGGTTTACTTGATAGTAAGTGGTACCTAGAACTGTTAGATACCCATAATGCCAAAAGAATAATTGGTGCGTTGTTAATCTAATAGAAAGAAATAGGGATATAATGGGGATTGGGAAGAAATATAGATTTCATCATCATCAGCCATAGGACGTCCACTGCTGAACATAGGCCTCCTCCAAAGATTTCCAGATCGACCTGTTGGAAGCGGCCTGCATCCAGCGACTTTCTGCGACCTTTATAGATTTAAGTCACTCGAAATTGTTTTCCTGTGAGAAAGTGGCATAGGATAGCTCAAGCTGGCTCACTCGTTTCTGTATACATAATATATCATATTTTTATGCTTTGGTGCTGTAAAATCAATAACATTTATAATTCGTCCTACCCGCATGAAGGGGCGTTGCTTGCGTAGCGACTCGTAGCTGGCGTAGCTCATATAGCTATTCGTAGCATACGTAGCTACTTGTAGCAATCGTAGCTCGCATAGCCATTTGTAGCAAGCGTAGTGACTCGTAGCTGACGTAGCCTGCATCGCCATTCGTAGCTTACATAGCCACTCGTAGCCTGCATAGTGTTGTATACAATGAAATGACGCACAGCGCAACAACGACAACCACCATATTTAACTACATCAAATTTCATCATCCAAATGCCGAGGACAGTACACGACATTCGCTTATATACTTAGCTGTATACACTATACATACAACCACTGTTCAACAATTGATTCAAATAAAGCACACACTTCGAAACATTCGAGCGATGCAACGTGCAGCTCTGTGTACCAGGTAGTAAGTACATATGTCTATAAAACATTGCTATGTGCATGGGTATGTGCACAGGCTGAACCGGAAGCGAGAATATTTAAGGAAGTTAAACGTGACAGATAAATTGTTTTTGGATATTCCACTAACTTCTATCTTGGACAACTGATAAAAAGACATTTTACTGTAAGTTTTTTGGAGATTTGTTGGTTTATATTTTATGGCTAATTGACCTGAACCGGATATGCATCCACAAAGTGTAATATAAAAAAATGCTGACGTTCTGCTGCACGTCAATGTTGATAGGGTACAATCTAACATCATGCTCAGTAGATCGAGCTATATTATGTCGAGAATCTGATGCAACACAAATAAGAGCGGAGGCGACCGTGAGGGCGAGGAGGCGTGTGCTTTATTCCATCTTAATTAATGATCATCAAAAGTGATTAATTTGCATAATTGGAGGTGAATTACAGGTATTCAAATGCTAAATTACCGAACGAAACAGAAGTCGAAACGGAAATTTGCATAACGATGGAATTAATGAAGAGCGCGTCGACCACCCCACCAGCCCCCGCGCCCCGCGCCTCCCGCCCCGCACCTCCCGCATTGGGAGTCAGGACAGACATGACGCGACGCCTGGCGCGAGGTTAATGTATACGAGAATAAGATGATGGAACCGATTACTGGGATAATGAGTGGCTGCGGCTCCTACTGCACATCACATCGAAGAACATCATTCCGATATTGGGTGGATCTTATACTGGCTTTCAAAATGGTTGTTATAATCATTTCAGTCGGTCCCATACTTCCATGTTTGCTTAATTTCTTACTATATCTTGGTGGCATGGTTGTATTACGTGCACGTTATGAACATCGTCCTGAGGTCTTGGATTCGACCCCTGAGTCGGATGAGTGATATTGGGTTTTTCTAATCAGAAACAGTCCGGAGTCTGGAATGTGTGACCGATATGGTGCTAGAAAGAAAAGAAAACAGCAAGAAACTTTATTCAGTCAGTCTCAGGCCACAACGAAAAAACAAATTACTACCGCCTCACATCTGGAACGGAAATTAGCTCGGCGAAATTTGGGTGTATTTGTTCGCTAGTTTGCCTCTGCCTACCCCTATATTTGTATATATACCTCTAATTATTCTTACTCATTTACATTTAGAAAACGTTTATTTTTATCGATCGACTCCCAAAAAGGAGAAGGTCCTCAATTCGTCTGTATTTTTTTATGCATGTTACGAGTTGTGATTGTAATTATACACATACATGTTATATTATGTAGTTCAGTGGTTTATAGATAGTTTCAGATGTATGAGTTGTAAAAAACTAAACGTGAAAGTGAAGTTGTACAATTAAACCGAATGGTGTGCGGTTAGCCGGAGGGCGGACCGCGTTGAAGCGTACATTACACTCGGTGATCGGTAGGCTGCTGCTGCTGCTGCTGCTGATGCTGATGCAAATACACGTTTGTATTACGTCACCATCTCAGTACTTTTAGTGTATTAGTCTCCGGGATTAGTAGACTATAAAACGAACCTGTTCAGCTTGTTCGTGCAGTCGAGACTTGTAACAACTGACTGCAGCACAATTTTACCACTTACAATACATACAGAAGCAGTAGGCGGTGCGGCGCATCTTCACTCGCAGCTTTACCACAATTTATGGCTATAAATTCTTTCCGTTAATTGCGTCTCACGCGCCTTTAAAAGCCGCACTCGTGGTGCCGCCCTGATTTACAACCGCACTCCGTCACCGCCCCGCACCATCCCGCATATTCAAACAAACGTCAATTTTTAGGGCAATAATTATAATAAAAATTTACCCCAATCAAACACCACAATATTATGTTATAAAATTAGCATCCAGGTTTAATTGACTGAATAATGATTCCTTGTTAGTAATTCAAGGTCGAAGGTTAGACTGTAAGAAGCCTTTTACAAGTTTTATATATTGATAAATACTCTTAATCACTTAAAATAACATAGTAAAATATTCATGAATAAAAGGATATTTCGTGGTGCCCGATTCCACGATTTAAAATCACTGCAATGTCCTATGTATCGTGAAGTTTAAATAAACCGCACGTTGTGTTTTATTCACAGTGCTGTCGTGCGGAGAGGTCGGAGGCGCCATGGGAGCGGCGCGGCTCCACAAGCGGTACGTGGGGCTCTACACCGGCCCCTACTTCGACCCCTCCGCGCCCAACAACATCACCACGCAGCTCGGCACGCACGCCTACCTGCCATGCAAGGTATACAACATACGAATACATTTCACATCGTCCACCGCGCTCACACCACCACACCGGTCACAGGAACAAGGTGCCTTCCCTGACATGTTGAAAATATCCCTAATAAAACCAATTTATAAGAAAAATGATAGAACCAAAACTAGCAACTACAGACCTATCGCTTTACTTCCCACAGCCTCTAAGATATTTGAAAAAGCTATGTACAATCGCATCTACAAATTTTGTGAAAAATACAACATACTTGATGAGGGTCAAAATGGTTTCCGTAAAAATCGATCAACAACACTAGCTGTCTACAAATATATACAGGAAGCAATAAACATTTTAGATAATAAAAACTATGGTGTAGGAATTCTCTTAGATATGACAAAAGCCTACGACAAAGTGCAATTTGAAATACTATTAAATAAACTATATGGTATAGGTATACGTGGAAGAAGTTATGATTGGTTTAAGTCATACTTACATAATAGAAAACAAATAGTAGAAATAGAATCCTTTAACCACACAACAAATGAAATACAAAAATCTTATTCACAAAGTAAACAAATAAATGCCTCAATTCCTCAAGGAAGCGTTTTAGGATGTCTATTATTTTTAATTTACATTAATGACCTTCCAAAAAGTTTAGAATGGCCGTGTGTCTTATTTGCAGACGATATCTCCCTTCTCACTTCATGCAAAAATAATACAAATATTAATGAAATTATTTGCAGTATACTCTCTAAAACTGAAAACTGGATGACTCAACATAACTTAGAATTAAATTTCTCAAAAACAAAACTAATAACCTTTTACCCACCGCAAAAATCACCGTTAGATATAAATTTAAACTATAAGGGTACAACAATAGATAAAGTAAAAACTGTAACTCTATTAGGCTTAGATATCGACACCCATATAAACTGGAAGCACCACATACAAAAAATAAAATCAAAAATATCAAAATTCACATATGCTTTGTATGAAATTAAGAAAACAACAGATTTACAAACCGCACTATCAACCTATTACGCCTACGCTTATTCATGGCTGAGCTATGGTATAATACTATGGGGAAACAGTACTGATACACACACTCTATTCAGACTACAAAAAAAATTAATTAGAATAATAGCAAACATCAGTCAAACCGAAAGCTGCAAATCACATTTTCAAAAACATAGAATCCTTACACTTGCATCAATCTACATACTGGAAATATCAAAATTCACACACAAACATCCAACCTTCTTTTCCACACGAGGAGACTTAAACACTTCAATAAACCTACGCTACAAAAATAAATTGAATTTACCAACCTCTAGATTACACATGCATTCCTCTAGTCCTTATGTTATGGCAATAAAAATATATAACAAGCTGCCCAAAAGTATTAAAGAAGAAACAAAAACTAGTTTATTTATTACCAAAATTAAAAATTTTCTACACTACAAATGCTACTACACAGTAACTGAGTATTTAAATGATAATAATATAATATAAACAATTAGACACATAATATGATTATGTTATGCTAAATTCACAGTACAAAATAAAACAAAATCTATAATAATCATGCACATATTTCACACATGTGTGTTGCATACTATATATAAGAATGTATATGTTTGACGTGTGTGCGGGTGTGTTGTATGTGCGTGTATATGTGTGTGTATGTGTGTATGTGTGTATGTGTGTGTGTGTGTGTGCGTGTGCGTGAATTATAATAGTCCATTAAAGTAAAATAATAATAAACAAATATAATATATACATTATGTTTCTCCCTCTCTCACTATTTTTGCCGTGCCCAACAGGGTCCATAATTATGTACTGTAATTAGTTTTTAACACCATTGTAAACAATTATGGAGAGCAATAAAATTGAATTGAATTGACCATCTTACTATAACAATCACAATAGAGGTATAATACAATACAGTTCAACACGATATTATATTAATCAGTACAATGCAAAGGTGTGAAGTCGTCGCCTCCTTGGCCAAGTGGTAGCATATATAAGCTGTGAACGGGGAGGTTCTGGGTTTGATTCCCAGGTCGGGCAAAGCGAATTTTCTAATTTAATTTGTCCGGGACTGGATCTCTCAGAAGGGGTTGACGTCAGACAGGCAGCCGGTCGTAAAAACTTGGCCAAATCCTTTCTGCAACATAATTGAAAAAGTGTGTTGCGTCGATACCGACATTAAGGTGGGATAAGGGCAAGCAGAAGAAAAAAATGCAAAGCGCCGTTTCCTTCAGTATTTTTCAGTTTGACATGACTAAAAACCAGCAGCAACATAATTATCATTATGTAGAGCAACATTTTTGTCGGTGTGCTAGGACATTCTGACAATCGCCCCCCTCCCCCTTTAGGTTCCCGCTCTACAACACTCACACCTGACCAATACTGATAGTATATTTGGTTGTATTGCAGGTCCGACAGTTAAGCAACAAGTCAGTGTCATGGATCAGGCGGCGCGACGCTCACATCCTCACGGTGGATCGGTTCACGTTCATCGCGGACGAGCGCTTCCAAGCGTTTCTCGTCGAGGCTACAGACACGTGGACACTACAGGTGAGTGTCGACTCCCGATTCCTGCAATAGAATATCTTGGATTAAGAACAATGAGTGGACCAGCTCAACCGAGATTATATTATAGGCAAAAATCTGACGTACAATCGAGTATTTTTCTACACTTTTATTAAGCAGGTGTACAGTTTTATGTAGTTTTGTTAAGTCGAAACCCTAGGTTCGAATCCCACGTCGGACATGGCGATTTTTCTAATTAAATTTTCCCGGTACTATATTCCCCAGAGGAGGTTGACGTCAAGTAGGCGTAAAAGTAAATTCTAATTCTTACTATCAAGGGCATCACGTGGCCCACTGGTTTTTGGCTTCTGTAAAGTGTGAAAATGTATGTACTTGTATGTGTTTCAGGTGAAGTACGTGCAGGCGCGCGACGCCGGCGTGTACGAGTGCCAGGTCGGCACCGAGCCCAAGATGAGCCACTTCGTGCAGCTCAACGTTGTCGGTCAGTAACCAATATAGCGACCGATGCAGATGTCACTCATCGACCACATCACAATCGAATAGCGTTCTTGGTTTATAATTTTATGACTTTAACTTGCAACATTTAAATCGTTACCATAACAAGAAGAAATTTTATATTTCTGCACAAACATTTCCAATTTCCATTTTCACCATGCACATTATTTATTGTTACCTAGGCTGCCTAATTCCATTCCATTAACATCACGGTTGTAATACATCCACAGTGCCAAAAATCGAGATTATGGGCGAGTCGGACCTGTACGTGAAGGCGGGCAGCACGGTGAGCCTGAAGTGCGTGATCACACAGGCGCTCGAGGAGCCCGCCTACATCTTCTGGTACCACAACGAGGAGCGCGTGCTCAACTACGACCGCAGCCTCGTCGAGATCCGCATGGAGCGCGTCGCGCCCGACACCACAGTACGATATACTCATTCATTACTCACAAGTTCACAACTCACGGATCGAAGATCACATGCTATCAATACAATAGCGACCGGTTCCTCGATAGCTGCTCACTGACAAAGTTAACTTATTAACTTATGTGACATTTCACGCGAAGCGAGCAACGAAAAAAAAAGTTAGGTTCTGAGGCATCAGTGTTGCAACCGCTATCAAATCCCGGTACATTACCTTATCTTGTATAGAGTATCTTATAGTGTTAGATTCGTGGGATTAAGACATCGTGTGTGATGTAACTGTAGAAAATATTTTTTTGCGTAGAGCTCATTACGTTAGATTGCCTCGCTGGCGTAGTTGTATTTCGATACGACTACCGTCCTGAGGTCTCTGGTTCGATCCCCGGGTCGGGCAAAGTGATATTGGATTTTTCTATATCAGTCCGAAGTCTGGAATTTGTGCCCGATATGGCGATAGGCTCGCTCCCTATCACATCTGGGTCGGAACTAAGCTCGGTGAAACGTGGGTGTACTAGTTCCCTAGTGCGCCTCTGCCTACCCGTTCGCGTATACAGGCGTGAGCTTATGTTATGTTACATTATGTTAGATCCGTAAAATAGCGTAATAGAGGAATATGTGGTTGTAGGTCGGCAACCTGATAATCTACAGCTCACGGCGCGAGGACTCCGGCAACTACTCGTGCGCGCCCTCCAACCTCGACTCCGCCTCCGTCGTGCTGCACGTGCTCAGCGGTCAGTACTCACTCACTCACTCACTCACTCACTCACTCACTCACTCACTCACTCACTCACTCACTCACCCACACGACACACTTACACAAGTACACACCCTGTACCAGAACTCTGGATGGACACAGTGCTCTGCACCAACTGTATATATGAGTATATGACGCCCAAACTTGCGAAATTAGGTGTTAGATTTAACAATGCCCAGGTGCTGGTGGGGGCCTAGGAGTCTGCATTCTAGGCTGCCCTCACGTACATATTATGGTAAAAAATTGACGTGGTGTCGCTTTTATTACCCGATTTCAAAAAAGAAGGAGGTTAACAATTCGTTGGAATATACATATATTTTTTTAATGTTCCCCGTTTTTTTTTGTGTAAATGGGTATACTTCCCAGGTGGTCCCATTGGCACCAAGTCAGAATCTAATTATGGGATCCCAGAAAAATCGAGGGCAACCCTCAAATTTTATAGGACCCATAGGTGTTTTATTATGTTAAGTTTAAAAACTTAACAGAGCGACTTTAAATCCGATCGTGACCAAATTATATGGGACCACCCTTGAAATAAGCTCTATCGAACACAAATGGAATTTTGAATATCGGTCTTCACTTGGCGGAGATATCGCGTAACATACATAAAATAATACAGACGAATTGAGGACCTTCTCCTTTTTGGAAGTCGGTCGAAAACTATTCAAGTATTTGCATCTGGTACTCATCATCTCATGTTGCTGAGCTGATACTGGAAAAAATTACTCTTTAACTATTAGGAGATGGTTGATAATTCTTCCAATATTATATTTTTCATTATTATTATTATAGGCTTATATTATAGACCGCTACCTAGGTTTCTTTGAGCTATTCAGGTAAGCTGATGATGGAAGGTAAAACTCCTTGTTAGTTAGGAGTTAAGGTATAATTCTTAAAGTACCGGATAGACAACTATTTCGGCGATTGCGTCGGGAGTCTCCATTTTATGCTACTAAACACTAATAAACACTAAAAATAGATAAATAATAATTAAAGTTTAATAAAAACTGAAAACCGACTTCAAAAATGAACACTTCAAATATAAGTAAAAAATAACAACAATTTCTTACTGTCTTTGGAATCTGGAGTTTATCTGCTTCGTCCTCAGCACCGATTCCAAACAGAGTAAGAAAATATTTTTATTTTTTACTTTTAAGTGTTCATGCAAGTCGCATATCGAGATCAGACAGTTTGTATCCGGTAAAACATGATTCTGTGGAACGTCAAGAAACACCATCACGTTGCTCTTAATAATTATAATGTATTAAATACTAGCGGTTGCTCGCAATTTCGTTCACGTAAAAATGTTATTAACTTTATCCTACGAGACTCGTGCATTACTCCGGGATAAAAAGTAGATTCCAGACCTATCTTTGTACCAATTTTATTCATATTCATGCAGCCGTCTGGGCTCTGGCGTCATTGAGTAACAAACATTCATCCAAACTTTCGTACCTCATTTAAACTAAAAAAAGTCCGTTAAAATTAAATTTACTACAAAAACACTTTTGTTATTTGATTATAAATTAATTACTCAAAATAACTTCCTAAACAACCCTTCAATCGGTTAGAGCATGTATGTATGTAGAGGTATATTATGTGTGTGCAGGCGAGCAGCCGGCGGCGATGCAGCACGGCAACGCGTCCCCGCGCGCGGCCCGCCCTCCCCCGCCGCCCGCGCTCCTCGCCGCGCTCGCCGCCGCGCTCTCCGCCGCGCTGCTCGTGTCGGCGCCGCGCGCGCATGCGCACACCGCCGCGCTGCTCGCGACCTCGCTCGCGCTGCTGCTGTCAGTATCCACTACTCAATCAAATATAGTTTGTATATTGCACTCTGCATCGCTCATAGTTCACGTAGGTATTATATTTTATGTGTTACGTTTATGTACTACGTAGATAGTAAGTAGTACACAATAAATTTGTAATATCAATACCTTAGTAGAATTAAAAAAGCGCGTATCTTCTTATACTTACCTAAAATATAACTTACCTTTACTTACATTATATTCAATTTAAATACAGCGTGATTATTAAAGAATATATATAATAACTATACAAAGATATGAAGCTGATGGTGTGTCTCGACCGACGTTCACAAACAGTAAACATCCACGTTGTTGCACCAACTGTTGATGACAATTAATCTTGCGCAATTTGCAAGTTCCTCACATGTGATGGATGTGTTGCAGGATGCTGTGTCACGACGAAGACGAGCGGAAATAGCGGAGCGCGCCTCTCCAATACCCCTCCCCCCACTCCCCTGCGCACGTCACACGTGGCGCCTGTACATATACTGTAAACTTGTACATAACTTATACATATTATAAATATATATTATAAATATAGTTATTATTACTTACTGATTACAAATAAATGATAATTATGTGAAGTAAGTGCCGCCCGGGGCGTGACTCGCTCGCGGTCTTGTACGTGGCCTCCACGTGTACGCGTACGAGCGCGACTATAATATTATAGCGACATCGAACTTTATCACATTGTTCTCGTTATCGGCCGGACCGTGCTTTTGGATTTGTTGAACAGTACAAACGTAAAACGAACCAATGGAATTGTGTGCCGTCGCTGTTAACGTATTTTATATATGTTTGTTGGTCGACATTGTTTGGAGTATGATGTTATGTTTTATGCCGACTGTAGTGCGGTACTGGTGGTAAGGGGAGGGGTGGTGAGCTATGTGTGCGTGTGTGTGTGTCACTATGAGTGTACACCATTGCAGCGGCAACGCTAGTATGTGTCACCGCCCCCACCCGCGCCGCCCGCGTCGCACGCCCGCCCGCTGCGTGTGACGACTGATGACTGACGACGCGTACCCGACGCATGTGAAGTGGATATACTCCACAGTATACTCGGTACTCGATAAACGACGTAGCGCGCACGACACGTGCACGACACGCGCACGTTACGCGTCATCACACGCCGAGCGTAACACTAGCGGGTTCCGTTCACACTGTTACTGCCTCACTTGTAAATATCGTACATGTAAGTAATATAAATAAAGATGAGATCGTTGAAACATCGCTTTCTTGTATCATTTATACCACATCGAACACCGCCCCTAAGTGATGAGTACTAAATAAAACATCCACACTTAAACATACATTTATTTTCATAGATAACTCACAACACAATAAGTCCTTACTTGGATGTTGTTACCTAAGGGTGAACGTACACTTCACGACTCCGGACGAGCAGCAATGTCCAATTGTTTTATGAATTTCAATTATAGACGCTAATAAGTTGTATGTAATTCCGTTCATCTTCAAACAACAAAACCATGCCTAGCTCATGTACATCCAGTGACGTTTGTCACATTTAAAACAAAATTCAAAACAATACCTTCTAAATGACCTCTTACTATATACAGAATAAAATAAATAGAATAGAAGCTTGTTGTGATCCGATATAATGATAAGTGGGGAGTGAGACGAGCGAGTCCGAGATGATCACACCGCCACTGTAGCGTCCGAAACTGTAATATAATAAAGATTTATTAACACCCGGACCTGCCCGGACCACACCGCGGCTGGCGGCTCGACCTACAATTGACATTTCAAATCTCCTTTCGAAACTATTAGAAATAAACCCAAAGTTCTTTTAGTATCGTGTCTATAGGTTGATAATGGTGATCATATACCACCAGGCTGATTTGCCAGTTTGTTAGCTATACAGGATACTAAATATAAAGGGTACAGTACAATGTTGACAATAAAGCGGCCGAGGAAAACTAGTATTATTATAAATGACTCACCGGAAAGCTACACACACAGACGAAAGTACTGATCCTGTACTAGGTTATTCTGTATTGTAGATGTCAGGTACATAATATGAGGAAATGACCTGTAGAATAGCTCACAGCAATCAGACCAGTAGCCCTAGCACGAAAAACTAATGTAAAGTAAATGTATTCGAGTTCGCTGCGCACTGATGACGTTTGGTTAATATTTCATACAAATTTCATAGAAGCGCATCGAGTTCAAATACATTTACGGTTGTCAGAAATTTTCCTGCTCAGGCCGCAGAAATAAAATACTTGGGCAATACCTATGTAATAATCATTTGTCTTGATGCAGCAATCGGCTATTACGTTACATTCATAATTATGGTTTTAACATTATGAATTATTTATGGGTTTAAACATACAACAAATAGGTATACATATCTATTTATTCTCTGGAGTTACTACGAGACAACAACGTTGTCGTAGTGAAGTTTGGTGACAGTAATATCTATATTTACAGTGAGCGTACTGACCAGGATAGTAGATGTCACGGAGGCGCATCTATTTCTTCGAGGAACGCGCGTAGTTCGTCGCGAACACCGTAGTTTGGGAGTACCCGCGCATTGCGCATGCGCCGCCCCGAAACCGGCGATTTTGCGCCTCCTGCATACAGCATGCACTCAGTAAAGACACTCGTTGATCCAGTAAAGCATGCCGATGGCGGCACGGCGGCACGGCGCGGCGGTGAAGTGACTACTCCGTGCGACACTCACCCGCTGCCAGGAACCACTCCAGTATGGCGGCGCGCTCGTACGTGAACCCGTCGGCGGCGCGCGCCGGCTCCTGGAGCAGCGAGTGCGTCAGTGGACACAACAACCCGTGCGGAGCTGATGACACCTGCGATATTATAATTATTATTATATACCACTAATAACTGTAACCCGCACTGACTACGCATTTGACATCACATATTAGACGATCGTGTGGACCATATTACAATATATGTATAATAGTTTTTTTTTCGTAATGTCTTAGTTTCAACGGTATATAGTTTCACCAAATGAGGCAATGGAGGATCACGGCGCAGCCACTCCAGCTCTCTCCGCAGGCAACCGCGCGTCGCGCCGCGTTGTAATTGCTCTTTACTGCGCTCTATGTCACCTTCCACCAGCTCGTACTCCTCACCTGCACCACCATAGATCTCATCACACTTCAGTGACTTGCCGCTGTGTGCCTGACAGTTAACAGCGGCGGTGATCATACCGTATCCGAGGTCGGCGAGTAGTCTGTCGAGCGGCTCGTCCAGCAGCATCGCGCCCGTCACACAGAGGTCGCGTGCGCGCTGTAACAACTCCGCCTCGTCATCGCGTGACATCGTCGAACCTACACACCACTTACAAATTAAAACCGCGGTCAAAGTATCCTCAGAGTTAACCGATAACCGACATACTGACTAGGGGTACGCGTGACATACTCGCGCAGCCAGCGCGTCACGCCGGCTGCACCCCACCAGCGCGGCGTGACGTCCTCATCGTCATCGGTGTAGGCCAGCTCGAGGGCGGGCACGCGCCACAGCGACAACGCGCCGCCCAGCGTGCCCACCGCCAACAGTGGCCCGTGCTCCGACTGCGACACCGCGTCACACTCATGCAACAGTGCGGCCGCCAGCACGCCGCCCACGATGTGCACAGCGGCGTGAAGTACCACACTCGCGCCCGCGTCCGACACGCGCCACACGCGCGCCCACTGATCCACGCCCGCGCTCGTCAGCAGCGACCCGCACGTGTCCGCGCCCCACCGCACGCTCGTCACGCCACCACCATGCGCCTCCCATTGACGGACCATACGCACCGATGCGCCGTCTCCGGCCTGACAACACGTTATGTTTCGTATCGCTACCAATTTGTTACAGACGTTACAGCACATTGAAAGTTGAAACATGTAACGGAAGAATTAATACTTGTAATACGATACCTCGGTTAACTCTATGTTCCATAGTTTGATGAGTGAGTCGCATCCCGCAGTGGCGAGCAAATATGTGTACTCAGGAAAACCTTGCGCGCTGCATGACGGCGCAAAATCACAACTCTGGACACCTGCACAGACACACACACACGCACCCACAGGCGATTGTACCTCTAGAAAGTGTATGCTATCAAGTTGTGAGCGTAATGGGTTGATATTATGTGACGCACCTAGATCATGCGCCTCACTCTCGTGGTGTAGCGTGGCAGCAGCGGGCGGCGGCGAGTGCAGGCGCAGTTCGCCACTGGCGGCGCCGGTGGCCGCCACGCGTCCGTCCGGGCCCCACGCGCAACACGTCACCGCCTCTGTATGTCCTGCGTACACGTGTGCGGGCGCGGCGCTGAGATCGGTGATGTTCCACAGCGGCGCGAGTCCGTCGTCGGTTGCGAGCAGCAGCAGCGGCGGCCGATGCGGCGACACCCGCGCGCCCCGCACACCGCCCCCGCCGGCCTCCCCCGCATCACCCGCGACACTCATTGTGCCCGCGACACTCGGCACACACAGCGAGCGCAGCTGCACGCCCGTCTGACACACAAGAATACCATTATTGCATCATCATTTACACTATATGAAACATAATTTTGCCTGGCCTTATACCGGTATAAGAATTATTATTATGATGACAGAACATGTGAGAATTCTTAGGATGCATTATGATTAATTAATTTTGAACGAAGATTAAAATAGAAGGCTCGACAAATCTATAACATACTAATATTATAAAGCTGAAGAGTTCGTTTGTTTGTTTGTTTAAACACGCTAATCTCAGAAACTCCTGGTTCGAATTAAAAAAATATTTTATTTCGCTAGCCCATTTATCGCGGAAGGCTGTAGGCTATATAACTTCATGTGACCGATAGGAGCGAAGCATCGATGTGCTTGGTAATATTATTGATAAATGATTGCTCGTTAGTCGTAAATCGGTATTAAAATTAATAATCACAAGTTTAAAAACTTAACAGACTGACTTCAAATCTGATCAAGACCAAATTCATATGGGACCACCCTTGAAATAAGCTAAGAAAATAAATAAATAAAAAAATAATAAATAAATAACACAAAACTAATTTTGAAAATCGGTCCACATTTGGCGGAGATATCGCGTAACATACATAAAAAAAATACAGATGAATTGAGGACCTCCTCCTTTTTGGAAGTCGGTCGATAAATGTCAAAATGAGTGTAAGCGATGCGATGCGATGCAACGTACTACCAAGCATAGCTTCATAAATGGTTGGTCCGTTTGGGACTCCACATAAGAGTGGGATGAGGACATAGTTGCATGACTATTTTCAAGAACTTGTGAAACTGAACAAGAACATTATTATTAATGTACGTTTTCCGCGCTCGTACAACATTTGAATCGGCGTTATAGCTTCTCTAAACTCTCGAAAAAGCGTTCTCATCATTTTCCGCCATTACTGCATCATGAGTCACGACGGTAATTACGTATTTAAATTAGCGCACCGCCGTGCCGCGCCACGCCAGGCGTGCTCACTTCTCACACTCATAGAAATCACCAGTCATTATCAATAATACGTCAAGTTCTCAGCAATAAACATAAATAGGCATCATTACCACATTATTGTATATTATCAAGCAAACTATAACGTAGGTGTTGCTGAACATAGACTGTACGGTAAAACATCGTGAGAAAACCTAAAATAAAGGAACATATCCAAGAATTTTGAAGGTATGTGAAGTCTACCAACCCGCACAAGGAAACCTGTCTTATTAATAGAGGAGCCCATGACCATCAACGGGACAGTAATATTAGCGGGCTAATATTATATTATACATGATATCCATTAACATTCCCAATAATCGCTGAATACCTAATGCTTTGTGCGTGATGCATGATCCGTGGTATACCTGCACATCCCAGAGACAGGCGGTGCCGTCGAGTCCGGCGCTGAGCAACACTCGCCCGCCGGCGCCGAACTCCGCCGCCAGCACCGGGTACTGGTGACCCTCCAGCGAGTGCTGCTCCTTCACTGCGCACTCATCCCAGTACCACTGGAATATTTTCACCAACCCGTCGCTACAACAATATTCACTCTGTTACCAATACGATGCCTCTGCAATACACTACGTTTACTCCACGTTTACCACTCCTTAATATATGAGAAACCCATGGCATCGTCACAGAAAGCCGCATGAATATCCCAACTGGTTCCCATCAATATATCATATAGTTGCTGGCAAAGTTTAATATAGTGACGATGCTCTCGTCGTTTCATCATATTGTTGAGTATTATATTATAGGCGTGAGTCTATGTATGTATTTATGTATATTATATTCGTATACTTCTGCATTCTAATGGTAGAATTTGAGGAGAGACGTGTGGATACGACGGTGGTTGCTTTAACACTTTTTTTACGACTGACTTAACTTACATGGTACATACAACTTATATAGAATTTGTGCCCGTATGGCTACAGATTCGCCTCCTATCACATTTAGGACGGAAATGAGATCGTCGTAATGTGGGTGTTCTAATTAGCTAGTTCGCCTTTGCCTACCCCTTCGAGAATATCTATGTGTCTGCTACATTAATTTTGTATCACATTGAATTTGCTGATGTACCCCAATACTTCGACTTGCAGGCCATTATAGAGGTTATCAAGATATTTAAAGATGTGTCAACAAGACAGCCAACTAAGCGTGCCATCGTGTAGTATTCTGATTTCTAGCAGCTATTATTTACAACTAAATATGTTGTGGATAGCAACTGCCACAGAAGCGGTTCGGAATACGTGAAATTCACAAAAGGTGATGTTCACCTGGAGGCAGTCGCTAGCAAGTCCTCGTGGACGGCGACGCAGTTGACGGCTCCGGAGTGCGCGTGCGCCGCCCCGCCCACCGCCACCGTCTCCTCCTCCCCCTCACCCGGCTCCGGTCGTGTCTCATCCGACTCGTCCGGCTCCACCGGTCCGATACCCTGCCGTCACATGTTCTACAGTGAACTGCTCGCATCCCGTCTCCCGCGCGTCACCGCTACTTACCTCCAGATCACCGAGCGCGAAGTGCGCGAGCGCCACGCACGCCGGCTCCAACTCCTCGTCCAATGAAAATGTTCCCAACGACCACGTACGTACCGATCTATCATTCGAGCCTGCAAATACAAAACAATGTATAGAAATACTATGTAGAGTTATAGAAATAATGTATACAAGTAAAATCATACCAGTTACAAGTCAATTAGTTACCGGTGATCAGGTACGTAAGGCAGGGTGCGAGCACAACGCAGGTGAGGTATCGTGCGTGCGCGCTGATGACGCGCAAACACGTGCCGGCGGCCGGCTCCCACACGCGCGCCGTGCGGTCCAGCGAGGCGGAGGCGAGCAGCGCGAGCGGCGTGCGCACCGCCCAGCGCAGCGCCGTCACCGCGGCCGCGTGTCCCTCGAGCGCTCCCCCCGCGCGCACCGCCCGCGCACCCGCCTCGGACACACGCCACACCCGCACCACACCGTCGTGGCCACCCGTCGCCGCCTGCGCGCCGTTCTCGCTCGCATCGGCACACAGCGCGCCCAGGTCGTGCGCGCCGTCCACCCACAGTAGGGGACTCGGTGCCTGCGTCCCCTCCGATCCGCCGTTCTCGCAAACTTCTTTAATTTTTCAATTTCAAATAAACTTTTATTTTCTATATAATCGAACAATACATAATATAGTATTGCTATTATGTCGGGATATCGCCATTCCATACCTGCCAGGTCGAACACCTTGAGCACACCGTGAGTGCAGGCCGTCAGCAGCAGCGCGCCACGAGCCGGCGCACACACCGCGTGCAGCGCGCCCTCGTGCGCACTCAGCCGCGCCACCAGCGAGCCTCGCCGCACACACCACACGCATAATGTGCCGTCGTCGTGTCCCGCGAGCAGGCGCGCGCCGGCCGGCCAGCATAATGCGCGCACCGCCGCCGCGCCCGGTGCTGCTAGCACGCGCCGCACCGCCAGCGAGCGGCCGCACCACACGCGCACGATGCCGTCCACGCCGGCGGAGGCGACCGCCGCCCCGGCGCCGCCCCAGCGCGCCGCCGTCACGCCGTACCGGTGCGCTCCGACCGCGGCGGCTGTCTCCTGCCAGCCGGCGCCGCCGGACCAGCGCCAGAGCCGCAGCGCGCGGTCGCCGCCGCCCGACACCAGCCACGCGCCGCACGTGTCCACGCAGCTCACCTCGCCGCGATGCGCTCGTAGCGCCTGCACCAGAGTCGGCTCTCCTATCTCCTCCATCTGTACTGTTGGTAATAATAGAAATGTTTGAGAATGATGTTTCAAAGTAATCCGGTCGGTGAAAAAGTCACGTCTGTCGTGGCGATGCGTCCCACACGACTGTTCGCACGCCCTCGGCTACTCACGTGTCCTTCACGACAGTGATCGATTGATGTGTATCGCATGTCGCGTGTTATGTGACGTGTGACCTGCCCTCAACCACCACGGTCATAGCTAATAACAAACATGCTTAAGTGGCGCAGTGGTATCCATTTAAGTAGGTACTAAATGATTGACTAGGAGAGAATGCTTTTAGCACTAAGGCCGCCTATATACTACATGTACATATATGAAGTGTAAATAAATAGTAAATATACTCATTCGTCCTACACGAGACGACACTACATATTGCGGTAGTAAGCGAAGCGAAGACCATAGTCCACTAAAATAAGAATTTAGTAAATTCTGCATGGAGATTATATTTATAAACTGATATTTCATAAATATTAAACAATAAATGTACCAAGACTTTATAGTTATTATTTTTTTGACGGTGTTTATTTATAGACAACTAGCTTTTACCCACGCCATCGGATGCATATTCTGTAAGGTTAAATAGAAAAGTTTTCATTTTTTGTTACTAGTTAATAGGTTTTATTTTTATTATAGATAGTTAGAGGCACGCAAAAATATTTCACCATCATCATCATCCATCGGACGTCCACGGCAGAACATAGGCCTCCCCAAAGATATGGAAACAACAACTGGTCGATCTGGGGAAGCCTATGTTTAAAAATATTTATTGTTCCTTAATTGATTTTTAAGCAAAAGTAAATTTGAGCTGTGTTAAGTTATTAAGTTTTTTTTTAAATAAAGCACGTTCTGGTTTAAGGATAGTACTCCAGATTATAATAAAATTTATGATTATTGATTAATAAGTGTTTTATTTCGCTTATACATCCTATAACTGGGAGAACTCAGACGATGCTTTGGGAGTATTTTGTGATTTATCCAAAGCTTTCGACTGTGTTTACCATGACATTCTTGTCAGGAAATTGTCACTATGGACTTAACGGCTCGGCTCTTGACGTATTTAAATCTTATTTAAGTAATAGGGTTCAAAGTGTAGACATTAATGGCAATAGATCTCCTGGGTCTGTTGTTACAATGGGAGTCCCACAGTCCCACATATTAATGATTTACCTTATTTTATAAGGGATAATAGCGAGGTAGTGTTGTTTGCAAATGATACTTCTTTAATATTTAAAGTAAATCTACATCTAACTGTTCTTGACGTTGTAAATAGCACTCTCTCAAAAATATTACATTCGTTTAGTGTCAATAATTTACTACTAAATAGTAAAAAAAAAAAAAACGAAAATCTCAAACCAGTAGCAAGCTGAAGTGGCAGTGGGCTGGCCATATATCACGTCGAACCGATAACCGCTGGGGTGTTCGTGTTCTTGAGTGGAGACCGCGCCTCGGCAAGCGTAAGGTGGGACGTCAAAAAACACGTCAAAAACAAAAACAAAAACAAAAACAAAAACAAAAACAAAAACAAAAACAAAAACAAAAACAAAAACAAAAACAAAAACAAAAACAAAAACAAAAACAAAAACAAAAACAAAAACAAAAACAAAAACAAAAACAAAAACAAAAACAAAAACAAAAACAAAAACAAAAACAAAAACAAAAACAAAAACAAAAACAAAAACAAAAACAAAAACAAAAACAAAAACAAAAACAAAAACAAAAACAAAAACAAAAACAAAAACAAAAACAAAAACAAAAACAAAAACAAAAACAAAAACAAAAACAAAAACAAAAACAAAAACAAAAACAAAAACAAAAACAAAAACAAAAACAAAAACAAAAACAAAAACAAAAACAAAAACAAAAACAAAAACAAAAACAAAAACAAAAACAAAAACAAAAACAAAAACAAAAACAAAAACAAAAACAAAAACAAAAACAAAAACAAAAACAAAAACAAAAACAAAAACAAAAACAAAAACAAAAACAAAAACAAAAACAAAAACAAAAACAAAAACAAAAACAAAAACAAAAACAAAAACAAAAACAAAAACAAAAACAAAAACAAAAACAAAAACAAAAACAAAAACAAAAACAAAAACAAAAACAAAAACAAAAACAAAAACAAAAACAAAAACAAAAACAAAAACAAAAACAAAAACAAAAACAAAAACAAAAACAAAAACAAAAACAAAAACAAAAACAAAAACAAAAACAAAAACAAAAACAAAAACAAAAACAAAAACAAAAACAAAAACAAAAACAAAAACAAAAACAAAAACAAAAACAAAAACAAAAACAAAAACAAAAACAAAAACAAAAACAAAAACAAAAACAAAAACAAAAACAAAAACAAAAACAAAAACAAAAACAAAAACAAAAACAAAAACAAAAACAAAAACAAAAACAAAAACAAAAACAAAAACAAAAACAAAAACAAAAACAAAAACAAAAACAAAAACAAAAACAAAAACAAAAACAAAAACAAAAACAAAAACAAAAACAAAAACAAAAACAAAAACAAAAACAAAAACAAAAACAAAAACAAAAACAAAAACAAAAACAAAAACAAAAACAAAAACAAAAACAAAAACAAAAACAAAAACAAAAACAAAAACAAAAACAAAAACAAAAACAAAAACAAAAACAAAAACAAAAACAAAAATAGGTTCGAGAAATATGAAAAAAAAAAAAAAAAGACAATTAGGTTAGGTTAGGTTAGGTTAGGTTTTTTTTTTTTTTTTTTATCAATGTGGAGCTCTTAGAGCCCCACTCTAGGTCCCCTGACTATAGTCGCCAGAGTCTTTTTCTGTCTGTGACGATTTTTATTTAATTTTGTTTTATTTTACTTTCGACACTTTTATTCTAAATCCTTCTCTTTCTTTCTGTTGTGGTGTGTTACATTATGTTATTATATTTAATTCTTTTAAGTAAGCTAACAATTTCCAATCATTCGCATCTATGGTATTCTACTGTTATCCTTTTCTTCCTTTTATCTCTGCGGCTGCTATCTATTGTTCTTTGTTAATTTATTTGTGTATTTGTTTATTTTTCTCTATTATTTTATTTGTATTACTTTTTGCCGTTATTTTTACAAGTTACTAGTCTAGCATAATGTTATATTATGCATATAGTAACAATTTATTTTTCGAATGCAATTTATTACTGTTTTTAATTATTTATTACTTTTTCTTCACTGTTCTTGCTTGGATTACGATGTTCAGTTGTAGTGTCTGAGATCATAGCCGACTTTCTACTTCGGGTTCTAAATGATCGTTCTAGATGGTCATCATCTACACTTGCATTACTCCGATTGGCTATTTCTCAGACTCCCTCACAATTTTGTTCTCTTTAAAATTTCTTAATTGTTTTTCTGTTTGTTTGCAGGTACTCTTCGGGCCTTCCACGTGCGGCGGATGCGGGAAAACGACTTCATTCTTCGGTATTGGTGATCTTCGGTGCTGCAAGCTCTTCGGTAAGTAGTTTTTATTTTCTATTGGTACACTTTTTACAATAAACAATTTTTTCCAATTTTCTGACCTGACATCTAATTTCAATAGTTTGTATTGTGTTCTAAAATTTTGTGTTTTAATTAATGTAATTTTGAGTAGTTTTTTAGCGTGACCGGTGGGATGTCTTGCAGGCCGGGATACCTCGGGAGCCACCTCAGCAATATGCCACCTTGGCTCTCGCCAAGGCGTCCCACCTCTGCCTCACCGGACACGCTTCACTAAATGCGTTGTGTCCTTTGTTATCGATTTTCGCGTTCACGCAGTTACAGCACGTGGGGAGCGAATCAGCAATCCAGTCCGGACACTCGTTCTTCTTGTGAGGTCCCCCACAGTGGCTGCAGGCCTCCAGGTGTTTTTGGCAATGCTTTCGACCATGTCCATACCCTAAGCAATGCGTGCATTGAATTAGGGGGGACTGGTCGACTACCTTTACTCGTTGTACGTCAATGTGGACAGATCCCACTTCCGTTAGGAGCTTCCACAATGGGGGCGAGACCTGCAACACCACATGTGACGTCAATGGGTTCCTTGCCCTTTTCCGGAACCTCACTGAAAACCTTCTTTCCTCTTCCTTAAGTGTGTCAAGGAGATGTTTATTTTGAGCCCTAAGGGCTTGTTCGATGTCCTCGTTGGTGTTGTAGTTGAGGACACCTTTAACCATGACCAGGGGATCTTTGTTTTGAACTTCTTCAAAATTTAGCTCATTCTTTGCCTTTTCCAACCTCTTCTTTACCCTACCTATTTCCTCTTTCGACTCACATCCCAGAATAATTTTCCTATCCTTGCCTTTCCTTATCTTGTCAATTTTTAGTCCGTCTTCTTTAGCTTTCACCGCTTTCCTTACTTTCTCATACACCTCTTCCCCCGAATCTTCTTCATCCTTAGAGGTGATAACTACCGAGTGGAGCGCTTTGGTACTCTCCCCTTGGTAAGCCTTGGGGGGAGTCGCTGCAACACTCGCGTAGGTGGTTTCCCTGGTCTTGGTCTCTTCCTTATGTATCCGTATTTCCTCGCTTAACACTTTCATTTGTTCCTTACTTTCTTCCAATAGTCTTCTATGTTCTTCTAATCTTTCCAAAAATTCCTTTTCCTCAGATTCTACCCTTGCCTTTTCTTCCCGGTTTTTAACGTTTCCTTCTGTTTCCTTGTCTTTGGTTGCTCTTGCTGTGTCCTTTCCGTGGTATATTCTCCCTTCCTCCGCCTCCTTAACAAGCCTATAAAGTCTTTCCGCAGCCTCCATGACCTCTATCTTGATCTCGGTTTTCAGATTTCGGCTGTTATTAATCTGCAACCGAGTCTTGATGAGGCAGGCGTGCGCTTCGGCTGTTCTGCTCGCGTACTTCGGAGTTTTGCCTGGTGGTGTCTTATCGGATACAGGGAGTACCACATTTAATTTTACTTTTGGCTTCGCTTTTATCGGGGCGTATGTTCTAATTTCATCGTCTCTCTCGATTTGGGACTCGATGCTGCGTCGTGCTTGCGCTACGCTATTTCGCGGTGCGTCTGTTGGACTGCTCTTTTCGGCCGAGCTGGTGGTTGGCCTTGTCCTCTCCTTGGCAGGAGTCCGAAATCCGAACATGTTGTGTTGTCAGGGGAACACGTCAATTCTTTAAAAGTCTTCGTGGGTGTAAATTGCCCACAGAGATCCAAATAATGTCACTGTATAAATATAATTGTTGTGCTTGAAGCACTTTTAACGTCTTATAAAATATTTCTATACGTCAGTGTTTTGTGTCAATATTTCTAATATTGTTATTTTCTGTTTCAGGTATAGCGACGGCGGCGATGCAGGTATCTTCGAGTACGAGCTTGCTGTACGAGTGTGTAGCAGATTCAGCGCGCAACACCGTCAGGTCAACGATTTAAGGTATTGTATATAGAGTAAGTATAGGGATGAGTTTACTAGTCAAAAGTTGTGTAAATAAATTTTTATAAGGGCTAATTCGGTCAATAAAAGCGTCACTCTTAGGCGTAAATATGATATTAGGACTGAAATGGAATTTAAATTTTTGCAAAATCTAGCAATCTACCTTAGCGATTGGAACTAGGGTGGGCGGGGGGTCAATTTTTTCGGTTTTTATGTGTCGTACAGCGGCGTGCGATACGTCAAAAAACGCGGCTCGCCGAGGACTATACGAAACACAAATAAACCGTGTAGCAGTCAATACAAGAAATTTGGAAAATGTCCAAAAAACTGTCAAAATTTTTGAAAAAAGTCAATTTTCGGTGAAAATTTTAGGAAATTCAAAAATCCAAAATAGCCAAAATATACGCCTCTATGGGCAGTATTTATAATACCAACCAGTTGGTATATGTTAGATACAAGAAATTTTGAAAATAGCCAAAAAAACAAAAAATGCAAAGAATTCCCGAATTTAAGGAATTTCAGTACGGCGCTAACGCAGAATTACTATATTAATCTTAGTTTAGCACCAGTTTATAGAAATCGATAACAATTTATGTAAATTTTGATGAAAAATACCGAAAAACACAAGTTTTTGAAAAATTTTCAGGATTTATGAATTTTCAGGAATCAAAAAGTAATCCGAATAATAGCCTTAATTTTTCCCTTTAATTTGATGTATAACACTCTATAACAATCTATAGTAAATTCAACGAAATTTCGAAAAATCGATCGGAATTATCTGAGTGCTTGACTTGACCAAGTAGACTCGGTATACAAATTTTGTATGGAGAAAGGGTGGGGGGCAATTTTTTCGGTTTTTATGTGTCGTACAGCGGCGTGCGATACGTCAAAAAACGCGGCTCGCCGAGGACTATACGAAACACAAATAAACCGTGTAGCAGTCAATACAAGAAATTTGGAAAATGTCCAAAAAACTGTCAAAATTTTTGAAAAAAGTCAATTTTCGGTGAAAATTTTAGGAAATTCAAAAATCCAAAATAGCCAAAATATACGCCTCTATGGGCAGTATTTATAATACCAACCAGTTGGTATATGTTAGATACAAGAAATTTTGAAAATAGCCAAAAAACCAAAAAATGCAAAGAATTCCCGAATTTAAGGAATTTCAGTACGGCGCTAACGCAGAATTACTATATTAATCTTAGTTTAGCACCAGTTTATAGAAATCGATAACAATTTATGTAAATTTTGATGAAAAATACCGAAAAACACAAGTTTTTGAAAAATTTTCAGGATTTATGAATTTTCAGGAATCAAAAAGTAATCCGAATAATAGCCTTAATTTTTCCCTTTAATTTGATGTATAACACTCTATAACAATCTATAGTAAATTCAACGAAATTTCGAAAAATCGATCGGAATTATCTGAGTGCTTGACTTGACCAAGTAGACTCGGTATACAAATTTTGTATGGAGAAAGGGTGGGGGGCAATTTTTTCGGTTTTTATGTGTCGTACAGCGGCGTGCGATACGTCAAAAAACGCGGCTCGCCGAGGACTATACGAAACACAAATAAACCGTGTAGCAGTCAATACAAGAAATTTGGAAAATGTCCAAAAAACTGTCAAAATTTTTGAAAAAAGTCAATTTTCGGTGAAAATTTTAGGAAATTCAAAAATCCAAAATAGCCAAAATATACGCCTCTATGGGCAGTATTTATAATACCAACCAGTTGGTATATGTTAGATACAAGAAATTTTGAAAATAGCCAAAAAACCAAAAAATGCAAAGAATTCCCGAATTTAAGGAATTTCAGTACGGCGCTAACGCAGAATTACTATATTAATCTTAGTTTAGCACCAGTTTATAGAAATCGATAACAATTTATGTAAATTTTGATGAAAAATACCGAAAAACACAAGTTTTTGAAAAATTTTCAGGATTTATGAATTTTCAGGAATCAAAAAGTAATCCGAATAATAGCCTTAATTTTTCCCTTTAATTTGATGTATAACACTCTATAACAATCTATAGTAAATTCAACGAAATTTCGAAAAATCGATCGGAATTATCTGAGTGCTTGATTTGACCAAGTAGACTCGGTATACAAATTTTGTATGGAGAAAGGGTGGGGGGCAATTTTTTCGGTTTTTATGTGTCGTACAGCGGCGTGCGATACGTCAAAAAACGCGGCTCGCCGAGGACTATACGAAACACAAATAAACCGTGTAGCAGTCAATACAAGAAATTTGGAAAATGTCCAAAAAACTGTCAAAATTTTTGAAAAAAGTCAATTTTCGGTGAAAATTTTAGGAAATTCAAAAATCCAAAATAGCCAAAATATACGCCTCTATGGGCAGTATTTATAATACCAACCAGTTGGTATATGTTAGATACAAGAAATTTTGAAAATAGCCAAAAAACCAAAAAATGCAAAGAATTCCCGAATTTAAGGAATTTCAGTACGGCGCTAACGCAGAATTACTATATTAATCTTAGTTTAGCACCAGTTTATAGAAATCGATAACAATTTATGTAAATTTTGATGAAAAATACCGAAAAACACAAGTTTTTGAAAAATTTTCAGGATTTATGAATTTTCAGGAATCAAAAAGTAATCCGAATAATAGCCTTAATTTTTCCCTTTAATTTGATGTATAACACTCTATAACAATCTATAGTAAATTCAACGAAATTTCGAAAAATCGATCGGAATTATCTGAGTGCTTGACTTGACCAAGTAGACTCGGTATACAAATTTTGTATGGAGAAAGGGTGGGGGGCAATTTTTTCGGTTTTTATGTGTCGTACAGCGGCGTGCGATACGTCAAAAAACGCGGCTCGCCGAGGACTATACGAAACACAAATAAACCGTGTAGCAGTCAATACAAGAAATTTGGAAAATGTCCAAAAAACTGTCAAAATTTTTGAAAAAAGTCAATTTTCGGTGAAAATTTTAGGAAATTCAAAAATCCAAAATAGCCAAAATATACGCCTCTATGGGCAGTATTTATAATACCAACCAGTTGGTATATGTTAGATACAAGAAATTTTGAAAATAGCCAAAAAACCAAAAAATGCAAAGAATTCCCGAATTTAAGGAATTTCAGTACGGCGCTAACGCAGAATTACTATATTAATCTTAGTTTAGCACCAGTTTATAGAAATCGATAACAATTTATGTAAATTTTGATGAAAAATACCGAAAAACACAAGTTTTTGAAAAATTTTCAGGATTTATGAATTTTCAGGAATCAAAAAGTAATCCGAATAATAGCCTTAATTTTTCCCTTTAATTTGATGTATAACACTCTATAACAATCTATAGTAAATTCAACGAAATTTCGAAAAATCGA
The DNA here is from genome assembly GCA_036417725.1 of Clanis bilineata. NCBI lineage: Eukaryota > Metazoa > Arthropoda > Insecta > Lepidoptera > Sphingidae > Clanis > Clanis bilineata. Next base: position 16,220,047 of record CM071157.1, read on the forward strand.
TCGGGGTTAGGTTAGGTTAGGTTAGGTTAGGTTAGGTTTTTTTTTTTTTTTTTTTTTTTTTTTTTATTCCCCTAGTCCCCCTAACGGAATCAAGGACTTTAGTGTTCCATTCATTCTACTTGTACGTTCTCTTCTATTTAGCCTAAAGTGGGATTAAGTTTAATTATGTAAACAATTTTTTTTTTTATATCTTATTTTCTCTATCTATTCTATCTACTCTATATAATATTCTTTTCCTTTTATCTAAACATTTTAAATATCTTGTTACTTTATTACACTTTTAATATCTCTACATCTTTTTAACCTTTATTATTTTAATACTAATTTTATATAATCTTAATTATATATTATAGTATTATTTTATTTACTTTTATTTGTATTTATTGCTATTTTTCCAATATTTTTACAATATTTTAGAAATATTCTATTTTTATCTTTATTTTCTAATATCTTATTTATATTATTTTTATCTATTTTACAGTCTATTTCGACTTCGCACTTATATCTATGTCTTTCATATCTTGGGCACTTTACAACAATGTGCTCCACTGTTTCCGGTGTCATCGCATCGCAGGGACACGTCGGGCTCTCCTTGCACTTGAATCGATTCAAGTACTCGGAGAACCCGCCGTGTCCCGTGAAAATCTGGGTCAGGACAGGGTCGATTTTAATTTTTCTGACCACAGCGTACGCCCTTACAGCATCGGGGAAAAACAACTTCGTCACCGAAGCCGTTTCTCCCATCCTGTATCTTTCGTTCCATTCGTCAAGCGACTTCATCCGTATTTGTCGCTTGACGAATGAAATCGGGCACTTATCGTATGTCGGTTTACTCTTGAGGTTCAGGGCTGCATCCTTCGCGAGCTCATCCGCCCTTTCGTTTCCCTGGTTAGGTTAGGTTAGGTTAGGTTAGGTTAGGTTAGGTTAGGTTAGGTTAGGTTAGGTTAGGTTAGGTTAGGTTGCGACGCTGCCATGCCCCGGGTCCGACGCCTCCCGGAGAAGCGCCAGGTGTTCTGGTGGTCGGCGGAGCTCACGCGGCTGCGCGCGTCCTGCGTGGCCGCCCTTCGCCAGCTGTCCAGACACCGTCGTCGCCGGATTCGTCTGCCCGGCGACGAGGACCAGGAGCGGCTGCTTCACGGCCTCCACAGGGAGGCTAAGAGAGCGCTGCACGTGGCCATTGCGAGGGCAAAGTCCGCAGCTCAGGCGGAGTCCCGGAGCACTCTCGACAGCGACCCGTGGGGGCGTCCATACCGTGTGGCGTTGAGAAAGCTCCGCCCATGGGCGCCCCCGCTGACGCAGAGTCTCCGGGGCGACCTCGTGCAGGAGGTCGTCGCGGCTTTGTTCCCGGCCACGGAGGATGTCACTCCTCCACCGATGGCGTCGCGCTCGCCGGCGCCGTCGTCGTTGGATTCGGCAAGGGTTATTTCGGAGGTTTCACCCGAAGAAATGAGGGTGGCGGTGCTTCGGCTGCGGGCCAAGAAAGCCGCCCCGGGTCTCGACGGCATCCCCGGACGCGCTTGGGTGTTAGCCGTCGAGCATCTGGGAGCGAGGCTCCGCGGCCTCTTCTCCGCGTGCCTGGAGCAGGGCCAGTTTCCATCCCGGTGGAAAACCGGTAAGCTGGTCCTGCTCAAGAAGGAGGGTCGACCCGTAGAATCGCCATCGGCCTACCGGCCAATCGTGTTGCTCGACGAGGTCTGCAAGCTCTTCGAGCGGATCGTGCACGCTCGCCTCGTCGAGCACCTAGAGGGGGCCGGGCCGGACTTGGCGGACTGCCAGTTCGGTTTCCGGCATGGCCGGTCCACGGTGCATGCGATTCTGCGGGTCAAGGCGCACGCGGAGGATGCAGTTGCCCGGGGTAAGGTGGTGGTGGCGGTGTCGCTCGACATCGCCAACGCCTTCAACACCTTGCCCTGGGCCTGCATACATGAGGCACTGCGGTACCACTTGGTGCCACTTTATTTGCGTCGTCTGGTGCACTCGTACCTATCCAATAGGTATGTAGTGTATCCGGGCGCCGCTGGGTGGCACCGGAGGGCCATGTCTGCCGGTGTTCCACAGGGCTCAGTTCTGGGCCCACTACTGTGGAACATCGGTTATGACTGGGTTCTCCGTGGTACCAACCCCCGAGGCGTCGCTGTCGTCTGCTACGCGGACGACACCTTGGTGACAGCGACGTCGGGATGTTTCGAGGATGCCATCCTGCTCGCCTCGTTCGGAACCGAACAGGTGGTGGGCAGGATTCGGCGACTGGGCCTCTCGGTGGCACTGGGGAAAACCGAGGCCCTGTGTTTCCACGGGCCTCGGCGTGGGCCACCTGCAGGGGCTCACATTACAGTGGAGGGGGTGCGGATTCCCATCGGCACCACAATGAAGTATTTGGGGTTGATATTGAGTAGCCGGTGGGATTTCCGCGCCCACTTTGAGATGTTGTCGCCGAAGTTGGTGCGGGCAGCGGGCGCGCTTGGGAGCCTGCTGCCGAACCTCGAAGGTCCCGGTAACCCTTGCCGGAGTCTGTACGCTGGAGTCGTGCGGTCCATGGCCCTGTACGGTTCACCCGTATGGGCCGAGTCCTTGAGCGCCCGCTGCGTCGCCTTGCTGCGCAAACCGCAGCGTCTGGTGGCGCAGCGGATAATCAGGGGCTACCGCACGGTCTCCCACGAGGCGGCCTGCGTGTTGGCCGGCACTCTCCCTTGGGACTTGGACGCCCGGTCCCTCGCGTCAGCGTTCCGCTGGCGGGAGGGGGTGTCCCGTCATGGGGAAAGGCTTGCCCCGAGGGAGGTTGCGGCCAGGTTCCGCAGAGCCGCCGTGGAGGAGTGGCATGCCAGGCTGGAGAGCCCGAGTTCGGGCTTGAGGACCGTCGCGGCAGTGCGACCTGTCCTTAGAGAGTGGCTAGACAGGCGCCACGGTGCGCCTACATTCCGGCTGACACAGGTGTTGACGGGCCACGGGTGTTTCGGCTCGTACCTGTGTCGTATAGCCGGAAAAGAGGCGTCCGCCGTGTGCCACCATTGTGGCAACTGCCGCGAGGACACGGCCCAACACACTCTAGAGGAGTGCCCAGCCTGGGTGGAGGAGCGCAGCGCTCTCATAGCAGTCGTCGGAGGAGACCTCTCGCTGCCGGCCGTGGTGTCCGCCATGGTCGGCAGCCGGAGGTCATGGCGTGCGATGGTCTCCTTCTGCGAGCGCGCCATCTCGCAGAAGGAGAGCGCCGAGCGGGATCGTGAGCAGAGCGATCCCGCCCGCCGCCAAAGGAGACGTAGGAGGCGCCGGGTGGACGACTGACCGGCGTCTCCCGCCCTGTGGAATGGGGGCGTTTGGAGAATTCCACCACGGTAACCCCTGCCTGTCGTAAGAGGCGACTAATAGGGGCCTTCCGGGGTCGTGGGCGCGCAGCGGGGGGCTGTGCGCCCTTCATAGTACTATTGTACTTGCGACCCCGGGACGGACGGCAGCACGGACGGTCGGCCTCGTGCTGCCGTAGACGCCGAGGGCGTCCTTCGGCGGCGGGGGCTTCTGAGCCCCCCCCAAATCGGAGACGGGCCGCAAGGCGGCACCGCGCAGGGGTGGTTCCGGTAGCAATCCGAGGCTATCTCAGGATACCCCGGGACCGCCCCACTCATGCGCCGAAGTAGGCCACCGCGGGGTTTTTAGTCGGTATTGCCGGTGTAGGGCATTTGTTAGGGACGCGGCCCAGCGTCGCCCGGATGTCGACCATCTCTCCCGGGCATCACGGCGCTGGGTCGTAAGGCCGGCGAACCCGACATACCCGCCGCGTCCACCCCCCCGGGCGCGGCGGCAGTGGTAAAACACTTTTCCCCGCGACAAAAAAAAAAAAAAAAAAAAAAAAAAAAAAAAAAAAAAAAAAAAGGTTAGGTTAGGTTAGGTTAGGGTTTTTTTTTTTTTTTTTTTTTTTTTTTTTTTTTTTTTTTTTTATGTAGGGCCCTTAGAGCCCTACTCTTGTTCCCCTGACATAAGCTCTCAGAGTCTTTGGTGTTCTTTAAAATTTTTTATAGTTAAATTTATTTTTCTTTATTCAAACATTGTACTTTTCTTCTTTTGTAGGTTTAGTTCTCTTTAAGTTTATCTTGGCTAAATATTCTTTACATTTATTTTCTTTTTATAGGTTTTTTCTCATCTTTGTTTTAATACTATTGTATATATAATCATTATTATATATTATAGTATTTATTTCTTTTACTTTCACGTTTTATTTTTATCATATTTATCTTTTCTATAATATCCTATAAATTTCTGTATATACTATTTTCTTCTTTACTTTATTTCTTCATGTTATATATTGGGCCTTCTGCAATTATGTTTTCCACTGGTGCTATCATGAGTTCCCCATTGCAAATGGTGAGTCATGAGCATCATGGTGTCAACCATTTGCTGCTTCGGCTGTTCTCTTAATTTGCTGGTGGTCTGCATTATTATCAGTAGTATTTTTTTTCTGAATCTGTTTCAGCATCCAGTGACATCCACTTTTTCCTTTTGGCAGATCTTCTTGCCATTTCCTAGTTTTCCCAATTCTATAATCCTTGTCCCGTAATCCTTTTTCCTGTCTCATATAGCCTTGTTTCCAGCTGCTTAATTTTGTTTTCCTTCCTAATTTTTTATAATTTTCTTTCTTTTGCAGGTACTCAGCGGTGACAGCATCTCTGCAGAACGGCGCTACACAGCGGGTTTTCCTTGTTTTGGTGCTGGCGACTGTCTTCGGCGCAGTCAAGACTTCGGACCTATACGGTAAGTTATGTTTTTTATACTTGTTTTCTATTTTTATTTGTTCAAGTTTAGTATTAAACTCTTCCAAATTTATTTTCCTTGTACTGTATTTTATTGTTGCTTTACTTTTTGTCCTTGAATACAAACGATTTCCTTTAATTTTGAATTTATTGTGATCCGAGTTGACTGCGCTTCCCTCTGCTTTTCTTTCTCGCACCAATCCAAGGAGATCTTGGGTTGGAGTACTGCCTTTGTCAAGCACCTCAGCAATATGCGGTGGTGGACCTAGCTAAATCGTCCCACCTTTTCCGCACCGGACACTCAGCACTAAAGGCGTTGTGATCTGTGTCATCCATTTTCGCCTTTAGACAATTACAGCAGGAAGGCTTTTCTCCGGCTATCTTGTCGGGGCAGTCAAAACTGAGGTGCGGGCCGCCACAGTGGCTGCACCTTTCCAGAAGTTCCTTGCAGAAGCGCCTCCCGTGTCCAAAGCCCAAGCAACGTGAGCATTGGACCAGGGGAGACTGATCTTCCACTCGGACCTTCTGGATATCGAGGTGGACTGCCCCTGCTTCCGTTAATATCTTCCACAACTCTGGGGAGACCTGCATGACAACATGCACAGTGTGTGGATTTCTTGTCCTTCTCCTGTATTTTTCCTTCATCCTGTCCTGTTTTACTTCTATGTCCTTCAGTAAATGTTTATTCTGTGATTTTAATGCCTTAACAATTTCTTCTTCCGTATTAATTTTGATAACATTCTTCAATACTATTAGTGGATCCTTATTTTTGATGTCCTCCACTTCTAGGTCTCCTCCAGCTTTAACCCTTTCCTTCACTCTAGTTATCTCTTCCGCTGTATTGCATCCCACAATCACCTTTCTGTCTTTTGCTTTCCTTATCTTTTCTATCCTTATACCTTCGTCCCTAGCATTCACCGATTTCCTTATCTTTTCGAACACTTTGTCTCCGGTATCATCTTCATTTTTTGATGTTATAACTACGGAGTGCAATGCTGTTGCCTTTTCTACCGGTTTCCCTCTGGGAGTGCCGGCAGTTACGCTTGCATAGGTGTGTTGTATTTGTTTGTGTTCCTCTCTTTGCTTTTTTATTTCCTCGTTAAGTTTTTCCATCTCTTCCTTATTTTGCTTTAATAACCTTGAATGCTCTTCCAGTTTTTCTATCAGTTCTGTCTCTTCCTTTCCTCTGTTTCTTTTCCCTTCCTCTTCACAATCTATTTCCTTTTCGTTATTCTTTACGGGATTTTTTATCATTTCCTTTCCTTTGTATGGCTTTCCTTCCTCCGCATCTCTAACTAATCTGTATAACCTTTCCGCTGCTTCCATGACTTCGATTTTTATTTCTGTCTTCAAGTTTCTACTATTATTTATCTGTATCTGTGTTTTCGTAAGGCAAGCTTTTGCCTCCGATGTCCTGTTTTTATATTCCGTAGTATTTTTCGGGGATTTTAAGTCCATCATTGTTGCTATGTTGCCACTCGTCGTTGGTTTTTTCACAGCACCAGTCGGGTTGGTTTTGGGCTTTTGTTTCACAGGCGCCGCGACCCTTGGATCAAAGCAGGTATCCAGCTTTGATTCAATACTTCGCCGCGCCTGTGCCACATTAGCTCTGATCTGATCCGATGGGCTGGACTCCGGCGACTTCGCGGCTGTCTTTGCGGGGGTACGGAAGCCGAACATGTCTATTTTGTTTGTCAGGAGAACGCGTCGCAAGTATATAAATATACAATGTGGGCAAGTGTATATGGCTTGCTCACTGTTCGTTTTTTACTGTCAATACGCTGTATTGCGTTTTTAAGTGTCAACTATAGGTAAAATAATAATGTCCTATGTTTATACGTCTATTGTAGATCGACTACAATTAATGTCACTTTTGTCTAGTTGTATTAGTATAAAATGTTATTAATTTTGTTTTATTTTTTGTTGCAGGTACTTCGGGCAGCGAGCGGCTTCACTGAGGACGACACTCTAGCTACGACGGGGTGCACAAGAATCAATTTCGGGGTAACAGTTTAAATGTGCTACGGGTATAAAATTTTTGTAGGGGTAAGTTAAGTAAGTAATAAGATCACGAGAGCGTGACGAGTCCAATGACACGTCGCACTTGACTATAGAGTGAATATTTACCAAAATATTTCGATTTAAAAATTTGTTAGTGTTGACAATCCACCTTAGCGATTGAAACCAGGGTGGGTGGGGGGGCAATTTTTTCGGTTTGTATGTGTCGTACAGCGGCGTGCGATACGTCAAAAAACGCGGCTCGCCGAGGACTATCCGAAACACAAACAAACCGTGTAGCAGTCAATACAAGAAATTTGGAAAATGTCCAAAAAACTGTCAAAATTTTTGAAAAAGTCAATTATTAGTGAAAATTTTTGAAAATTAAAAAATCAAAAAATGTCAAAATATACGCCTCTGTGGGCAGTATTTATAATACCAACCAGTTGGTATATGTTGGATACAAAAAATTTTGGAAATAGCCAAAAAACCAAAAAGTGCAAATAATTCCCGAATTTCAGGAATTTAAGTACGGCGCTAACGCAGAATTACTATATTAACTTTAGATTAGCACCTATATGTAGAAATCGAAAACAATTTATGTTAATTTTGATGAAAAATTTGGAAAAAACACAAGTTTTTGAAAATTTTCAGGATTTTTCAATTTTCAGGAATCAAAAGGTAATCCGAATAATAGTCCTAATTTTTCCCTTTAATTTGATATATAACACTCTATAATAATCTATAGTAAATTCAACGAAATTTCGAAAAATCGATCGGGGTTAGGTTAGGTTAGGTTAGGTTAGGTTAGGTTAGGTTAGGTTAGGTTAGGTTAGGTTAGGTTAGGTTGGGGTGCGAAGTCAGGAAACCTCCACGTGGTGCACCCTGGGCAACGGCGGTCACGGATGAAGACGGTTTCGAATTTTCGTCTGCTTTCATCCGTGACCACGGCTAATATCCTGGCGAGGTCGGTTGGCAGTCGTCGCGTGTTGTGGCGGCTGTCGTCCAGTTGGGGGGGTCATTGGGCCACCTTCAGGTTCTGTCCTGAGGGTGTCGGCGGGCTCGGTGTGCGCTCATCCCGCCGCCGAGCAGGCAGTGGAGGGGACGCTCTCCTTCACTGTCGCCGTCGAATATCGTAATCCGGTCTCGGAGGTCTGTGGTCATGTCTCGCGCTCCGACCGGACCGAGGGTCTTGGCTTCACCGCCCGGACCGCGAGGGAGAAATCCTCTATAAAAAGTTACCCCGAATCCCAAGCGGCGGCGCACCGCGAGGGGATGCATGGCCGATGGGTAGTTCGGTCTCTAGTGCGACCCCCGTCGGAGTAACGGCCGACACTCCGGCGGGTTACACCATAGGCTTACCCAGGTACAGGGGGCTCTGCCTGGGTGGACGGTTTATTTCCCCCACACTCGTGGGAACAATCATGAATTTGTCCAAACTTAACCAAAAAATACCCGTAGTGAGAGTGGAGAAGTTGCCAGGGTCCTCTTGTGACCTTGGCTGTTCGGAGGAGGTGCCGATGGAGGGAGTGGCGCATGTCTCAGGCATCAAGTCTGAGGCCGGCGTCACTTCTTCTTGCACAAAGAGGAGTCGCAGGGAACGGACGGAGTCCGTTTCCAGCGATAGCGATCAGGGGCCGGAGGCGAAGATGCGGCCACCTGATGATGACGACGGCGATCCAGTGGAGTCCGTCGATGTGCCAGATGAAGATCTTGACTGGCACATGAGGCTAGCCGGGGTGATAAGGGAAGTGTCCCAGAAGTCGCGAAACATAAAAGGGACCTTCCAACAAAAATTAAACTCGGCGGCTAATGAGTTGGCGGCGAGATCTCGAGAGACGCCTTCCGCCGAGGTGGCACGCCTCGAATCTGAGAAGGCGGCGATGGCGAGGGAGATTGCCAAACTGAAAGCCGCTCAGGAGGCCCAGGGCAAAGCCCTTGAAGATGTATTGGCGGTGGTCAGGTCCCTGGGGGGGTCACAGCCGGAGGCAGCAAGGCGCGAGCATTCAGGTACCGCGTTTGAGGAGTTCGAACGCCGGCTCCTCAACATCATCGACGCCCGCCTTGATGCGATGGCTATGAGGCTGCCGCCGGAGCCCATTATTCGGCCCCCTTTGGCTGGTGACCGTGCTAGAGGCCGGGTGGAAGAGTGGCCTTCTCTGCCGACCGTCGCGGGACCATCGAACGCACAGCCTGTCGTTGCCGGCCCGTCAGCTCCATCAACGAAGGGAAAGGGCAAGGGCAAGAAAACGGCCCAGCCTACACTTGTTGCTGGCCCTCGGCCTGCGTCTGGTGCTACACCTATTGTCGCAGCTCGGCCTTCTACGGCTGGACCCGTTCCGGTGGCTGCGCCGCGGAATATTCCCCCGCGGCCATCCACCGGCAAAGGAGGGAGCAAAAAGAAGGCGAAGGGTAGCTCGCCACCGACTCCACCGATCCCGGCGCCCCGTCCACCGCCGCCAGCACCCGCGGGCATGGAAGAGGGCTGGACGGTGGTGGTGAAGAAGAAAAAGGGGGCGAAAAAGAACGCCACTCAAGCTGCATCTGCAGCCCCACAGTCGGTGGCTGGTGCCACACCAAAGCGGCCCCAGCCGCAACAGCGACGGCCGGAACCGCAGAAGATCCGCCTGCACCGCAAGGCCGCTGTCACTATTACAGTGACGCCGGAAGGGTTGGCGAGCGGCGTGACGTATGCCCAGGTTCTGCGCGAGGTGCTGGCAAACGTGCGCCTCGCCGACCTGGGCATCGCCGAGATGCAGGCTCGGCTCATGGCCACGGGCGGGTATCTGTATGAGGTACCCGGCCCAGAGACTGAGGCAAGGGCCGACGCTCTAGCCGAGCGTATGAGGGCCGTGTTCCGCGGAACGGAGCTGGAGACCGTCGTTCGGGTCTCCCGCCCCTGCAAGACCGCGGAACTGCGGGTGTCCGGGCTGGATGCGTCCGCCGACCCGGACATGATCGCGACGGCCCTCGCTAGTGCCGGCGGCAGTGCGAAAGACGAGTTTAAGGTCGGAGAGATCCGCTCCGACCGCTCGGGCCTTGGCGCGGTGTGGGTGCGTTGCCCCGCCAAGGCCGCAGATAAAGTAATTAGGGCAGGACGCGTCCTAATCGGCTGGGTGGCGGCGCGGGTCCAGTTGTTGGAGGCCAGGCCCATGCGGTGCTTCCGCTGCCTGCATAGAGGGCATGTGCGGAGGCACTGCAACGACGAGCATGACCGTAGCGGGATCTGCTACCGCTGCGGTCAAACGGGCCACAAGGCCAAGGAGTGCTCCGCGGAACCACACTGCACGATCTGTGCAGGTGCTGGCAAACCCGCGGGGCACCAGGTGGGCGCCAAAGCTTGCGTCGCCTCCGTCCGCCCTCGCCGCAGTAATCGCGGTCAGGGCGCGGCGGTTGTGACGCGGCTGGACCCGTCCCGCCGAGACGCACCGATGGAGATCGCCCATTAATATGGCGCAACGGTTCCTCCAGGCGAATATTAACCACTGCGCCAGGGCCCAAGACTTATTGGTCCAAAGCCTTGCGCAGTGGTCGATACATGTGGCTGTGGTCGCCGAGCCTTATTTTGTTCCCCCCCGGGATGACTGGGCGGGGGACCTCGACAGCTCGGTGGCCGTCATCACCAGGGGCGCAGCCGGCTCCCCGCCCTTCGAAAAAGTCGTGAAGGGCTCGGGATGCGTGGCGGTCCTGTTGGGGGGGGTTTGGGTTGTGGGAGTGTATTTCTCCCCCAACAGATCCCTGGCCGAGTTTGAGCACTTCCTCGCTCGGCTGGGGGCCCTGGTGGTGCAAGGCAGTCAGCCTCGCCCCGTCCTCGTCGCCGGCGACTTCAACGCCAAGTCCTTGGCTTGGGGTTCGTCGGTGACTGACGCGCGGGGCGAGGCCCTGGAGGAATGGGCGATCTCGTCCGGCCTGGCCGTCGCGAATCGCGGGACGGCGGACACGTGCGTGAGGCATAACGGCGGTTCGGTGGTGGACATCACGTTCGCCACCCCGGCCCTAGCCCGCCGTGTCCGGGACTGGAGGGTCCTGGTGGGCGAGGAGACGTTGTCGGATCACCGATACATTCGGTTCGACGTCGCCTCGTCCCCAACCACCCGGTCGGGTGGGGGACAGACCGTCCCGCGATCGGACGGCCCTCGCTGGGCAATTTGTCGCCTCGAAGTTGAGGCCCTGAAGGAGGCCGCTCTGGCCCAGGCGCTGGTGCCCGTGCCGGACGGGCCGGTACGGGTCGACGAGGAGGCGGAATGGCTCGGGGCGGCGATGTCGCGCGTCTGCGACGCAGCCATGCCTCGGGTCCGACGCCTCCCAGAGAAGCGCCAGGTGTTCTGGTGGTCGGCGGAGCTCACGCGGCTGCGCGCGTCCTGCGTTGCCGCCCTCCGCCAGCTGTCCAGGCACCGTCGTCGCCGGATCCGTCTTCCCGGCGACGAGGACCAGGAGCGGCTGCTTCACGGCCTCCACAAGGAGGCTAAGAGAGCGCTGCATGTGGCCATTGCGAGGGCAAAGTCTGCAGCTCAAACTGAGTTCCGGAGCACTCTCGACAGCGACCCGTGGGGGCGTCCGTACCGTGTGGCGTTGAGAAAGCTCCGCCCATGGGCGCCCCCGCTGACGCAGAGTCTCCGGGGCGACCTCGTCCAGGAGGTCGTCGCGGCTTTGTTCCCGGTCACGGAGGATGTCACTCCTCCACCGATGGCGTCGCGTTCGCCGACGCCGTCGTCGTTGGATTCGGCAAGGGTTATCCCGGAGGTTTCACCCGAAGAAATGAGGGTGGCGGTGCTTCGGCTGCGGGCCAAGAAAACCGCTCCTGGTCTCGACGGCATCCCCGGACGCGCATGGGTGCTGGCCGTCGAGCATCTGGGGGCGAGGCTCCGCGGCCTATTTTCCGCGTGCATGGAGCAGGGCCACTTTCCGTCCCGGTGGAAAACCGGCAAGTTGGTCCTGCTCCAGAAGGAGGGTCGACCTGCAGAGTCGCCATCGGCCTACCGGCCCATCGTGTTGCTCGACGAGGTGTGCAAACTTTTCGAGCGCATTATACACGCTCGCCTCGTCGAGCACCTTGAGGGGGCCGGGCCGGACCTGGCGGACTGCCAGTTCGGGTTCCGGCAGGGCCGATCCACGGTCCACGCGATTCTGCGGGTCAAAGCGCACGCGGAGGAAGCAGCAGCCCAGGGTAAAGTAGTGGTGGCGGTGTCTCTTGACATCGCCAACGCATTTAACACCCTACCCTGGGCCTGCATTCATGAAGCACTGCGGTACCACGCGGTGCCGGCTTACCTGCGGCGCTTGGTGCACTCGTACCTGTCAAATCGGTACATAGTGTATCCGGGCGCCGCCGGCTGGCACCAGAGGGCCATGTCTTGCGGTGTTCCACAGGGCTCAGTACTGGGCCCGCTTTTGTGGAACATCGGCTACGATTGGGTCCTCCGTGGTACCAACCCCCGGGGCGTCGCTGTCGTCTGCTACGCGGACGACACTTTGGTGACAGCGACGGCCGGTTCTTTCGAGGATGCCATCCTGCTCGCCTCCACCGGTACCGAAGAGGTGGTGGGCAGGATTCGGCGACTGGGCCTCACGGTGGCCCTGAACAAAACCGAGGCCCTGTTCTTTCACGGGCCTCGGCGAAGGCCACCTGCAGGGGCCCACATCATTGTGGAGGGGGTGCGGATTCCCATCGGCACTACCATGAAGTATTTGGGGTTAGTTTTGAGTAGCCGGTGGGACTTCCGCGCCCACTTTGAGAAGTTGTCGCCGAAATTGGTGCGGGCAGCGGGCGCGCTTGGGAGCCTGCTGCCGAACCTCGAAGGTCCCGGTAACCCTTGCCGGAGTCTGTACGCCGGAGTCGTGCGGTCGATGGCCCTGTACGGTTCACCCGTATGGGCCGGGTCCCTGAACGCCCGCTGCGTCGCCTTGCTGCGCAAACCGCAGCGTCTGGTGGCGCAGCGGATAATCAGGGGCTACCGCACGGTCTCCCACGAGGCGGCCTGCTTGTTGGCCGGCACTCTCCCTTGGGACTTGGACGCCAAGTCCCTCTCGTCAGCGTTCCACTGGCGGGAGGGGGCGTCCCAACATCGGGAGCGGCTTGCCCCGAGGGAGATTGCGGCCAGGTTCCGCAGAGCCGCCGTGGAGGAGTGGCATGCCAGGCTGGAGAGCCCGAGTTCGGGCTTGAGGACCGTCGCGGCAGTGCGACCTGTCCTCGAACAGTGGTTGGACAGGCGCCACGGTGCGCCTACGTTCCGGCTGACACAGGTACTGACGGGGCACGGGTGTTTTGGTGCGTACCTGTGTCGCATAGCCGGGAAGGAGGCGTCCGCCGTGTGCCACCACTGTGGCAACTGCCGCGAGGACACGGCCCAACACACTCTTCAGGAGTGCCCAGCCTGGGTGGAGGAGCGCAGCGCTCTCACAGCAGTCGTCGGAGGAGACCTCTCGCTGCCGGCCGTGGTTTCCGCCATGGTCGGCAGCCGGGGGTCATGGCGTGCGATGGTCTCCTTCTGCGAGCGCGTCATCTCGCAGAAGGAGAGCGCCGAGCGGGATCGTGAGCAGAACGATCCCGCCCGCCGCCAAAGGAGACGAAGGAGACGTCGGGTGGACGACTGACCGGCGTCTCCCGCCCTGTGGAATGGGGGCGTTTGGAGAATTCCACCACGGTATCCCCTGCCTGTCGTAAGAGGCGACTTATAGGGGCCTTCCGGGGTCGCGGGCGCGCAGCGGGGGGCTGTGCGCCCCCTTTTAGTACTTTTGTACATGCGGCCCCGGGACGGACGGCAGCACGGACGGTCGGCCTCGTGCTGCCGTAGACGCCGAGGGCGTCCTTCGGCGGCGGGGGCTTATGAGCCCCCCCCAAATTGGAGACGGGCCGCAAGGCGGCACCGCGCAGGGGCGGTTCCGGTAGCAATCCGAGTCTATCTCCGGATACCCCGGGACCGCCCCACTCAAGCGCCGAAGAAGGCCACCGCGGGGTTTTTAGTCGGTATTGCCGGTGTAGGGTGTATATATTGTTAGGGACTCGGCCCAGCGTCGCCCGGATGTCGAACATCTCTCCCGGGCATCACGGCGCTGGGTCGTAAGACCGGCGAACCCGACATACCCGCCGCGTCCACCCCCCCGGGCGCGGCGGCAGTGGTAAAACACTTTTCCCCGCGACAAAAAAAAAAAAAAAAAAAAAGGTTAGGTTAGGTTAGGTTAGGTTAGGTTAGGTTAGGTTAGGTTAGGTTCCCGAGGGAGATTGCGGCCAGGTTCCGCAGAGCCGCCGTGGAGGAGTGGCATGCCAGGCTGGAGAGCCCGAGTTCGGGCTTGAGGACCGTCGCGGCAGTGCGACCTGTCCTCGAACAGTGGTTGGACAGGCGCCACGGTGCGCCTACATTCCGGCTGACACAGGTACTGACGGGGCACGGGTGTTTTGGTGCGTACCTGTGTCGCATAGCCGGAAAAGAGGCGTCCGCCGTGTGCCACCATTGTGGCAACTGCCGCGAGGACACGGCCCAACACACTCTGGAGGAGTGCCCAGCCTGGGTGGAGGAGCGCAGCGCTCTCACAGCAGTCGTCGGAGGCGACCTCTCGCTGCCGGCCGTGGTGTCCGCCATGGTCGGCAGCCGGGGGTCATGGCGTGCGACGGTCTCCTTCTGCGAGCGCGTCATCTCGCAGAAGGAGAGCGCCGAGCGGGATCGTGAGCAGAACGATCCCGCCCGCCGCCAAAGGAGACGAAGGAGACGTCGGGTGGACGACTGACCGGCGTCTCCCGCCCTGTGGAATGGGGGCGTTTGGAGAATTCCACCACGGTATCCCCTGCCTGTCGTAAGAGGCGACTAATAGGGGCCTTCCGGGGTCGCGGGCGTGCAGCGGGGGGCTGTGCGCCCCTTTTAGTACTATTGTACATGCGGCCCCGGGACGGACGGCAGCACGGACGGTTGGCCTCGTGCTGCCGTAGACGCCGAGGGCGTCCTTCGGCGGCGGGGGCTTCTGAGCCCCCCCCAAATTGGAGACGGGCCGCAAGGCGGCACCGCGCAGGGGCGGTTCCGGTAGCAATCCGAGTCTATCTCCGGATACCCCGGGACCGCCCCACTGAAGCGCCGAAGAAGGCCACCGCGGGGTTTTTAGTCGGTATTGCCGGTGTAGGGTGTAAATAGTGCTAGGGACTCGGCCCAGCGTCGCCCGGATGTCGACCATCTCTCCCGGGCATCACGGCGCTGGGTCGTAAGGCCGGCGAACCCGACATACCCGCCGCGTCCACCCCCCCGGGCGCGGCGGCAGTGGTAAAACACTTTTCCCCGCGACAAAAAAAAAAAAAAAAAAAAAAAAAAAAAAAAAAAAAAAAAAAAAAAAAAAAAAAAAAAGGTTAGGTTGGGGTGCGAAGTCAGGAAACCTCCACGTGGTGCACCCTGGGCAACGGCGGTCACGGATGAAGACGGTTTCGAATTTTCGTCTGCTTTCATCCGTGACCACGGCTAATATCCTGACGAGGTCGGTTGGCAGTCGTCGCGTGTTGTGGCGGCTGTCGTCCAGTTGGGGGGGTTTATTGGGCCACCTTCAGGTTCTGTCCTGAGGGTGTCGGCGGGCTCGGTGTGCGCTCATCCCGCCGCCGAGCAGGCAGTGGAGGGGATCCTCTCCTTCACTGTCGCCGTCGAATATCGTAATCCGGTCTCGGAGGTCTGTGGTCATGTCTCGCGCTCCGACCGGACCGAGGGTCTTGGCTTCACCGCCCGGACCGCGAGGGAGAAATCCTCTATAAAAAGTTACCCCGAATCCCAAGCGGCGGCGCACCGCGAGGGGATGCATGGCCGATGGGTAGTTCGGTCTCTAGTGCGACCCCCGTCGGAGTAACGGCCGACACTCCGGCGGGTTACACCATAGGCTTACCCAGGTACAGGGGGCTCTGCCTGGGTGGACTGTTTATTTCCCCCATACTCGTGGGAACAGCATGGAATTGTCTAACCCTAAATTTTTAAATAATAAACCAGTTGTTGTGTTGGAGAAGGTGATTGTTCCAGGGACCGTATGTGTTCCTGGACCAGTAGCAGCAGAGGAACGTATGCTCTCGCAAGGGAGCCCCGTGGTGCATTCGCGCGCCCTGAGCCTTGAATCCTTGGCCGGGCCGAGCGGAGCCACCTCGGGATCAAAAAGGAGTCGCCGAGATCGAGCGGATTGCTTGGTCTCGAGCGACACTGATCAGGGGCCGGCGGAGAAGGTGGCTTTTAAGGCCGAGAGTGACGCCGAAGAGATGGAGCCCGCGGAGGGGCCAGATGAGGAGACTGACTGGCGCCTACGTTTGGCGGCCAGTATCCGGGACGTTTCTAGCAAGTCCCGGAAAATAAAGGGCACATTTCAGCGGAAGCTGAATCTTGCAGCCCAAGAACTAGTTTCCAGGGCTGAGGAGACTGCTTCCGCTGAAGTGACTCGGTTGGAAACCGAGAAGGCGGCGATGGCACGGCAGATTGCCCAGTTAAAGGCCGCCCAGGTGGCCCAACAAAAGATACTGGACGAGGTCCTCACCACATTGAGGTCCCTCGGCCAAAATCAGCCGGTGGCCCCGACGGCAGCGACGCCTGCCCGAGAAGATCGCCTCGAGGAGCTCGAGCGTCGTCTCATAAACATATTAGACGCGCGCCTCGAGGCGATATCGATGCGGTTGCCTCGGGAGCCAGTCCTTCGTCCCCCTCTAGCCGCGGATAGGGCGAAGGAGCGAAGAGAGAAGGAAGATTGGCCTTCTTTGCCCGTCGCGGGACCTTTGGCCCCGTGCTTTGCGGTGGCAGGGCCATCTAGTGCCCCGCATGTTGCCCCTCCGCCGGCAACTTCAAAGGGGAAAGGCAAGGGGAAGAAATCTTCCCCTGCCCCATCCACTACCGCAGCGGTTGTTCCTCGGCCCGCCCCTGCTGCCGCGCCAGGGCCCGCCCCAGTGGCCGTGCCACAGAGTGTGCCCCCTCAAAAGGGGGCAAAAAAGAAGAAGAAGGGCGGCCCTGTTCCGGCTCAACCTGCACCTGCCCCTGCACCCCGCCCGTTGCCGCCACCACCAGCATCCATGGATGACTCCTGGACGTTGGTGGTGAACAACAAAAAGAAAAAGAAGGGCCCTCAGCCCGCATCGGGTGCTCTGGCCACTGCGCCGCCGCAACAACAGCGGCACCAACCGCAGCAGCGCCGGCCGGAGCCCAAGATTCGATTGCCCCGAAAGGCAGCAGTTACTATAACTGTGTCGCCCGAGGGGCTGGAGAAGGGTGTCACCTATTCCCAGGTTCTACGTGAGGTGCAGGCCAATGTGCGCCTCGCTGACCTGGGAATAGGTGAGATGCGGGCCCAATTAATGGCGACGGGCGGCTACCTTTATGAGGTACCTGGCCCGGAGACAGAGGCGAGGGCTGACACACTCGCCGAACGCATGAGGGCCGTGTTCCGCGGCACGGAGCTGGAGGCGGTCGTTCGAGTCTCCCGTCCGTGCAAAACCGCGGAACTACGCGTATCCGGGTTGGATGCGTCCGCCGACCCGGAAATGGTCGCGACGGCCCTCGCAGGGGCAGGTGGCTGTGTAGTGACGGACGTCAAGGTCGGGGAGATCCGCCCCGACCGGTCCGGCCTTGGCTCGGCTTGGGTGCGGTGCCCAGCCAAGGCCGCGGATAAGGTGATCAGGACAGGACGCGTCCTGATCGGCTGGGTGTCGGCGCGGGTCCAGCTTTTGGCGCCAAGGCCCATGCGGTGCTTCCGCTGCCTCTTCAGGGGGCACGTGCGGAGGCACTGCACAGATGAGTGTGACCGCAGCGGTTTCTGCTATCGCTGCGGTCAAGCGGGCCACAAGGCCAAGGAGTGCTCCGCGGCACCGCACTGCACGATTTGTGCAGGTGCAGGCAAACCCGCGGGGCACCAGGTGGGCGCCAAGGCCTGCGTTGCCTCCGTCCGTCCCCGCCGCAGTAATCGCGGCCGGGGCGCGGCGGTTGTGACGCGGCCCGACCCGTCCACCCGCGCGGCACCTATGGAGATCGCCCAATAATATGGCGCAAAAATTCCTCCAGGCGAATATTAACCACTGCGCCAGGGCCCAAGACTTATTGGTCCAAAGCCTCGCGCAGTGGTCGATACAAGTGGCTGTGGTCTCCGAGCCTTATTTTGTTCCCCCCCGGGATGACTGGGCAGGGGACCTCGACAGCTCGGTGGCCATCATCACCAGGGGCGCAGCCGGCTCCCCGCCCTTCGAAAAAGTCGTGAAGGGCTCGGGATGCGTGGCGGTCCTGTTGGGGGGGGTTTGGGTCGTGGGAGTGTATTTCTCCCCCAACAGATCCTTGGCCGAGTTTGAGCACTTCCTCGCTCGGCTGGGGGCCCTGGTGGTGCAAGGCAGTCAGCCTCGCCCCGTCCTCGTCGCCGGCGACTTCAACGCCAAGTCCTTGGCTTGGGGTTCGTCGGTGACTGACGCGCGGGGCGAGGCCCTGGAGGAATGGGCGATCTCGTCCGGCTTGGCCGTCGCGAATCGCGGGACGGCGGACACGTGCGTGAGGCATAACGGCGGTTCGGTGGTGGACATCACGTTCGCCACCCCGGCCCTAGCCCGCCGTGTCCGGGACTGGAGGGTCCTGGTGGGCGAGGAGACGTTGTCGGATCACCGATACATTCGGTTCGACGTCGCCTCGTCCCCAACCACCCGGTCGGGTGGGGGACCGACCGTCTCGCGATCGGACGGCCCACGCTGGGCCATAAGTCGCCTCGAAGTTGAGGCCCTGAAGGAGGCCGCTCTGGCCCAGGCGCTGGTGCCCGTGCCGGACGGGCCGGTACGGGTCGACGAGGAGGCGAAATGGTTCGGGGCGGCGATGTCGCGCGTCTGCGACGCAGCCATGCCCCGGGTCCGACGCCTCCCGGAGAAGCGCCAGGTGTTCTGGTGGTCGGCGGAGCTCACGCGGCTGCGCGCGTCCTGCGTTGCCGCCCTCCGCCAGCTGTCCAGACACCGTCGTCGCCGGATTCGTTTGCCCGGCGACGAGGACCAGGAGCGGCTGCTTCGCGGCCTCCACAGGGAGGCTAAGAGAGCGCTGCATGTGGCCATAGCGAGGGCAAAGTCTGCGGCTCAAACTGAGTTCCGGAGTACTCTCGACAGTGACCCGTGGGGGCGTCCATACCGTCTGGCGTTGAGAAAGCTCCGCCCATGGGCGCCCCCGCTGACGCAGAGTCTCCGGGGCGACCTCGTTCAGGAGGTCGTCGCGGCTTTGTTCCCGGCCACGGAGGATGTCACTCCTCCACCGATGGCGTCGCGTTCGTCGACGCCGTCGTCGTTGGATTCGGCAAGGGTTATCCCGGAGGTTTCACCCGAAGAAATGAGGGTGGCGGTGCTTCGGCTGCGGGCTAAGAAAACCGCCCCAGGTCTCGACGGTATCCCCGGACGCGCATGGGTGTTAGCCGTCGAGCACCTGGGGGCGAGGCTCCGCAGCCTTTTCTCCGCGTGCTTGGAGCAGGGCCACTTTCCGTCCCGGTGGAAAACCGGCAAGTTGGTCCTGCTCCAGAAGGAGGGTCGACCTGCAGAGTCGCCATCGGCCTACCGGCCCATCGTGTTGCTCGACGAGGTGTGCAAACTTTTCGAGCGCATTATACACGCTCGCCTCGTCGAGCACCTTGAGGGGGCCGGGCCGGACCTGGCAGATTGCCAGTACGGGTTCCGGCAGGGCCGATCCACGGTTCACGCGATTCTGCGGGTAAAGGCGCACGCGGAGGATGCAGTTGCGCGGGGTGAGGTGGTGGTGGCGGTGTCGCTCGACATCGCCAACGCATTCAACACCTTGCCCTGGGGCTGCATTCATGAAGCACTGCGGTACCACGCGGTGCCGGCTTACCTGCGGCGCTTGGTGCACTCGTACCTGTCAAATCGGTACATAGTGTATCCGGGCGCCGCCGGCTGGCACCAGAGGGCCATGTCTTGCGGTGTTCCACAGGGCTCAGTACTGGGCCCGCTATTGTGGAACATCGGCTACGATTGGGTCCTCCGTGGTACCAACCCCCGGGGCGTCGCTGTCGTCTGCTACGCGGACGACACTTTGGTGACAGCGACGGCCGGTTCTTTCGAGGATGCCATCCTGCTCGCCTCCTCCGGTACCGAAGAGGTGGTGGGCAGGATTCGGCGACTGGGCCTCACGGTGGCCCTGAACAAAACCGAGGCCCTGTTCTTTCACGGGCCTCGGCGAAGGCCACCTTCAGGGGCCCACATCACTGTGGAGGGGGTGCGGATTCCCATCGGCTCTACAATGAAATATTTAGGGTTGATTTTAAGTAGCCGGTGGGACTTCCGCGCCCACTTTGAGAAGTTGTCGCCGAAATTGGTGCGGGCAGCGGGCGCGCTTGGGAGCCTGCTGCCGAACCTCGAAGGTCCCGGTAACCCTTGCCGGAGTCTGTACGCTGGAGTCGTGCGGTCCATGGCCCTGTACGGTTCACCCGTATGGGCCGGGTCCCTGAACGCCCGCTGTGTCGCCTTGCTGCGCAAACCGCAGCGTCTGGTGGCGCAGCGGATCATCAGGGGCTACCGCACGGTCTCCCACGAGGCGGCCTGCTTGTTGGCCGGCACTCTCCCTTGGGACTTGGACGCCAAGTCCCTCTCGTCAGCGTTCCACTGGCGGGAGGGGGCGTCCCAACAACGGGAGCGGCTTGCCCCGAGGGAGATTGCGGCCAGGTTCCGCAGAGCCGCCGTGGAGGAGTGGCATGCCAGGCTGGAGAGCCCGAGTTCGGGCTTGAGGACCGTCGCAGGACCGTCGCGGCAGTGCGACCTGTCCTCGAACAGTGGCTGGACAGGCGCCACGGTGCGCCTACGTTCCGGCTGACACAGGTACTGACGGGGCACGGGTGTTTTGGTGCGTACCTGTGTCGCATAGCCGGAAAAGAGGCGTCCGCCGTGTGCCACCATTGTGGCAACTGCCGCGAGGACACGGCCCAACACACTCTGGAGGAGTGCCCAGCCTGGGTGGAGGAGCGCAGCGCTCTCACAGCAGTCGTCGGAGGCGACCTCTCGCTGCCGGCCGTGGTGTCCGCCATGGTCGGCAGCCGGGGGTCATGGCGTGCGATGGTCTCCTTCTGCGAGCGCGTCATCTCGCAGAAGGAGAGCGCAGAGCGGGATCGTGAGCAGAACGATCCCGCCCGCCGCCAAAGGAGACGAAGGAGACGTCGGGTGGACGACTGACCGGCGTCTCCCGCCCTGTGGAATGGGGGCGTTTGGAGAATTCCACCACGGTATCCCCTGCCTGTCGTAAGAGGCGACTTATAGGGGCCTTCCGGGGTCGCGGGCGTGCAGCGGGGGGCTGTGCGCCCCTTTTAGTACTTTTGTACATGCGGCCCCGGGACGGACGGCAGCACGGACGGTCGGCCTCGTGCTGCCGTAGACGCCGAGGGCGTCCTTCGGCGGCGGGGGCTTATGAGCCCCCCCCAAATTGGAGACGGGCCGCAAGGCGGCACCGCGCAGGGGCGGTTCCGGTAGCAATCCGAGGCTATCTCTGGATACCCCGGGACCGCCCCACTCATGCGCCGAAGAAGGCCACCGCGGGGTTTTTAGTCAGTATTGCCGGTGTAGGGTGTATATATTGTTAGGGACTCGGCCCAGCGTCGCCCGGATGTCGAACATCTCTCCCGGGCATCACGGCGCTGGGTCGTAAGACCGGCGAACCCGACATACCCGCCGCGTCCACCCCCCCGGGCGTGGCGGCAGTGGTAAAACACTTTTCCCCGCGACAAAAAAAAAAAAAAAAAAAAAAAAAAAAAAAAAAAAAAAAAAAAAAAAAAAAAAAAAAAAGGTTAGGTTGGGGTGCGAAGTCAGGAAACCTCCACGTGGTGCACCCTGGGCAACGGCGGTCACGGATGAAGACGGTTTCGAATTTTCGTCTGCTTTCATCCGTGACCACGGCTAATATCCTGACGAGGTCGGTTGGCAGTCGTCGCGTGTTGTGGCGGCTGTCGTCCAGTTGGGGGGGTTTATTGGGCCACCTTCAGGTTCTGTCCTGAGGGTGTCGGCGGGCTCGGTGTGCGCTCATCCCGCCGCCGAGCAGGCAGTGGAGGGGATCCTCTCCTTCACTGTCGCCGTCGAATATCGTAATCCGGTCTCGGAGGTCTGTGGTCATGTCTCGCGCTTCGACCGGACCGAGGGTCTTGGCTTAACCGCCCGGACCGCGAGGGAGAAAACCTCTATAAAAAGTTACCCCGAATCCCAAGCGGCGGCGCACCGCGAGGGGATGCATGGCCGATGGGTAGTTCGGTCTCTAGTGCGACCCCCGTCGGAGTACCAGCCGACACTCCGGCGGGTTACACCATAGGCTTACCCAGCTACAGGGGGCTCTGGCTGGGCGGACCATTTATTTCCCCCACACTCGTGGGATCAAGATGAAATTGACATATCCTAAAAACAAAAAAATTCCTGTTGTGTTGGTGGAGAAAATTTCTTCTGCGGAGGCCGCTCGCGACCTACCGCAGACAGAGTTAGATGGGCCTCGGCCCACTAAAAAGGCGGTTGCCCGGACTGCGTCACCGGTCTTGGCTACCGACGTGGAGATTGAATCGCGGTGTTCATCATCGCGGTCCAAGAGAGGTCGTAGACCCGAAATGGAGGTCTCTTCCTCTGATGAGAGTGACCTAGAGCCGGCGCAGAAAGTGATTAGGGCTAGCGCTGACCCTGAGAAGGTCGTCGAGGTGCCAGATGATCAGCTGGGCTGGCACCTGCGTCTGGCGGCAGAAATACGGGACGTGTCCCATAGGTCAGGCAATCTGAAGGGCACGTTCCAACAGAGGCTGATTATGGCGGCCAATGAATTGGCAGCGAGGGCAGGAGAAACTCCCTCCGCTGAGGTAGCCAGACTTGAGGCTGAGAAGAAGGCGATGGCGGCAGAGATTGCCCAGCTGAAGGCGGCTCAGGCCGCTCAAGGCAAAGCTCTGGAGGAGGTGCTGGCGACGGTGAGGTCCCTTAGGGGAGCGCAGCCGTCGCCCACATATGGGAGAGGGGACGGCTCGGACGGGCGTCTTGAGGAGTTTGAGTCCAGACTCCTCAACATCCTGGACGCCCGCCTCGCAGCGTTTTCATTGCGGCTGCCACCCGAGCCAATCATCCGGCCACCTCTGGCTGCCGACAAGGCCAGAGCTCGAGTGGAAAATTGGCCCCCTCTGCCACCTATTGCAGTCGCTGGGCCATCTCATGCGCCGCCTGCTGCTGTTGTCCTGCCACCGTCGTCGAAAGGAAAGGGAAAGGGAAAGAAAACTGTCCTGCCCATCCCAGTCGCTGCCCCACGGCCTGTCACTGCCGCCGCTTCCCGGCCCGCCTCGGCCAAGCCCGCTCCAGTGGCTGCGCCACGGAAACTTCCCCCCCAGCAAACTGCACGCAAGGGGGGAAATAAAAAGAAGAGCGTCCCAATTCTGGCCCAGCCGGTCCCGGCGCCTCGTCCCCTGCCACCAGCCCCTACGTCTGTAGACGAGGGATGGACAACGGTGGTGCGGAAGGGGTCGAAGAAGAAGCAGAAGAGCTCCCAGTCCGTGTCGGTTGCTCCAGTGCCGACACCGCGGCCTCAGGCTCAACAGCATAAGCCGGAGCCGAAAATCCGCCTGCCCCGCAAGGCCGCAGTCACCGTAACGGTGTCGCCTGAGGGGCTGGCGAACGGCATTACCTATGCCCAGGTCCTGAAGGAGGTGTTATTAAACGTGCGTTTATCAGACCTGGGCATAGCGGAGATGAGCGCCCGGCTTATGGCCACTGGCGGGTACCTCTATGAGGTACACGGACCGGAGACAGAGGCGAGGGCCGATACCCTCGCCGATAGGATGCGGGCCGTGTTCCGCGGGACGGTGCTGGAGAGCGTAGTCCGCATCTCCCGCCCTTGTAAGACCGCGGAACTACGGATCTCCGGGTTAGACGCGTCCGCTGACCCGGAGATGGTATCGACGGCCCTCGCACAGGCGGGAGGATGCAAAGTGGATGATATTAAGGTCGGGGAGATCCGCCCCGACCGTTCAGGCCTTGGCGCGGCATGGGTGCGGTGCCCCGCCAAGGCCGCTGAGAAGGCGATCAGGACAGGGCGCGTCCTGATCGGATGGGTGTCGGCGCGGGTCCAGCTC
This sequence comes from Clanis bilineata, assembly GCA_036417725.1. Lineage (NCBI taxonomy): Eukaryota > Metazoa > Arthropoda > Insecta > Lepidoptera > Sphingidae > Clanis > Clanis bilineata. The sequence continues at coordinate 16,243,827 of CM071157.1, forward strand.
CTTGAGCCTAGGCCCATGCGGTGCTTCCGCTGCCTTTTCAGAGGGCACGTGCGGAGGCACTGCACGGATGAGTGTGACCGCAGCGATTTCTGCTATCGCTGCGGTCAAGCGGGCCACAAGGCCAAGGAGTGCTCCGCGGAGCCGCACTGCACGATCTGTGCAGGTGTAGGCAAACCCGCGGGGCACCAGGTGGGCGCCAAGGCCTGTGTTGCCTCCGCCCGTCCCCGTCGTGGTAATCGCGGCCGGGGCGCGGCGGTTGTGACGCGGCCCGACCCGTCCACCCGCGCCGCACCAATGGAGATCGCCCATTAATATGGCGCAACGTTTCCTCCAGGCGAATATTAACCACTGCGCCAGGGCCCAAGACCTGCTGGTCCAAAGCCTTGCGCAGTGGTCGATACAAGTGGCTGTGGTCTCCGAGCCGTATTTTGTTCCCCCCAGGGACGACTGGGCAGGGGACCTGGACGGCTCGGTGGCCGTCATCACCCGCGGCGCTGCCGGCTCCCCGCCCTTCGAAAAAGTAGCGAAGGGCTCGGGATGTGTGGCAGTTCTGTTGGGGGAGGTGTGGATTGTGGGAGTGTATTTTTCCCCCAACAGATCCCAGCCTGAGTTTGAGCACTTCCTCACTCGGCTGGGAGCCCTGGTGGTGCAAGGCAGTCAGCCTCGCCCCGTCCTCGTCGCCGGCGACTTCAACGCCAAGTCCTTGGCTTGGGGCTCGTCGGTGACTGACGCGCGGGGCGAGGCCCTGGAGGAATGGGCGATCTCGTCCGGCTTGGCCGTCGTGAATCGCGGGACGGCGGACACGTGCGTGAGGCATAACGGCGGTTCGGTGGTGGACATCACGTTCGCCACCCCGGCCCTAGCCCGCCGTGTCCGGGACTGGAGGGTCCTGGTGGGCGAGGAGACGTTGTCGGATCACCGATATATTCGGTTCGACGTCGCCTCGTCCCCAACCACCCGGTCGGGTGGGGGACCGACCGTCCCGCGGTCGGACGGCCCACGCTGGGCTGTTAGTCGCCTCGACGTTGAGGCCCTGAAGGAGGCCGCTCTGGCCCAGGCGCTGGTGCCCATGCCGGACGGGCCGGCACGGGTCGACGAGGAGGCGGAGTGGCTCGGGGCGGCGATGTCGCGCGTCTGCGACGCAGCCATGCCCCGGGTCCGACGCCTCCCGGAGAAGCGCCAGGTGTTCTGGTGGTCGGCGGAGCTCACGCGGCTGCGCGCGTCCTGCGTTGCCGCCCTCCGCCAGCTGTCCAGACACCGTCGTCGCCGGATTCGTCTTCCCGGCGACGAGGACCAGGAGCGGCTGCTTCACGGCCTCCACAGGGAGGCTAAGAGAGCGCTGCACGTGGCCATAGCGAGGGCAAAGTCTGCGGCTCAAACTGAGTTCCGGAGTACTCTCGACAGCGACCCGTGGGGGCGTCCATACCGTGTGGCGTTGAGAAAGCTCCGCCCATGGGCGCCCCCGCTGACGCAGAGTCTCCGGGGCGAACTCGTTCAGGAGGTCGTCGCGGCTTTGTTCCCGGCCACGGAGGATGTCACTCCTCCACCGATGGCGTCGCGTTCGTCGACGTCATCGTCGTTGGATTCGGCAAGGGTTATTTCGGAGGTTTCACCCGAGGAAATGAGGGTGGCGGTGCTTCGGCTGCGGGGCAAGAAAACCGCCCCGGGTCTCGACGGTATCCCCGGACGCGCATGGGTGTTAGCCGTCGAGCACCTTGGGGCGAGGCTCCGCGGCCTTTTCTCCGCGTGCATGGAGCAGGGCCAGTTTCCATCCCGGTGGAAAACCGGAAAGCTGGTCCTGCTCAAGAAGGACGGTCGACCCGCAGAGTCGCCATCGGCCTACCGGCCCATCGTGTTGCTCGACGAGGTCTGCAAGTTGTTTGAGCGGATTGTCCATGCTCGCCTCGTCGAGCACCTTGAGGGGGCCGGGCCGGACCTGTCAGACAGCCAATTTGGGTTCCGGCATGGCCGATCGACAGTTCATGCGATTCTGCGGGTGAAGGCGCACGCGGAGGATGCAGTTGCGCGGGGTGAGGTGGTGGTGGCGGTGTCGCTCGACATCGCCAACGCATTCAACACCTTGCCCTGGGGCTGCATTCATGAAGCACTGCGGTACCACATGGTGCCACTTTACTTGCGGCGTCTGGTGCATTCTTACCTATCCTCTAGGTACGTAATGTATCCGGGCGCCGATGGGTGGCACCGGAGGGCCATGTCTGCCGGTGTTCCACAGGGCTCAGTTCTGGGCCCACTACTGTGGAACATCGGTTATGATTGGGTCCTCCGTGGTACCAACCCCCGAGGCGTCGCTGTCGTCTGCTACGCGGACGACACCCTGGTGACAGCGACGTCGAGTACTTTCGAGGATGCCATCCTGCTCGCCTCGTCCGCTACCGAAGACGTGGTGGGCAGGATTCGGCGACTGGGCCTCTCGGTGGCCCTGAACAAAACCGAGGCCCTATGTTTCCACGGGCCTTGGCGTGGGCCACCAGCAGGGGCCCACATCACTGTGGAGGGGGTGCGGATTCCCATCGGCACTACTATGAAGTATTTAGGTTTGATTTTGAGTGGCCGGTGGGACTTCCGCGCCCATTTTGAGAAGTTGTCGCCGAAATTGGTGCGGGCAGCGGGCGCGCTTGGGAGCCTGCTGCCGAACCTCGAAGGTCCCGGTAACCCTTGCCGGAGTCTGTACGCTGGAGTCGTGCGGTCGATGGCCCTTTACGGTTCACCCGTATGGGCCGAGTCCCTGAGCGCCCGATGCGTCGCCATGCTGCGCAAACCGCAGCGTCTGGTGGCGCAGCGGATAATCAGGGGCTACCGCACGGTCTCTCACGAGGCGGCCTGCGTGTTGGCCGGAACTCTCCCTTGGGACTTGGACGCCCGGTCCCTCTCGTCAGCGTTCCACTGGCGGGAGGGGGCGTCCCGGAATCGAGAGAGGCTTGCCCCGAGGGAGATTGCGGCCAGGTTCCGCAGAGCCGCCGTGGAGGAGTGGCATGCCAGGCTGGAGAGCCCGAGTTCGGGCTTGAGGACCGTCGCGGCAGTGCGACCTGTCCTCGAACAGTGGCTGGACAGGCGCCACGGTGCGCCCACGTTCCGGCTGACACAGGTGCTGACGGGCCACGGGTGTTTCGGCTCGTACCTGTGTCGTATAGCCGGAAAAGAGGCGTCCGCCGTGTGCCACCATTGTGGCAACTGCCGCGAGGACACGGCCCAACACACTCTAGAGGAGTGCCCAGCCTGGGTGGAGGAGCGCAGCGCTCTCATAGCAGTCGTCGGAGGAGACCTCTCGCTGCCGGCCGTGGTGTCCGCCATGGTCGGCAGCCGGAGGTCATGGCGTGCGATGGTCTCCTTCTGCGAGCGCGCCATCTCGCAGAAGGAGAGCGCCGAGCGGGATCGTGAGCAGAGCGATCCCGCCCGCCGCCAAAGGAGACGTAGGAGGCGCCGGGTGGACGACTGACCGGCGTCTCCCGCCCTGTGGAATGGGGGCGTTTGGAGAATTCCACCACGGTAACCCCTGCCTGTCGTAAGAGGCGACTAATAGGGGCCTTCCGGGGTCGCGGGCGCGCAGCGGGGGGCTGTGCGCCCTTCATAGTACTATTGTACTTGCGACCCCGGGACGGACGGCAGCACGGACGGTCGGCCTCGTGCTGCCGTAGACGCCGAGGGCGTCCTTCGGCGGCGGGGGCTTCTGAGCCCCCCCAAATCGGAGACGGGCCGCAAGGCGGCACCGCGCAGGGGCGGTTCCGGTAGCAATCCGAGGCTATCTCAGGATACCCCGGGGCCGCCCCACTCATGCGCCGAAGTAGGCCACCGCGGGGTTTTTAGTCGGTATTGCCGGTGTAGGGCATTTGTTAGGGACGCGGCTCAGCGTCGCCCGGATGTCGACCATCTCTCCCGGGCATCACGGCGCTGGGTCGTAGGGCCGGCGAACCCGACATACCCGCCGCGTCCACCCCCCCGGGCGCGGCGGCAGTGGTAAAACACTTTTCCCCGCGACAAAAAAAAAAAAAAAAAAAAAAAAAAAAAAAAAAAAAAAAAAAAAAAAAAAAAAAGGTTAGGTTAGGTTAGGTTAGGTTAGGTTAGGTTAGGTTAGGTTAGGTTAGGTTAGGTTAGGTTAGGTTAGGTTAGGTTAGGTTAGGTTAGGTTAGGTTAGGTTAGGTTAGGTTAGGTTAGGTTAGGTTAGGTTAGGTTAGGTTAGGTTAGGTTAGGTTAGGTTAGGTTAGGTTAGGTTAGGTTAGGTTAGGTTAGGTTAGGTTAGGTTAGGTTAGGTTAGGTTAGGTTAGGTTAGGTTAGGTTAGGTTAGGTTAGGTTAGGTTAGGTTAGGTTAGGTTAGGTTAGGTTAGGTTAGGTTAGGTTAGGTTAGGTTAGGTTAGGTTAGGTTAGGTTAGGTTAGGTTAGGTTAGGTTAGGTTAGGTTAGGTTAGGTTAGGTTAGGTTAGGTTAGGTTAGGTTAGGTTAGGTTAGGTTAGGTTAGGTTAGGTTAGGTTAGGTTAGGTTAGGTTAGGTTAGGTTAGGTTAGGTTAGGTTAGGTTAGGTTAGGTTAGGTTAGGTTAGGTTAGGTTAGGTTAGGTTAGGTTAGGTTAGGTTAGGTTAGGTTAGGTTAGGTTAGGTTAGGTTAGGTTAGGTTAGGTTAGGTTAGGTTAGGTTAGGTTAGGTTAGGTTAGGTTAGGTTAGGTTAGGTTAGGTTAGGTTAGGTTAGGTTAGGTTAGGTTAGGTTAGGTTAGGTTAGGTTAGGTTAGGTTAGGTTAGGTTAGGTTAGGTTAGGTTAGGTTAGGTTAGGTTAGGTTAGGTTAGGTTAGGTTAGGTTAGGTTAGGTTAGGTTAGGTTAGGTTAGGTTAGGTTAGGTTAGGTTAGGTTAGGTTAGGTTAGGTTAGGTTAGGTTAGGTTAGGTTAGGTTAGGTTAGGTTAGGTTAGGTTAGGTTAGGTTAGGTTTTTTTTTTTTTTTTTTTTTTTATTGTGGGGCGCTGTGCCCCACTCTCGTTCCCCTAACTTTCGTCAGAGTCTTTCGGTCTCTCTCTGTTCACTTACCTCCTACACCTATTCCCTTCTTTGGGGAGCCCTACTACTCCTACTTTGCCTATTTGGCCTAGCTATGTTCTTAACCTAATGGAACGACTTTCTTTTATTTTCTTTATTTACATACAATAATCTCTTACTCTATCTTATTCTATCTTATCTACCTTAGTTTATTTATTGTTTATCTTATAATCTACTTTAAACACAGTTGCTAACAATATATAATCACAATTATATATCTAGCCTAACCTATTCTTACTTATTTCTACTTGCTACATTAATTGCTATTTTCTTACAGTATTCGATAAACTTACTTCTATTTTCCTTATCTATCATAATCTTACTTATATTATCTATCTTAATCTCTATATCCATTTGTATCTCTAATTCTATCCTACTACGTATATATACAGGGCATTCTATTATCGCATGTACTATGCTTTCCCCCTTCGCAGGGTCACAGATGCACGACGGACTCTCCTTGCATTTGAAACGATGCAAATACTCGGAGAATCCGCCGTGCCCCGTGAACACCTGCGTCACAATGGGGTCGATGCGTATCTTTTTAATGATACCGTGCGCCTCCACAGCGTTCGGGAAGAATAGCTTCGTGGTCGAGGCGGTCTCTCCTTGTACGTAGCGCCCGTTCCATTCGTCAATCGACTCTATGCGGATCTGTCTCTTGACGAATGAAACGGGACATCTATCGTAACAAGGTTTGACCTTGAGGTTCAGCGCAGCATCCTTCGCTAATTCGTCCGCGCGCTCGTTTCCCTCCGTCCCTGCGTGGGCTTTTATCCAGAATAACTGTACGATTCTGCCGCGTTCTCTGCTTGCTCTTAACGCTCTGTTAATTTTGAACGCCAGGGGATGGAGGGAAGAGCCGCCCGCAACGGTTTCGAGGGCCGCCCTCGAATCGCTCAGGATGCTGCACTGTCCCCCCCCGACCAACGCTGCCTCTTCCACCGCCCTGTGGAGGGCCACCATTTCTGCCTGGTAGACGGTGCAGAACGCTTCCAGTTTTAGTTTTTTGTTTTTTATTTCGGCAGCATCTCTCCAGACGGAGTATGCCGCACCCACCTTTCCGTTAATTTTACTGCCGTCCGTATATATGACATGGCCCGTACTTGTGACCTGGTCCACTTCTGCACCGTCCACCAGACATCGGTATTGCACAGTACTACGTAGCGCAGGGTGTTCGAGCTTATCGAAGGCCACAGGACGTTCCACCTCCCGATCCCCAATTACTCGCCGGGAGTAGCCCTTTTTGATTTCGTACAGGGAAGCATTTTCCCTTGCACGAATATCTAAGGGCAATATCCCGGCGAGCAATAGGGCCGAGTTGAGTGAAACTGTCCTGTAGGCCTTCGTAAGCTTTTGCGCAAATCCCCTTTGTACGACAGCGAGCTGCTTCCTCACGCCCAGTTTTCGTGACGCTGGAGCCCATACACTGGCGGCATATAAGATTGTCGGCTCGACTACTGCGGTGTATAACAATTTTATAACCTCCGGACTCAAGCCCCACTGCAGCCTTGCCGCCCGTGACAGATGCTTGTAGAAGGCAATCGCCTTCTTACAAACATCGGACACGTGGGCGCTGAATGTCAGTCCACTGTCGATGGTGACGCCCAGTATCCTTATCTGCTGCTCGAGACCAATGTCCACGCCTCCCATACGAAGGATTGGGGTATCATATTTCAGTTTTCGCGTAATCACCATTGCCTTTGTTTTGTTTGGCGCGAACCTGAGTTTGTTCATGACACCCCAATCCCTCACATAGGCTAGCGCGGCATTGGCCTGTTTTTGGACCTCGCTCGTAACCGCTCCATCGAATACAAGCACTACGTCGTCAGCGAAGGCCTGGCAGTAACTGCCCCGTCTATCAAGCTCTGACAGTAGTGGGTCGAGGAGCAGGTTCCAAAAAGTTGGACCTCCAATGGAGCCCTGCACGCATCCTTTGGAGGTCCACCTTTCATACTCTACACCGGAGTACCTTAGTTGGACCTTCCTGCTCTCGAGGTAACTATCTATGACCCGGCGGATGTTTATTGGACATCCTTCCTCCGACAGTCTGACTTTGATTGCCGGCCACCAGGCGCTATCGAAGGCCCCCTCTATATCCAATGAAACGACGACAATAACTTTCTTTTCAGAAAGTTTTTGCCGTATATGCTTCATTAGTACATAGAGGGAGTCCTCGGTGCTCCTCTGCGGCATAAAGCCATACTGTCGGGGGCTAGTCCTCGGGTACAGATACCACCTCACTCGCCCCACCACCATCTTCTCCAGTATTTTACCCATCACCGGCAAAAGGCCTATCGGTCTATACGCTTTCACGTTGGTGTAGTCCTCCTTTGCAGGCTTACGGAGGGCTATGACCGTCGCCTCCTTCCAGATGGTCGGGAAGTGGCCCAGTTCGAGGCACTTATTTGCCAGCGAAAGGTACAATTCCGGGTACTTATATACGGCTTGCTTGCAGATATCGGCCGTAAGGCCGTCTGCTCCGGGGGCTTTCTTGGCGTTAAAACTGTTAGCAGCTGCGCATAGTTCGTCCAGTGTAAATGGCTTGTCATGGTATTCATCATTGACTCTCTCATTTACTCGTGCAGCTTTTTCTCTAGTTCGCTGATGGTCTGCGTTGTCCTCATCAACTTTGTCGTCTGGATAGAATGTTTCTGCCAGGAACTTCGCCGACTCCGCTGCGCTTAGGGTTTCACCATCCCGAGTCAATGGCAGGTCTTCTTGCTTTCCGAACACTTTCCCCATTACCCTGTAAACCCCGTCCCAGATGTTCTCCTTGTTCTGCTTTTTGCAGAACTCCTTCCAACTGTCTATCTGTGCCTTCTTGGCTTCTGTCTCATACTTTTCTTTTGATTGCAGGTACTCATCGACGACCTTGGCTCTCCGGATCGGCGCTGCGCATCGGATTCTCCGCTTCCTGGTAACGACTTCCTGTTTCATCTTGGCGAGTTTCTCGGACCACCACGGTAAGTTCATCTTATTTTTTATTTTTATGAGAGGTATTGTTTTCTTGCATGTTTCTATAATAGTGTGTATATATTTTTCTACTTTAATGTCCAATTGTGCTCTATCTTCAATTTTATTAATTTCTATTTCATTCATGTGTTCCTCCTGTACTAATTGTGCGAATTTTTCATCAAAGTTGGCCCAATTAGCCTTTTTGGTGTTAAATATTCGGGTAGATTTTAGTTTTAGTTTATTATATGTTGCTTTCTTTTTATATAGCCTAAATGTTATAGCGTTGTGATCCGAGCTCGCCATAGAGTCATCAACAGTCCAGTCCTTTACCAAGTCCTGGAGGTCCGAAGTGCATGCCGTAATATCAATGTGGCTCGTGAGGAGTTTGCCTCCTCTCACCGTTTCAAACGTTGGATCTTCGCCGTCGTTGAGCACCTGCAATCCGTGTTCTTCCAGCACGCCTGCCATCTCCTCTCCCCTACTATCCGTGTCCGCGGCACCCCACCAAATGCTTTTAGCATTGGTGTCGCCCCCTATGAGGATTCTGCGGGAGCCCAGTTTTCCAACTATCGTCCCCAATTGCTCCAGGTATGGCCCTATGGGTTTGTCCGGCTCAAAGTAGAATGACATTACCACCAGCTCATGGGTTCCAGTTTGGATTTTGACCACCACGATGTTATTTGTGGTCAGGGATGGGCATTGGGTGACCACCCAGTCGTCGTTGAAAACTGCAACGGCCGACTTGGTGATCCCCCCCTGCCCCCCCCCTCCCTGGAAAATCCTCACTCCCCGGTGGTCCCTCACTCTACCTTGGCTCCCCACATAGGGCTCTTGGAGTAGCGCTATACCAACACCCCGCTTTTCGGCTTCCTGGAGGAATTCAATTGTTGCCAATTGCTTCCTCTGCAGGTTGGCCTGAGCGAAGAGTGTCGATTCCGCGCCTCTTGGAGAGCTCGTCTGATCTGGGTTCCTGGGATCCACCTTAGCAGTATGCTACGGCGGACCTCGCCAGACTTTCCCACTTCCTCCTCACAGGGCACTCTGGGCTAAACGCGCTGTGATCGGCGCCGCCGATCCTGGCCTTGGTGCAGTTGCAGCACGTCGGTGGTGCCCTCGCCAACCAGTCGGCACATTCCGACCTGTGGTGGGCACCCCCGCAGTGGCTGCACGCATCCTCCACGTCTCGGCAGAACCGCTTCCCATGCCCGTAGCCCAGGCACCGCGAGCACTGGATGAGGGGGGATTGGTCTTCCACTCGTACCCTTTGTATATCGATGTGGATCGAGCCTTCGTCCAAAAATCGCCTCCACAGTTTCGGTGGCACTTGGAGTGCCACATGGGATGTGAGTGGGTTCCTAGCCCTTCGCCTGAATTTCACTTTCAGGCTTGAGCTCTCCACACTCATTCCCTCCAGGAGGTGTTTATTTTGGACGAGTATCGCCTTGACTATGTCCTCGTCTTTGTTATAATTTAGGACACCCTTCAAGACGATCATTGGGTCCTTGTTCCTCATCTCTTCCATTCTTAAGTCCCTTCCTGCTCCTCTGATCCGGTCTTTTATCCTACCCAATTCCTCCTTTGATTTACATCCGACTATGATTTTTCTATCTTTCGCTTTCCTAATATTATCAATCCTGAGTCCTTCCTCCCTCGCGTTCAGAGTGGTTCGGAGCTTTTCGTACACTTCTTCCCCTGTGACGGTCTGGTCCGCTGCGGTAATCACTACTGAGTGCATAACTGCCTCCTCCTGTTCCCTCACTCGCTTTCCAGCCGCCACATGGGCATAAGTTCGTACCTCCTTTTTTTCTTCCTTCCACTCTTCCCTGTGTTGGCTTATTTGCTCCCCAATTTTTTCCAACTCTTCCTGGTTTTTCTTAATCATCTTACTTTGCTCCTCTAGCTTACGAAGTATGTCCTTGTTGTAATTGTCCTTTTTCTTTCCTATTTCCGTTTCGTGTTTCTTCAGATCTACTGAATCTTTGCTGTCCTTTCTTTCTCCTATTCCTTTTTCCGCCTCACTTTCTTTTATGAGTGCATAGAGCTTGTCTGCCGCATCAAGAACATCCGTTCGAATTTCCGTTTTCAGATTTCGGCTGTTGTTAATTTGGTTCTTGATTTTCAGCAGGCAAGCTCTTGCCTCTTTCATTCTGTTAACCGGTGTTAACATGTTCCTGGGTGAGGCTGTCGCATTCCTACCCGTGTCCGTGGGGGTCCTGGTGGTTTTCGGTCCCGACTGTCCGGCGAGGCCCGTTTCCTCAGATCTGTCGATCTGAGCCTCCAGGCTCCGCCGGGCAGCCGCCACCGTCACCCTTCCGGGCTCCCCCGGACTGCCTCTGACTGGGGTTTTCGGTTGCGGCCTCATCTCCTTTGCTGGTGTGCGGAATCCAAACATCCTAAGGGCTGAGGAGGATTGTTAGGGGAATGCGTCCGAAGCTATAAATCCCTACAAGTGTATATGGCTCGTAGGGGGTCTGTTATGTTATTCCGCTAACGGGTCACAAGTTTTAAGGAAGCAGCTCGTAAATCGCGCTGCTTTCGCTCAGCGAGTGCTCGTAAAAAGCACAGTCTTATAAACTATTCTAAACTAACTTATTCTAGGTTACACTCTAACAAATTATTAATTTTTTTTTTTTTTTTTTCCTTTTGTTCCAGGTCGCGGTAGCAGCCGGGAGTCACCGATCAACGGTAAGGTAAGTACCTAGTGTTCGCCAGAGGGCTACTGTTGCCCAACAGCCGATTTTGTTTGACTCTACCTATGTAGAGTCGGTCAGGTCGGCCCGGGCAGCGTGTCCCCCGGGGAGCACTTGCAGGTAAGTCAGTTATTTAATTTATTTCCTATTAATTTTTAATTTAATTTCTATAGTAGCGTTTTTCTCTACGTAGAGCCACCCATCAGTTGGGTCTAATTGAGACAATTCAAACGAACCCAAGCACGGGTAGTCTATCTTCCAAGACGGCAGAGATATTTAGATTTGAAATTTTTGCCAATATGGCGGACGAACTTCTAGAAATTCGATTTCTCGGGATCTATATGTCAAAAAATACCCGTGTTTGGGCTCGTATGACTCGTCCAGACCTCTTCTATCTATTTTCACTATTTCTAGAAATAATTTTTTCGGAAAATTTTGGAAAATTTTTGGAAATTTTTTTTATCGAAAAAGGGTTTATTATGTTATTCTAATGCTACTACTTAAAGTATGAATTCAAAATTGTGTGTAATAACGGAGTTATAACGTAAATTGTACTATTTTTGGGGGAAAATTTGGGAAAACTTCTGGGCAAAAAACTGTATGGGGGTGTTATACTACTTGAATCTATTACTTCTGGTTGGTTTTTAAAATTTTTTGACACTAAAAATTTTGAAAAAAAAATTTTTTGGGGGGGGGGAGATTTTTATCAGTTATGGTTCCTGGTGTTTAGAAGAACTTTTTTCAAAAATCTTCCGAAGGAAGATTTTAGAATCTGTTGTCAAAACTGCTCTATCTCCTCCCGTTTTCGAGATATTTGATTATTCACTATTTTTAATAATTTTAGCAATGTTAATGCTATTAAAAATCGGTTTTTCAAGCCACCGACCTGAAACTTAGAAAGGTGGTATTTTTCGTTAAGGCGCTTGAAGTAGAGCAAGAAATTTTAGCGTTCTTTCCGTTCCAGGCAAGATAACCTTGAAAAACCGTAAAAAATTTACAAATAAACTTACAGCTCTAGCAATATATCAAAATCTAGAGTTCTTGATGTGTCTTCTGCTTCACCTTGATTCAGCACCTTATTCTGGGTACTTCGTTTTCATCCAACGCTGCTAATTCCCCAAGGTCACTTGCGGGTCAAAGTTGTTTTTTTGCCATAAGCCACGAAACTATAAGGCGCGCGCGGTCGAGTGGGATATCAAAAGATGCGCTTCAATTGTGCCTAACAGATGGTGATATTAGATGGTAGGGTCACCGATCGTTTTCGCGAGTTATGGCCAAAAGAAACTTTGGAAATTTTGACAATTTTCAGTTTTTCCTATTTTGCGGCTTCTTGGTTGGCGCTGCGGTTTGGGGCAAAGTGCCTCCCTTATCGACGCAGCGTCGCGCAGAATCCCCGGTACTCAGCTAGTTCCTCGGAGCCCTAGTTTCGCGGCTCCAAAACGTAAACAACTTGTTTTTTTGGCTTTTGCGGCTTAACTATGAGCCAAACAGGTTGAAAAGGATTTTTGCCTGGTAGAGCTCGACGAGGACTCCACGACGACACAATAAAATTTTGGGGTCGCCGATCGCTTTTCCGAGCGAAATCGAAAAAACTTTTTTGTGACACACTTTTTCACTTTTTGTACTTCAGCGAAAACAGATCTCTACACACTAACACTTGCCTCTTATAGAGCTCACCGAGACGCACAAAACGACACCTTACTTGTTAAAATCGCACGAGAAAAACCTATTTTTTTGATTTTTTAACTGCGGAGCCACGTGTTTTCGTGGTGTTACCGGCCGCGTTTCGAGCGTAACTGGTTAGGTTAGGTTAGGTTAGGTTAGGTTAGGTTAGGTTAGGTTAGGTTAGGTTAGGTTAGGTTAGGTTAGGTTAGGTTAGGTTAGGTTAGGTTAGGTTAGGTTAGGTTAGGTTAGGTTAGGTTAGGTTAGGTTAGGTTAGGTTAGGTTAGGTTAGGTTAGGTTAGGTTAGGTTAGGTTAGGTTAGGTTAGGTTAGGTTAGGTTAGGTTAGGTTAGGTTAGGTTAGGTTAGGTTAGGTTAGGTTAGGTTAGGTTAGGTTAGGTTAGGTTAGGTTAGGTTAGGTTAGGTTAGGTTAGGTTAGGTTAGGTTAGGTTAGGTTAGGTTAGGTTAGGTTAGGTTAGGTTAGGTTAGGTTAGGTTAGGTTAGGTTAGGTTAGGTTAGGTTAGGTTAGGTTAGGTTAGGTTAGGTTAGGTTAGGTTAGGTTAGGTTAGGTTAGGTTAGGTTAGGTTAGGTTAGGTTAGGTTAGGTTAGGTTAGGTTAGGTTAGGTTAGGTTAGGTTAGGTTAGGTTAGGTTAGGTTAGGTTAGGTTAGGTTAGGTTAGGTTAGGTTAGGTTAGGTTAGGTTAGGTTAGGTTAGGTTAGGTTAGGTTAGGTTAGGTTAGGTTAGGTTAGGTTAGGTTAGGTTAGGTTAGGTTAGGTTAGGTTAGGTTAGGTTAGGTTAGGTTAGGTTAGGTTAGGTTAGGTTAGGTTAGGTTAGGTTAGGTTAGGTTAGGTTAGGTTAGGTTAGGTTAGGTTAGGTTAGGTTAGGTTAGGTTAGGTTAGGTTAGGTTAGGTTAGGTTAGGTTAGGTTAGGTTAGGTTAGGTTAGGTTAGGTTAGGTTAGGTTAGGTTAGGTTAGGTTAGGTTAGGTTAGGTTAGGTTAGGTTAGGTTAGGTTAGGTTAGGTTAGGTTAGGTTAGGTTAGGTTAGGTTAGGTTCAGAGACGGAAGCGAGGGCTGACACCCTCGCCGAGCGTATGAGGGCCGTGTTCCGCGGCACGGAGCTGGAGGCGGTCGTTCGTGTCTCCCGTCCGTGCAAAACCGCGGAACTACGCGTATCCGGGTTGGATGCGTCCGCCGACCCGGAAATGGTCGCGACGGCCCTCGCAGGGGCAGGTGGTTGTGCAGTGGCAGACATCAAGGTCGGGGAGATCCGCCCCGACCGGTCCGGCCTTGGCTCGGCTTGGGTGCGGTGCCCGGCCAAGGCCGCGGATAAGGTGATCAGGGCAGGACGCGTCCTGATCGGCTGGGTGTCGGCGCGGGTCCAGCTTTTGGCGCCAAGGCCCATGCGGTGCTTCCGCTGCCTCTTCAGGGGGCACGTGCGGAGGCACTGCACAGATGAGTGTGACCGCAGCGATTTCTGCTATCGCTGCGGTCAAGCGGGCCACAAGGCCAAGGAGTGCTCCGCGGCGCCGCACTGCACCATCTGTGCAGGTGCGGGCAAACCCGCGGGGCACCAGGTGGGCGCCAAGGCCTGCGTTGCCTCCGTCCGTCCCCGTCGCGGTAATCGCGGCCAGGGCGCGGCGGTTGTGACGCGGCCCGACCCGTCCACCCGTGCCGCACCAATGGAGATCGCCCATTAATATGGCGAAAAAATTCCTCCAGGCGAATATTAACCACTGCGCCAGGGCCCAAGACTTATTGGTCCAAAGCCTCGCGCAGTGGTCGATACATGTGGCTGTGGTCTCCGAGCCTTATTTTGTTCCCCCCCGGGATGACTGGGCAGGGGACCTCGACAGCTCGGTGGCCATCATCACCAGGGGCGCAGCCGGCTCCCCGCCCTTCGAAAAAGTCGTGAAGGGCTCGGGATGCGTAGTGGTCCTGTTGGGGGGGGTTTGGGTCGTGGGAGTGTATTTCTCCCCCAACAGATCCCTGGCCGAGTTTGAGCACTTCCTCGCTCGGCTGGGGGCCCTGGTGGTGCAAGGCAGTCAGCCTCGCCCCGTCCTCGTCGCCGGCGACTTCAACGCCAAGTCCTTGGCTTGGGGTTCGTCGGTGACTGACGCGCGGGGCGAGGCCCTGGAGGAATGGGCGATCTCGTCCGGCTTGGCCGTCGCGAATCGCGGGACGGCGGACACGTGCGTGAGGCATAACGGCGGTTCGGTGGTGGACATAACGTTCGCCACCCCGGCCCTAGCCCGCCGTGTCCGGGACTGGAGGGTCCTGGTGGGCGAGGAGACGTTGTCGGATCACCGATACATTCGGTTCGACGTCGCCTCGTCCCCAACCACCCGGTCGGGTGGGGGACCAACCGTCTCGCGATCGGACGGCCCACGTTGGGCCATAAGTCGCCTCGAAGTTGAGGCCCTGAAGGAGGCCGCTCTGGCCCAGGCGCTAGTGCCCGTGCCGGACGGGCCGGTACGGGTCGACGAGGAGGCGGAATGGTTCGGGGCGGCGATGTCGCGCGTCTGCGACGCAGCCATGCCCCGGGTCCGACGCCTCCCGGAGAAGCGCCAGGTGTTCTGGTGGTCGGCGGAGCTCACGCGGCTGCGCGCGTCCTGCGTTGCCGCCCTCCGCCAGCTGTCCAGACACCGTCGTCGCCGGATTCGTCTTCCCGGCGACGAGGACCAGGAGCGGCTGCTTCGCGGCCTCCACAGGGAGGCTAAGAGAGCGCTGCATGTGGCCATAGCGAGGGCAAAGTCTGCGGCTCAAACTGAGTTCCGGAGTACTCTCGACAGCGACCCGTGGGGGCGTCCATACCGTCTGGCGCTGAGAAAGCTCCGCCCATGGGCGCCCCCGCTGACGCAGAGTCTCCGGGGCGACCTCGTTCAGGAGGTCGTCGCGGCTTTGTTCCCGGCCACGGAGGATGTCACTCCTCCACCGATGGCGTCGCGTTCGCCGACGCCGTCGTCGTTGGATTCGGCAAGGGTTATCCCGGAGGTTTCACCCGAAGAAATGAGGGTGGCGGTGCTTCGGCTGCGGGCCAAGAAAACCGCCCCTGGTCTCGACGGCATCCCCGGACGCGCATGGGTGCTGGCCGTCGAGCATCTGGGGGCGAGGCTCCGCGGCCTATTTTCCGCGTGCATGGAGCAGGGCCACTTTCCGTCCCGGTGGAAAACCGGCAAGTTGGTCCTGCTCCAGAAGGAGGGTCGACCTGCAGAGTCGCCATCGGCCTACCGGCCCATCGTGTTGCTCGACGAGGTGTGCAAACTTTTCGAGCGCATTATACACGCTCGCCTCGTCGAGCACCTTGAGGGGGCCGGGCCGGACCTGGCAGATTGCCAGTACGGGTTCCGGCAGGGCCGATCCACGGTCCACGCGATTCTGCGGGTCAAAGCGCACGCGGAGGAAGCAGCAGCCCAGGGTAAAGTAGTCGTGGCGGTGTCTCTTGACATCGCCAATGCATTTAACACCCTGCCCTGGGCCTGCATTCATGAAGCACTGCGGTACCACGCGGTGCCGGCTTACCTGCGGCGCTTGGTGCACTCGTACCTGTCAAATCGGTACATAGTGTATCCGGGCGCCGCCGGCTGGCACCAGAGGGCCATGTCTTGCGGTGTTCCACAGGGCTCAGTACTGGGCCCGCTATTGTGGAACATCGGCTACGATTGGGTCCTCCGTGGTACCAACCCCCGGGGCGTCGCTGTCGTCTGCTACGCGGACGACACTTTGGTGACAGCGACGGCCGGTTCTTTCGAGGATGCCATCCTGCTCGCCTCCTCCGGCACCGAAGAGGTGGTGGGCAGGATTCGGCGACTGGGCCTCACGGTGGCCTTGAACAAAACCGAGGCCCTGTTCTTCCACGGGCCTCGGCGGAGGCCACCTGTAGGGGCCCATATCACTGTGGAGGGGGTGCGGATTCCCATCGGCACTACTATGAAGTATTTAGGTTTGATTTTAAGTAGCCGGTGGGACTTCCGCGCCCATTTTGAGAAGTTGTCGCCGAAATTGGTGCGGGCAGCGGGCGCGCTTGGGAGCCTGCTGCCGAACCTCGAAGGTCCCGGTAACCCTTGCCGGAGTCTGTACGCCGGAGTCGTGCGGTCCATGGCCCTGTACGGTTCACCCGTATGGGCCGGGTCCCTGAACGCCCGCTGCGTCGCCTTGCTGCGCAAACCGCAGCGTCTGGTGGCGCAGCGGATAGTCAGGGGCTACCGCACGGTCTCCCACGAGGCGGCCTGCGTGTTGGCCGGAACTCTCCCTTGGGATTTGGACGCCAAGTCCCTCTCGTCAGCATTCCACTGGCGAGAGGGCGCGTCCCAACAACGGGAACGGCTAGCCCCGAGGGAGATTGCGGCCAGGTTCCGCAGAGCCGCCGTGGAGGAGTGGCATGCCAGGCTGGAGAGCCCGAGTTCGGGCTTGAGGACCGTCGCGGCAGTGCGACCTGTCCTCGAACAGTGGCTGGACAGGCGCCACGGTGCGCCTACATTCCGGCTGACACAGGTATTGACGGGGCACGGGTGTTTTGGTGCGTACCTGTGTCGAATAGCCGGAAAAGAGGCGTCCGCCGTGTGCCACCATTGTGGCAACTGCCGCGAGGACACGGCCCAACACACTCTGCAGGAGTGCCCAGCCTGGGTGGAGGAGCGCAGCGCTCTCACAGCAGTCGTCGGAGGCGACCTCTCGCTGCCGGCCGTGGTGTCCGCCATGGTCGGCAGCCGGGGGTCATGGCGTGCGATGGTCTCCTTCTGCGAGCGCGTCATCTCGCAGAAGGAGAGCGCAGAGCGGGATCGTGAGCAGAACGATCCCGCCCGCCGCCAAAGGAGACGAAGGAGACGTCGGGTGGACGACTGACCGGCGTCTCCCGCCCTGTGGAATGGGGGCGTTTGGAGAATTCCACCACGGTATCCCCTGCCTGTCGTAAGAGGCGACTTATAGGGGCCTTCCGGGGTCGCGGGCGTGCAGCGGGGGGCTGTGCGCCCCTTTTAGTACTTTTGTACATGCGACCCCGGGACGGACGGCAGCACGGACGGTCGGCCTCGTGCTGCCGTAGACGCCGAGGGCGTCCTTCGGCGGCGGGGGCTTATGAGCCCCCCCCAAATGGAGACGGGCCGCAAGGCGGCACCGCGCAGGGGCGGTTCCGGTAGCAATCCGAGTCTATCTCCGGATACCCCGGGACCGCCCCACTCAAGCGCCGAAGAAGGCCACCGCGGGGTTTTTAGTCGGTATTGCCGGTGTAGGGTGTATATAGTGTTAGGGACTCGGCCCAGCGTCGCCCGGATGTCGAACATCTCTCCCGGGCATCACGGCGCTGGGTCGTAAGACCGGCGAACCCGACATACCCGCCGCGTCCACCCCCCCGGGCGCGGCGGCAGTGGTAAAACACTTTTCCCCGCGACAAAAAAAAAAAAAAAAAAAAAAAAAAAAAAAAAAAAAAAAAAAAAAAAAAAAAAAAAAAAAAAAAAAAGGTTAGGTTAGGTTAGGTTAGGTTAGGTTAGGTTAGGTTAGGTTAGGTTAGGTTAGGTTAGGTTAGGTTAGGTTAGGTTAGGTTAGGTTAGGTTAGGTTAGGTTAGGTTAGGTTAGGTTAGGTTAGGTTAGGTTAGGTTAGGTTAGGTTAGGTTAGGTTAGGTTAGGTTAGGTTAGGTTAGGTTAGGTTAGGTTAGGTTAGGTTAGGTTAGTTAGGTTAGGTTAGGTTAGGTTAGGTTAGGTTAGGTTAGGTTAGGTTAGGTTAGGTTAGGTTAGGTTAGGTTAGTTAGGTTAGGTTAGGTTAGGTTAGGTTAGGTTAGGTTAGGTTAGGTTAGGTTAGGTTAGGTTAGGTTAGGTTAGGTTAGGTTAGGTTAGGTTAGGTTAGGTTAGGTTAGGTTAGGTTAGGTTAGGTTAGGTTAGGTTAGGTTAGGTTAGGTTAGGTTAGGTTAGGTTAGGTTAGGTTAGGTTAGGTTAGGTTAGGTTAGTTAGGTTAGGTTAGGTTAGGTTAGGTTAGGTTAGGTTAGGTTAGGTTAGGTTAGGTTAGGTTAGGTTAGGTTAGTTAGGTTAGGTTAGGTTAGGTTAGGTTAGGTTAGGTTAGGTTAGGTTAGGTTAGGTTAGGTAGTTAGGTTAGGTTAGGTTAGGTTAGGTTAGGTTAGGTTAGGTTAGGTTAGGTTAGGTTAGGTTAGGTTAGGTAGGTTAGGTTAGGTTAGGTTAGGTTAGGTTAGGTTAGGTTAGGTTAGGTTAGGTTAGGTTAGGTTAGGTTAGGTTAGGTTAGGTTAGGTTAGGTTAGGTTAGGTTAGGTTAGGTTAGGTTAGGTTAGGTTAGGTTAGGTTAGGTTAGGTTAGGTTAGGTTAGGTTAGGTTAGGTTAGGTTAGGT